>OU342448.1:8307500-9507500 GCA_910589575.2 Carcina quercana
TATGTCGGGAAGTGCATCACGCGACAAAGATACGACAATATACACTATATATAAATCTCACAATCCAATGGATCATCGCACACGACGAAGATAATATTAAAATGAGTGCTAAGTGCACATATAAGATACCGAGATATGAGAATATATTGTTAGGCATCGCAAACAGATAAAATTTCCTTTGGCAGACTGTACCAAACGCAAAATGTACAAAATACAAAATGTACAAAATGCAAAATGTACAAAACGTAAAATGTACAAAATGCAAAATGTACAAAGCGCAAAATGTACAAAGTGCAAAACGTACAAAAAGGCCCACGTTCACACTAACTGTTTTTATATTATCAACTGTTATTTTCATTTTTTCTATTGAAATTCTAGCCGCCTTCCTGAGCTTTGGACTAACAAACTGGAGGTCCTGGGTTTGATTCCCAGTGAGAGTAACTATCGGTACTCAGTTTGGTTGGTGGTCGAGCATTTTCTATGTCCGCCTGGCTAGCCACCATGTTACCTAAGTCTGGCGCCAAACAGCAGTGTTAATAGCACTGTTGTGTTGTGTTATGAAAGATAGCAGAGGCAGCTCCTCATTAGATAGAGGCTGCTGGGACACTTACCATCCAATTAATTATTATTTTTATTATGGTCAAAACTATCCAATAAATACATACAAATATTTCTATAGTAATGTTCGTATGCCATGATGTTTTGTTCTGCATCTGCCATTTACAGATCAAAGCAAGCATCATTGCGTCATTGTGAAAGAGGCCTTAGTCCTTACAGTACATTTTGCGTCGTGGACATTTTGCATTTTGTACATTCTGTTCTGAAGGGAAAGATTTCATATCCTAACCTCTCCCCGCAAGTGATCGACTCAAGGGTCGGTAGTATCGCACGCGCGTACTTACACATGCCCGTGTCTACATACGTCATCCGTTCGATGTATACGAATAGGAACCGATATCACGACATTCGTTTGAAGTGTCCGGCCTGTGCCTGAATTTAAGGGTGTCCCAGAAGTGTGAGTAGTTACTCTACCGCGACCTTGGGTCCATGACCAGGGAATTCTTGTGTTTTTTGGAGTAAATTACCTGAGAGAATATGACAAAAGTCCCCGTCATGCCTCGGATGCTGTCCTCGCTGATCTCCTTCACATAGAGAGGGCACACCACGAAGCCTCCGCCGGAGCCGAACCCAATCAGCGCACGCGCACCTATCAGTGCAATCGGGTGCGCGCATATCAACTTCACTGCCCAGCCCAGCTGCAGAAAAAAACCTTTATTAACATACTCATTGTTTCAAGCAGTCATTACAAAAACAAATGTACATCCGTCAGGGAAGTCAAATATAGTACATTGTACATCCGCGGTCACTTCGACATACCAAGGGAGGTCTTCTATCTATTGATTATGATGATTCTCGTGGCAGGATGATTTGACCTCAGTTATCATCATTATCAACCGGGACATATGCCTCCTTCATGGCACGCCACATCGACCGGTCCCGAGCTATCTGCATCCAGCGACTCCCCGCGACCTTAACCAGGTCGTAGGTCCACCTAGTAGGGGGGCAATTAGACCTCAGTAATGCTTTCGAATAATGGAGTGAATTTTAAAAGTAACACTATTTTCTAAATTAATTATCAAAAATTTGGCAACTCGAATGACAGAAACAAAATTAATTCACTAGATATCACAATCTGTAGTAGAAGATGCAACGCGTTGTTCTAGAAGGTGCCTCTTTACTCTTCGTTTAAGACTCCCAAGTCTTGTGAAGACTGGCTCCTGGACTATGATCCCCTGTGCTACAGGAACCAGGTCTCCACCACCGGACATGAGTTTTTTTAGCAACAAGAAATATGATATTTTGTATATTATTGAGTCTACAAAAATAGTTTAAAAAATATTTTACATTTAAAATAATAATATATAGTAAAAGAAGTGAGTGAGTGAGTGAGTGAGTGAGTGAATGAGTGAGTAAGTGTGAGTTAGTGCTTTAAATTTATTCTAGTTTCGGACGGTGTAACCAAGGCTTCTGTATAATCGTAGTCCTTTGTGAGAAGCCAATTAGTAATTTTGTTTTTACATTGTTTTTTACAGAGTGGATAGATATTTAATATTCTATTACTTGTGTTTTAAGCTTTAAGACCTGCGACATAAGTCTTAATATAAATAATAACGGTTACTTTTGAGTTTTGTTTTTCGTGATGTTTTGCCACCGTACTATATTTAAGACAAGACTGAGCTTGGGAAGCCCTTTTAATTGTCAACTTTTTATTATTTGATGCTGTAGCGGCGATAGTAATACACACTCCATGTAAATTTCAAGTGAATAATAATTATGGTTCAAAAGAGACAGCATGTGACAGAGAAGGCTTAGCAATAAAGTCCTGGCTGTCATCCTTTGGGTAAGGAATCCTAAACGTTTTAATTTCAACAGTTCTTACAGCGATGGGTATAGACACGCACAAAAGCGCTTTCTTCCTTCCAAACTTGTCCGCAGCGACTCCGTAGATGAATACAGCGATCGGAGCAAATATGAACATGATGGAGGCCATCCAGGACACCTCTTCTTCAGATAGGGGGAAGCCGGAGGGTGAGGCGTCGCTCATCAGCACAGCCTTGTGGGGGGAGATCCAACCCATAGCAGCGCCGTACGAGAGGATCGGCATGCAAACTGCAAATAGAAATTCAGGTCAGTTCACAGTTATTTATTTGGAAGAATTGCAGAGGTATTTTTCAATATAAAAACAATGCCAATTATAGTTCTGCGCCAATATCATACTAACATAGTAGTTATACAGCAAAAATACAGTAGGTATAATATATAATACTAGCTGGAGCCCGCGACTTCGATCGTGTAGACTTTATGACCGTAAGAACCGTTCATAGAATTTCTTTACAAACAACATTGGTAGTTTTCCCTTCGGTGGCCAATATATAAAGCCCTGCAGCGTTACTGACCGGCTAGAAAGCAACATAAAGTTGGCCGTGTTAAAAGCAACCAGATCTCAGGTCTACACCGGCAGCTTTCAGTCTGTCCCTGCGACTTATTTATTGTCATTACAAAGCAAATTGTCACAGGGAACTATGTGGGTTTAAACTCAAATGGGAAATTGTTGGGAATGAGCGGAATACGTGGTATAAATACAGTTTCACCTGCACCACACCCAGTTAGAATTTCAGCTTCGGTTTCATAGTTTTGGAGGAGTAAGGTTTCGCATTATCATTATCGGAATACCGACTTTAAGTTTGATCTTGTGAGCAGGGAGACCACTCGCTGTAAGTAAATTGAGAAACTCAACTGGCTAATTTGTAGCGTCGTCCTGTTCAACTACATTATTAAAGGAAGTGTAAACTACTTCATCTACAACAATTTCCGCTAAAATTTTATCGTATAATATTATTTACATATGTATGATATATATCGATAAGAGCGAAAAAATAACAATATAAAACAACTGATTACTATTAACGAATTACAAAAAGAAATTCGGAAATATTTGGATTGGATACTTACAATTTAGAACTTTATTTATCATACTTTTAGACAATATGATCCATTTTTAACAGACTTCAAAAAAGGAGGAGGTTATCAATTCGACGGGTATGTTTTTTATTTTATGTTTGTTACCTCAGAACTTTTGACTGGGTGAACCGATTTGGATTTGATTTGATTTTTTATTTGAAAAGTGGTGCTTTCCGTGTCCCATTTCAATTTGGTCCAGTTCTGACAAAGGCGTCCATGAGAAAACTATATAAATATTAAATTTGCCTCAGTAAAAGTAGACTTTTAGGGCAATTGAAGTCGGTTTCCAGTTCTTTTTGAACGCATTTACTTGTGTGTGGATTTCTAAGAGAATTCTCGTTAAGAAATCTATGCCAAGGGAAATAGCAGTTCAGTAGGAAACTATTACAGGAATTAAAACAATTTGACCCATCGGTTATCCATTATGCGTACATTGTTTATATTTTACTCGACAGTATTTATTATCACTTACATTATAATGTATAGAATCTGAGCCGTAGTTAATAAAACCTAGTTTCTAACAGCGGTTCAGAAATATAAGTAAATATTTGAAAACAAAAAAGATGCAAGCTGTTATTGTGTGGAATGTATGTTTGCTTAAATATTCCGGTGTTTTTTGACGTTTCGGGCGGTTTACATCAACAAGACAAGGAAAGAAAGAGAAAAAAGGAATTACATTTTCTAACTCGTCTATTTGTCTTTTTCAACCGAGTTCAAAAAAGGAGGAGATTCTGAATTCGATTGTATTTTTTTCTTCGTTTTTTGTTTATATATGTTACGCGATAACTTCTCCAATTATGAATCGATTTTGATGATTTGTTTGATGTTTTTTTGTTTGCTAGAACTACTTTAGAGGTGGTGCCATATAAATTTTATTGAAATTCATTTAGCGTTTTTTTTTAATAGAAAATCAACAAAAACCCAGATAATTCTACCTCTAAGGGTGAACACTTTAGGGGATGAATGCTGTGGACTTTTAGGGAAGTTGGTCGATTTCTAGTTCTTTTTGAACGCGTTAATTTTATTATGTATGATGGGTTGGCCTTCATCTCACCTGACGGTAAGTGACGGTAAGTGACGGCAAGTGACGGTAAGTGACGGCAAGTGACGATAATGCCGTTAGACGGTGAGTTCGGACTGTTAGTCGAACATTCAGCCATTAGGCGCAGCCTCTATACCATAGCGGCTACATAGATGAATTTACATTACGGAGGTCGAGGTCGAATCCCAGTGGTACCTACTGGTATTCAGTTTGGTTGGTGGTAGGGCATTGTCTAGGTCCACTCAACAGCTAGCACTGTTATAGATAGATCATAGAATAGCATACAAAATCGTCACACACCCACCGACCCGTACAAGCAAGTCCGAGTCGTTCCAGGTAGATCAGAACAGATAGTCTGGCGGGCATAGGAGTTTTCGAGTGGCGTTCACGTACCGGGCCGCCTACTAGATGGACCGACAACCTGGTGAGGGTAGAGGGGAGTCGCTGGATGCAAGCGGCTGATGACGATGATTTTATTTAGCTATACATTAAATTAATATACCTACTTACTAGATATTAATTGCTTTCTCACTAACCTATAATTGACATAAAAACTTGATTGTGTTTACTTCCCACACAATTTACTTTTTCATTTGTTTCTGGATTAACTTCGTACACTTTGGTAACCATTTTTAAATTTAATTTAAATTTCGAACTCCGTTATAAATACTATTAAGAAACTAACTCGTATCTCTTTTTAATATAACAAATAATTTAAATACCACTGGCACAAAATATGAAAAGAATTATCACAGATGATCTATAAAGAGTCGCTTTAAAATTCACTGGCACAAAAACAATAGTGCTATATTTTCAAAAAATTCAAAATGCTCTATTATATTTTTTAAAAGAGCGGCACTAAACGGGCGTGATTTCAGCCAGAACGTTCGATCGATAATGTAGACCGTTGAACAGGGCATAATTTATATTAGCAACGTTTCAGTTCATATGAATTGAACTCTAGAGCATATAGATATTAGTATTGATCTGGTTCTATCTCCTTAATTGATTATTTACATAGTAACATATTGCTTGCCAGTATTGCTTACAAACATTACACAAAACAAAAGAGATTTTATTGTCGCTAATTTCTTGTAGTGCGTGTTGTCTAAACAAAATCTTTTTAAAACAATCGTATTTTGAATTTGGAAGACTTAAGATGATCCCTATTATTTGGACACAAAACATATTTTAAATGTGTATGGCTTGTTTAATTTTTCCCATGCCGAGGACTGGCTCTTTGCGACAATTTATTTTTATGTGCAGAACGCTGGCTGGAAAATACATTCCAAATTTAAATACATTTAACATTAATTGGGGAAATCCCGCCGTAAACATATTTTGACAAAGTAATTTGGGTTGCGTGGACTTAGGATCAACTTATTCTAAGATAATATTTTTCTTATTGACGAAACACATTCGTGTGTCGTAGGAATAGAACGGTTTTGTCTACCAAAGCTTGACCAAAGCTTAGTTTTTTTCATAGGCATTTTAATAATTAGAAATACATTATTAAAATTATGTTATCTTATCTTATTCTCTTTATTAAAGAATAATCTGTGTCAGTAGGTTTTTATTTTTCTTAATATTAATAAATTAATATAGAATATATATTAATAAAGAAATTATTGATGAAATTTTTGATTTTTGAGGCGCTTATTATTCTAATTGTAGACAAAATATCGAAAAAATCAAAACCTACAGACATCCTTTCTGTAAGATCATACATGTGTCCAAAAATCGTCACAAATGGTGGAGGTTTAGGGGTAGCAAAAATTTATGCCTTTTTGTATGAAAATTTATACCTTCAAATCAGCTATTGATATATTAGCTCTTATTAATATAAATAGGTAACAATCCTGTTAAATGTGCAAGCTTGATTTTTGTATGTTAGTCACTCAATCACACATTAAATGTAAATCACAGATAGTATGTCATATTTATTGATGCATCGAATAGCTTTTCGCCCTTCGGATGTTTCTGGAATCCCTCCGTGTCGCAGTTGTCTGAGCGTTAGACTTAGACGCGCGACACAGCCGACATTTTCAAAATCTGAGACTTTTCCCAGTTGGTTAGGACATTGCAGTATGAATCAACTGACTGTCTGAACAGTAAGATGATTCCGTGCTTCGTTAGTCACGTTAATCCGTTGTCACCGGTTACTATCTACGACAGGTAGTAGCTACATGAGACGTGTCAGAGGACTGTGGCGGATCAACAACTCTGACAGTAGGGTGTGTGAGGTCATCGTACTTACAACCTACACGACAAGAAATGAAAAAGGGCTCAAGGATAAAACAATTTTTTCCTCTTCAAATAGACATCTTTGTGTGCCTTTATACAGAACCGTTCATGCTAGTTATAGTTTCAACTATAATTAATTGTACCTAAAATTTTAACAAGGATTGTATTGATATAGAATTCCCCGAAACCTTACAATGTATAACTTAATATTTTGATTGGCTAGAACACGGCATTTTGAAAGATGATACGACCTTGGCTTCATACCCGTCTGGGACCTTTTTGTTACTGTTGGTGGTAGGCTTAATTAGAGGTATATACTTGCTGCCTACATGTATGGCTGCCTACCACTATACATAGTATTTTAATGCGAAACAAAGACATTTAGTATTAATAGACCGGACAAAGCAAACAAACATTTTGATCCTAAACTTATTACCAATTGGTAATAAGTTACTAAATCTAGTGTCACGTCATGTCACGCGGCCGTACAAGACATTTGACATACCATTGACTTTTGAGATCACAATGTTTATATGAAACGTTTCCCAATGACCGCTCTATAACCTATTACTACATATATTTAAATCTCTCTGATGCGAAAGAAAGTTTGTTTGTACTGCCTTCACGTAACGGACATATGCTGCTTTTTATCCCGATCGAACTAGTCATTTCTCTGGGATACATTAAGAAGTCCAGAGTGCAGTGTCCGACTATGGAACCCTATCCCAGAACCCATCAGATGGGCCCCTTCCTTACAATCCTTCACAGCTAGCCTAAAAACGTATTTCCTTTAACAGATTCCTTAGCAGCCTTTTCTTCTTTCTTTCCTGATCTCCTCTGACTTCCTTTTCTTCCTGATCTTCTATTTTTACCACCACTTACCCCTTCTTATTTATATGATTCTTCTGCCCTAAGGTTGCCTGGAAGAGATCGCTCTTAGCGATAAGGCCGCCTTCATTGTACCTTTTATTGGTAATAAGTTACTAAATCTAGTGTCACGTCATGTCACGCGGCCGTACAAGACATTTGACATACCATTGACTTTTGAGATCACAATGTTTATATGAAACGTTTCCCAATGACCGCTCTATAACCTATTACTACATATATTTAAATCTCTCTGATGCGAAAGAAAGTTTGTTTGTACTGCCTTCACGTAACGGACATATGCTGCTTTTTATCCCGATCGAACTAGTCATTTCTCTGGGATACATTAAGAAGTCCAGAGTGCAGTGTCCGACTATGGAACCCTATCCCAGAACCCATCAGATGGGCCCCTTCCTTACAATCCTTCACAGCTAGCCTAAAAACGTATTTCCTTTAACAGATTCCTTAGCAGCCTTTTCTTCTTTCTTTCCTGATCTCCTCTGACTTCCTTTTCTTCCTGATCTTCTATTTTTACCACCACTTACCCCTTCTTATTTATATGATTCTTCTGCCCTAAGGTTGCCTGGAAGAGATCGCTCTTAGCGATAAGGCCGCCTTCATTGTACCTTTTATGTTCTGTTTTGTATTGTGTGTGTATGTGTGTGCAATAAAGATTATTTGAATTGAAGTGCACACGGATGAAGTCACAATTTCACAACGAATCCAAATTTCAAGACGTTAGCATTCATATTTCCTGAGATAATCAGCTGTGATACGACAGAATGAGACCCCGGAGATTTTTCATCGAATGTTCGGTACCCTTAAAAATCACCCAAATCAAAATGAAAACCACATTTAGCTTTAGGAGTTACAAAATAGCTGTAGGCAAATAAAAATCAATTCGGCAACACAAAACAAACAAAAGTAATAACAATAAATGATCCGATACAGAATTAATAACAAACGGGTTCATTCATTCATTCATAAATATAAACGATATTGAGTAAACTCGTACTTAAATGGTCAGCGTCTAAAACATATCATACAGGGTGGTCCAAAATGTGACGTCCAAAAAATTTTTTTAGATTCCTTACACCTGGGTGTATCCGAAAATACCCCATGTATGTTCCGCGATTTTTTGTAGTTTAGAAGTTATGATTTTTTAAATGTATATTTCGAATTTTCTGCCGGAGCGACTTAAAATAATCGTAACTTGTTTAATAGTAAGGTTTTTTTATTTATTTTTTCTCGAAAGTGATCGTCTTGAATCACCCTTTCTACTTTATTATCAACTACACAACGTTATTCATTACAAGTTACCGAAAAAAGGGATGAAAGTAAAAATTTTAGGTTTGAGTTGAACGGAGCCAAATTTTCAAAAATTTCTTAATAATACAAAGTTAATGTTTCATTGGTTCAAACTAATTTTAAAAACTCCAGCAGTTTGTCAGCTTACCAAATAATAATAAAAAAGTTGTTCTTAATAGGCGATTTTACGACGAAATTGGCTTCAGAACTTAGTTAGGTGAGAATGCATAAAAAAAAAATGTTGTCGTAAAAAATGTTTAAGCTTATTTTTTTTTTCATTTTTATGGCCTACATTAGCAAGGCATCAAAAGCATTCAAATAATCTCAAATTGAACGATCAGTGACACATTTCATTTTCTGTTTTTAGACATGAAATTATGAAAGCTAGAATTAAACCAAAATCTACTTCAAGGCCAATCACACACAATGACACAAAGCAATAAATAACACGTTTCAAAAGGCGCCAGGCCAGTAAGGTCTTTCTCTTTCGCACTGTTATGGTTGCGTAGAAGTACGAAAGAGAAAGACCTACTGTCTTGGCCACAAAAGTCAGCCGTGCGCGCTAGGGGTTTTTTACCTGCACTTCCCTCTCCCCCCTCTCCCCATACATTCTCCGTAGCATCTCACTGTATCGTCCGTCCGCTAGTCGTTCACTCACTTCCATCGCGTGTGATACTACTTGACGTTGCTTCTTTCCGATACCGATATTTTGAACCTACTTTCGCTTTGTTACTGGACTCCGATTTGCCTTACGACTAACTTGTGCTTGTGTTACGGACTCCGATTTGCCTTACGACTGACTTGTGCTTGTGTTACGGACTCCGATTTGCCTTACGACTGACTTGTGCTTGTGTTACTGACGGCAACATGAGTAATTTTAGTCTAAGCCAGTACGCAGAAATGCACTTTTACTATGGTATGGCCAAAGGAAACGGTCATTTAGCCGCAAGGCTATATCGTCAACAACTGGACCGGCGAGGAGAAATACTGGACCATTACCCGGACCATAGGGTATTTATTAATACTCATAATACGCTGATGGCCGGGCGTATCCCCGGTCGTAGCCAAAGGCACGAAGGAGTACCCAGAGTAGATCCGGACAGAAGAGATGAAGTCATCGCAGCTGTAGAAAGAGACTCTTCTACGAGTTCCAGAGCAATAACCAGAAGGACTGGAATACCACGGACCTCAGTTCTAAGGATATTGAAAAATGGTATGTCGTTTTGTTTTTTATTTACACAAAACATAAATCACAGATACAATGCCAGGTATTAGACTTCTTCCTGCCTAGGTGGTGAGTAATAGTCCTTTTCTTTTTTCAGAAGGCTACCACGCTTACCACATTCAGCGCGTTCAGGAGCTACAAGCTTCAGATTACCCTAGAAGAGTTGCTTTCTGCGAAACAATGATACAAAGGTGTCAGGAAGACCCAGATTTTTTTAATAAGATCTTATGGACCGATGAATCCCGTTTTGAAAACACTGGAGTATTTAATATCCATAACTATCACAGCTGGGAAATTGAAAACCCACACCTTGCAAGAGCATCAAATTTTCAACATCGATACAGCGTAAACATGTGGTCGGGAATTGTAAATGGAGAACTGATTGGGCCTTTCGAGCTGCCGTCTAGGTTGGATGGAGACACATATCTAAACTTTTTGCAGAACAACCTTTTTGAATTGCTGGAAGATGTAAACTTGGAAACAAGAAGGCACATGATATTCCAAAATGATGGTGCTCCTTGCCATTACGCACGCCAAGTGAGGGGGCACCTTAATGAAACATACCCGGGCAGATGGATTGGGCGTGGCGGCCCAATCGAATGGCCTGCACGTTCACCGGACTTGAACCCAATAGATTTTTTTATTTGGGGTTACTACAAAGAAGTTGTCTATGCTCAGCAAACTAACTCCGAAGAAGAACTGAGACGAAAATTGAGAGAAGCAGCGACGAAAGTCAGACAAAATTCAAGCGCTTTCCGCAGACTAAAAGATAACTTTTTAAGACGTTGCCGATTGTGTATCGAAGTTGAAGGGCGTCATTTTGAAAATCTTCTTTAATAAAGTAGTTGAACTTAATTTGTGTTTTCTTTTATTGATGCTAAAAATAAACCAAAATAACCGTATTAATAAAAACTAAACTAAGCTTTTTTAAAATAAAATGTTTTCTAATGTGTCACTGATCGTTCAATTTGAAATTATTTGAATGCTTTTGATGATGCCTTGCTAATGTAGGCCATAAAAATGAAAACAAAATAAGCTTAATATTTTTTTTTGACAAAATTTTTTCTTTATGAATTCTCACCTAACTAAGTTCTGAAGCCAATTTCGTCGTAAAATCGCCTATTAAGAACAACTTTTTTATTATTATTTGGTAAGCTGACAAACTGCTGGAGTTTTTAAAATTAGTTTGAACCAATGAAACATTAATTTTGTATTATTAAGAAATTTTTGAAAATTTTGCTCCGTTCAACTCAAACCTAAAATTTTTACTTTCGTCCCTTTTTTCGGTAACTTGTAATGAATAACGTTGTGTAGTTGATAATAAAGTAGAAAGGGTGATTCAAGACGATCACTTTCGAGAAAAAATAAATAAAAAAACCTTACTATTAAACAAGTTACGATTATTTTAAGTCGCTCCGGCAGAAAATTCGAAATATACATTTAAAAAATCATAACTTCTAAACTACAAAAAATCGCGGAACATACATGGGGTATTTTCGGATACACCCAGGTGTAAGGAATCTAAAAAAAATTTTTGGACGTCACATTTTGGACCACCCTGTATATTCAGAACTCTGACATTTAAGAGGGTATGCTGTTGTCAAAGCGCCCATACAAACGTAGTCCAGTCATATTTTGAGTATTAAGCTATGAAAATCTATGAAATTTTCAAGACACAATCTAGAAACAAATATCTGTGACGGTGGTGAGTCAGATTTTCGTTTAAATATATACATCCAGAGTTACAGGGCGTCAAAGTATTGTATTTTTCGGTAATAAAAAGCCCCAACTTTGAACCTGTTTTACAAGAGTATTAATCAATTTAGAACAATTTGGAAAAACCACCGACATCTGAAATTTTATTAATATACTGTATTGAAAAAATGGCTACATAATATACTGTATCCTTGAAATGATCCCTGGACTACGAAACATCCAAATAACGGGTGGATAACTTGGTGGCGTAGTGTATGCTGTCTCATCGTACGCGCTCGGGTAGGATAGGGCTCGGATAGGGACAGCTACAAAACAATGCAACCTTGAACGCGGCCACATGGTCTTACCAACATAGCCTCTTAACTGCCTCCGTGGCCTACTAGCTCAATGTGAGACTTACAATCTGGAGGTCCTGGTTTTGATTCCCTATCGGTACTGGGTGTGGTTGGTGGTAGAGCATTTTCTATGTTCGTCTGGCTAGCTAACACGATGCTACCTAAGTCTGTCGTCAAACAGCACTGTTAATAGCACTCTATAAGACAAATCAGTCTGATTAATTTGATGTGTGAAAGTTTTCACACTTTGTCATGCGCTTTCGTAAAAGAAACCAATTATTTTTGACAGAAAACGTTTAGATATACCTAGTAGACCCTAAATAAAATTGGCCAAGTGCGAGTCGGGCTCGCGCACGAATGGTTCCGTACAGAATATGGATATTTAACATACGGAAAACCAATCTAAAGAATGCGCCTCGATTTTCGTTATCAATTTAGTTTTGCTGTAGCAGTAGTAGACGAGTACGACACCGATGGTGCTAGTTGTATGTTACATCGTACGTCTAAAAAAACACGTTTGTTGTATGCGTGCCCCTTAAATATGTATTTTATTCTGGCTTTTAGTATTTGTTTTATAGCGGCAACAGAAATACATCATCTGTGAAAATTTCAACGCTATAACTATCACGAGTCATGAGATACAGCCTGGTGGCGGACGGACAGCGAAGTCTCCGTAATAGGGTCCCGTTTTCACCCTTTGGTTACGGAACCCTAAAAACGATGTGCTTGCCTGCGTCGGCGCACAACATACTTCTTTTTGGGCGGATCTCTAGAGCGCATTCCAAATTCAAATATATATCCAGCCAGTTTACTCACAATATAGCAGCCTGACCATGAAGGCCGTATTCTCTGCATTCTACAGTATCAGTACGAAAAAGGTAGTTTGGAAAACTTTTAGACTCTCCCAATTCGTGTCGTATCAACTCGAGAGTTGGGCCAATAGAGAACTGGCTGTAAAGGAACTACAAATAAAACTGGGTCCCAATTTTATGAGGGTTGGGAGCACTTATAGATGGCCAACTACTACTGTTTCCAAGGGTCCCTTTGGCCAACTTATGTTTTATTTACCGTGCTCGATGATTATTACTTCTACTCAAATAGATTCGGCTTTTTTCCGCTAGTTAATATTTATTGTATTTTTGTAATGTACGACGCACGTATCAATGCCATAGATGGCGTCTGTTTTACTCGATTACTGTTAAGAGGCTATGTTGGTAAGACCACGTGGTCGGTTTCAAGGTTGCATTGTTTTGTAGCTGTCCCTCTCCGAGCCCTATCCTGCCCGAGCGCGTACGGTGAGACAGCATACATTACGCGATGTTATCCACCCGTTATTTGGATGTTTCGTAGTCCAGGGATCATTTGAAGGATACAGTATATTATGTAACCATTTTTTTAATACAGTATACTAATGAAATTTCAGATGTCGGTGGTTTTTCCAAATTGTTCTAAATTGATTCATACTCTTGTAAATCAGGTTCAAAGTTGAGGCTTTTTACTACCGAAAAATACAATACTTTGACGCCCTGTAACTCTGGAAGTATATATTTAAACGAAAATCTGACTCACCACCGACACAGATATTTGTTTCTAGATTGTGTCTTGAAAATTTCATAGATTTTCATAGCTTAATACTCAAAATATGACTGGACTACGTTTGTATGGGCGCTTTGACAACAGCATACCCTCTTAAATATTGGCTCCCCCTCCTCTCCCCCTACACACACACACATTCCTCTCACATTCACTTTTTATTACCGTAAAATACAATACTTTGACGCCCTGTAACACTGGAAGTATATATTATAACGAAAATCTGACTCACCACCGACACAGATATTTGTTTTTAGATTGTGTCTTGAAAATTTCATAGATTTTCATAGCTTAATAATCAAAATATGACTGGATACGTTTGTATGGGCGCTTTGACACCAGCATGTAAAATGATTTTCCCTAAAATGTGTGTATTGCGTAGGTAAATTAGCTTCAGATAAAGTTAAAGGCATTTACTCCGGCAAAATATTTATGTAGAAGTTCAGGCTGAATAAGCAACCTGAACAAAATTCTAAGTCAAGCGGTTTACCCACTAAAACTTTAAATTAAAAGCGCCTGCCTAAATAATTGTAGCAAAACACATTGGAGTTAAATTGCTTAAATTTCGTCCTGGTCTAGGTTTGAAAATCATTCCTTGAGTGTTGTACAACGCGACTTAGGGAATGGACAGCATCATACGAGTATGCCTGTGTCATCAACATAGCTTCACAAACATAGTGTTACGAGCTTCTAGGGTTCGTAGATTGAAGAGAAACACGAGTCTAAAGTTCCGGAGTTTATTGGTAACACAAGTCCACAAACCAATCTTTAAAATCACGGGTCCCGAACAGAGTACGTCCCTGTCTCACTAGTTCCGAGTCGTCTGCACGGAGTCCGTCCCTGGATTCCACGTACAGAGTTCTTGGGCACTGCTGACGCCGATCTGTCGATACTGACACCACGTGACACACTAGTACACTAACACGTTTCCACCTCGACTGTACTTTTGCTCTACAATTTCTTCCCGGTCCCGAGCTGCTTGAGTAAAAAACTATGGTGGAAAGAATATATAACCGTCCGGTATTCTAAAACGAATCAAACACACAGTGGTGTAGCTACCGTGGGGCTACTCGTAGGCGGGGCAGTGAATGTTCAAGCGACCTCCATGAATTACATTTAAAAAAGTTTTGTAGTATCCTACTCGAACCTGAAAATTTTACCTCCATCCACTCAGATGCTTTGTACAGTTCCTTTGATGTGTCCAAAAAAAATTCCATCGTTAATTAAATGGTTAAAATCAATTATCTCAGATATGATTTGAGGATTTACGTGGATTCCTTCAAAAAGACGTAAATATTTATTATGCCATGTGATGAAGTGCTTGTTATACATAATACCTGGGTTTAGGAGGCGGATTGTAGAAAAATATTTGCTAAAGATATAATATAATGTATTTTGAAGCGAAAAGAAAGGAAAATTACCCAAAAAAAGAGGTGAAATCATCCCGTGAAATCTGGAGTAACACAAAATTACTCGCTAAAAGGCTTCTGACGCCCTCAGACGGAGTAAAGTGCCCGATCGTGAAAATTAATAACATCACATTTTATTACCTTCGGCATGAATTTACGGGACCAAGTACTGTATATAATATTATTCCACAAGCTCTTTACTCTCCTCCTACATGATCAAAAAACCTCAAAAGGGCACCATTTATTGGAACGAATGGAAAATGATTGAAGCTACGAGTAAAATACGTATACTGTATAATTACTGTTCATTGTATATTTGTGTTAAATATTTAAAGAAACAAAAATCACACGCCCGCCCAATTTAAACTTAGAAGTCTTTAGAAAAAATTACTAACTTACCCAGTTTCATAAATTTAGAACTCTCGGCGATAAATATATATGGTGGCTTCCTGTTTTTTCGCCAAAAAGAAAGAAATGAACATTGCATTTCACAGCTGAGTACCAACCTCCATGTAAAGTTAGTTCCGCTAATGGAAATGGCGCCGTAAAAAGTTTTACTGTCTAATAAACTAATAACTACCTGTGGATTTGTTGGCGTTCTACTTTGGAAGCTAAGTTATTTGTTTTTCCTCTAATAAAATCTTGTCCGTGTTATTACGACGTTGCTGTCACCCTTGTCCTGCCTTGGAAGATATTCATTTCAAGTTTAGAATGCTACTAGAAAATATGATCAACTACCTATCTCTCTTTAGCGCGCCAAAACACCTTGCAAGTTTATGTTTTGTAAGGAATATCAGAAAACCCTATGAAAATGTAATTTGAACTTAGAACATTAAAGGATTTGAAACCTCATATTATTCACTATCAAACGACATTTGACATATATTCCTAAATATACACATTTTTCTGATAATCCTTACAAAACATAAACTTGCAAGGTGTTGCGATTTTTTGATGAGTAGTATATTTAGAGTAGCTTAGTTTTTTAGATTTGTAGATAATGTCTTCATTACTGTGGTGTCATGTCGAGGTACTTTTAACTATGTTTTAACCCCTCCGAACTCCAATAAAATTAGTCAAGTGCGTGTCGGGCGCAGTGTAGGGTTTCGTAGTTGATCTGGTTTTATACAGAGTAATTTTGATTGAAATTTGAAAGAAATTTTCATTTTGACCACTCCACGTATACTTTATAATTTGTTCGACTGTTACTCATTAACCTGTAAAGCCAGCTTAGTCGTGATAGTTTTCCTACTTCATACCACGATTGTGAATTTTTTCAGATTTTTAAAAGAATTAGTTTTGCAGAAATGTGCTGCCAAAAGCTGTCGCTTTAACGCCTAATATTTCGCAAACGGATGCCTGAATCGAAAAGTGGTGTTGCTAGACCCTCAATACTTTTGAAAGACCTATTCAACGATGGGGTAGACACGAAAAAAAAATTTCATCCCCAAGTTGCGTGAATGGGAGCCACTCAAAAAAATATATTTTGTACTACTTTGTCGGCGTTATTAATATATCTACCACATTACAGCTTTCTAGTAGTAAGAGTCTCTAAGCCACGGACAAAGCGAAACTATAAGAGTTCCTTGTTTAACTATGGAACCCTAAAAACGGGGGACGCTTGACTGCTTGCCTAAGAGCGTAATGGATTTTGCCATAACAACAGCAGTTTGATGATTATGATCGCAGTAAGATGTTATTGATACAAAGTCAGTGCCCACAGGATGACACGGGGTTATCCTATTCTAAAGCCGAGACCACACAGCTCATTCTCAGTAATATTACTCGATTAAACAACGATTTATATTCGGGGACCATTCCATTGAATACCAGGAGCACATAAAGACCCAGAAGCTTAGGATGTCCTTAGTCATGTTGTCCCTTTCATGCTAATGAGATGTGACGCAGCTGAAAGTGATGGCAAGATCGTTCCGCCCGGTTCATTGCTTGAATTTTATTTAAATTGGGATTCCGCATGGATGTACACATATATTCACAGTCATATTTAAATGCCTAGTGTCTCGGTTTGTTCTTTTATATGACTATACATGAAGAGATCATGATTTTGTTCATAGATATAATATGTGATCAGCGCCACAACCAATCACAATGAAAGGTGATTTCAAAATGTATGGAGCCTGGGCCAGGTCAATGCACACCGAATATAGCAATGTTTTTTTAAATTAACCTTTTTTAATCATGTATTTTCAACAAATCTAACCGAATGCCGTGTACAAAATATTTTTTCCCTCAAACAATTGCCACACAAAACAACAATGGCGGACTGTCAAAATCAGACATGTACCAGTACCTAGTTTTATGTTTTGTTAAAGTCATACCCGCCATTTTGGTTGTCAATGTCAACATCGCTGTCAGCGTTCAGAAACTGAGTCACTTTGATCAATACCATAGATACGATTGAGAAAAAAAGACGAAATTTTTCATAATCATAAATATAATAGTAATTATTTATCTACCTCTGTTTTAGAAATAAACTAAACATGTAATAATTGATAATGCATTGTTTAAATAACATATGTTTTATATATTTACTCGTGCTAATAACAATTTCTGAACGAATCTGTGACAACGCAAAATGCTAAGTAGTCGGAGCTGTCCTCGAGCTTTTTTTTTGCAAATGAACGTAAAATTGACCTAGAAAAAGAATATAATCTGATCATTACCATTTTTTAAGTAATTTGCATATTTTTAACTTTATTTTAAATTAGTGTATAACAAGCTGGCCCCAGCTGAAACGTCACTTTTGTCAGCGGATAGCTGAAGGAAAAACTAACCGAAGCAGTTTCGAAGCACACTGCTTCTATGATGTTCAACATTCTACACAGCTTAGTTACACTAACCCTAATTAACTAAGAACGTGTTTGTGGACCTTCACGACCCTTTTAGTCCTAATTGGGCCATATTTTACGTAGGGTTAGCCTCAAGATATATTAATTTAGTCTGCTATGGAAAGGCACAGAACTAAAACTTACTGAAACTATCATATTTCCATTATTCACTAACAGCTGTACTTTTTATATAAAAATGTATACAGGGTTTGCACTTGTCCTTCATCTTACCTGATAGTTAGTGACGATAAGGCCAGGCCATTTGATGGAAACCGTGCTTATCCAAAAGCCTTAATAAATGAGGCGCTGGATCTGATATCTCACATATCGGAACACAAAACTGCTATTAACAACGCTGTTTGGCGTTAGACTTAGGTAACATGGTGGTAGCTAGCCAGGCGGACATAGGAAACGACTACCACCAACTAAACTGTTACCTCCAGATTGTATCCAAGCATGTAGCCATTAGGCTACAGAGGCGGCTGACTTGGCTTTCAAAGTTTTATTGCTATTAACATTCCTGGAGTTATAATGCATGGTAACAGAGAGAGAGATAGATAATTGATCTACCAGTCATTCACTCACAATACTTCAGAAACTAAGCCCTAGAAACTTGAAATGACACGTGCCGCGAATGTATGGAGCCAAGGCCTGGTCTTGTACACGCATAGTTTTAAAAGGCCATTATCAAATAAAAGTAATTTCGTTACTATTTTTGTATATTTAGGTTGAGTTTATTTGTACAAAAACATATAAAACGCACGAAACAGGTAAGACTTAACGTTGAAAACAAAGATGGCGTCAATAAAATGACATTTGACGCTATCATTTAGTGCAAAAAGAATTATTTTGTACAATTAAAATAAATGCAATAATGTAATTCTAGTATTTTTCGTTACATATTTAGATTATTACTTGATATTTTAAATAGTGTACAAGTGCGGGCCGAATTTGAAACATCACTTTTAGCATGCATATTATTTATACAAAGCTAACGCCTAAAGGGTTAAAGTTGGTTGTATTTTTTATTTTGTAGAAGCAAATTAACTTAATTAACACACACACTTCCTAACATTTAAAAAAAACCGCTGCAGTGTAACAATTTGAAATATGAATGTTTTGAATTGTAATAATACTTGAATTATATACGGAACAGAATTTTTCTAAAGACTACCCTACTCTTGGACTGTGTAAAAACTTCAATTTTGTAATAAATGGACGTCGTCGGGCGAATGAAAGATTTTCTTTTATGATTCTGTCGTTATTGAGAAATTCCGGGGTTGGAATTTCATTTGAAAATTAATTTTAACCAGTTCCAGTCTCCGTAGGGTTTCAGGGCGTGGTTCTAATAAATTTCTGTCACTAAAATATACAATATGACGTTTAAATTATACTACTTATTGTAGAATTATAGAGTAGCTAAGATATTAAAAGTTATTTATGTGTAGTTGACAAAAGATTCAATTATAAATTGGTAGCCTAAATTCAGAATATCATTTACAAGTATTCTATTGATACACTTTCAAATATTATGATGGGTTTGCACTTGGCCTTCATCTTACCTGATGGTAAGTGGCGATAAGGCCGTTAGATGGTCTGTGTCCCAGAAAACTCAAGCTCAAGGGTTGATATTGAATGAGATTGCTTTTGTGAGTAAACAGTTTTATAACCTCAAATTCGAGCTACAATATTAAAATGATATCGCTGGGGTATTCACACCGTAGGCTTTTTGGCTAGCACGGAGTAATGACACTCGTTATTTTTCCTCAATATTTCACAGTCACCATGGAGATCCTGATTCATATTCCTCACAAAATGAGTAAAACTTAATGTCTAAGATTAAAATTTAATGAAAGAGGAAGCGTTGAATTTTTTTGAAATTGAAATTCTTTTTTGACTGATAGATTGAAGCTTCTTGAGATAAAAATTTGAATTTGAAAAAAAAAAATTATAAATAATTTTTGTATACAGGAGCTCTGTTTACCAATTTTCTTTTAATCCGTGGTGTCAACGAACTACTTAACAGTATCACGTATCCGAATAAGAGGACGTTGCTCTGATGATAGTACAGAAATACATGAAATTCTCACATTTTACTTGTAGGCGCGGAATTAATTCAGTTGGTGTGCATTTTCAGAAGGAAAAAAAAAGTTCAATATTTTTAAGTATCTGTGGTCCAGAGCTTTCTTGGCGCGAATTTTAAAAATTGTGGTTCATTGCCATTTTAGTAATGGTGTGATATAGTGCAAAGGTCACGGACGGTGTTATAGTATCAATTACGCAAACTTCTGAGGGTTTCGACGCGATCGAAAGGGTTTACCATGTCGAGTACATTCGGCATATGGATTCTTTCGAATAATGTTGAAACCAAGGCTGGCCTTTGAAATTCTCGTCAAGAATCGTCAAATCGATAGAATGTACTAATTATACATTTTATTGAGAAAACTGAAGAAATGGCTTCGGCCTTGTTTATAACCTTAAAACTCTAAGAGATAATATCATTATCAAAGACATGGCTGTATGATGTTTTGCCTTTGCCTTTTCTTGGTAGGAAAAAATCTTATCAAAAAAAATATCTGAGGTCCAAATATAAAAAAAATCCCTGCGAGGGCCAGACCTTCGTTATTTTGTAAAAGCTGAGAGTTTCTCTGCGCATTTGCTCAATACAGGTAACAACAATCAGAGACCTTGAACCGCGGTTGCTTTGGCAGGTAGATGGTCAGAAAGTTGTATAAAATCGTACCTTAAAATCGTTAAAGTATAAAGCTCAGTTGTTACATATTTTATTAGAATAATATTAGAAATCACTTCGTCCATTTCCAGACACACACAGAAACTAGTATAGTTACATCCCCTTACCAGACACCCCTGAACCTTCGAAAATTACGATTGAACTTCCCTCATTTTGTAAAAGCTGATTTTTATATATTTTACTTTTATAAGATGCTATATCAGTAGACAGTTTTGATGGTTTTTATATATCGCCAGACACGTCGGAAGTCTACCTCGCTCGCACCTTCGGCATACTTTCAACACATATCAAAATCAGCTTTTACAAAATGATGAAACCTGCACACTCCTGTGAAGAAATTCAAAGGTGTGTGTGAAGTCTACCAATCCGCACTGGTCCCGTGTGGTGGACTATGTTCCATACACTCCCTGCAGTGGGGACATATACAGGGTGGTCCAAACAGTGACGTCAAAAAAAATTTTTTAGATTCCTCGCACCTGGGTGTATCTTATAATACCCCATGTATGTTCTGCGATTTTTTGCAGTTTAGAAGTTATGATTTTTTAAAGAAAAATTCAGAGTTTTGTAATCCACCATCTTCGAAAATTCACATCTTTTTTTGTAGTCGGTATTTTTCAGGTTTTTTTTTGTGTGACATGATTGTCTTGAATGTTACTATCATACGTAAAATAATGAACTTTCTAACATTCCTCCAAGTTACTAAAAAAAGTATCGAAATAAATAATTTAAGTTTTTAGTGGGATAGGCTGGAATTTTCAACTTCAATTTAAAAATACAAAAAGGAGTTTCCATAGGTTCCGGTTGGCTTTAAAAACTTAGCAGGTCTCTAGGCTATACAAAACATTAAAAAAAATTGTACTTAATGGGCTATTATTCGTTGTAATCGGCCTTCGAAGGTGGATAGGCTAAAAATCCGTTTGACTAAAAATATATTATTTTCTTATTTTTGTCTTTCCTATGGCAGACTTTAGTGAGAAATTCTTAAAGGCATTCAAATAAACGCAAATTGACCGATTTAGATAATAATTTTTTAAATTTTAAAGAAGTAAGGTATCATTTCATATTAGTCATTTAGACTTATTCTTGTACGAAAACAAACAAACAATAGACAACTTAATGTTAAATAATTCTTTATTATAACAAATTTTCAAAATGACGTCCTCCAACTTGGATACATAGTCGACACCGTCTTAAAAAGTTATGTTTTAATTGTCTAAATGCGCTTGAATATTCTTCTTTAATTTTTCTTTCAGCTTCTAAACTAAAAAAACAAAAAACTAAACTAACAAAGACGACGCATCAGGGATAGAGCGGTGTGAGGGGTACGAGGGGTTACGTAGCGGGTAAAACCCAGCCTCTGGCATGACGGGTCCAAAACCAGTTTAACAAAGCTCATTGGATCATAGTTGTCGTTTCTAGCTCGTGTTATTTTACTGGAATTTCTGTCAAAGTAATTTGAAATTGCTTTTTTAATGAATAATGGTCGGTGTCGAATACGTATCCAAGTTGGAGGACGTCATTTTGAAAATTTGTTATAATAAAGAATTATTTAACATTAAGTTGTCTATTGTTTGTTTGTTTTCGTACAAGAATAAGTCTAAATGACTAAAATGAAATGATACCTTACTTCTTTAAAATTTAAAAAAATATTATCTAAATCGGTCAATTTGCGTTTATTTGAATGCCTTTAAGAATTTCTCACTAAAGTCTGCCATAGGAAAGACAAAAATAAGAAAATAATATATTTTTAGTCAAACGGATTTTTAGCCTATCCACCTTCGAAGGCCGATTACAACGAATAATAGCCCATTAAGTACAATTTTTTTTTAATGTTTTGTATAGCCTAGAGACCTGCTAAGTTTTTAAAGCCAACCGGAACCTATGGAAACTCCTTTTTGTATTTTTAAATTGAAGTTGAAAATTCCAGCCTATCCCACTAAAAACTTAAATTATTTATTTCGATACTTTTTTTAGTAACTTGGAGGAATGTTAGAAAGTTCATTATTTTACGTATGAAAGTAACATTCAAGACAATCATGTCACACAAAAAAAAAACCTGAAAAATACCGACTACAAAAAAAGATGTGAATTTTCGAAGATGGTGGATTACAAAACACTGAATTTTTCTTTAAAAAATCATAACTTCTAAACTGCAAAAAATCGCAGAACATACATGGGGTATTTTAGGATACACCCAGGTGCGAGGAATCTAAAATTTTTTTTTTGACGTCACTGTTTGGACCACCCTGTATAGGCTGTTGATGATGATTTTTTTAAATCTGGTTTTTATCCTTCCGGCAAGACAATCCCGTAGGGTTTGTTGTTGATGATGATGAAGGGAAATCTAAGCTCACCTTTTGGCTTTGCCGTAGCCGGGAAAAAACACTGACTGACAATCAGCAACTTACAGTCTTCGAACCAAACTCTTTGAAACAGTATTTCAAGTGAAGGATTATACAAATTTCTATCACACGAGTTAGCAGGGATAAAGGGATGGGTCGTTAAGTGACGTCACATATGTCAGGGCACCGTTTATCATCGCCGAGTGACGTTGGGTGCTCGTTGGATGAGACAGGGCTGGACTCAGATGTGGGTCAACCAATTTTGTTTATCTGTTCCTATGCAAAGCTTCACTGATTAACACAAAACGTCCAGCCCAATCAGATTGAGATATGTGGATGATGATGTATCGATTAAGAAAGCGTTTTTCGAAATTCCACCATTAAAGCGATCCACCTGCATCAAAGTTTCATATTGAATTTCTGTTGCCATAATCTTTTAGAATATTATAGCTGGATTTGTGTAGTAACTATCTAAAAATAGGACATCAGATTGTGATGTCGCGAAATGAGTATCACAGTGAATCACAATTTTCATTTTATGGTTAAAATATTCTAAGAATGTTGCTCATAAATCAAACAATTGTTTACTCTACGAGAGGATGATACCATAGAATGTGAAGTTTACAGAGTTTCTTGGGATTGTTGGAAAGTTATTAAAACATAAGTTACACAGACCCGCAAACTGAGTACAAACTTCCGGATTCCGTTATTGTTTACGTATTACGTATCGGGAATTACCTAAACTTTCTTCTTTAGCTCAGATATTGTTTGTAGATATTGTTCAAGCAGGAATCAACTACGTACAAAAACAGTAAAACAAAATACAAAAATATTTATTCAGTAAAACAATTAAATTAATATGGTGTAGCCATACAGTCCGTCGAAACGTGTAGGCTCTCTTTCTCTACGGATGACATTTTGTTTAGTTTTTTACAATACTGTATTAGGTAACGTAACCAATAGATTTTTACAACATGTTGGCGTTACTGAGTAGCGTGAGGGTAAGTGTGAGTTACAGGGTATGTTTGTGAGTTTGCTTGTGTGTGTAATAGTTAGAGCTTAGTAAGAAATTTACTTCTTTAATATAGGAATTCGAATGCTGCATCTCGAATCTCGTTTGGAATAATGTGTCGTAAATTCAGAGACATTTCATTAGTTCGTCATGCAAACACTATTTTGTTCCGTTTTTAAAGGCACAAAATGAATCCATATTTACTCATTGAACTGATATTACAACGTCACATTGTGTGTGATACTGATAGTCTATATATCAACAAATAATAAAAGAAAAAAGTTAAATTAAGAAGATGCAAGAAATGTGTTTTATCGGCGTCTTTATAGCTCGATATTTTGTTTGATACTAAACGGTGGCACCGGACCCTTCGTATGCGAGTGCGACTCGCACTTAGCCGGTTTTATCTCAGTGAATCTGTCTTGTTCAATCGGTAGATCAATCGTCAACCTTGTTTTCAATCTCCGACTATCACTTGCTGATATGACCCCCCATAATCGCACCCTGGATTCGTCCCTGGCCACCTCGTGTATGACGAGCCCTCTGGGGGTATCGGGGGTATGGGATGTGTGTTTATTCGGGTGAAATATTGGCACGTTCAGATTAGTTGAGCGTCCTACATTAATTTGCTAAGAAACTCAGCATATATACTTTCAATGATTACATCGCAGAGTAAATGAAGTGATACGTTTTCTGGAAAAGTATGTCCCAGTAGATGACGCAATGACCAAGAAATAGCAGATCTCAACTTTATCAGCATCATCAACAGCCTATATACTCGTACGTCCCCACTGCAGGGGCTCAGGCCTACTCTCCTACAGAGAGTGTATAGTACATCACGCGGGCCCAGTGCGGATTAGTAGACTTCACACACACCTTTTGAATTTCTTCAGAAGTGTGCAGGTTTCCTCACTATATTTTCCTTCACCGTTAATCAATCGGATAATGTACTTGAATTGAAAAACAACTCATAAGTACACGGCTGGATTCGAACCCGGAACCCTCAGATTGAGAGTCCGTGCTTTATCCACTGCGCCACCGACGCCAATACTCATCTTTGTTTGACGTTAAAAATATTTTGAATCACGTGAAATGAAATTCAACTACAAACAGACTTGTATTTTATTTCGCTAATGTCAATGCGCGTGCGTGTCATCAAGATCAGTAGTTTTTATAACTTTAAGGAGATCGATACATCATCATCAGCCGGGAACCGTCCACTGCTGGACATTGGTCTCCCCCATGGTATGCCGCAAGGGCTTACTTGCTTACTTTCATGAAGGGTATATGGCATAATCACCACGCTGGCCAGACGGGTTGGTGTTTTAGTTCTTCATGAGGAGGAGACTCCCAACCTCCTGTTTTCCCTAAGTCACTTCTTACTACAACCACGGGAAGAAATGGGGTGGTTTCATTTTAAGCCGGAACTATATGGCGAGTTGGATACTAGACATGAAACGGATAGCAGTTTGGCCGGATACCGGATATTCGGTCAACCATGTGGCTGGACGGCCGGATATTCGGCGGAACTTAGCCATTTGGTGCATCACACACACACACTTGCGTAGGCGACGCGCGAACGATCGGGTGGCCTCGGTTCGATTCGGGTCTTTTCGTTGATGAGCGAAGTTAACAATTGTTTCATTTATTATCTTATTGTGTTGAATTTAAAACTAAAGCTAATTATATTTCTTAATTGATACTAAGACTAACTAAATAAAGCAAATAATTACTTCAAAATATATTTTTTTATCCAGATTTTTTGTTATTCAACATCAACAGCCTAATTACGTGCCCACTGCAGGGGTTCAGTCCTACTCTCCTACAGAGAGTGTATGGGTCATAGTCCACCACGCGGGCCCAGTGCGGATCGGCGGACTTCACATGCCTGTTCAAGACGTGCAGGTTTCCTCACGATGTTTTCCTTCACCGTTAAGCAATCGGATAATGTACTTGAATTGAAAAACAACTCATAGGTACACGGCTGGATTCGAAACCAGAACCCTCAGATTAAGAGTCCGCGCCTTATCAACTGCGCCACCGACGCTTTGTTATACGAATAGTAGTTATCCGGTATTCGGCCGGATAGTATTAAGGCCGCCGGATAGGCCGGATAGTTACCGGATATCCGTTTCATCTCTATTGAATACACGATTTGGAAAATTTGGAAAAATCGCGAAAATATCTAAGTTTGCTTTTGATGGTGTCTAGAAGCCAGTGTTATTCTCTGGTTTATTAATATACAGTTTTTAAAATCTTTTCCTCTTATACCTCACAGATGACATAAGAACATAACAGATTGTTCGGACTCTTTTCCAATAATGTACAGTCGAGTACAAAAATATGTATCCACTTTTGAGCCTTGTCGCATAGGAACAAAAGGTTGAATGTGACATGGTACAAAAGTGGATACATATTTTTGTAGTCTAGTGTAGGTACATATCCACGATTATATCGTAATATAATACATACATGATTACCTACAATGATTTGCCGTGCGGACAAGTCTATTACGAGCGGGATGGCTAATTGCAAACTTGTACTTATAAGAGCGAAACCAAAAGACAAAGGGACAGAGATAATTTCAAATTTAGAATACACGTATCGTGTGATTCAATTACTACATTTCGAGAAGAAATGTACGCAGCTTTTGTAGTCTAATCGAAGAAACTATTTCCATTCCATTGGTTTCCAACCCACGGGAACGAAACGGTGGGAATCCCCTGGGAATTCCACGCAGATACGCCCAAACAAAGGTTCATTTCAAAGGGTGAACCTATTTTAATCCAGCCCGTATTAATTTCCATAATGTTGCGATCGTCCGGACACCAACCTTTCAGGCCCTTTATGGGTTAAGACAGATTATTCCGAGATTTTAGCCAAATACCCTTTCAGACGAATAACATTCGGCAGTAAACACGTTTAAGGGATTTATATTGGATAGGATTTGTCACAATTTATAAACTAGGCTCAAGGAAAACCGATTACAGTTGAAAAATATCTTGATTTGATTAGTTTTTGAGGTTATATTTTTATTTCATAAGAATAAGAAGAATAAATTTATTTATAACAGTGTACATATGTTTTTCTTAAATCTAAGTGGGCTAGAATATTTGATCTAGTTATATACTAAAGCGTCTTCAGCTAAACTAAATTTAAAAACTTGTATTTTGGCATACAGTGTCTCACCCCTTAGAAAAGCAGACGGAACGTCTAGCCGCCATTATAAAATGTATCTATTTACATGCAATAAGCAAAACCACTTATTCTAATTTAACAACACTGTGGAAGTGAGTTTCATTTCAGTGATATAGTCTATAAGTCTAGGGTAGTCATCAAAGTAAGTTTTGGGAAAAGATAAAATACATTTTTTTGCTGATTTTTAACGTTTATGACCTGAATGAATTCTTAGTATCGCTTCATCAGTGAAATTCGCATTTTGTTCATATTATCGGTAACCGGATCTCAACAAACAAAGCTTAATTTCCAATCATGCCGCCCACATCACTCCAGTAAGGCTGAGTGGCGACTGTAGACCCGCTTGTCCAAAACGTCACTAGTTTCTTTTGTAGATAGTAGCTCGATCAAATGACATACCACCTGCTAGGAATTGACTAGAATTCACCATGATCAAGTGAATTGCTATTTAAGTTGACACAATAAACAATTATAGGTACAGAAACAAGCATGTACACCGTTAATTAGTATTCAATTTCCCTTCGGAGCATAATGTACAACCCGCAAAATGTACAAAAAGGACTAAGGCCTCTTTCACAACGACGCAGTCATTCTTTGTATCATGGCAGACGAAAAGTAGTATAGAAATACGAGTAGGTGCACCTGATTTTATTGCTTTATTTATTGGATAGTTTTAAGAATAATCAAAATTATAATAATTAATTGTATGGCAAGTGTAGACGTAGACGAACGAAGGTCACCGACATAGCTCGACGAGTTAGTTAGCTGAAGTGGCAATGGGCAGGCCACATCGCTCGAAGAACCGATAACCTGTGGGGAGTAAAGGTTCTCGAGTGGCGACCACGTACCGGGAAACGTCTACCAGGCCGTCCCCCCACTAGATGGACCGACGACCTGGTTAGAGTCGCGGGGAGTCGCTGGATGCAGGTGACTCGGGACCGGTCGATGTGGCGTACCATGAGGGAGGCCTATGTCCAGCAGTGGACGTTTCCCGGCTGATGATGATGATGATGGCAAGTGTGCGCACCTAAAAGTCTCAATCTAATGAGGCACTGACTCTGCTATATTTAATGCTATATCAAAGCAACAGTGCTATTGACACTTCTGTTTGGCGGCAGCCTGAGAGAACATGGTGGTAGCTAGCCAGGCGGACATAGAAAATATCCTACCCTGCCTTACCACCAACCGAACCGAGTACCGATAGATACACAGGGGATCGAATCCTAGACCCCCAGATTGGTAATCCAACGTTTAGCCACTAAGCCACAGAGGCGGTTAAAATTCAAATTGAAAAAAAAAAGAAGGGAAATATCCGTTTTCTATAAACAGTTGACAATATAAAAATAGTAGATGTGTGTGGACTTGGGCCTTCTTGTACATTTTGCGTTTTGCACATTTTGTATTTTGTACATTTTGCGAGTCGTCTGCATTTTGCGTTTTGTACATTCTGCTCCGAAGGGTTCAATTTGACTTAATATTACAATGAAATAGTTTGAATGCTGTCGAAACAGCTAATGTCACTGTGACGTTTGATGTTGTTTTTTACAATACGTTTTAAAACTCTAACATGTCAAACAGCGAAATTATGAATCTCATAAAAGAAATGCCAGGAATTTAATGCAGAGTAACAATTATGATGACACGGAGGAATTGCTGAAAATCATCTCTTAAAAATACAACCTTATTATAAATTATATCTATTTTAGGATAACTAATATACACAAAAAATATTAACTTTATAAACTCAAAGTAGTGTACTACAAATAATATTATATGTAATTCTAACTATAAAATACACCACACACCCTCTCACACCATCCACGCACACACTCACCCTACACACCGAGAGGTACACGCACACACTCACACATATACTTTATTATATGTATAACTTAGTGCTTAAGTAATAAACCAAATATTGGTTATTTAAACTTATAAATTATATAATCCGGAGGTGTGAGGCGCTGGATGCTGAAATACAGGTTTCTACCTAGTTCAGCAACGGAGGCCTTTACACTTAATTTTGTCCAAATTTTTAAACATAAGTAGTTTATAGGTAAATTGTACCTAAATTTTTTGGAGAATAAATACTTTTATTATTATATTATATATTATTAATAATAGTGGAACTTGAATTTTCATAACTGGGTAGTTCATGAATATTTTTTGTGGCAAACTGCGTCTAATGCAGTATATATAAAATCAATATCAAGCGTGCGCAAGAGCTATTTTTGTTGATTCCAACTTCGCCGTTCAAGTACCAGTCAACCAGAAGAACAGCAGACCTTCACCCGTACACTGTAGATATTCCTACAGCTCGCACCAAGCGTTTCGCTTCCACATTTATCGTGCGTTCAGCAAAAATATGGAATGCACTACCGGTGTCCGTGTTCCCCGAAAACTACAACTTGGGAATCTTCAAAAGAAGAGTAAATAGGCACCTTCTAGACCAACACGTAACATCTTCAACCTCATCGTCACTTACCATCAGGTGAGATTGAGGTCAAGTGTTGGTCTATCTTCAATAAAAAAAAATCTAGCAACATGACTCTAGGCCAATGTTAGATTATTGGTCAATTTCAATTAATGCAAATCAATTTCGATAGATGTCGCTAACGCGCTATCTGGTGGTTCTTATAATAGTGAAGAATTTCAAACCGTAACGGGAAGCGACCGTTAGCTGAAATGGCAAAGCGTTCGCCCCGGACTGGCGAGAGACGCAGGTTCGAATCCCACCCGTGTCGATATTTTTATTTACTTGCTCGTACTTTAATAAAAACAAAATAAGCAAAGGTGAGAAAAAATTCCAACGTTTCACCACTTACCCTTAATCAGTTTATTAATTAAACGATCAGTCGGTAAGAAATATTCATTAATAAAGGAAAAATGGAAAACGTGAACGGAGCGAGGAAAAAACAAGTTCATTTCCTGAGTTTCGTAAATAAACATCCCGAGCTATATGAAAATGAGTGTTTTGAATACCTTCAAACCTTTCATCGAAGATTTCACTGGTTCTATTCCCAGCGGGTTTACCAGTTATTAATGGTTTCGTATCCTTCATTTTAGCTGCATGGATTGAGATGATAAGTCCATTGACTGCTAAGAGTTCTGACCCAGCAGCCTCAAGATAATGGGGCGCTGATTCTGCTACATTTCATACAGGAACACAGCAGTCATTGCTGTTTGGTGGTAGACATTGATAACATGGTGGTAGCTGGCCCGGACATGAGAATTCCCCTACCACCAAACACTGGTAATCGGGTTGCCCACCTTGCCACCTACCACCACGTTTTCCACGAAACAGCAATGTTAAATTGACTGTTGTCTCTCAGAAGATGTAACTATCGCTTTATTATCAATAAGAGTTTACGGCTTCTGGGTGAGCACATTTTCACTTGCCGTGAGAACAAATGAGTTAAAATATTATAATTTTTTATTTAAAAATGATAATAATTAAAAACCATGCTCATTCATAACACGATTTAAAAATACAGAAAATCATCCTCGGGGCTTTCCCGTTGTCTAAAATTACATAATGAATTAATGATTCAATTGCGATTTTTTCAAAAACTTTTTACCTTTTTTATACCCCTAGTGGTCAAATTAAAAAGAATCATTTCAATCTATAAGTCTATCAGTCTATAAGCTATTGAAAAGGGATCAATGTTCTAAAAGTCAGCTCATCCCTTGATATTTCATAGTTCAACTACATTTTCTTTAAATTATCCAGCCCAGCCCTATCGAGATTTTTTTAGCAACAAAAAGAATTGTCAAAATCAGGTTATAGCATGTCGAGTAACATAAAAAAATTATGTTTTTTTTTGTCGGCAGCTTATTATTTCATGGTCTTATCGAAAATAATACTCATTTATTACGCATTGAAAAACAAACAAAAGTAGTACGAGGAGTAATTTCTTCCACCATACAAAACCACGAAATGTTATTTTTATTTAAGCACAATACATTTTCACTCAATATTGAAAGCCTGTAGCTGAAAGCCATTATAATCGAAATTCAAATATATGATAACGCAACGCAAGCTCTACGAGTCTTTGAAACACGGCAGTTGCGTGTCACGGGCTGTATGAGGCGCACCGTTGCCGATGCGCTGCGCTGTGAAAAAAAAAACATCTCACGCGCGGGTAACGGCAAGGAGTTTGGTTACAAATAGTTTTAAACTGCAATTTGATTCTTTTTGGTGAATTAAAAAGTGAATGTGGATTTTTTGGTTTGGTGGCAAGCGATTTTGAAATCGGTGAGTTTTGTGTTGTGAACTAGTATGTTTATTAAATGGTTATAGTAGTAAATATATAGTTAATAAATTACGCAAAAAATATTGAAACAATTTTCCTAACCCGCTATACTAAACCTTTACCGCTTACCTTGCTTCATCTGGTCTTTTTATAGCAAAAAGCACATACTTTGAAATAGGTTAAGTCTATACTAAAGATTACGCTACCAAAATGTAACAACGAAAACGTTAGTATATTTCGTACAATAAGACCCAAATTAAATAACTATAAAAATGCGTCACTGAATTCGAGTTCCTTAGATTTTAGACAATAATATTTTACCGTGCGTGCTTGTTCGTGTAAAACTAGGAAGCTGAAAGTGTTTTTGGTACAATGGGATTTAGGGAATCAAACTGCGGCCATGCTTTTTATTGGCTGCATAGTTTAGCAGTGCTGTATGAGCAGTAAAATAAAGAATTTCATTTTCAATTTATATTTTTAGAAAAGTCTTCGGTCCTTACAAACAAAGGAGTTCAAAACATATATCTTTTAAATTTACTTGGCTGATGTCTGTACATAGGATATATTTAATTTGATTTCGTTAATAAAGGTTCATACTAAATTTATTTTACCACAATCCTTTAAATGGTATTGCTGACTTAATGCAAGAATTAATTAATAAGTAAATGCGTTCAAAAGAACTGCTTCAATTGCCCTAAAAGTCTACTTTTACTAAGGCAAATTTTAGATTTATATCGTTTTCTCATGGATTCCGTTGTCAGAACTGGACCAAAATGAAATGGGACCACACGGAAAGCACCAGCTTTCAACAACAACAAAAATCATTAAAATCGGTTCACCCAGTCAAAAGTTCAGAGGTAACAAACATAAACAAGAAAACAACGAAAAGAAACAAGAAAAACAAACAAACATACCCGTCGAATTGATAACCTCCTCCTTTTTTGAAGTCGGTTAAAAATAGGACTGGATTGTAACGTCGCGATATATCATTAACATATAACCTGAGTCACAATTTTCATTTTTCATCATTAGCTGCGTACGTTTATGATCTCCATTTCTCGACACTGTAAGCTGACCTCATATTGTTAAGATTACTTATCAAAGTCAGCTATTCTGTTTTCAAGATTATGACAAAAAAATTGGTTTGAATGGAAGCACCCCGCGAGGGTTTTTCGTAAAAACAATAGAAGCAAAAGTTTTTTTTTACGCGATACAAGCAAAAACTACTGCAGCAAATTTGATGCGGTTTTCATAGTTTTATTACTTAAAATCTGGTGCATGTTTTTTTATTATAATTCAGAAAAAAATGATTTATCATGATACGCACCATAGAAGCTGAGTTCTACCGTGGTAATTTCATACCATTGCGCAGTAAGGGCGTGTAACCAGTAAATTATATTGACTAATAATTTCGGTAAGTGAAAATTGACGTCACAAAATGGACTGATGACAAATGATGACAGTTACATTAACTCATTAATCATTATATAAGTGATAAAATGATATTTAATGGCGGGCTATCAATCAATTACGTTTCATTTATGTGTTAGGCCAGTGTTTCTTAAACTGGGGTCCGCAATCTCATTTCTGGACTAGACAAAATGATTAAACAACGACGCGCTTTGAGCTCCTCTTTTCATTAAAAATCCTAGTTCATAGTTTATTTAGTCCAAAAAAGTGACATTCCTATATCTAACATAAAATAGGATTAATTATTAATGTCCATTGTTAAATTTATAATAACGAATACGAAATACGTATTTTTGGGAATACTAAAATAAATGATCTAAAATTTATTGCTGTTCTTATGTAGGGTACTTGAAAATTGCGCTTGATTTCTTAGGGGCCCGTGGCTGAGAAAGGTTAAGAAACGCTGGGTTAGACAGAGACAGCTCTATACAACATTTTTGTGAAAGCTTTTGGGTGCGCACATTTACCATCCAACGTCCTGGACTTATCATCACTTATTATCTGTGTTTTCTTATAATTTTGTCTTATTATGTGTGTGTCTACCATGAGTTTACGCAGGCGGTAACGTATATCGAATACTATCGGAAATGCTGCTCAGTCGAGATGCGGGTGACAAGGACAGAGCGATAGTTAACGATAAACGTGATCGCCTACGTAAACTCATGGTAGATGCACAGGTGAGACCGATTAAACAACAATCAAGAGCCTACGGCAAATAATGTTCCAAAAAAAATGAGCCGCAAAATACGTGTTAAAAACGCTTTATTGCCTTACTAAAGTTCTAAAATCAACCAAATTAAGAATGTCTTAATACTCATACACTTATTTTATACAGTAAAATCTTCCTTTGAAAGACAAAAGATCCTTTGAATTAAAACTCCTTTGAGAAAGACAAACCGCACAGGTTTAACACGAAACCAGATTTGACGACGAAGCGACTGTTTGACATAAACCACAGACTAGACAAGAGAAACAGACATGTCACTAAGTTACGCTATCGTGATGCTATCTTCCTGACGTCCACTGCTGGACCTAGGTCTCCTCCGTGGTACGTCACAATGATCGGTCCTGAGCCACTTGCAAGCGACACCCTGCGATCTTTACTAGGTCATCGGTCCATCTAGTAAGGGGACGGCCCGGTATAAGGTCGCCACTCGAGATTTTTTTCGAATGTACTTGATGCTGTTGGTCCTGCGACCTCTACAGCTTCACACGGACAATGGCGAGCGCGGAAGGCGCTCAACCGGTAGAGTTATTACCAGCAATAGGCCTAAGGACGCCCGCTGCGGCTCGTCCTCGGCTTAGGACGCGGCGATAATCGGCCCGGAAAGTGCCGAGGGGAATGTGTCTTTGCCGCTTCCGCTGGCGGAGACGGTGTATTTGTAAAGTGTCGGTTTGAGGACGGATCGGTAGTGGCCACTCGAAAACTTTCACTCCACATCAGTTATCCGTCCTTCGAGCGATGTTGCCTCACGAAAATCACAATACTCGATTAGAAAAAATCTGGCTTGTTAAATAGTTTAACCGCATGCCTGGCTAAGATCCGGGGTCAATTCCAAGCGGTACTATCTATTGGTTTTTAAACTGGAGCGCTGTTTTACCAGACGTACAAATGTGGCTATTGTCATCTCTTTCTAATACACGAAATCCTGTCAGTAAAATATATTGTACCACAGATTATAAATCTATGTTCTGATACATGTGAACGTGAGTGGGGTATCTATACAAATATATATTCCAACTGTTGTTCTGAGAACGAATAGAGTTTGAAATCACGCCGTGAATCACAATGAGTCTTCGAAAAGTTTTCATTTGCGTTCGCAAGATTTATCTTTGACATCTGCCTAAACATTTTAATGAAATGTGGTGGGTATATGAATGGTAGTTGAAACGGGCTATACCATTATTTCTCAGTGCTTCTATTGTTGTAGTTCTTACTGATAGTCGTGAAATAAGGTTAAGTATTTGGGGTGCATTTATGAAAATAAGCGTCACTGGCGCAGTGGGTAAGGCGTGGATTTTCGATCTGAGGGTTCCGGGTTCGTTCCAGACGTGTACCTATGAGTTGTTTTTCAATTCAAGTTAGCAATTATCCGATTGCTTAACGGTGAAGGAAAACATCGTGAGGAAACATGCCTGTCAAAAATTGTTTGAGATTTGGGGTTTTGGATGTTTTAATTTAGCGATATGGAATCGGATATTTTGAGATGTGCACAAAGAGAAATATGGTCATATTAAGATCGAAACTTAGTTTTATTTTTAAAATTCGAAACAGAATTTATGCGTTCCATTTACAAACACATCCTGTTAGATGTATGCCGTGAAATTTATACCTCAACTTATATCTATGATTTCGTCATTCCGGTTTATTTTTGCTTTAGTTATTTCTTACTCGCTGAAATGTCTAAAGTGTTCCAGAATGAATTGATCATCGACAGAGATCTATCTAGACTTATAAAAACAGTTATATCGAGTGCTTTGATTGACGTGGATAAAATAGATTTTATTTTGTGTTGGGCAAAGAATCCGTAGGTCTTGGTTTCCATTCCCAGTTGAGTACATATTAATAGCAGGTGGTAGGGAACTTTAAAAATACCTACAAATATATATTTTTGCAGTATTTTTGCTGACTACTGTTATTTATTTAAAACTACAGTCTTAAAAAGGTGTGTTTTAGCATTGTTTTGTTCCTATATAATGCAAAATAATTCAGGTAGTGCTTTACCAAAATAGAGGCTTCTGGGTAAGCATGCTTTTAAGTCATCATATAAACGTACAGCCAGAACAGATGAAGTAAACAAGCGAATAAAAAAGTAACTTTTAAAACGATCGTTTTTTTATTATTATTATCTTTTTATGATTTTGATATACCCTTTTTTTTTTTTTTTTTTTTTTTTTTTCGAGGGGGAAATCTTTCAAAGATACCCGACTCCTTAGGAGAGAAGCCGGGTTATGTAGAATTTCCATCCACTAAAACCCCCTCGGTGGTCATCCTCGGCGCAAGTCGAGGAGCCCTGGGAACTCCAGCGGAACACACCAGTGCTCCTCTCGCGCTTTGCATTTAGCCCACCCCTTGACCAGTTAGCCACTACATCTCAGCAGCTCCAGGCTGCAGCGGGACGGGACCACGCCGTACTACCGCTGCCTTCCAGTGGTTGCCGGTTCACACCGATAGGGCGACCAGAGCTCCTACTCTGACCTCCCGCAACCCTGGGTGCCTTTGATTTGATGATTTTGATATACCCAGTCTCACTCTCACAGTAAATACGAATCTAACGACACCTCTCAAGCTAAAATTCATCGAGCCGTTAAGGCTACAGAGCGTGCCAAACAATTATACATACATACATACATACTTTCGAAAAACATAATCATCTTTCTGACGCAGTCGGGTAAAGAGAAAATCATTGAACTTACAGCGACAAAACACATACTTACAAATTGTTTATTTCTCATATAACCACATACAGTATGTCTCATTTTTAAAATGAGGTGTCACGAATCCTTGAATTAGAACGAAAAGTGTAATGTTAACATATTTACCAAATATTTACCTAGTTAATTAGTTATTCCAGTTAATTCATTCAGACGTATGTTGACATAATGGCCGTGCGAAGAGGCGTGAACCACGAAATGTCAGAAGCGATCATTGTTATTTACTTACTGATGTTTGATTGCATTTTTGTGGTTCCGGATATTTTACCCGGCTGTTTTTATGGTTCCGTAGTCAAGTCAAGGAACCCTTACAGTTTCACTCTGTCCTTCCGCGGGTTAGCGGCAAGATCGTCACTACTAGAAAGCTGTAATTTGATACGGGTATACATATTAATCACGCCGACAAAGCGGTAGAATAAAGTTTAGAAAAATTATTTTTAAGGGTGGCTCCCATACACGTAACTTGGGGATAAAATATTTTTTTCGCGTCTACCTCATTGTATGATTGAATTGTATTGTTGAATAGGTCTTTTAAAAACACTGAGGGTCTGGGAACACCACTTTTTGATTGAGGAATCCGCCGTGAAAATTCACAGTAGTACTACATATATGCTAAACTTTAAAGGAAAACTATCACGACCAAGTTGGCTTCTCGGGTTTACGAGTAATAGGCGACCAAATTATATAAATATACTTGGAGTGGTCAAAATGAAATTTCCGTACAAATTTCACTCAAAATTACTTTTTATAAAACCAGTTCAACAACGGAACCCTACACTATGCGTGGACCGACACGCACTTGGCCGTTTTTTTTAAATTTAATGTATTTTGCTCATGGCCTCCATCTCACCTGGTGGCAAATGACGATAATGGTGTTGAATGGAAAGCTTAGGTAAAGAAAAAAAAATGCCTTACCATCAACGAAACCGGGTACCTATAGATATGGACCCCCGCTTGGAATCGACCGGGATTGCGCTGGGAATATACTTGTTTGTTCCCGCGGATTCACCTACGTGAATAACAGTGTCCAATTTGTTAATCCAGAACATAATCTATCATGCCAAATTTCATTCTGATATGTTCACTCGTTTATGCGTGATCCAGCAGCTTTTCCCGCGTGGTATCTTCTCTCGAAATTGTCAAATGGATCGTGTTTAAAACTTTAAGGCTTGTATCCTTTTTTTGAACCCTAGTAGTAATCTGTTTTTAGTGGCATACTTTACATCATTAAAGTGTATGTTTTGCTTCGTGAATGAAATCAACAGAGAAAACAATACTTGCGAAAAAATCAATGTGCGTGAAAGAAACGCTAGAAAAACGGTGTGAAACCGTTTTGAAACAAATCAGTGGCTTCTAGCCTGTTGTCAAAATAAAATACAACAAATTTTGCTATTTTATATTGGCTTTCATAACATTTCTGTGTTTTATACGAAAAATATCACAAAACGTTGTGTTGTGTGTCGAGTTGTGATATTATAACAGTAATTCGAATAAACAGATATTTCACATTATTTTCATAATGATTTATTTTTATAGAAGCTTCTCTTAAAATTACTCAGAAATACATTCAAAACACGGAATAAGGAATATATTTTCTAAATAAATTATTATTGTAGCATAATAAAACACATTTCTTTTTAAATGAATACGGATACTGCGCGTAGTTTTCGTAGAATACATTTGTCTATGGATATTTATATCTCAAAGAAAGCTAATTCTAAGAGCCTGCGCGCACTGCGGCAGCAACCGGTGCGGTTATCTCCCGCAAAAATCTGTGATGAATCACTGTGAAGATGCGCGCACTGCGGTTGCTCAACCGCAAACAACCGCATCATCAACAGCCTATATACGTCCCCACTGCAGGGGCTCAGGCCTACTCTCCTCCAGAGAGTGTATGGGCCATATAGTCCACCTCGCAGGCCCAGTGCGGATTGGCGGACTTCACATGCCTGTTCAAGACGTGCAGATTTCCTCACGATGTTTTCCTTCACCGTAAAGCAATCGGATGCGGCTAAAAAATGTGATTTGTCACAGATTTGTTGCGATGCGCGGCCGCACGGTTTGTTTGCATCACAGGAACTTGAATCGAACCCCGCGCACTGCGGCAGAAGAACCGCACCGGTTTTAAAACCGCAACCGCAAATCGCCGCACCGCAGTGCGCGCTAGCACTTACCCATCTAACATTTCAATTACCACGAATTAGCCCTGAGATGTAGCCTGTATTTGATTATTGCTTACCTCTCTGTTGTTGTCACTCACAATAATTGGGTAACTTTCTCGTGTTTCTTTAGGTATATCTAGTTTTATGGCTAGATCCGACCGCACATTAGCGCACTCATTCATTTTCATTTTATTCGCCAACTTCAAATAAGGCTTGATATTCAATTGTTTGGCTTTTTTATGTTTGTAAATTGCCAATCGTCAGTTTTGAACCGATTTTATTGTTTTGTTATAGGCTTAAGAGTGTCATTAATTTTGAAGATAGCATTTCACGTCTAAGAGTAGAAATTTCGGGAATGAAGGCTGTTTATTGTTAAAATGTGAATGTAAAATATTAGCATGCCTCTAAAGGTGGAATGTAAGAAACTAATATTTTATCACTGTCATCATATGTACCATGTTTCATGCACATACACTTGCATCTTTATTAAAAACAACTACTCCGTTAGCCGATTTGAATAAATTGACCCTTCGTAAGCTGTTTTTAACCGACTTCAAACAAGGAGGATGTTATCAATTTGACGGGTATGGTTTTTTGTATATGTTTATTACTTTTGTTACGTTGTTGTTTTTATACTAAAACGTTTTTTTCCAAAATAACTATCCAGAAAGTTCTGAAATAATTTTCAAGCATACCTGCAGCATATTTATACACACATCAAGACATTCACTCCGTCAATATTTTCAAGAAATAAATCAACTGCTGTCAGCTCTGAACAAAGAATATGGCCGCTCTGTGACGGACATGACTCATGCATCGATTTTACCTTTACGAGCGTAAATATTTCGGTCCATAACAATTTGTTTAAAATCGAAATACCCGGGATGTTTATAGTAACATCGGTTTTAACAGTTTACTTGTACGTTTAAATTTAAACTGTTTTATACGGTTCAGTTTTGCAGTGATGTGGGAGATGCCTTTTAGGGCTCTGTACCCGAAGGGTAACCAACGGGACTTTATAATTAATCTTCCGCTGTCCATCCGTCCGTCTGTTTGTCAGCGGGCTGTATCTCATGATCCGTAATAGGTAGATAGTTAAAATGACACGTTCCGCGCATGTATGGGGCCAAGGCCTGGTCTTGTACACTTGTAATTTTAACAGGTAATAAATGTGATTCAGTTACCATTTTTGTATATTTTGATTTAGTTAGTATCTAGTTTGTACAAAAACATATAAAACGCACGAAACAGGTGAGACTTGATGTTGAGAACAAAGATGGCGTCAATTAAATGACATTTGACGCTGTCACTTGGTACAAAAGGAATTATTTTGTACAATTAAAATAAATGCAAAATTTTAATTTTAGTATATTTCTATACATTTTTAGATTATTGTTAGATTAAGTGTAAATTTTTTGGTAATAAGTATTTTGGGGGGAAAAATTTGAACTGTATCGGAAAATTTTAAAAATAACAACAATGTCCTATTTTTCCCCGACTTTAAAGGCCTATTGTTCTTAAGTATAAATAATTCTTATAAGTCTTATTTCCCATTTAAAAAATAATTCAATTTATGTATTTCTTTCTTACTTGATGTCAATGTCTCGGGACCGGTCGATGTGGCATACCACGAAGGAAGCCTATGTCTAGCAGTGGACGTTTCCCGGGTAATGATGATTTATTATTTTAAACATAATGTCAAGCAAATATTTTTCCGTCTAAATTTTTGTTTAGATTTTTTTGAAACTGCTGATGTTTTGAAGAAATAATAATAATAATAAAAAATTTAATGCTTTTTAAAAATTTTGTTCATATTTTTTTTCAATTTACCTCGAAGGTATAAGAGATCTGATATTTTTAAAATATTCTCTCAAATGTTTTTAACTGGGTAACCAGCTGGATAACAACACTAATAATAATAGCACATTTCTATCGATAATAATAAATACCAAGTCATTCACATCACTACCACGAACCACTACATTCCAACACGTATCCCCTTTGCCCACGCATTTAGACTCGGAGAGTTATTGGAGAATATATCTCCGTTCCCAACCAATCAATATACAGACGATATCTCTATATACGAATAGAAGAAATATGTATTTAGCAAAGACGATTCGAATCGAAGCAAAAACATTTACCATCCACTTGACATAATTAGTACTTTTACTTAGGCGCTGGTGCATAGGAGATTTTTGTCAGCTGACAGTTAAGTCAGTCTTCTGACAGTTTCTGCTTCTTCCACAATGGGTTTTATTTTGTTGTAGCCCAGGGTTAACAACACCAGAAAAAAAAACAATAATTGACGTCCGCAAATAAAATACAACTAAAAAAAAATACGTGAGTAGCCGCGTACGCAGGCCATAAAACTGAAGGCAATTCAATCGCCGCAACATGGACTTAATTTGCGGTAGTAAATTCCCAGGCAACACTTATGTATCGCAAATCGCAGGAATGTTGTGCCAACGCCCTTACAAGTTGGTATTAATTTTGAAATTACTGTCAGATGCTTCAACTTTGTATGTAATTATTTGTGTAGAAGATTGAATTTCACACAATAGCTGCCGTGGTTGCTAGGAATCTAAGCCAAATAATTTGATTGTGGAGGAGTCGTTCCTTTGCGTGGGCCTGAGCGCACTCGATCTATTGTATGTGTACTTTTTTTTTCGAGGAAGAATTTTTTTAAAGATAACAGACTTCTTAGGAGAGAAGTCGAGGAGCCCTGGGAGCTCCACGAACACTCCCTAAGGACTTTATTTCGATATTTCCTATTAAGAAATAAATACACTAATCACCTTCTCTTATATTTCATTGTATGTAGCCAAGGGACTTGGTAGACACAGAGAAAACAGTTGAAAATGTATTTCAATAATACTGTAATAATTTCATTATGATTGTAAAACAAAAGGCTAATCGAACAAACCACCCCGAGCTCTATTTTTGATTCGCTCTATGCGCCGCGAGCGCTCGATTTCTACTGATTTTCGTTCGACTTATGAAATTTGATATTTTTGAATCGCTCTTCTGCAAAGAGTGGTCGGGACCACTTTTTGCGGAGGCGAGCGATAGACTAAACGTCATCGTCGAACACTGACATTACCTCTTATTGACATTGACAGTAGGAACTGTTCTATGAACTTTGCGTTCCGTTTTCCTTGCATGAATTACCGGTTTTATTTTTCTGCGTTAAACGGATAAAATTAAACATTTTAAGTTATATTAGCAACACCCGAGGCGAATAATTCAAAAATACGGTCAAACCTGTTTTCATGCGACTTGTAGTCGATCGTGACTTAAGTCGTGTGCGACGAAGCTATGTCACACGAGCGAATCAAAAATAGAGCCCCCGGTCGCTCCCGGCGCAAAGCTGTCGTACGCTCGCCGTATTTCCGCGTTGAATGGCTATGGACAGCCTTTGCACCAATAAGGATCCAGAGCGGACATCGTGACCCCGTCATTTAGTTTTCTTGTGGTGGATGCGGCTATGAAGGCGACTGGGACGAAATTGGACTATTTTGTCTATCTGAAATCTAGTCTGCACATAAGTCCAAGTCCAAACCGAGATAGCTCACCTCAAAGATGGGTAATATGACGCGCGCGAATACACTCACACATGCGCGTGTAAACGTGTATATGACATTTATGTGAAGTGCCCAGCCTGTCACTTCGGTGAAACCAACAAAAATGCGTTCAAAAAGAACTGGAAACCGACTTCAATTAAACTAAATCGAATCGTTTTCTCATGGATGCCGTTGTAAACTGGACAAAATTAAAACGGGACCACACGGGAAGCACCACCTTTCAAATAAAAAAAGAATCATCCAAATCGGTTCACCCAGTCAAAAGTTCTGAGGTAACAAACATAAAAAAAACATACCTATCGTATTTATCCACCTCCTCTTTTTTTTGAAAATATCATATTATCTTTGACAAACGTCCCAATGTGAGTCGGCGTGAAGAAGACTTGGGAAACTTGTTAGGCTTATGTTCAACAGTGGACTAGTTGACGATGCTATGAACATAAGTTGTATTAGTAATATTTGTGGCATACGTAAACAACCGCAATAGCAATTTGTTGAGCAAATAATACGTAACGAAATGATATGATTATCAGTGAGGCCTCGTGTTCTCATTGTCTGATAACACCACTCATAGGGTTCAAGGATTCTTACTACTTTCGAATTTGCACGCTTTTTACTACAAGGACAAACATCCTTATTGGTGAAGCGGCGGTGGCGCAGTGGACTCTCAATCTGAGGGTTCCGGGTTCTAATCTAGACGTGTACATTCGAGTGCTTGTTTATATGGAGTGTGTTAAAGAAAATGTCAATGAAAGGTTAATGTGACATGGTTCAAAAGTGTATTAATATTTTTGTACTCGAGTGTACCTATTAGTTGTTTTTCAATTTAATTACATTATCCGATTGCTTAACGGTGAAGGAAAACATCGTGAGGAAACCTGCATGCTCTGACTTATGAATCTGTTATTCCTTATAATATTAAAATTATGTGAAAGAATAATTATTTAGTTTTAAGCTTTACAAATTTCCACTTCTTATTTGCGGACTATAAACAGCGCTTAGCGGTCGGGTCGACGAGGGACAAATGAAACTTTCTTTATGCGAACAAATTGCTTTCTGTTTAAAAGTTCAAGAAGTCTGGCAAAGAATTTGCAGAGTATTTAAGTTAGTCCCTACGGAATACTGCCTAGGGGTCAAGATAGCTAATTCCGAAGAAGGCTGATTCAATAAAATTCATGGAAACCTAGCATAGCTATTTTTTAAAAGTCTTCAAGAAACCTAAACAAATGAACTAAGTTATGATTTCTTTAAATATTTTCTTTCACATATGATTTTCCTTACATAACAGTTTCTGGGACACTCCTTTTAAGTTAAAAGAATCCTCCCGCCTCTATCCAAGGATGCCGCTGCTGACTCGAACTCAAAGCAGGCTGCGTACAGACACCGGTGAATTTGACATGTAGGGTGTTCCAATATTCAAAGTTCGGGACAATTGACTTGGGAATTACTTTCCAACGAGTGGCTATTCGTTTTAATCTTCACTTCTGAATCGTTTAGATATCACCACAATGCGATCCGATGTTTCGGGATGATTTAGTCAAAGATGGTACGCGATAAACGAGCCAATATATATAACGAACAGTCACCTTTAAAGGACGAATTCCACTAGACCACACATACAAGTTTACAATACAATCGAAAAGCAAGCACGTGTCAAACATTATCGTTTAAATATATCACCGAATGCATGATAAATTCCACGACAGTACCTGCCATTGAACCGGTAAGGTCGACGGAATGACTCCAAATTCGTCACCAAGACAGTACGTCTTTTGTAACCGAAAAGGTAGCGAAATGGATGGGTGGAGTGATTTCTATTTGGCTTCAGATATAGAATAGATAGTGTTCAATTACTTATCTATGGTTATATCATTTGTCCGTCTACTGGTACGGCACAGTACGCGTTTCCCGGTACGTTGTTGCCACTCGATAACTCTTACCGCTCCATCGATCTCCAACCTTCAACCAAACAATTAACACATTCAAAAATAACTAAGAAACCGACTTTATTTGCCACTAGCAGCCCGTCCCGGCTTCGCACGGGGTAGATAATTATTTATTTTTGGAAATTTGGATATATCACAAATATTTTTATTTATTAAAAAATTATTATTTATTAATTATATATTTAAAAAAAATATTTCAGTGCCCCCTCCACCCCGCCCGCTGCGATGCCCGGCGCGCTTTTCAGACTGCATCGCAAACAACGGCCTTTTTACTGTTTGAATTTTTTAATTCGTAATATCTTTTGAATGGAAAGTCCAATTTAAATAATTTAAAAACTATTTTATAGGTAGTTAAATGGTCTTGACCATAAAATAATTTATTTGGATAAGGATTAATATAAACACATAAATAACATGGTTTGAATTTGGTTAGCATTTTCATTAATGTTTAAAATGAAAAAAGTTGTTGTAGTGACATAACTACAATAGTTGGACATATGCTACCGCGGAGTTTTTTGTAGACATTATGATGTTCTTCAATATTGTTGTACATTATTTTGTTCTACTCGTATCGCTAATAGTTTCGGCAGCGCATTCGACGAAAGACATTTTAAGACTCATTTTTCTACACCTTCGGTTACATCGTTCAAATTTTACCAAGGATCCCTAATTTTTTTCAAAATGAAATGTAGCCTATGTCAAATTGGAAGAATGTAGCATTCTATTGGTGAAAGAATTTTTTAAATCGGCCCTGTACTTTTTGAGCCTATTCATTACAAACATACAAAAATAGGTACAAATCTTTCCTCTTTATAATAATAGTGTAGATAATAGTGTAGATAACAGTCTACAGTATTCATCCCCTAAAATTTTCAACCTTAGCGGTAGAACTATCTGGGTATATATATTCTCAAAAAACGCTAAATAAATTTCGTTAAAATTTATATGGGACCATCTCTGAAGCGTGATTTTCCAAACAAAAAATCATCAAAATTGATTTATAATTGGCGGAGTTATCGTGTAACATACGAATTGAAAACTTTTTTGAAATCGGTAGAAAATAGCTAATCTTTGCCTATGGTCTAGGACTTACTTAATATCGTATAAAAACACCCTTCATAAAACAGGCTATCTGAAGTGGATATAATTCGATAATGAAATTGGGTTCTTTATCTGGTTAGCTCAATTTTGTGGTTCTAATTAAACACGCTGAGGACGGTCGCTTTGTATTGTTTTTTTTTGCTTTATTACGGTTTGTTTTGGCTTTTATGTTTTTTGTTTTGTTACAATAATTTACCGTTAGAGTTTTGTTGTGTTATGTATACCTATAGAATTAGGATGGACAAAAGTTTCTTTGGATTCAATTATTAGCGCTGAAAGATCATTCCATTTCATAATAGGTACTTTAATGTTCCATTTTGTATATATATATATATATATATTAATTGTATTTTTAGTTTTTTCTGTGTGTGAGGGGCCTTTCTATTTTAGTTTCTATAATTCGAACACATGGAAATGATTATTTTCAAAGATTTAGAATATTATAAAAAAGATAAAATATGTGTTTATAATATTATTTATAATTCCTTTACGTTTTAAAATAAATATATTTTGAATGGTTCTAATAATAATAATATTATTAATATTTTTATTTATAAATAGAACAATTAGTGTATATAATTTTTGTAATTTAAGATATATATTTCATGTTAATGGTCGAATGGAGCGAAAGGTCTATATATCAGCCATGATTCGTGTCTGTCTCGTGTGTCGACGTGTTGGTTCTTTTCAGACTTTTTCTTAGTCCGACTGGCTAGTAACCAGTGTTATCTAACTCTGCACTAAAACATCATTCCTGATAGCACTGTTGTGGTCCAAGTATGACAGTTTAAATTGCTTTTCAGACTGACTTCTCGTCACTTACTGTAAGGTAAGATGAAGGCCAAGTGGGAAGCTTGTGAATTAAAACCCCGTTCCTTTTTTGATTATTTTATCCGTCTTCTAAAGTAACGAATTAAACACAAACTCGCACCAAAATGTTTTAAATAATCTCGATTCAGTTTGTTGTACCAACGGCTCTTAATCAGCACGCATTGGCATGTTTATGCCCGCGGCTCGATCTGTTTGTTTGCCAATAACTAATGGGTATTTGCCCATTTTACGGCCGAAAAAGTGATTCAAAAGCACACAGCAATGATAAAAGAAATAGGGCTTCCGTTTTAGAAATAACGTTCTGTTGGGATATGGTTTTGGGGGAAGGAATGTCCTTTTATTTCAATTCAATTCAAATAGTCTTTATTGGACACACACATAAAATAAAAAACAGAAAAGAAAAGAGAAGAACATAAAAGGTACAATGAAGGCGGCCTTATCGCTAAAAGCGATCTCTTCCAGGCAACCTTGGGGCAGAAAAATCGTGTGATTAAGAAGGGGTAAGTAAGTGGTGCTAAATATATACAAATAAATAAATATATATATATATATATACACAATATACATACATGATTATGAATAATGATATGATAATGAAAAACAAACAGAAATCAAAGGAGAAGAAGGGAAGAGGAAGGAAAGAAGAAGAAAAATTTATTTCATCATAATCAGATTCTAAAATTTATAATGGGTTCCCACTTGGCTCATCTTCCCTGATGGTAAGTGACGTCAAGGCCGTTGGATGTCAAAGCACACCCAGAAAGTCTCGAGCCAGTGAGGCGCTGGTTTTTCTACCTTTCACATCAGAACCATAAAAAGATTATGACGAAAGAAATTTTGTATTAAACTTTTATCGTACAAATCGCCTCAACATTAGGTGAGATTGTAATATTTTTTTTCAACATTGACACAAACATCATCATCATTATGTCCCCATTGCAGGGGCTCAGGCCTACTCTCCTACAGAGAGTGTATGGACTTCACATGCCTTGTTCAAGACATGCAGGTTTCCTCACGATGTTTTTCTTCAACTTCACGATGATTTCTAGTTACTACTAATCAAAGATAACTTTATTCTACTAATCATTGGGCGCATTTTTCATTTCTTTTTTTAATTTTCTGTCACTTATGACTTTTTTGCCATTTTTCTTGTTCACTTCGCTCACTCGAGTCACACACTTGAATTATTTAATGACAAAATTATTAACATTATACTAATTGACATGTTATGCTCACAATTTTTTAAACGATTAAATTCCTTAATAATATGTTTATAATATTTGCACACCTGTGGACAGGTTAAGTACATCGAACTAATTGAAATTTATATCTTAACACCGTGTAAAAAAACTATGTACTTGCTAAATAATTTTTTCTTTCTTTCGGTCAATAAATAAAATCACGAAATAACCAAAAATTCTTCAATATTTTATTAAGTATTACAGATGGCTAAAAACCCTTGAAATGAATCAAATTTAACTTATATTTTAGCTTTCAGCAGAATATTACGATACTTCAAGAAAATACGTAAATGAAATTTAATTATAATTGATGAAGTACACGCCTGAGAGATTATGTAGGTCCTGGAGGAGTGGCATCATCAAATTGTGAAGGATTTCAGGATAAGATTCGTTCTTAAGTCTCAAGTCTAAACTTCATGTTCTCAAACTGGGGTACAAAGACACACTGTAAAAATAAAATAATTTACTCAGAACCGATGTTCACTCAAAACGTTTAAGCTAATTAGGAGCTGGTTGTGCTACCTCTCATACATAGACATATATTTATTTTAAAAAACACAACACTAAATTAATAACTAAAGTACCGTAACACAACAGTGCTATTAGCACTGCTGCTTGGCGGCAGATTTAGGTAACATGTTGGTAGCTAGCCAGGCGTTTATGTTAAAATTACGCGTTCAAAAATAACTAATTTTACGGAACTAATATTACAGAATTTCAGATTTCATAAAAAAAAAACATTAGTTTGACATTTATATTCTTTTATCGCACTATTATTTTGGCATTTTGTATTGTATAAATGTAATATTTGTATGCCTAATAGATAAGAAATAGCGATCTATACCTCTATTCTACATCTTACTGTAATTTACCTACTTCTACAAATAAAGTACTTTGACTTTGACTAAGGAACCAACTTTAACTGACCTAAAAGGCTACAGCTTTCGCCCCCTAAAATGTTCACTCTTAGAGGTAGAATTATCTAGGTATATTTTTTGGCTCAAAAAGCGGTGAATCAATTTCGATAAAACGTATATGGAACATCTCTGAAGTATGATCTACCAAACAAACAGAATCATCAAAATTGATTCGGCGGAATGATCGAGTAACATACATTAAATCAACAAAACAGATGCAATTAATTTAATTAAATTAAGAACGTCCTCCTTTTTGTTGCCCACTAAAAAGGAATCTGTGAAATTAAGATAAAATTATGGAGAATATTTGATCTATGTTTAAACTTCTTAAAAGAGTTAAAGAGAACAAAGGTCTTCTGCTCCAAGAACGAACTCGTGCAAGCGGCGCGAGCATGGTGGGCGAGCCCCCTTCACCGCAAGTGGCAGAATTACCATCGACTTATCACTTGACACTAATTAATTAATTATTCGATTATATTTGACATACTAAATTAATTTGACATACTAAATTAATTTGACATACTATTTTAACTTAGAAATTTGATATCATTCATAATTGTAATTTTAAAAATATGGCTTATAGCCTGGATTAAATAATTTTCATTTCATTTAAAGAAAGTCATCTTTAAAAAAAATTGGTTGCCTGTAAAGTCGGTATACGGGCGAAAGTTTTACGTGACAACGACTTTGAGTGGTAAAATAATTTTAATGTGAATATTCATTCAGGGACGCGTGCCTTTCACTTTTTATGTCTGTCTCTCTCGCTCTTAGGCGGGCTAACCATGCCCGAGTGGAAGGGACGCGTGCCTCTCACTCGCTCTCATTGTGAGCGCATAACGTGAGCGGAGCGTAACGCAGTTTCTTGAAGTGTCACCCGGCAAACCAATTTATAAGACGTTGTCACGTCAAAATTATGATATACTTCTAAAATACTTCGGGGGCAATCATTACGACATTCATAGCTTGCTCCAGTTTGAAATTGGACCACAAAATGGCTCTGGCATAGTAACACAGCCAGTGCCGATTTCCCCCAACGCATTGAGGAAAGGAAAAAAACCCGTTTCTGTAAGATTGCGCAATTATTTCTATTATGTCAACCCGCGTTACCTTCAACTGAACTGTGTTGTCATAATGAAATGAAATGTATATTCTCTGAGTAAACCAAATAGCCTCAAGGCCTCAAGGGTGCACTATATTAAACGAATCTATCAACTAATTTAATGGTTGTATGAACGTAACACACGCGCAAGGTCCTGTGTTTGATTCCTGATCGAGACACTGACAAAATCATTTTGCGAGACATCCGTCACTTTGGTTAGGAATCACCCTGATTGAAAAATAAGATGATTTCATGCTTCGTTAGTCACGTTAATCCGTTGTCACCGGTTACTATCTACGACAGGTAGCAGCTACATGAGACATGTCAGAGGACTGTGGCGGATCAACAACTCTGACACTAGGGTGTGTGAGGTCGGTCATAGACCATACAACCTACACGATAAAGATGCCAATAAGTCTGATGCTACGAGTATATAGGTAGATAGAAAAACAGATAGTTATGCAATTCCATTTCAAATTAAATACCTATTTAATTCTGTTTCTGTCTGTCTCAATTCTAGACTTATATACACACACGGTTGGACTAGGGTTACATCGAATAAAAAGTTTGAGAACCACTGGATATTTTCTTCATCTCTTTCACCTAAAATAATTCAATATTAGGTAACCCAAATCTCAGACACGTACAACACTAAGTAAATATAGTGAAATCGTGGGCAGAATCCAGTGAGATTAGGTAAAAACGGTAACATCCTACTCTAGCTACTAAGAGCGTGCTCACACGGGGCGAAAATCGCTGCGAATTCTCTTATTTTCCAAACTAAATCTAGATCAATGTTTAACCAGAATATCAATCGACTGCAACTCGGAACACTCTTCATTTATATTTTTGGGGAATTGGGAAGGTAATAGAGCTTGCCAAATCTTGGTTTTGTGCGTGATGTGAGTAGAAATGAAACACTTTTTGTGAGCTGTAGAGAAATTTACAATTTACGTATGCCCTGTGTCGTACTTTTGTGATTCAATGGCGAGGGAGAAGTCAACATAAATAACAACACAGTGCCTATTGCGCAAACTAGTAATTGGCCTACTATAACTACGAGTAAAATAAATACCATGCTTCACCTTGAATTTGATGAGGTAAGTAGTAACTATACTATCTGTGATGAAGTGTCGCAGATAGTATACCCTTAGTTAGGTGCATAACTATTATATACCTACTAGCTTTAGCCCGCAGCTTCACCCGCGTTGACTTTAGAATGTAATCAATGGGAACTGCTCGTTCAATCGGAATAAAATGTAGCATATGTCCTTCCTTAGCCTTTCAACTATCCCTCTACCAAAAAAAAAAGGTCATTTAAAACTTTCTGTTAGGTAGCGAATGTATGAAAAAATGAATTTTTCATTGTTATTCTATTCGGGTTGAAGACAAATACAACAAATCACAAACCATGACAATTGGTCCATTGGGTCCAGCCGTTTTCGAGTTATCTTTTACGTACATTTTCTCAGGTCATCTAGAATGTATTATTTTATACCTATAATTCTACTTGGTATATAGGATTAAGATGAACATTCGATGCAAGTGTCAGTTACTGAGATCTGTCACTGAGTAAGACGCTTTTCCATCTTTAGGTGGCTTTCAATGGTTTAAGATTTATTTATTTAATCTCGTGGCATTTACTTTGTGCTGATAGGTATCGAGGGACAAGTATAATAGACAACACATGTGGCTATGTATTATGTAACGCCATTCGCAGGTCATTTGCATCATATTGTCAACAGCGAACGCTTTCAGTTTCAAATATGTTTCTATTATAAATTTTTGGGTACGGCATAAGTTGTCGCTGCGATTATTCGTCCCGTGCGGACGGCCCCTTAGACTTAGCGTGATTTTTCGGATTCCGGAAAAGGTAGAATGACATATCCGGGCACGCAACACCCACCGACACGTGAAAAATATTTGAACCCGGAAGATTAACATAATTCTATTCTGGGCGCCTAGAGAGCGATGTGACCGCAATTGACAAAGTTTCGGGATGCAGCCGTGACTTTAATTGCGTAACTTGTGAGTGATTTGTTTTAGGAATCACGTGTAATGTTGGGTGATTTAGACGTCGAACGACGAAGCCGTGGTCAGCCTTTAACAATGGAGGTCTGGGTTCGAACCTGGCTCGTACCAATGAGGTCCAATTTATTATTTGGAATTTATGTACGAGTGATAAAAATCATTACCATTGGCTTTTCGGTGAAGGAAAACATCGTGAGGAAACCTGCACAGCACACTCCTGAGAAGAAATTATAAGGTGTGTGTGAAGTCTACCAATCCGCACTGGTCCCGCATGTACTATGTCCCATACACGTTCTGTAGGAGAGTAGCACTGAGCCCCTGCAGTGGGGACATATATAGGATGTTGATGAATGTTTTTAGAATTCATTATTTTCTGTTTAATTCACTCTGTTTCAACAAGATCCCGGTCTTTTGAAGCTGAAGCAAATATTTTATAGGTTTAGTTTAACATTTGTTGATCATTACGGTATCCCAAAGAATAGCTGGTGTATTATCTTATTTTAGGATTGATGTAGTACAGACTAGCCGTATAAACAGATCGCGGTAGATTGAAGTAGATTTATTACCAAAATGTTACGCATGACCACTACAATATTAAACACTATGAAACCCTGTTAACGAATAGTGTTTCTGTACAGTATAGCAAAAAAAGTTTAGAAACGGATCTGAATAATCGCTGAAAATAATGTGCCTTACCCATAGATTTAGAATGACCAACAGATAAAATCTATCAACGTGACAGCGTCATTTTACCGGAAGGGAAATCAACGGGACCTTATTACCAAGTCGCCGCTGTCCGTCCGTCAGCGGGCTGTATCTCACGATCTGTAATAGGTGTTAGTTTTTTTCACAGTATGAGAATTTTATTGCCGTTGTAACAACAACTAATAAAAATAAATAAGGTTTTTATTTATTTTTATTAGTTGTACCCAGATAACAGTAACCGGAATCCGTTATGTAACAGAAAGGATAAGGATTCATTGATTAGTAGGTATCACGACTAAGTCGTCCATGAATAGTCATGTACGGGCCAGTTAGCACCATACACGCAGCAGTAGTTAGATCATCATCATCATCAACAGCCTATATATGTCCCCACTGGAGGGGCTCAGGCCTACTCTCCTACAGAGAGTGTATGGGCCATAGTCCACCACGCGGGCCCAGTGCGGATCGGCGGACTTCACATGCCTGTTCAAGACATGCAGGTTTCCTCACGATGTTTTCCTTCACCGTTAAGCAATCGGATAATGTACTTGAATTGAAAAACAACTCATAGGTACACGGCTGGATTCGAACCCGGTACCCTCAGATTGAGAGTCCGCGCCTTATCCACTGCGCCACCGACGCTTCGTTAGATGGTTAGATATTTAAGTAATGAAGGAGTGCAGGAATTCACTATTTTCACTGCTTATTTGTATAAGTTTAATTTACAAAGTTCGCTTTGGTGATTTTCTCTGTTTACCGCGTGGCGGTTGAGTGTGCACTGGTGGAGCTCGGTAGCGCGACCAGCGGGGCACCGCAAAATGCTGACTCTAGCTAGAAAATGTACGTGGATCGTACAAGTCATATATCAGAAAACTTTTGTTCAGTAGCAGCACAAGGGACATCTCAACACGTCACTACTCTTGTCGATAAACGTCCCGCGTTTACAAAGTTTATCTGGGGCAGTTTAGGCTGGCGTCTTTTTGCTGGGATCTGAAATAAGAAACAATTTGGGCTAAACTTGCGGGTCCCCTGTCGGTACTCGGTTTGATTTACGATAGGACATTAACTATGTCCACAGTCCACACACACACACACACACACACACACACACACACACACACACACACACACACACACACACACACACACACACACACACACACACACACACACACACACACACACACACACACACACACACACACACACACACACACACACACACACACACACACACACACACACACACACACACACACACACACACACACACACACACACACACACACAGACAGACAATATTATATATTTGTGTTATTAATTAACCCCTTCATGCTAACGGAAGAGCGGAAACCTCTACTACAAGCTTCAAAGCTTAAAAGAGATTTTCGGCCTCCACTACTATTTGATTTTGGCTAAAATAAAAACTTTTTTTTATGTCCGCTTGGCTATCTGCTTCCATGCTACCTACGTTCGGCCGACAAACAGCAGTCTGAATAGCACTGTTATGTTCCAGTATTAGAGCCAATGCCTCATTTGATTGAGGCTTCAGGGAAGGCACGCTTACCATCCAATCCATCCAAAGCCCTATCATCGTTTACCATTAGATGAGCTCAAGGCCAAGTTCAAACCTATCAAATACATAATTAGGCCAAATCAAAGGCCACATTCAAATTCCAGCTTAAGTCGCATTTTCTCAATAATTAATCGTATGTAGTAATCCTATGTAATCCTATGTACTAGTAGTATTGTATCCGTAAAATAACGTGTATTTAATTTGTCTGTATTTATTATTATTATTTAATATTATATATTATTTATATAAGTATACATATGTGTTTATTCAAGTATTTAATTATAATCTATCAATATCTGTCACACCTCCACCCAAATATTGTTACTTATTTCCTCTACCCAAAGGTTGTCTGGTAGAGGTCGCTGTAAGCGATAAGACCGCCTTTTGTATATTTTTTTTTATTTTTTTTTTATTTTCTTAACTTAAGCTTGTATTGGTGTACAATAAATTTATATTGTATTATTATAAAAAAGCCAAGACATACATTAAAATGAAATTCACAATCTGTAGGTCGCGTGTTCGATTCCCAGTGGGGGTGTCTATCGGTAATTGTTTTGGTTGGTGGTAAGGCATTATGCCTGGCTAGCTACCACCCCGTTACCTAAGTCACCTACCATCAGGTGAGATGAAGGCCAAGCAAAAACCCATCATACATAAAAACAACAACATATCAACCCTTCTTTCTCGAAGTTGGTTAAATAGCCTGTAACTTGAAATACAAAGGGTCAATTCCGTTGACATGCTTCAGAGAATCCGAATTACTTGGAGATGAACTTTATACAAAGTTCGTCCTTTGTGATACTGAGCTGGGAATACTTAAAACATTTATGATAAAGTTGATGAATTTTATCAAAAATAAATTAATCATAAAGTTGGATCATTTGTCTTGTCCTAATTTCGGTGGCAGCGACAACAGTTGCGATGATCACTGACGATGACTTGCTTCCGTCAGTGTTATGAATTACTCTATATAAAAATGCAAATAAAAAAATCTGCACACATGTCATTAAGAATCAAAATATTACGATAAACTTTGACATTTCAATTGCATATAAAACCACCAAAATTTATTATACTCGTATTAACTGAAGATATTTGATATAAACTATATATATTACAATAACATGCAGCGTGTATTTTTCATAATGGTGTATAATTTATCAAGATATAGTTGACGACCGTACAAATTATATGTCAAAGCAATTAATAAAGAGTTGATAATTTTGTAAAGTACGACCGAGCAGCAACGGTTTATTGAACTGCCATGATATGACGTGTAAAAGGAACCGTCAATCAGTAGATAAGTTTAGTCGTAATAAATACATTGCGTGCTCAATTATTATTAATTAAAATTAATTATTTGTATGAAAAAAATACACAATTAATTAACGAAGTTTAGGTAAATGTGTTGTATAGGACCAGCACTAATTGTGATCAAAATATATGCCCTCATGAAATATACACGCTGTATATGATACATGATATAAATATATCATTTATATAATATCCTGTATATATATATATATATATATATATATCCCACAAACAATCTTGCGTCCTCCTATTGCCAAATTCTCATTTAATCCTGCGTCCACCGCGCTATTGCGTCCGTATACGGACGCCAGATTGCAATCGCCGTTATTTTTACTTCAGCGACGGTTCTGACATCTAGGCTATTATTTAAGAAGTTTTTGTTCGGACGTAATTTTGTTCCGAATGTGAAATTTTAATTCGCAACTCCGCCGCACACCACTGTGGCGCTGCACGCGGCGACGTATACCTTTCCCCCCGCGCGCTTTTTACCCCTTAAATGTATATTTTAAACCATCCTAACAACTGTTTTGCGCCCTTCGGCACACACTGGTTCTCACCCATTACCCTCTTCTGTACTGCCTATTGCGGTGCGGTGCGGACTTCTTTTTCCGCCGGACGCACAATAGTGAGTCAAAATCAAGCAAAAATATTTAATGAAAGCCCACTTCAAAAGCTGTTTAATTCTTTTTTTTTCAGAGGCGCATTTAATTTCACTTGACAAAGTGGCTGTATGCGCGTATTTCGCATGAAAAATAGCGTGTATGAATTGGTATTTTTTTAATAATGCGCCTCAAAAATATATATAATATAATTAAAATATAATAAAACAGCACTCATAATGAGCTATCATTTGGTAGCCAAAATTGTCCATCTCCTTTAGCAAATGTTATACGTAATACTGACGTTTAAAGTTTCATTGGAGGTTCAGACAAGAACAGCTTCATGAAGCAAAATAATACACACACGCGCAGTGCTCCATACCTACTTACACATGGTGCGCCCTGTGAGTGTGTGTTTTAATAAAAAATCAATGCAATTGGACGTTGTTATGAAAAAACGTTCCAATCATTTTGAAACATTACTGTAAAATGGTGTGCAAATGAAAATCTATTTCGTAAAAACGTTCTAAGCTTTTTGAATCATTATTGCAAAATATTAATCTATGCTAACCTCATTTTTCAAGAGGGTTGGATCATTTTTACCTTAAAAATGTGCTATAGATTATGAAAAGTGTGGGTTGGAACATTTGGAAAATGAGCTATAATTTACATTTTCACAAAAGTATTTTTGTCACATGGTGGGAGGCCATTAATCAAGTACGCTGGTGTGATTAACTCCATTTTGAGCATGTTGTGGATTGGAACGTTTTTGCAAAACTACGTCCAATTAATTTCGATAACTACTTACTCTAGTAACATCAATATTCAGAAGAGAAAAATCTACTTACCATACTATATTCGTGAAAATAATAATACTAATAATATCTTTATTATTGATAAATATAGAATTGATAAAAATAGGTACTATTATTATTATTAGTGTGCTATTTTTATTTTTAGAAATACAGTAGGTAAGTAGTAAGAAATGACAGCACCGAGCTGTTATCATGAGAAATCTTAATGGAAATTCAAATTTTCAAATCCTTCAATGTTTGCAGGCAGACCATTAGGGTCCTTTAAATAAATCTAGCCCAACTGGACAAATTAAACATCCACAATATGTTCAGTATATTATGAAACGCCCAGTAACAGAGTACTGCACAACATCCAAATCTTGTTTAGCATATTTTTGCGGTGGTTGCTCCAAAGCAGAATCTCCAGCGCAGCGTTTGCGTGATCGCAAGTAACACCTATATGATCTCGTGTTTTCATTAGTCATGTCTTCTCTCCTCCTAAGATCCTGCTCACTGAATTTTTTATTTGTACTGTCTTTGCTGTTTCGGTTAGATTTCAATTTGAAACATTTTCTGATCTTGAAACATTTTTCGCAGTAGCTGTATAAAGGATTACTGTTGTCTTTTCCACAAAGAGCGCACTTTAGAAAATAGTGATAATCTATTTCCGAGTCACTACTGTCCGAATACGTCCGCTCAGAATCCGCCAAATTAAATGATTCGTTGATTGCTGTAGAAATCATCTGGTCAAATGTCGATGTGACATCGCTGTGACTGATATCACTAAATGATGATTCACTATCGGTGGTGTCCCGTGCTAATCATGTTTCTTTTGATTGGGGTCATTGGTTGGGGGGTTGATTGAATCATTTGGGGGTCGAAGCTGCTCGCGTCCGTAGGTTTTGCCCTAGATGCCTACACGTAACCCCTGGGTGGCGCTAAACGAGCAGCATCTTTACCGGTGGTAGGTTTCGGCCGTGGCTGGTTACTGCTGGTTAAGGCTGCCCCGCCACCTTGTGAAAAACCCCGGGGTGCTCCATCGTGCCGGTTGGCGACCGGATGCGAGGACCCGATGGCCACTCCCGGGGGGGTCGGGCGTCCCTGCGCGCTCCAAACTAGCTTACCATCAGTGGGGAACATGGTAAGCACCACTGGGTTAGCAGTGCCGCGTCTCGTCCCACTTCTTTCATCCTGCCTATTTCACTCTTCCAACCAAAAAACCCACATGAAATACAGAAAAGAGAATCCCACAGCGGAAGCACGTCCTCGCGCTCAAAGTGCACCTCAGTAATATTCGAGGTCTGCACTCCAATCTCGTTTCAGTCCATCAACACCTTGAGGCTGAGAGGCCGCACATGCTCTTTCTGACGGAGACTCAGATCAGATGTCCGACAGACACAGCATACCTCAATTACCCAGGGTACTTGGTCCTTGGAGCACAAATTTGCCAGCAAAGCTGGAGTTTGTGCGTATGCCCGTGATAACATCTGTTGTCGGCGTCTCCGGAACCTTGAGGACCCAAGCTTCTCTGTAATGTGGTTACTGGTGGATACAGGCACGCACCAGCTAGTCTACGCTGCTGTTTACAGGTCACATGGAACTGATCAGGACACGACGAGGCTATGTGATTATCTCGGCAAAGCAGCTGAAGCTGCTCAACAACGGTACCCGTCTGCACAACTCGTTTTTCTGGAGGACTTTAATACTCATCATCAACAATGGTTGTTCCCATACCAGAAGACCGACCACGCTGGGAGAGAGGCGCGGGCATTAGCTCTTTCGCTAGATCTCACCCAGCTGGTAACTTGTGCAACGAGAGTACCGGACGTCGATGATCACACCGCAAACTGCTTGGACCTTCTACTGACAATTGATCCAGACAGATACCAAGTGTCGGTTTCCTCCCCACTAGGTACCTCTGACCACTGTCTGGTGAAATCTGTATCTATTTACTCACCTGCTGACCCTAGTACCAAGGGAACTAGGCGAGTTTGGCGATACAGGTCAGCAGATTGGGATGAGATGCGTCATTTCTTTGCATCTTATCCTTGGCGGCAAACGTGTTTCAGTACAGGCGATCCGTCGAGCTGCGCTAATTCAATCTCAGATGTGATTTGTCGAGCTATGGAGTATTTCATTCCGTACTTCGACACGTCACTCGAGAGTAAAGCTCGCCCTTGGTTTAATTCGGAGTGCAAGAGAGCTGAAGCACGAAAACACTCCGCTTACCTGGAATGGGCAGATGCTCGTAGTCGTAAAGCTCCGGACACACGTCGATTAAAGAAAGCGTTCAACGCAGCCGCCAAGTCCTGCAAGAAGACTATGCGCAAGGCTCGGTTTGACCATATTGGCCGTATTGGAGCCAGACTAGCTTCTTACCCTTCTGGGAGTAAAGCATTCTGGTCTCTTGCCGAATCTGTCGAGGCAAATTTCTGCCGACCGTCCTTGCCTCCACTGGTGAAACCTGACGGATCACTGGCTCACTCCGCGATTGAGAAAGCAAACCTATTTGCATCTCTTTTTGCGAGCAACTCACGTCTAGACACTGTGAACAAAACTCCACCAAATGTACCCCGTTGTGATTCCGAAATGCCGGATATCCATTTACATCAAAAGGAGGTACTTAATATACTTCGCAATCTAGACGTGAATAAAGCCAGTGGTCCAGATGGCATCCCAGCAATAGTCTTGCGGAACTGTGCACCCGAGTTGTGCCCTGTCCTGACACGCCTGTATAAACTCTCCCTGAGCACTGGGAAAGTCCCCGAGTCCTGGAAGTTGGCTAACGTGCAGCCTGTGCCTAAAAAAGGCAGTCGTGCTGACCCTAACAATTACCGACCCATCGCAATCACCTCCATACTCTGCAAGATTATGGAGCGTGCATTAAACAACCGCCTCCTGGCATATCTGGAAGCTAACGATCTCCTCAGTGACCGCCAGTTCGGATTTCGCCGTGGCCGGTCCACTGGGGATCTTCTCATTTATGCCACTCACAAATGGAGCGAAGCCATCGAGAAACACAGTGAGGCTATTGCCGTGTCACTCGACATCTCGAAGGCTTTTGATAGGGTCTGGCATGATAGCCTTATCAGTAAACTTCCAGCTTATGGGGTAACTGCTGGCTTGTGCCTGTGGATATCGGACTTCCTGAGGGGCAGATCGATTCGAGTAGTCATTGACGGCTGCTCGTCTGATCTGCTGAGCATCAATTCTGGTGTCCCTCAGGGATCTGTTCTCTCTGCTACTCTATTTTTGCTGCACATCAACGACCTGCTTATAATGCCCGGTATCTTTGGGTACGCAGATGACAGCACAGTAACGGAGAGCTATGTGTCCACCGCACAGGCCAGTAGTCTGAGCACTCGTTCCCTCAGAGAGGAAACGGTAGAACGTGTTGAACTGACGCTGAAGGCCGTGTCGATTGGGGCGAAGCCAATTCAGTTAAATTCAATGCGTCGAAGACACAGGCGTGTCTATTCACAGCGAAGCGGAGTCCATTTCACCTTACTCCATCTTTCCAAAATGTATCCATACCGATAACAAACCGTCTTGAGCTCCTGGGATTGGAAATCTCGTCTGATCTCAATTTCGGGAGCTACATCGAGTCCATAGCAAAAACTGCGGCCAAAAAACTAGGCATCCTATCGAAGGTCAGACGGTACTTCCAGCCATCACAGCTCTTGAGTCTATATTGCGCTCAAGTAAGATCATGTATGGAGTACCTCTGCCATCTTTGGGATGGTTCAGCTCGCTATCAACTAGCTGCTTTGGACTCGGTGGAGCGTCGAGCTATGAGACTGATAGGCAACGATACGCTACTTAAGGCAAAGTACCAAAGCCTGAAACATAGGCGTCAGGTTGCCTACCTTTCGGTATTTTATAGGATACATTTTGGAGAGTGTGCGCAGGAGCTATTTTTGTTGATTCCACCTTCGCCGTTCAAGTACCGGTCAATCAGAAGAACGGCAGACCTTCACCCGTACACTGTTGATATTCCTACAGCTCGCACGAAGCGTTTCGCTTCCACATTTATCGTGCGTACAGCAAAAATATGAAATACACTACCGGTTTCCGTGTTCCCCGAAAATTACAACTTGGGAATCTTCAAAAGAAGAGACCTTCTAGACCAACACGTAACATCGTCGAGCTCATCGTCACTTACCATCAGGTGAGTTTGAGGTCAAGTGTTGGTCTATCTTAACTAATAATAATAAAAAAGATTGCACACTCTCGACGGAAGAACTGCGATTCCTGGATCCCCCGGACTTTTTACTTATCGTTCAAATATTTATGTTCCACTCTAAGTTTAAATTGTAGCAAGAAACTATAGGTAGACAATCCTAATAAAGAAATGTCGACTGCTTTTAGCGCACACAACATGCAACGAAACCATCTAACACAATAATAATAATATACTCCTAAATTGTTTGGTATTCATTTTGTAATTAAAATAAAAGATTTGACCTCGAACGGACTCCACATTCGCCGCAGAATAGTAGGAGTCAGCATGGAGGGTGAAATGAAAAATGTATAGTACATTTCGCATGTTACGATTAAGTAAGTGCTACTATCGCCATCTATGTAATTATTAGGAAAGTATTCACAAAAACTACAAGCGGGATTGACAAAAAAACAGGTGGACGCAGAATTAGCGGATTTTTGGAAAGACGCAGAAATGATACCGGGATTTATATATATATATATATATATATATATATATATATATATATATATATATATATATTATACGGAACCGAAACGTGGTCTTTTACTGTGGGCTGAATAAACAAGCTCAAAGTCACTCAGCGAGCAATGGAACGAGCTATGCTCGGAATTTATTTACTCTCAAAGGTCCGTAATGAGGAAATCCGTAGACGAACGAAGGTCACCGACATAGCTCGACGAGTCAGTGAGCTGAAGTGGCATTGGGCAGGCCACATCGCTCGAAGAACCGATAACCGGTGGGGAGTAAAGTTCTCGAGTGGCGCCCACGTACCGGGAAACGTCTACCAAGCCGTCCCTCTACTAGATGGACCGACGACCTGATTAGAGTCGCGGGGAGTCGCTGGATGCAGGTGGCTCGGGTCCAGTCGATGTGGCGTACCACGAGGAAAGCCTATGTCCAGCCTATATTATAAAATTTCTTAGTTATTGAAATGTCTGTGATTAGTGGCTTATAATGTAAACAGTTGCTACTACTTCGGAACGATCTCTTCATCACCTTTAACGGCACCCAAGTGATGAAATGTAGTGGTACTATTATAAAGCAGAGAACATACAGCCTTGTTTGTTTACATAGTATTTATTTGTTTGTTTATATTATGGAAACCTTTACACCATTGTCTGGACCTTTCTTATTTCGCATCGCATTAGATCGTAAAGACTGACATTAAGCTACAGTTTGGGGCCATTAAAACGGCGTGTCTGGGGCAAGCGGCTCCTTTACGATTTTACGGTCGATAAAATTTTGCTAATGTTCAAATTGTACATAAATTTTGAGACGTTCCGTTTGGTGTGCCTTGATTTTAACTCCTTGGGGCTATCCTGTTTGGAAAATGGACTGAGAAATAGCTGTGAAGATTGTAGGCGCCTGAAATAACAAGATATTCCTAATACTCGACATGTTTATTGCATTCAATAGGTTTACAGCTGTACAATAATTATATAATATGCTATGATTCTGTCAGAAAGGCATTAAAATATAACCGAAAAGGAATTTAAATTTGATGATTTTGTTATTTTTTAATCGCTCTTATGCAACGAGTGGTAGACTAAACGTCAACGTCGACCACTGACATAACGTTGACTGACATTGACAGTTCCTACAATTCTAAGAACTTTGCGTTCCGTTTTCTTTGCGTGAATTACCGTTTTAACTCAAGCGAATGACTTAATAAAGTCTTTGTTTATTTACAGTTTTATTTTTTTCTAACAAAATGCACAAGTTCTTATTAAGATCGTAATTTAAAAAAATTGAAGTGACGATAATAACCTGTTCGAATTTTTCTGCGTGAAACGGATAACATTTAATGGCTCAAGTTATATTGGCATCACCGGAGACGAATGATTCAAAAAAACACAACAACAAAAAACTGTTTTCATGCGACTTGGAGTCGATCTTTAGTTGTATGAGTGTAAATGCGACGACGATGCAATGTCGTACGAGTGAATAGAAAAAAATACAGTTCCAGAATCACGATTATATATAAGACAACAATACACAATAAGACACAAAGGTAACGAACAAAAACGGATTGCGAATTCATTATATTTCTAACTTAGCTTTAATCTCACTTTTATGCACTGGCAAGAAACAGTGACATCAAGACTACAGTTTGTCTGAAGTTTAAAGTGAAGTGGTAGCTATCAAGCCTCTCATTAATCTCTTTTAGTACCCCTCTCTTTTACACTTAGTAGAAAATGCCCCACCACCAACCTAAATTATTATTATCTCCCTCGAACCTTAGTTTTCGTAGCCCAACTAAAGGCAGTTTTGCAAGGGGTAAAGCACTCAATACAAGTCAATGTTTTCATTCAATGCTTTTACAGAGCATTAGGGGTCTTCGCGGATTTTACGACGCAAGGTTATTGTTGACGTAAACTGGCTATAAAGAATGGTTTAGGACAGAACTCTACAATATTTCTACTTATTACTGTCTAGAAGGATTTCACTGAATAAATAAGTCTATTCTATCATCTGTTATACGAATTTTGTAGATGTTATAATTTGAATTGTGTTAGTCAATCACGTGTAAATGTCTAAACTGATTTGGATGAAATTTGGCAAAAGGAATGTTGTTTAAATTTAAAAATTGTTCAGTTATAGATACGATGTCTTTGATCAGTGCGTGTAATATACGGGATCGAAACGTGGTCCTTTCTATTAGCCAAATAAACTAGGTGAAACTCACTCAGCGGGCTATCGTCGCGCTGCTTCCAAAAACAGTGTTAATAGCACTGTTGTGTACCGGTATGGAAGAGAGCAGAGCCAGAGCCTCATTAGTTTGAGGCTGGGGTGCGCATGCATTTCATCAAGGTATAGGCCAAGTGTAATCCGACCATAAATTTAAATGTTTTTCTTGTGCTTATTATTTAACAGCTAAATGCGTTCATAGAGAACTGGAAACCCACTTCAATTGCCCTAAAAGTCTACTTTTACTAAGGAAAATTTAAGATTTATACCGTTTTCTTATGGATGCCGTTGTCAGTACTGGACCACATTGAAATTAGACCACAGGGGAAGCACCACTTTTCAAATAAAAAAAGTATAAAAAAATACCCGTCGAATTGATAACCTCCACTTTTATTGAAGTCGGTTAAGAAATGCACGATGAAGTTTACATCTGGTCTTGATCCTGTTGATGATGACAATGATGATAAGAATGTAGCATGGAAGAATGTCCATTCGAAGCCACTGCGGTAGTGCTATGTTTAAGAACACAATATAGTTTTCACATAAGGCCTTTCGCCAATCAAAATCGAATACAAATGTAATACATACTATCCACACTACAAGGAAGGTTTTCTTGGAGAATTCGTTTTCTTTTTACGCTAAACTGACTCTTTATATGTAGAGATAATTGTCTACGCGGGTCTCAAGGGCTTAAGGCAAGTCATATGTTACAAATACAGATTGCCTCCGAATAAAATATTCTTTTTTTCTATAATGAGTCAAAGGCGAGTGATCAGCTGTGAGGTTTCAAATGCACTGCCTGCCTGCACTTGTCGAAGTAATAAATCCTGTGACTTGAAATACTTTTATTTAATCACTTTTATTAATCAACTTCTCATGGCGAGAGCCTCTTCCGGAAAGCGCGTCCTTTTGTACTCCTCTTTCTATCTTTCATCTCTTTCCTTCCTACTTTTCATACTCTGAACCAATCACAACATCTATCTCATTAACCAATCACAGCCTTCCATTCATCGTCTGCTTACCAATTAACAACGTTCATACTTGACATTCAGTGCAGGCAACCTAAGGTTCAAATATGTCCCGCCACTTGGCTGGGGCACTAGTCCACACACTATTTAAAAAATCAAGGTATAATCCAAAACATTGTGAAAGATACTATTTGTATATATTTTTAAGTATTTTGTTTGTACAAAATCATTCTTTTGAAAGCTTTTTTTTGGACTGAGAGGAAACGACAAACGTCATTTAATTGGCGCCATCTTTATTCTTAAGTTAAGTCAAATGAACTGGACCAAAATATTCAAATCTAAACTAAATCATATTCGCTTAATAATGTCATTTTTATTTTCGAAGTCTACAAGTTCAATCCAGGTCTTCATACATTCGCGTAACGTGTCATTTTTTAGGTACAAACAAAGACCCCCTCAAAATCTTAACATATTCTAAAACACAGTTCCCCGCCGCGTCTGTCTGTATGTTTGGGACAAACTCAAAAAGTGGTTGCTGTCTCGACAGATGTAGCCAATATTACATTCTGATGCAAAAAATGTAGGCATAGATAGGCGAAACATGGGCGGGTCGCTAGTATTTTAAACGTCAAACATGTTTAAGGCATCTCCGTTTATGATATTCCACAATCTCGGGCTCGAGAACCCTTACCCCAGATCAGTTATCTGTTCTACGAGCGATGTGGCCTGCGCAGGGCCCATTGCCACTTAGAGTCTTAAAGACTTACGGTACATACATACTTTTTACGTACAGTGGGTTTTTGTACTTGGCTTTCATCTGTACCGACAGTGACTGACTACAAGGCTGTCAGTGCTATTATTATTTATTTAAATCAGATATCTCATACTGTGTTTAGTAAGTAAAAACGAAATCAATCTTAAACTAGTGTTTAGTAACACATGGCGTTTCCATTTTATATATTTAAAAAAGGCTGTGTCGTGAAAATGAAAACTCAAAAGCTTTACAGATTATTATTGTCACGGAGCTTCTCGAAAAGTCTAGAGATAAAGAAAAGAGAGAGGCGGATCCATCTATAAACTCCGGAACTTTGGACTTGTGTTTCTCTTCAATCCAACGAATCTAGAAGCTCGTAACATTATTTTAGTAAATACATTTTGTGTTTTGTGTCTGTATGTGTTGTGTGTATATTTTTAGTGTTTCATTATTATTATTACTGCTTCTGATTTCGATAAAACTGTGTTAGGTATTCGTGCGGATATCTAATAATGCCCTTTCACTAACCAATCCGAATATATTGTTGTCATTTCAATTGTGATTAACTAGGACACATAGATAGTTACAAATTGTTTGCACGCTGTACCAAGTTCCCGGAAGCTTTTTAGAGACTTCATTAGTCATGTCATATTGATCGATGTGCTTACAGAAGAAATGACAAACATTGAAATTGGAGAGGGCTTTGTTCGCCTTTAGGGCGAGGACAGACTACCGGGTTTTTAAAAGCCAGCCACGATACATACAGTTTCCCTGACTGACTGACTGACACTAGTTTTAAAGGACTTCATTCTTTTTGGGCCTTTTCTGAAAGTGCCGGCCAACAAAAACGAAACAAAAAGGTACGTATCGTTAGAACTAGCCACTTGGAGCAATAGTTAGTATGGCACAAAAGTTGTAGGATCGCTCTGAACCAAGTTATACAAGTTCGTTGATTCATCATTGTCATACATTTATTGATTTCGAAGGTACTGGGTAACATACAATAATGATTGTCATGTCCCCCTGGTACATAGAGGGACCGACGACCTGGTTAAGTCCTGGTCAATGTTTGCAAGGGTTTCGGCCAATATGGTGTACTTCCAGGCATTATTATTCAACGGGTAATATAATAACTAAGGCATGTTCTCCATCGTTAAATACGTTATCTCACTTTTAGGCATTACGCCTAATTGATTTACCGTCGAACCTAAAATGTCGTAAGGATGGAAAACTTTATTGAGTTGAAAAATTCAATTTCGAACCAGTTTGATGTACATTAAAGCTTCTCAATGAGAAAGAGACATAAGGATAAAGGTGTTGATGAAACGAGTAAATAATTATCTAATCTAATAATGATCTAATAATGACGATAAAGTTAGGCGCATTGTGGAGTACCTAAACATAACAAAACCTTTATTAAATGCTCCTTAAACCTTACGTTTTAATTAAAAAGGGGTTTGAGAAGGGTCTACAATTGACAGAATTGGTTTGCACAAAGCCAGCACAAGCCATTAAGAAAATATGTGTCCAAATTTATTGCCAATGACTTTGGAATACGTTTTTAATTAATAATAGCATACTGTACACTACTGTGTTTAAAGCAATACAGCATTTAAGAGAATTGTCTGTTTAGAGCACGTGGCCGCGTTCAAGTTTGCATTGTTTTGTAGCTGTCCCTATCCGAGCCCTATCCTACCCGAGCGCGTACGGTGAGACAGCATACACTACGCGAAGTTATCCACCCGTTATTTGGATGTTTCGTAGTCCAGGAATCATTTGAAGGATACAATATATTATGTAGCCATTTTTTCAAGACAGTATATTAATAAAATTTCAGATGTCGGTGGTTTTTCCAAAATGTTCTAATTAGATTCATACTCTTGTAAAACAGGTTCAAAGTTGGGGCTGTTTATTACCGAAAAATACAATACTTTGATGCCCTGTAACTCTGAAAGTTTATACTTTTACAAAAATCCGACTCGACACAGATATTTAGTTCACGATTGTGTCTTGAAAATTTCATTGACTTTCATCGCTTATTACTCAAAATATGACGATACTACGTTTGTATGGGCACTTTGACAACAGCAAATCCTCTTAATATCAGCTCTGACAAGTTGGCGCCACTGTAGTTCCAATTATTGACACGTGACTTCAGGTCGGTAGGTACAATGACTTCTGTAGCATTTTTATGAATGTCAAGCTTAGCAACTGATCTAAGCAGTAATGTCTTGTTTACACACAGAAAGAGTTGCATTTAATGGTACCTATCCTGCATTGTCTTTCTTGGCCATTTACTTTTATTAATGCAAGTTAATTTATCGCTATCTTAGGTTCAAGGTTTTGTCATACATATAGTTAAACTGTTTTACAACTCACACACACACACACATATCTGTTAGATCATTTACTGTTATTTGACAAGAATTTATTGACTCTTACTGCGTGATTCTACTATCTTGTTGCTATTTTTAGTACAATACGTATAGTATGGCTTGGGGTAGAATAATATTGGATGCCGTAGCAAAGTATCGCTTGTCATTGCATAATATAGAATGCCATAGCACAGTATGGCTTGGCGTAGCATTATATGGGATGCCGTAGCACAGTATGGCTTGTCATAATATAGAATGCCGTAGCACAGTATTGCTTGTCGTAGCATAATATAGAATGCCATAGCACAGTATCGCTTTTCATTGCATAATATAGAATGCTCTAGCACAGTATGGCTTGGCGTAGCATTATATGGGATGCCGTAGCACAGTATGGCTTGTCATAATATAGAATGCCGTAGCACAGTATTGCTTGTCGTAGCATAATATAGAATGCCATAGCACAGTATCGCTTTTCATTGCATAATATAGAATGCTCTAGCACAGTATGGCTTGGCGTAGCATTATATGGGATGCCGTAGCACAGTATGGCTTGGCGTAGCATCATATGGGATGTCGTAGCACAGTATGGCTTGGCGTAGCATCATATGGGATGCCGTAGCATAGTATGGCTTCGCGTAGCATTATATGGGATGCCGTAGCACAGTAGGGCTTGGCGTAGCATTATATGGGATGACGTAGCACAGTAGGGCTTGGCGTAGCATAATATAGAATGCCGTAGCACAGTATGGCTTGGCGTAGCATCATATGGGATGCCGTAGCACAGTATGGCTTGGCGTAGCATCATATTGGATGACATAGGACAGAATGGCTGGGCGTAGCATTATATAAGATGCCGTTAGTACCGCATTTCTTGGCGTGGCACAATATGAGATGCTGTTGCCCTAAGTTATAGAACGGTAGGGCATGTCGTAAATGGCTATATTTTCATAGTATAATTTGGCATTATGTCGCATAGATTCGCATGGCGTAGCATATTAAAACATGATCCACCTATCATGTCATTTACCAGCCAGGTATGGATTGTCGTAGCATTATTTGGCATAAGCAATACCGAAGCTAATGTAATTATACCTCTAGATGTTTGTTTTTGACGCTTGTATTTGATCGACCATTTCCGGTCCATTTGAAAACGTCGTTTAGACTTGTTGTTCTGTGAGAGACATCCAAGCTCGTGAAATTGGGCGGTATCACAAGTTCAACTTGTTTAGGGTTGCGTTCGCGAACTTTGTAATGGCGGGCGCTTCTATTGTTTGAAAGTATGATATCGGGTCCGAGATAAAACTTTCATGACATTAAATATGTTTTGGTCGTGATAAGGTCGAATTTCGCTCATCGTAACTTATTAGCTAAAATGACGGGTTAGATAATTTTTGGGTGATGTTCAAACGATTTCAAAAAATTAATAGGTTCTCGATTCGACTGTATGCTTTCCTCCTCCGCCTCCGCCTAAAATGAATCGATTTTGATGATTCTTTTTATGGTCGGTAGATCGCACTTCAGAGGTGTTCCCATATAATGTTGACCGAAGTGTAAAACTTTTTGAGAAAACAAAACAAAATATCATCATCATCAGCCAGGAAAGATCCACTGCTGGACATAGGCCTCCTTCGTGGTGCGCCACATCAACCGGTCCCGAGCTACCTACACCCAGCGACTAAAAACAAAATAGATACCCAGATAATTCTACCTGTAAGGGAGAATATTTTAGAGGATGAATACTGTAGACTTTCATGTCAATTGAAGGTGGTTTCTAGTTCTTTTTGAACGCGTTAATTTTATCTTAGGTAAGTGTTGAACCAAGAACTACCGAGCTGCTTTGAAGTTGCGGTTTCAACCCCAGCCGTGTACCTATGAGTTGTTTTTCAATTCAAGTACATTATCCGACTGCTTAGCGGTGAAGGAAAACATCGTGAGGAAACCTGCATGTTTTGAAAACGCATGTGAAGTCCGCCAATCCGCACTGGGCCTGGGTGGACTTTGCACCATACACTCTCTGTTGTAGAGTAGGCCTGCGCTCCTGCAGTGGGGATGGAGATAGGCTGTTGATGAAACCGTTTAGTACATACAGTACTGAATGAGGTGATCCAACGATGAATAATAAGGAAAAACAACACCTAAAAAGGATATTTGAGCCATCTCAATAACAACTAGCACGTTGATTGAAGTGAAACGCAGGTTGTACTATGTAAGAAACGTTTTCGGTAGGTTTCCGTTATTTCCCGGATCGTTCCCGGCAACTTGTTAGAATTCCCTGATTTGTTTTTTTGTTACGGAAATGTATCATCGGTGCATATTTTATTCAAATATTTCACTGAATAAAATCTTCCCAACTGCGTATATTGTCTACCGCCTCCGTAACTTAATGGCTACACGTTTTTACTAACAACCCGGATATTCCAGGTTCGATTCCCACTGCGAAACCTGTAGGTACTTGTTTTGATTGGTGGTATTTTCGTTGTCTGGTTTCTGCCAGTTTAGAATGTATCTCGCTCTAACAATAGAGCGAGATACATTCTAAAATCCACGCATCGCGGGCAATTACTAGTCTGATGTAAAATCTGGCAATTTGTATCTTAGTGATGTTCAGCCTTAAAATTATAGCGACTAGGTCTCACTTTAACTGATTGCCAAACGAGAAGGTGAAAAATATACATATACAACAAAAATAAACTTGAGAAGTGTCAAGGGACACCCGGATGGAACGAAGTTCCTTTCGAATAATTAGTGAAGGAATTGTAATAAAATTTTACAAATTTTCAATAAGATTTGAACGGATTTTTAACATTATATTTTAAATATGGTTTTTTCATTAGATTTTTTTATGTACGTGATACGTTTTGTTTTTAGCGACATCTGTCATTGAGTAGCGGCAACTAATCAGAGCCATCTGTCGTCACATAGCTGTACTGTTGGTATCGTCTTACTACTACGTACGTCGTAATAACAGATGACGCTAACTTACTATAGTAAAAAGTGTAGGTGACAACTTTTCGTAAGAATTTTTTCCGTCTAGCCCCCTTTCACAACGCGCAATAAGGAACTTCGTTCCAATATTTGTGAGTTTGCGTTGTAAAATGACACCTGAGTATTGAAGAACTGGTCAATAATAGCTTAAAAACACCATGATTTGACTATGACTAGCGAAGGGCAAATTGATCCGGTAAGGTTTAGTTTCGCTTGCTCCAATTCACGCGGACTTAAGACATCCATCAAAGTTTCATACTAAATATCTGTTGTGAGTAGAAATGTTTTAAAATATAATAGCTGGCTTTGTGCAGTAACTATCTGAAAATAGGACATCAGATTGTGCTGTCGCGAGATTAGTATCTAGTATCTCTGTGAGCTGTAGATCTGATATGAAGAAAATCAAGCGGCTCATTATATTATCATTAATATGCTTTTCTACCATCAGGTGAAATGAAGGACAACTATTTATGCCTGGAGGTTTATATCAGTCACTTTTCACGTCACCCACGGGATGACAATGGGTGGTGCGACTAAACAAGGAACCACACGTCGATGAGTGTTTTACTTAAAACAAATTATTATATCCACCCACGCCCCACTGCGGAGAACGTTTCAATCGCCTAATAACTCATATTAACTATTGCGTGTGAAGTTTAGGGTTCCACAGTGTAATGGTTCACATGTCAAAAAGAACTAGAAACCAACTTCAACTGCTCTAAAAGTCAACACACTCATCCCCTAAAATGTTCACCCTTAGAGGTAGAATTATCTGGGTACATATTTGATTGATTGATTCACAATCGTAAGGAAGCTTTTTAGGGTTCTGTACTCAAACGAGGAACCCTTGTAGTTCCGCTCTGTCCGTCGTATTTTTTTAATGAATTAAATTTGTTTTTCGCTTACATCATAATTTTCTCAACGCAGCACTCACGCGGCAAATGACATTCAAGACCCGATGACTGTAATATTATAAGTAGTTCCAGATTCTGACACAAGCCACGCTCATTAGGGTTTCAATATAATAATAAAGAGATAACAAATTAAGAAACTGATCTTGGACTCATACAATTACTGCGATAGTGAGATACACGGAACCCTGCCAAGATTGACGCCCGGCGCTCGCTTGGATTTTTTATTTTTTAATAATAAATTCGCCGGCACATCACCCCTGTTTACACTTGAGGCCAAACATCTTGTCCTGCGTCTATTAACGCGCGTTAAGATAAACACATAGCTTTTTACGTTCATCCTTTCGTAAACAAACATATCATTCGTGTGGACGACCGCTCGGGATTCATTGCGTGGTTTCCGCGAAGTTATTCCGTGTTTTCGCTTTAATTGTACACTATAGGCAGAACTGACGATTCGTTCTAGCTCCTTCGTTGAGAAGATAGTTCTTTGTGTAAAGGAAATTGTCGTTAGTTCTTAATTTATTAATAAATATATTATTTCTGGACAATACCTTGTAAGATCCAAATCTGATTTTATGTACAAAAACTTTACAATATTTAGTTGACTACTTTTATGAAATTCTCACATTTCCCAATACATTTAAAAAGATATATCGTCAGTTAGAAGTCACGCCAAGTTTTAAAACGTAGTGTAAAACGTCAACTGTCAAACGAGACTGTTTTTTAGGACATAATTCGAACTTTAGAAGTGCGAGCATTATTTGAATATCTCATCGTGTTTCGTTGTAACATTAAGAGGATTGTCTGTTTAGAGCACGTGGCCGCGTTCAAGGTTGCATTGTTTTGTAGCTGTCCCTACCCGAGCCCTATCCTACCCGAGCGCGTACGGTGAGACAGCATACACTACGCGAAGTTATCCACCCGTTATTTGGATGTTTCGTAGTCCAGTGATCATTTGAAGGATACAGTATATTATGTAGCCATTTTTTCAATACAGTATATTAATAAAATTTCAGATGTCGGTAGTTTTTCCAAATTGTTCTAAATTGATTTATACTCTTATAAAACAGGTTCAAAGTTGTGGCTTTTTATTACCGAAAAATACAATAATTTGACGCCCTGTAACTCTGGAAGTATATATTTAAATGAAAATCTGACTCACCACCGACACAGACATTTGTTTCTAGATTGTGTCTTGAAAATTTCATAGATTTTTATAGCTTAATACTCAAAATATGACTGGACTACGTTTGTATGGGCGCTTTGACACCAGCATACCCTCTTAAGTTAAATTGAATGGCAATAAGCGTGTCCATAGTGAGATTCAAATAAATTCCTTACACGTCTGAGATAACTTGTTGTTCCTAAACAAACTGTGATTTTAGAAGACATTTTAGAATCGGTTTAAAGTTATGTTACAGACAATTTACGTGTATAAATTGATTCTTACGTTGTTCCTGATTTAGTTTAATAGTTGAGGATAGGTTGTGTAAATTGGACATAAACCTCTTAGCAAATTCAGATGAGACTTTTACGATTGATGTATATTTAATGGACATAAATGCTACGCAATGTTTTATTATAATAATATGCGCCTTTCAGAAGCGCTGGCTGTCGATTACTGGTAAAATAATCCAACACTAGCGTCTCCGAAGTAATACGCTAGTTTCAGTAATTCTACATGAGTCAAAAATACATCGAGAAATTCATTAGGTTCCTTATATAAAAGATTGTATTTTTAGATTTCAATAATTAATTTGTTTGCGTCACTTTTGTCCGTCTGTGTAATAGTCGATTAGTCTTTTTCTAGACGTTTTTAAGACAGTGTCTAGTTTATCTAGACCTAAAAATAGACGGATTATGATTAATCAACCAAATAATCAGACATATTATTAGGACTTTGTTTAATAAAGATTCGTTTTCTGATGTCTCTTTAATTGAATCGTAGTTCCGTACCTATCGCGTTAACGTTTAAGTCAGCCTTGTATGAAATTCTTCACAGTTTCGGAGTGCTGAGGCGCTGCACAATTCCTCATACAAATTTGCCGTAACGCAAACTGACCGGTACCGATCAGTTAGTTAAAATATTAATGTCTTAATTACTATATGTTATCTAAGGAAAGGCGTGAGGTGGTATAAAGCCGAAACTTCAAAATTAATACAATCATATCGGTGCAACCCTAAGCTTCACTCGCAGTCTTGAAAGGTCTTTCACTAGGGAACTCTAAAAATGAGACAACGAATTTTTAGGAGATAACATGTTTCCAAGACTCCAAATTATATACCCAGAGTTAGAGTTATGCAAGAACTGATCGTTTTAGGCTACGTTTTGGGCGACGTCATCACTTATCTACAATACATTACGGTGTATCAGATATAACAAGCTCTGAAATCCCATAAATATTGTGTATAACTTTGGAAATGAGGGCTAAACCAAAGTAATTTGTAACTAATCTTTGCCAAGTTGATAAAGTCATTTGAATATTTCGCTGTGATCTGTTTTGACTTTCCTTAATTTATGTCGGATGCTAAAGTTTACTATACACTAAAATGCTGTTTGCCGTTCTATTTAAAACTAAATTTGTTAGTTGATATTAAATGTTATCTTTTTCAATTTCGGAAGAGTTAACAAAGAAATTACTTTTATACGAAACAGAAAAATTTAAATAGGCAAAAAATATACATGAGGAAATTAACAGACCCATGTAATTTTTGTTTCAGATGAAAACGAAGCCAAGAAGCGAAGTAGAAGATTCCTCGAATAACGAAAACTAAAGGTCTGATAAGATGAATCGCCAACGAAGCGTATTAGTCGAAATTCTAGTCTTCACCATTTCAATTAACATAATTCGTGCAAATAGCGAAACCAAAAGTACAGAATTAGATGTCGAATCAAATTTAGACACAAGAAATAATATAGATCTCAGTAAAGTAGGAGTAAGAAGCGCTGCAGATTTACATAAGAGGTATAGGAAAACAATAGACAGCGAAGATGAAGACGAAGTTGCAGAGAGACAAAAATCTAACAGAACAAACGAAACCAAGGTAAATGCAACAGAAGAAACGTGTATAGGATCCCCTGAATTCTGCAATTTATCCAGAGAAGAATATACCACCATGTTGAATGCTTATATATACCCACAAACCTACGAATGGGTACTGATAGCAACTCATACCGTAGTCTTTGTCATGGGGCTTATAGGAAACGCATTGGTGTGTATAGCGGTGTATAGAAACCATTCAATGAGAACAGTGACCAACTATTTCATTGTGAATTTGGCGGTAGCAGATTTTATGGTGATCCTGTTCTGTTTACCACCAACTGTCCTGTGGGATGTAACGGAGACATGGTTTTTGGGCGACGCGCTCTGCAAGATACTGCTGTATTTTCAGGTGAGTTGATTCTTTTGTGATTTGAGAAGGTTTTATAATATCATTTTCGGTTTTATTTTATAGGTATAGGTGACTTAGGGAATACCGCTCCGACCCCCACTAGATGGACTATAAGGTCGGGTGTGCCCACCCCTGTAGCGAACCATGTGGGATGGCTAATCGAACCCAGACTTGGATAAAGATTCAAATCACTCTACCACCACTATAGCGTTGCTGATCTCATCTCTAATGATACCAACTCATGAGACTTTACCTAGAAGTAACAAATCCAATGCAATCACTCTGGTTGCAGCATAAGCTGAGATAGGCCTTTTGCTTTAGTATATATTTAGTTTATAAATCTCTGTTCTTTCTTCTTACCAAGCAATAAATTTTTCTTTCTTTCTTTCTTTCAATGTCTAAATATCGAAATTCTGTGATAAACCCACGTCGTGTAATGGATAGCTTCCATACATACAGTATTATTAAAACTTACACCTGAGCCGATCCCTTCGCTTCGCCGACATGACACCGGGAATCATTAGTTTGATACTTTCGTCTCTTATATCAAGAGACACAAAATATAAGCACTCATTTTACTGCAACAGCACTGTTAACTTGTACTGTTACCTAAGTATGCCGTCAATCACCTGATGGTGAGATGAAGGCCAAGTGTAAACCATCAGGTTCATCGGCATCGTCTAACGGTTTGCCATATGAAACTTTTTACCCTTTTTTTAAATTCCTTAGGAGTGCAATTTCTTAGAATCCTCTCTTACTGGTACTCCACATCATCAAAAGGGATCGTGATGTTCCATATTTCATCTTTCTAGACCATCCGTAGCATCCCATGAAAGTCGCAAAATGAACATTCAGCGCTTAAGTATTATAGCCGTGGGTGGCAATGTCAATGTCAGCCTTATCAGGGAAGATTTTGACATAAAGAGCATTTTAATAAATAAGTTCTAATACTTGACCCAAGCAGTAAACGAATATGTACATATTACAAATCACAACATTCCAAAAAAAACACAAAACTTAAGTTACCACAATTAGTTATAGACTAAATACAAACGGATTAATTTCCATTGAAACAATTAAATGCGTTCAAAAAGAACTGGAAACCGATTTCAATTGTCCTAAAAGTCTACTTTTACTAAGGCAAATTTAAGATCGTTTTCTCATGGATGCCGTTGTCAGAACTAGACCAAATTGAAATGGGAGCACACGGGAAGCACCAGCTTTCAAATAAAAAAGAATCATCCAAATCGGTTCACCCAGTCAAAAGTTCTGAGGTAACAAACATAAAGAAAAAACAAGAAACATACCCGTCGAATTGATAACCTCCTTTTTTGAAGTCGTTTACAAAAATCGCAATTACCGGTTATAGATAAATAAGCAAAACGACATGTCAAATCAGAGACGAAATGTCCAGCTTGATCTACACGACATATTCGATTCCTATTTGGGTCAAATAAGAAAAAAAAACACCAAGTGCAGATAAAAATGCCTGACCAAAATCAACGAGCAATTACTAACAAAAATTATTAGCATTAAGAGAATAAAACCAACAGGCGCTGGACTTTTATTTTGACATTTGATTGGCGTTTTGTATTTATGTGTACTAATATAGGCTAGCAATTTAGATTTTACTATACCAAAATATTGAAATATTTTGCTGTTAAATATCTGCTAATAAAGTAATTTATTTAGCTGGAACAGTTTGAAATTGTAAGTGACTTTAATGAGGTATGATTTAAAATTATCCTTTTTTAGATTTATTTCTATATTTTTGCTGTAAGACCTTGCTTCTTGCAAAATTTCAGGATTCTAGGTCAACGGGATGTACCCTATGCCCTATAGGTTTTGATGCGTTTTCACGGGAAATCGTCAAAATACATGTATGGAATAAATGGCTATGATCTAAATGTTTGATTAGTTTGAGTGCTTTATAATAATTTCTACTTGTTACCTTTTACGCGTTTCTGACAAGAATTGTAATGACAGACAGACAGACGGACAATAAAGTGATCGTATAAGGGTTCCTTTTTTATTTTTGAGTTACGGAAAGAAAGAAAAGGAAGGAAGGAAGGAAGGAAGGAAGGAAGGAAGGAGGAAGAAAGAAAGAAAGAAAGAAAGAAAGAAGAAAAGAAAGAAAGAAAGAAAGAAAGAAGAAAGAAAGAAGAAAAGAAAGAAAGAAAGAAAGAGAAGAGAGAAGAAAGAAAGAAAGAAAGAAAGAAGAAAGAAAGAAAAGTAAAGAAAGAAAGAAAGAAAGAAAGAAAGAAAGAAAGAAAGAAAGAAAGAAAGAAAGAAAGAAAGAAAGAAAGAAAGAAAGAAAGAAAGAAAGAAAGAAAGAAAGAAAGAAAGAAAGAAAGAAAGAAAGAAAGAAAGAAAGAAAGAAAGAAAGAAAGAAAGAAAGAAAGAAAGAAAGAAAGAAAGAAAGAAAGAAAGAAAGAAAGAAAGAAAGAAAGAAAGAAAGAAAGAAAGAAAGAAAGAAAGAAAGAAAGAAAGAAAGAAAGAAAAAATTATTTGCTAAAATACAAATTTAAAAAGATCTTAATGTGAATATAAAGTAATCGTATTCTGTCGAACATGTCGACGTGCAAATGTTAAGTCTAGTTACATTAAATTAAATATTCCGAAACATTTTATGAGCAATAATAAGGCAATCCGCCTCCATCAAAGTTTCATACTAAATTTCTGTTGCCATAATCTTTTAAAATATAATAGCTGGATTTGTGCAGTAACTATCTAAAAATAGGACATCAGATTGTGATGTCGCGAAATAAGTATCATTAACATACAACTTCACAGTGAATCACAATTTTCATTTTATACACTTTTTTCGATTATTGTTCAAAGCACCATCTTTGAACAATTAGCTGCGTAACTGCTATTGTAGCTAACTATAGAGTTGTAAATTAATGATATGTATTTCGCGACACTATCATTTCATCTCCTATTTTCAGGTAATTACTTATCAGAGCCAGCTATTCTATTTTAAAAGATTTTGGCAACAGAAATTTAGTATGGAAGCATTAGTCATTTGTAGATCTGACACATTTAGGTGAACGATTTATCATTGTTACTTGGAAGTCAGTGAGTTAATAGTGTGCTATACGTCTTGTTTTCCGACTAAGTGACGACTTAGTCAACAATAGTACGGACTAAATTCCCGTCAATACATTAGTTGCTAACCTATAAACAATCCGGGAAATGGACTGCTAATGGTTCTGTTATTTTCTCGGGGTTTGCTTCCGTTGGAAGCTTTTATATCAAGCTTGCTAGCTAGCCAATTGTTTAATATGTGTAATGGGTTTACTTGGCCTTCATCTCACCTGATGGTAAGTGACGATAAAGGTAGCAGAGCCAGCGCCTTATTAGGTTGAGGCTTCTGTGCGCGCACGCTTACCATCCAACGGCCTTATCGTCACTTACCACCAGGTGAGATGAAGGCCAAGTGCAAACCCATCATACAATTGTAATTTCAAATTGTTAATTCAGCCTGTAGTCCAGGCCACATAGGCGGTTAAAAATTAGTCAATTTATTCTTAATAACTTATTTAAAGGTAAGCATTATTAATATCAAAGTATGAAACGGTTGTATGAAAGTTATCTTAGATAATAAAGCCACAGTAAAGCCTCCACATTAATAAGCAGTAAAATACAAATCAAGTAATATCCACGACAGAAGTACGGCGATGCGTGATATTGGCTGAGGTTCAATGGCTCACGATTTACAGGCTGAACTGATGCTGGGTCAATGGTTTGTAAGACCTCTGGAATACTGATATAGCTATGTGGCCACGTAATCTACGCTGCGTTGATTGCGTGGCCTTAAAATCCAGTTTGTAGCTCTCTTCGTAAATCTTTATGTTAATCTTTACTTCAAGAAGCCCTTTTTTGTTCCCGAGTTATATTAATTGATCAATTAGTATGCGGGATCTGTCTAAGCTTTAAAACAAATCAACACTCGCTGCTAACTTGTCGTTTCAAAATGAACAATATTCTTGGAAGGAAACAAAATTGAATCACGAGTCGTCTGAGATTTACCTAAATATGCTTCTAGTTTGATTCAAGTAAGAAGTTGCTACTTAGTTCAATTTATGTTATTATATTTCTGTCAGGCGTAAAGAGAGGCATCTCATACCTGCGCTGAAATACTGAAACTAAGACGAATCTCTATGTCATCTTTGACAATAAATAAATTAGAATTATTTAAAAATATACATGGTAGTCACCGTCTAATGGTTGTGGCTATTTTTTTGGCCCTAGAGTTAAACTTGAAAACTCTGTTATCCTACTTAATATTATAAGTGTGAAAGTTTGGATGTTTAGATGTTTGGATGTTTGTGACGCTTTCACGGAAAAACTACTGAATGGATTTGAATGAAACTTTACAATAATATAGCTTATACATCAGAATAACATATAGGCTATAATTTCTAAAGACATATTGTGTAAATTGTCCAAAATCACACTTATAATATTAGTAGGATTACATGGGCAATTTTGGCATAACATAAACGCGTTGCCTAGCAACCGACCATAGAATATGTAAATTCGTATATACAAACTTTCGCGTTTATAATATTGGTGTGAAGACTATTTGAATGTACTACGTCAGATTTTGACATTTATTTTGTTTCTTTAAACTATTACCTACCTTACTATATACCTACGTAACAGAATAAACACTATTTTGTACCTTATGCTGTATAATAATTTGTCATATACGTCACCTGTGCCTATCGAACAAGTAGAATACATCCTGAAGTACACGCGAACAAAGTCGCGGGCGGAAGCTAGTGCCAATTATAATGCGAATTTATCAATAACAAAGTTTGGATCAGAGCGTGGAAGGCCATAAACCTTACATCATCATATTTCGTTCAATAACTTGTAGTTTGTGATTAATAAAGTTTTGTAATAAGCGATCCGATACACAGAGTTCGTTAACCTCCTACATAATAATAATTCGATTCAATCTAATACACATAATTAACGCGTTCAAAAAGAACTAAAGAACCAAATTCAATTGCTCTAAAAGTCAACGGCATTCATCCCCTAAAATGTTCACCCTTAGAGGTAGAATTATCTTTTTATTTATTTAAACAATTATACATAGACAATATACATTTACAAAGCAAAAACAACAACAGATAAAATATACACAAAAGGAACAGCTTATTTCTATAAGAAATTTCTTACAGCAGTCCTGGGTCAAGAGAGAAATGGTGAAGAGAGGCGTGTACATTTAATATATATAAATACAATATACGAATACATAAATACAAGATACAAAATATTAACATAAATCAAAAGTTAAATATACATACAATAATATATTAACTTATGGACTACTCGTAATTGACAGAAAATGTTCCTTGACGTTTTTCTTGAAAATAGTTTTACTGTCGCGTATGGTCGCATACATGTGAGGCAACGAGTGAATGAGTAGGAAAAAAATATTTGTTTTTTGTTGATTTTCTCAAAAAGTGGTATCAAATTTCGATTGAAAATCCGTAAACCAATTTTGACTTGAACTTGACATCTAAGCGAAACTGTTAACTAGAGCTTTGACGTTTCTGTTTGGTTGAACCCTTACGTATCTCTTAGTACAAATTGTCCAAAATGAGACAGTCCAAATGCCCTTCACACAGTCAAGTTCTCGTCTATTTGTTATACGTGCGCAGTATTTCGAATTTAGAACGATCTCATCTCTCGTCTATGCTCAAACTTTGATATTAGAAATCGTAAAATGTGACGTCGTAAACCATACAGCGAAGAAATATAAATGGGAAAGTTGTGAGGGCTGTTTCAAAATGTCAAAGTTTGAGAGTGAGCGGGTGTGTTTGTGACCCCATCACGCATAAATAGGTAAATGGATTTGGCTGAAATTTGGTACACAGAACTTTTCATATTTTCTATCCAAATCCTGTTTATATATTAGTATTTTCGACAATTTCAAAGATTTTTTTCTGGAATAGATGGCGCGGCGATATGTAGTTTTTCTGTTCTCTCCTATTAATAATTAACGCATTCAAAAAGAACTAAAAACTGACTTCAGTTGCATTTAGAGCCAAATGTCCACCTTTAGAGGTAGAATGATCTGAGTACATGTTTGGTTTTTGTTGATTTTCTCAAAAGCGCTCAAGTAATTTCGATAAAATTTATACGGGACCACCTCTGAAGTATGCCACCCAAAAAAAGAATCATCAAAATAGGTTCACAATTGGCGGAGCTATCGCGTATACATACATACAAAAAACATACAGTCGAATTGAAAATCTCCTCCTTTTTTGAAGTCGGTTGAAGAACCCGTAAGTAAATTTCAGGTTGTCCCGCTTAAGAGGGTATGCTGTTGTCAAAGCGCCCATACAAACGTAGTCCAGTCATATTTTGAGTATTAAGCTATGAAAATCTATGAAATTTTCAAGACACAATCTAGAAACAAATATCTGTGTCGGTGGTGAGTTAGATTTTCGTTTAAATATATACTTCCAGAGTTACAGGGCGTCAAAGTATTGTATTTTTCGGTAGTAAAAAGCTCCAACTTTGAACCGGATATAAAAGAGTATGAATCAATTTAGAACAATTTGGAAAAACCACCGAAATCTGAAATTTCATTAGTATACTGTATTAAAAAAATGGTTTCATAATATACTGTATCCTTCAAATGATCCCTGGACTACGAAACATCCAAATAACGGGTGGATAACATCGCGTAATGTATGCTGTCTCACCGTACGCGCTCGGGTAGGATAGGGTTCGGAGAGGGACAGCTACAAAACAATGCAACCTTGAAACCGACCACGTGGTCTTACCAACATAGCCTCTTAATGCTGCCAATGTTGTTGTATATCTATCAAACCCCTAGTCTCGACCAACGCTTATCATTGCAGGCCATATCTTCATTAACTATCAGGTAAGATCTTGGCAAAGCGTTGAATTAATTTCAATTGGTTCATAAATGCTACGCTTATTCCATTGTTGGGCATGGGCCTTCATATAACTACGTCGTACTTTCCCTGATATGATCATCAATAAAATCACCACTTGGCAGGTGGATTGGCGATCGCTGTGTGATGTTGCTAATACTAAGACCAGCGCTTCCTAATTCCTAGTTTATTTAAAAGTACGGCCTAGCTACATCGATTAAAATATCTGGGAGCCTTCTCGAAATAGACTTCGCCCTAAATTAACAATACCGAGCGAAAAATATTGACTTTGCAATTGATGGGGAAGCATAGTAATGGCTGATATTAATTTGTATGTTTTTCTCTTCGATACTATCTATGCAGATATGGTTTGATTAAAGTTGTGGTCTTTTCGAGAATCAGTATTTTTGCTACCCGATCTTTTTGAGATGTAGCCTATTAACGATGAGGTCGTATAAAGAACCAGTCGTTTTGGTACCCAGTCTATTTGAGATGTGGCCTATCAACGATGAGGTCGTTTAAAGAACCAGTCGTTTTGGTACCCAGTCTATTTGAGATGTGGCCTATCAACGATGAGGTCGTTTAAAGAACCACTCGTTTTGGTACCCGGTCTATTTGAGATACGGCCTATCAACGATGAGGTTGTTTGAAGAACCAGTCGTTTTGGTACCCAGTCTATTTGAGATAGGGCCTATCAACGATGACGTCGTTTAAAGAACCAGTCGTTTTGGTACCCAGTCCATTTGAGATACGGCCTATCAACGATGACGTCGTTTAAAGAACCAGTCGTTTTGGTACCCAGTCTATTTGAGGTGTGGCCTATCAACGATGAGGTCGTTTAAGGAACCAGTCGTTTTGGTACCCAGTCTATTTGAGGTGTGGCCTATCAACGATGACGTCGTTTAAAGAACCAGTCGTTTTGGTACCCAGTCCATTTGAGATACGGCCTATCAACGATGACGTCGTTTAAAGAACCAGTCGTTTTGGTACCCAGTCTATTTGAGGTGTGGCCTATCAACGATGACGTCGTTTAAAGAACCAGTCGTTTTGATACCCAGTCTATTTGAGGTGTGGCCTATCAACGATGAGGTCGTTTAAAGAACCACTCGTTTTGGTACCCAGTCTATTTGAGTTTTGGCCTATTAACGTTGAGGTCGTTATGCTACGAGGTATATTTAATATGTGGCATATTAACGATGAGGTCGTTTCAAGAACTAGTCGTTTTGCTACAAAGTATATCGGATATATAAGCTTTCTGCAGAGATAGTCCTTCTGAGATCTGGACCTTATGATGATTCGGCTGTTTATAATTTATCGTCTATATTTTTAACTAGCTCTTGCCCGCAACATCGTATGGATCAGAAATTTTACCACGTGAACTACTAGTTCGATCCAGGTAAAAGTAAGCCCATGTTAAGGCCCTTTAACTACCCTATAAAAATGATTCTGTTTCACATTTATCTTAGTATGATTATTTTAGTCTGCGTGTCTGCCCGAAATATATCAACGATATTATTTTTCGTTTCATTGTTACTACATTACGTATTCTGTGAAATGGGTCCTGTTTATTTTTCTTTGTTATAATGACTTTAGATTAACCTTTTGTTTTCTTCCTCATTAATAATAGACGTTTTTTAAGCTAATTTGGAAGAAAATTTTCACGTGCGACATTGTCTCGGGGCTTTAGATAATTACTAAAAACCTTGACTTCCAAAATATAAGACGTGCGATGATGAACTTTTTTTTTAAAAAAAAGGGCCGAGTGCAAATTGGTCTTGCATACCAAGAATTCGCTTAATATGCTAATTAATTAGTAGAACCTACTAGATACCTCTTGGGCATTCCCTTTGAAAACCTTTTAAATAATAAGTTTAAATATTTACTTTAAATAATAAATGTGTTTCACTTTTAGACTTGACCTTGACTTTGACCTTGACTTTTCACGCGCGAACTATTCGAAAGTCATGCTAGTCGGCTGTTGTATAACCATTTACCAGGTCAAAATACAAAAACGTGTTACCTTATGTTGAACATGACCTTGACCTTGACTTTTTAAATGAGAAGATATATTCGTATGTCATGTTAGCTAACCGTTATATAACCATTTACCAGATCAAAACATAAACAAATGATATCAGAGCAAAAATAACACTCTTCACTGGAATAAACACACAAGTCGTCGAGATAATATTTTTGTAGAGGCTTAGGATTTGTTTATGTTGAGGATAATAAATAATCTGCTGCCGGTTTTGTCTTCCCCGAAATCTAGAACTCATTCCAACTTCAGTTGTGCTTCGACTAAATCCATCCCAGATTAAACCAGCGAAGTTTTCGCTGTGACATATAGTAAACAAGGGTAAAATGGAAGTCTGATAGAAAAACTTAAGAACATAAAGAGACCATGGCTTCCTGTTTGTGTCATAAAAGCCGACAAAAGGAAGCGCCCAGGTGTGGTGATTAGAAGACTAGACTTTTTTGTTGTTAAAAACTACTTTAGCTGCGGCATTGTACAGTAATTTTTCAGGTTCAAAAATATAGACCTGACAGGACGCTGTTTGGGCAAGGAAGGCCTTCAAAGTTCCTCTTGGTGGACCTAGGCACCGTTTACTTTTTAAAAGGAATACATGCGTGTTAATACAAAAAAATAGATATATAACAAAGATAAAACACACCAATTAAACCAATTGACAAAAAAAATAGATCAACGTTTGACCACAATCTAACTTGATGACGGTGAGGTCGACGATGTTACGCGTTGCTGCACTAAGCGAGCAATAACCTCACGGCACAAATAAATGAATAAATAATAATACAAAGACAAATCAACTCTTGAACTCAATCTCACCTGATGACGGTGAGGTCGACGATGTTACGCGTTGCTGCACTAAGCGAGCAATAACCTCACGGCACAAATAAATGAATAAATAATAATACAAAGACAAATCAACTCTTGAACTCAATCTCACCTGATGACGGTGAGGTCGACGATGTTACGCGTTGCTGCACTAAGCGAGCAATAACCTCACGGCACAAATAAATGAATAAATAATAATACAAAGACAAATCAACTCTTGAACTCAATCTCACCTGATGACGGTGAGGTCGACGATGTTACGCGTTGCTGCACTAAGCGAGCAATAACCTCACGGCACAAATAAATGAATAAATAATAATATAAAGACAAATCAACTCTTGAACTCAATCTCACCTGATGACGGTGAGGTCGACGATGTTACGCGTTGCTGCACTAAGCGAGCAATAACCTCACGGCACAAATAAATGAATAAATAATAATACAAAGACAAATCAACTCTTGAACTCAATCTCACCTGATGACGGTGAGGTCGACGATGTTACGCGTTGCTGCACTAAGCGAGCAATAACCTCACGGCACAAATAAATGAATAAATAATAATACAAAGACAAATCAACTCTTGAACTCAATCTCACCTGATGACGGTGAGGTCGACGATGTTACGCGTTGATCTTGAAGGTGACTATTTACTTTTCGCTTGTAGATTCCCAAGTTGTAGTTATCGGTTTATAGTTTCGGGAACACGGAAACTGGTAATGCATTCCATATTTTAGCTGTACGCATGATGAATATAGAAGCGAAACGCTTGGTGCGAGCTGTAGGAATACTGACAGTGAAGGGGTGGAGGTCTGCCGTTCTTCTGTTTGAATCAACATAGATATTGTGTATAATGTTTTGTTTGTTTGTCTGACAGTCTGTATCGGTGACGGTGTCTGTTCTGACGCTGACCTTCATCTCCGTGGATCGCTGGTACGCCATCTGCTTCCCGCTCAAGTTCAAGTCCACCACCGGACGAGCGAAGACCGCCATATTGGTTATATGGACCATCGCTCTTGTGTTGAGTAAGTACATTTAATTAGTAATTCTAGTACACCACACACATTTTACACGACTTTGCCATTAGGTGGGCTACACGAGTGTATACGAGTATATGTGTGAATATTTTTGGCACGCTCTATAGCCTAAAGGGCTTTGAATTTAGCTTGCGAGGTGTCGTTATATTTGTCTTAACTGTGAAAGTGACGCTGGGTAAATCGAATTTATGATGAATTCTTCTTTAAAACTTTTTGTAGTATTTTCCTGCTCTGAATAAAAACAGTAAATAAAACAAGTAAATGCGTTCAAAAAGAACTGGAAACCGACTTCAATTGCCCTAAAAGTTTACTTTTATTAAGGCAAATTTAATATTACTATCGTTTTCTCATGGATGCTGCTGTCAGAACTGGAATTAATTGAAATGGGACCACACGGGAAGCACCAGCTTTTAAATAAAAAAAGAATCATCCAAATCGGTTTACCCAGTAAAATTTCTGAGGTAACAAACAATATAAAAAAAATTTTGGAGTCGGTTAAAACATATTAAATATATGTCGATACATCACTATTACTAATGTTTAACTGCATAGAATAAAAGTATATTACTTTGTCTACGCTATTAAGAACCTCCTCTAGAGATTTCCAAGTCTCCATATTCTTTGCTGTCTCCTTAAATTGTTTGCCAGAAATTTTTATAATCGTTTTAATAAAAACAAAACGTTTTCCTTTTTCGTCGCAATTTGATGAACAGTTGATGAGCGAAAGAGGTTGAATACTAATTAACTTTTAACCGTTCTATCTTAATTCAAAGTAAATTACAAACACTGCCCACATTTATCAAACTCCCTTTTTTTTGGGTAAAATTTTTCCTACCAGGAAAAGGCAAAGGTAAAACACCATACAGCCATGTCTTAGATAATGATATTATCTCTTAGAATTTTTAGGTTATAAAAATTAGGCCGAAGCCATTTCTTCAGTTTTCTCAATATAATGTATAATGTGTACATTCTATCGCTTGTTTTGACGATTCTTGACGAGAATTTCAAAGGCTAGCCTTGGTTTCAACATAATTCGAAAGAATCCACATGTCGAATGTAGTCGACATGGTAAACGCTTTCGATCGCGTCGAAACCCTCGCAATTTTGCGTAATTGATACTATAACACCGTCCGTGACACTTTTTGCACTATATTACACCATTATAACACAAAAAACACACATAACAGTATTATTAACCAATTAACAAAATTGCAATGAACCACCATTTTTCAAGTTCGCGCCAAGAATCTTATCAAACTCCCACCAAAAAAGTACAGAGTACGTGCTCATTTGATATATCACAGAGTTTTAATTTGCACGGCCTTAGATACCTGTATCCATTGGATTACATAAAACAAACTTATAAGCTTAGTTAACAGCGTAAAATTGTACTGCAAGCGTATCTTATCTAATCTCTCATAAAGTTAGACCTTCTGTTTGCGATACAATTTTGCATGTGCACAAAACTAGCTTTGATGTTTTCGGTACCGCCGTTATTGGCACCTACTGCATCGATAAAGTTTATGTTTGGCTTTTGGTGGGATGAAACAGGATTTTGCGTCTGAGTAGTGTTTATGTCTTTCGGAATGAGGCAATCCGTAGAAGAACTAAAGTCACCGACTTCATCATCAGCCGGGAAATGTCCACTGGACATAGGCCTCCCTCATGGTACGCCACATCGACCGGTCCCGAGCCACCTGCATCCAGCGACTCCCTGCGACTCTAACCAGGTCGCAGGTCCATCTAGTAAGGGGACAGCCTGGTAGACGTTTCCCGGTACGTGGGCGCCACTCTTCTTCGAGCTCTTCGAACGATGTGGCCTGCCCATTGCCACTTACTTCAGCTCACTGACTCGTCGAGCTATGTCGGTGACCTTCGTTCGTCTACGGATTTTCTCATTTTTAAAGTCAGTAACTTAGCTCTACGTTTTAGTAAACTGAAGTGACTTCGATTATATGGGGGGTACAAAAATATGTATTCCTTTTGGAACCATGTCACATTCACTCTTGCTTGTTCCTATGTAGTGTGTTGGAGGAAATGTCAATTAAAGGTGAATGAGACAAGGTTCAAAAGTGGATACATATTTTTGTACTTGAGTGTACCTATTGGGTTTGGTTGGTGGTAAGGCATATCCATGTCCACCTGGCTAGCTACCACCATGTTATCTAAGTCTGCCTCCGAATATAAGTGTCAATAACACTGTTGTGTTCCGGTATGAAAGGTAGCAGAGCCAGTACCTCATCAGCTGGCTTCTTGGTGCGCCCGCTTACCATCTAACTATCGTCACTTATCACTATTTAACAAATTCTGCCTGCGAAACTTGGTGATTGATTATGGCAAATCCTCTCATATCAAGTCCAATGTGTCGATCTATGGTGGAGTCTTATATCCAACAATGGACTTAAGCAACCGGTTCTTTGATGGCTTGATGATCCACCATATGACCGAGATAGCTCATTGGATTCACCATCATCATCAGCCGGGAAACGTCCACTGCTGGACATAGGCCTCCTCCATGGTACGCCACATTGAAGCCTCTACTAGGTCGTCGGTCCATCTAGTAGTGGGACGGCCCGGTACACGTTTCCGGCATGTGTTTGCCACTCGAGAACTTTTACTCCCGTCTGATCATCGGATTTGTAAGCTTAAATTGGGAACCATGTGTAATCACCTGCTAAATATAACCACAATGTTTGCGTAGTGTACTGTATCTAAACAACTCCTACCCTACACATCGTTTCATAAATTCCATTGAATTGTTCTGATGAATCGACAACAACTTTGTTTTGCTCCGTCGACCATTGAGTAAGCCAATTGTTTTGTTTTTGCCTACGAGTACGTTACTGAGCTGTTATTACGGGTTTCTGTAAATTTAGCCGTTTCCATAACATTCATTAAGTTGAAATCGAAAGTCGAGTAATGAAATTATTCCAAAATAAATCCGGACAGCTGATTTTTAGTGTGTTATCTGTTCATATTCCATATGGAACCCTCGGTGCGCGAGTCCGACTCGCACTTACAAATTACGTAAACAAAGTGGTTGTAAATCCCAGTCTAGTTAGTCCTAAACTGAGACATTAAGACTGAACGGAAGCAAACTCTCCGTAGAAAATTAGGTATTTCAATATGTTATTGCTGTCGCGATTCGGTACGCACACCTACAGCCTTTCACATGCTTTCACTCACACAAATAACGCTGCATAACCTCCCAAAGTGGCCCCTGCCGCGCCGCGCATAGTCGCTACACCTCCGCCTTGGCTAGAGTGTATTTTTCAAAATTATAATAAACTTGACGTGAGCGTGCGTCAACCTTTTTTTTACGTTTTGAGAAATTATTGTTCGCATATTGGTTTAGTCTCGACATACTGTGGTTGTATTTGATATAATTGACTAGTAAGTACCTATCACATATAAATACAACATAAATTATGACTTTGCCATTTTAGGGTTCTACAGTCAACAAAGAAACCTTTTAGTTTCACCATATCCGAACGTTCGTCTTCCAACGATACTCTAGGTGACCTAGAGGGGTTTTAGTACATAGAGTGCTAGAGTCTAAGGACTAACAAGTTAAAGCGTTCAAAAAGAACTAGAAACCGACTTCAACTGCCCTAAAAGTCTACTTTTTTAAGGAAAATTTCAGATGTATATCGTTTAGCCAAAATTGTTACAAATATAAAAACGAAAGAGAAAAAATTAATCAGAAACATATTGACATCAAAGTTTTAGAGATAACTTTGTAACGTAGATTTGTCCTGTAGTTTTAGGATTTCCTCAAATGCCATTTTCTTTGAATTTTTCCACTGATGTACTAGGCAACCAGGAGTTACGAGGAGGCGAGGAGGTTAACTAAACATACGATTCGTATGTTTTTAATCTCTACTTCTTTAGGTCTTTTATATGGCAAGTTTAAAAAATGATTAAGGTAATGATAATAGTTCTTTTTAAGAGGGTATGCTGGTGTCAAAGCGCCCATACAAACGTAGTCCAGTCATATTTTGAGTATTAAGCTATGAAAATCTATGAAATTTTCAAGACACAATCTAGAAACAATACAAACAGATATTTATCTGTGTCGGTGGTGAGTCAGATTTTCGTTTAAATATATACTTCCAGAGTTACAGGGCGTCAAAGTATTGTATTTTTCGGTAGTAAAAAGCCCCAACTTTGAACCTGTTTTACAAGAGTATGAATCAATTTAGAACAATTTGGAAAAACCACCGACATCTGAAATTTTATTAATATACTGTATTGAAAAAATGGCTACATAATATACTGTATCCTTCAAATGATCACTGGACTACGAAACATCCAAATAACGGGTGGATAACTTCGCGTAGTGTATGCTGTCTCACCGTACGCGCTCGGGTAGGATAGGGCTCAGATAGGGACAGCTACAAAACAATCCAAATTTGAACGCGGCCACGTGGTCTTACCAACATAGCCTCTTAATGTATGATTGGTTTGCACTTGGCCTTCATCTCACCTGATGGTAAGTGACGATAAGGCCGTTGGATGGTAAGCGTGCGCATCCAGAAGCTTCACCTAATGTAGCGCTGGCTATGCTACCTTTCATATCGTGCTTATTTTCTTTTCGTTTAAGAGGGAACAGCAGATAAAAAATTTCATATGAAATTAAGGGTTTGGGATATAGCTGTTTTCTCAACGAAACGTTAGCCAAATTCAATCATTTTGATCTTATTCTCTTTATCAAAGAATAATCTAGGCCCGTTGGTTTTGCTTTTTTCAATATTTTGTCTACAATTAGAATTATGGGCATCTCAAAACTCAAAATTTCAGAAAAAATTTCTTTCAACTTATGGTACTCATTATTTAGAGTAAACGTAACATTTTCAGAAAAAGCAAAACCAACGGGCCTAGATTATTCTTTGATAAAGAGAATAAGATCAAAATGATTGAATTTGGCTAACGTTTCGTTGAGAAAACAGCTATATCCCAAACCCTTAATTTCACGGCAAAACTAGGCAAATACCAAAAAAAGCTTCAACTGTCCTTCTCGCACAGTTCGGTTCGGGAGGCAGGGTACACTATATCACAACTATATACTGTGTATTATATGTATAAAAATAAAGTAAGCATGCATTAGTGATGTCAATAAGCTTTATCGATTTTTTCGACTAATAGTGGTGGGAAAAATATATCGATAGATACCCTTTCTCGAGCTATAATGGTTTTACGAGGGGCATACCGAAAAGATCGGTAATCGAGTACTTTCGATTTAATTAGATTAAAAACTCTTTTTGATGAATAAACACTGGTTAGTTGAAAATCGAATACAATTGACAGAATTAAAAAAAAATTTTTTTTTAAAGAACAATATCAGTTTGAAATTGATAGGTCGATAAAAAAATGGAGCTTACAAGAGAAAGTTTCCGTGCCATAATTTTTTACAACTTTCGACGAGGATTATCTCAGGGACAATGTCTCGCTGAGCTTATATCTATATTCAAGAGTGAAGCGCCTAGCCAGACGACAATATATCGCTGGTATTCTGAATTCCGGCGTGGACGTGCTTCTCTTGGCACCGTACCTTCCACAGGCCGGCCAAAAACAGCGGTTACACCAGAAAATGTCGCTGTTGTGCGCCGAATGATACAGGATGACCGACATATTACATATGAGCAGATTCGGGCTACTTTAGGGATAGGTATGACTGCGATACAAACTGTTTTACATGGTGAACTGGGAGTGAGAAAGCTAGTTTCCCGCTGGGTGCCCCATAATTTGTCCGAAGAGCAAAAGGCGGCTCGTGTCAATTGGTGCCGGTCTACTCTGCAACGCTTCAACGGAGGAAAGTCAAAAGCAGTTTATAACATTGTCTCTGGTGATGAATCATGGATCTATTCATATGAGCCAGAAAGAAAGCATCAGTCGGCTGTCTGGGTCTTCGCAGGTGAGATCAAGCCAACAAAAGTTGTCCGCTCTCGCAGCGTATCGAAGAAAATGGTCGCTTCGTTTGTCGCGAAAACAGGACATGTAGTCACAGTTCCCTTAGAGGAACGGAGAACGGTTACCGCTGATTGGTATACAACGGTTTGTTTGCCACAGATGATATCCGAACTCCGTAGAGGTAACCCGAAACGACGCATAATCCTCCATCACGATAATGCGAGCTCTCACACCGCTCAGAAAACAAGCGAGTTTTTGAAGCAGGAAAACGTTGAATTAATGGATCATCCTCCATACAGCCCTGATCTGAGTCCCAATGATTACTTTACATTCCCTAGAATCAAAGATTTATTGCGTGGTCAGCGGTTTCAAGGTCCAGAAGAAGCAGTGGAAGCATACAAATCGACGATTTTGACCATGTCAACTTCGGACTGGAATTGCTGCTATAATAATTGGTTCGAACGAATGCAAAAGTGCATTAACTGCAACGGAGAATACTTCGAAAAGCAATAAAAATAAATTTAGTTATTTCCTGTATGTATTGTTTTATATTCCCGATCATTTCGGTATGCCCCTCGTACCTGTTAGTTTTAATGTTTAGATTGATCTAAATAAACAAATATAAAGACAAATAATTCTAAGGAAATTTATTTTATCATATCATATTTAACAGAACATTTTCCCTGAAATTCTTAGTTGTTGTTACGTTTTGTTACGTGTAAATAATTAAATATGATTTATGAATAAGTGACTTATGTTTCAAATATTTTTTTAATGTTAAAGTTCGAGTCGGACTCGCATACAAAGGGTTCCGTACCACTGTAAAATATCTAAACAGAAAAAAAACACAGAAAAAACATAACATTTATTGCATGGACATCCGTTTATTTATAACTTTTTTAAAAGCTTTTTTATATTATTTTTTGTTATTTATTATTATTGAAAGTCTTGAGAGAGAACGAGAAGTTATATGGACATCGCATGTACAAATCGCTACGGAGACTATATGACCCGACACAGATATCCCGGAGATCAGCCAGCAAGAGCTTGAAATGGCTCTCCAACAACTCAAAAACCGGTCAAGAGCAAGTCGGACTCGTGCACCGAGGATTCCGTACAGAATATGAATTAATGACATACTGAAAATCATAAATAATAGGTACGGTAATATGCACCCAACAATGCTCTACCGAAAATGAAATTCTAAGCTAAATTACATATTACGAAGTTAAGTTTGTAAACATTAAAAAATCAATTTTACTGTGTTACAATTAAAAAATTCAGATTTATTTCTATGGTTGTGCTGTAAAACCTTTCTTCTTGCCAAATTTCAAGACATTAGGTCAACGGGAAATACCGTATAGATTTTGGGTTCATTGCATTTTGTACGGAAATGGTCTAAAATACAGCTATATCTTTTTATTGCGTTGACCTATAAGTTTCATTATTTGACAGATCTAAGGGACAGCAAACTGGAGTATTCGATATCACAGTGATCCTATAAGGATTCCTTTTTTCCTTTTGAGGTACTTAAAATATAATAGTATAATATGAAGTATGACAGTAGGAAATACGATAGATTTCGACGATATTATTATTCATGTCGACAAATAAAAACTTGAAATATTTTTTCCCAGTTATACATCTCATACACTTAAGACGGGATTTTTAACTCGTCTATTCTATTGTGTGAGGTGTCGTGAAATTACAGTTTTTTAACCGACTTCAAAAAAAGAGGTTATCAATGCGACCTGTATGTATGTAATATTTCCAGAACTGCCCAGTTTTCATATATGTTAGTCTATACCAGCTTCTAAAGAAGTGTGCCAAATTTCTAAAGTGTATGTTTGTTTGTCCTCGCATATATCCGGAACACACACACAAAAGAAAAACACACATAGGGTTCGTGGATTTCAACAAAGCATTCGACACACTCGAACATAGATTTATCTGGGACGCACTGGAAAAACAAGGCGTACATGCAAAATACATAAGAATACTGAAAAACATATACACAAAAAGCACCGCACAAGTGAAGCTAGAATCTACAGGCGAAGAATTTTCGATTGAGAGAGGGGTACGCCAGGGAGACCCAATTTTACCAAAAATATTTTCAGCTATCCTGGAAATGATATTCACAAATCTGGATTGGACGAATAAAGGACTAAATATAAATGGCAAAAAGCTGAGTCACCTACGCTTTGCAGACAACCTGATCTTACTTTCGGAAAACCCGAAAACCCTACAGACAATGTTCCAACAGTTAGCGGAAGAGAGCGAGAAAGCAGGCCTGTCAACGAACTTAACGAAAACAAAAGTAATGTCAAATTCCTCACAAACAGAGCCCATAACAGTAAATAATGGAGAAATAGAGTATATAGAAATGGACAAGACTAATAACTGAATGGCAACCACGAGATAGCAAAAGAAAAAGAGGCAGACAGACTAGAAGATGGGAGGACGACATCAGACAAGTGGCGGGTCCAACATGGACCCGCATAGCGAAAGATAGAATAGAGTGGAAATCCTTAGAGGAGGCCTATGTCGAAAGACAAGCTGAAATGTAGGAACGACCGGTTACTGATACTTAATATAAAAAGATAAGTAACGTATAAAGTAAGCATATTTTTAAGAAAATTGTAACAAAAAATTAGTTCAGCAATAAAGGCTATTTTATTTAATTTATTTTTTATATATCCGGAACTACAAGTTCGATTTAAATAATCCCTTTTTTGTTTACCTAGGTATTGTAAAACTTAGGGAAGACTGCAAGTTTCATCAAAATCGGTTCAGTAGTTTTTGAGACTGGGAATGTTAAGTGTGTATTTCGGCGTTGCAGTGCAGCAGAGCAAATTTAAAATTAATGTTTTAACTGTACTGTAATCTGTATGCCGAATAAATTATTTCTATTCTATTCTATTAGTTAAATGTTTGTTACCTCAGAGCTTTTCACTGGGTGAACCGATTTGGATGATTCTTTATTATTTGAAAGCTGATGCTTTCCATGTGGTCCCATTTCAATTTGGTCCGGTTCTTAGAATGGAATCCATGAGAAAACAATATACATATTAAATTTTCCTTAATAAAAGTAGACTTTTAGGGCAGTTGAAGTCGGTTTCTAGTTCTTTTTGAACGCTTTAACTTGTTAGTCCTTAGACTCTAGCACTCTAGGTACTAAAACACCTCTAGGTCACCTAAAGTATCGTTGGAAGACGAACGTTCGGATATGGTGAAACTAAAAGGTTTCTTTGTTGACCGTAGAACCCTAAAATAGCAACGCCATAATTTATATTGTATTTATATGTGATAGGTACTTACTAGTCAATTATATCAAATACAACCACAGTATGTCGAGACTAAACCAATATGCGAACAATAATTTCTCAAAACGTAAAACAAGGGTTGACGCACGCTCACGTCAAGTTTATTATAATTTTGAAAAATACACTCTAGCCCAGGCGGAGGGGTAGCGACTATGCGCGGCGCGCAGGGGCCTCTTTGGGATGTTATGCAGCGTTATTTGTGTGAGTGAAAGCATGTGAAAGGCTGTATGTGTGCGTACCGAATCGCGACAGCAATAACATATTCAAATACCTACTATTCTACGGAGACTTTGCTTCATTGGCGTCTTAATATTATGTTATCTGTGGAATAAATTACATGTCACGTAGATTGATACGCACTGTCTGCTGCCACCAGATTCACCAGAGATGGTGGTGCTGACAACGGTCAAGATGGTGCCCCTTCGCTTCGAGCTGGAGTACCTGGTGCAGTGCATGGCTGTGTGGTCCACGAGGAGCGACTTGATCTGGCATGTCATTAAAGTGCTGTTCATTTACACGTGAGTGCTTTCTAATTCCGTCTTTCTTCTGGTATACCATCTTTCGCATACTTTTGGAACGAAGTTCCTTATCGTTGCAAAAAGGGGCTAGACGGAAAAAATTAAGACCAAAAGTTGTAACGGAACTTTTTGCTATGCGCGTGTTTCTCTGTCTCTCTCTCTCTCTCTCTCTCTCTCTCTCTTTCTCTCATAGAAAGCAAGCCAGTTATTTTTTTGACTTTGATCATCAGCCGGGAAACTTCCACTGCTGGATATAGGCCTCCTCCACATTGACAGGTTCCGAGTCACTTGCATCCGGCGACTCCCCGCTACCTTAACTAGGTTGTTGGTCCAGGGGTCACTCGAGAACTCTACTCCCTATCTATATATCTGTTCTCTGAGAGAAAAAGTACAAACCATAATATATACAAAAAGTTTAATAAATTTTAAAAAAAATAGTTACAAATGACACGTTCCGCGAATGTATGGAGCCAAGGCCTGGCCTTGTACACTTATAATTTTAAAAGGCCATTATCAAATAAAAGTGATTTAGTTAAAAATTTTGTATATTTTAGTTTAGTTTATTTGTACAAAAACATATAAAACGAAACAGGTAAAACTTGACGTTGAAAACCAAGATTGCGTCAATAAAATGACATTTGACGCTGTCACTTAGTATAAAAAGAATGATTTCTAGTATATTTCTATACATATTTAGATTATTACTTGATTTTTGAAATAGTGTACACGTGCAGGCCAAATTTGAAACAATTCTTTTACACAGGTTATACACAAATGGGGTATTAATTAATCTTAGTAAATTAATGATATTGACGCGACGAGGAACTTCGGGGGGGAGGTTCTCGTAGAGCGGAACAGACATATTCGGACAGTTCATCAACACTTGATCCAGGATTCCCTCCTCAAGCACACACTCACAAAGCGAGTGATCTCGAATCCTTTACTCAGCAAGGAAGGCAGATGAGCAGACATGATGTCAATTATTATCAATATCATTATTGGAACAAAAATTATGCTGTTTTAGTTATACTGTCAACTGTTCTTTTAGATGGCTAGGAATGATGGCATTATATATTATCAAGCAGGTTCCATTGCATTGTATTTTGTACAATTCTAATTTCGGTCAATAATTATATACTAGTTTTTCTTGTATGACAGAACCAGAACAGAATTTTCAGTCAAATAACTCGTGTATCGCAATAAATGGCTGAGTCCGTTTTGTTCGTCAGTTTTCAATCTTAATGAAAGTGGTATCAAACGGTTGAATTCCTCAGATTTTCCGGGTTCTTTAAATAGATTATCTACCTTTATTGAGATATATCGAGAATATCTCAATATAGACATTGAAGTAATTCCAAACGCGTGTCACTCGACAAATAACAAGAACATTTTAGGTTTTAGAATAGGCGTAACATCCTACTAATATTATAAGTGTGAAAGTTTGGATGTTTGGATGTTTGGATGTTTAGATGTTTGGATGTTTGTGACGCTTTCACGGAAAAACTACTGAATGGATTTGATTGAAACTTTACAATAATATAGCTTATACATCGGAATAACATATAGGCTATAATTTATAAAGACATATTGTGTAAATTGTACAAAATCACACTTATAATATTAGTGGGATTACATGGGCAATTTTGGCATAACAAAAACGCGTTGCCTAGCAACCGGCCATAGAATATGTAAATTCGTATATACAAACTTTCGCGTTTATAATATTGGTGTGAAGACTATTTGAATGTACTACGTCAGATATTGAAATTTATTTTGTTTCTTTAAACTATTAGACTACGTAACAGAATAAACACTATTTTGTACCTTATGCTGTATAATAATTTGTCATATACGTCACCTGTGCCTATCGAATAAGTAGAATACATCCTGAAGTACACGCGGACAAAGTCGCGGGCGGAAGCTAGTTATACATATTTTCCTGTAATTTATATCTTTTGTTCTTAGTGTTATTTCTACAGGAATACACACACAGGAATTTTAAAAGGAAATACCTAAAGCTATTACGTATTAAAGGAACTGCTATTGTAATTTACACCCGTTTCATCACAACACTTTTGAATATCGAAGAGCTGGGCTATGTGAGATTCTTACCTTAGTAGGTTGCCAGCGGTGGCCATACGCATATCGAAGAGCCGGGTTATGTGAGATTCTTACCTTAGTAGGTTGCCTGCGGTGGCCATCTGCATAACGGAAAGCCGGGCTCTGTGAGATTCTTACCTTAGTAGGTTGCCTGCGGTGGCCATCCGCATAACGGAGTGCCGGGCTCTATGGGATTCTTACGTTAGTAGGTTGCCAGCGGTGGCCATACGCATATCGAAGAGCCGGGTTATGTGAGATTCTTACCTTAGTAGGTTGCCTGTAGTGGCCATCCGTATATCAAAGAGCCGGGCTCTGTGGGATTCTTACCTTAGTAAGTTGTCAGCGGTGGCCATCCGCATAACGGAGTGCCGGGCTCTATGGGATTCTTACCTTAGTAGGTTGTCTGCGGTGGCCATCTGCATAACGGAAAGCCGGGCTCTGTGAGATTCTTACCTTAGTAAGTTGTCAGCGGTGGCCATCCGCATAACGGAGTGCCGGGCTCTATGGGATTCTTACCTTAGTAGGTTGTCTGCGGTGGCCATCTGCATAACGGAAAGCCGGGCTCTGTGAGATTCTTACCTTAGTAAGTTGTCAGCGGTGGCCATCCGCATAACGGAGTGCCGGGCTCTATGGGATTCTTACCTTAGTAGGTTGTCTGCGGTGGCCATCCGCATAACGGAGAGACGGGCTCTGGGGGATTCTTACCTTAGTAGGTTGCCAGCGGTGTCCAACCGCATAACGGAGAGCCGGGCTCTGTGGGATTCTTACCTTATTAGGTTGCTTGCGGTGGTCATCCGCACGCTTCCCAGTGTATCCGGCAATACCAGTGCCTCATTAAACTGAAGTTCCAGATGTAGTTCGCTTTCAACGACCTTATCGTTACTTAGCATCAAGTGAGATGCAAATAAAGTGCGAACTCATTGAACATTAAAAATCGAGATAACTGGGTTATCTGTCGCGGAACTTTTATTGCATTAGCTGAAAATGCTATCAAACGTTGTTATCTGAGTGGGATTAATTTTGTATAAAAAAAGAAAAACTTTTTCATACTAACGTAACGTAGGTAGGTTGCCTTGTTAAGGCGATCCACCATCATCAATGTTTCATACTGTTTTTCTGTTGCCATAATCTTTTAAAATATAATAGCTGGATTTGTGCAGTTAACTAGCTAAAAATAGAACATCAGATTGTGATGCCGCGAAATGAGTATCATTAACATGCAACTTCACAGTGAATCACAATTTTCATTTTAAACACTTTTTTCGATTACTATTCAAAGCGCCATCTATGAACCATTAGCTGCGTAACTGCTATTGTAGCTAACTTTGAATTTATAAATTAATGATTTTTATTTCTCTACACTATAATTTCGTCTCCTATTTTTAGGTAATTACTTATCAAAGCCAGATATTCTATTTTAAAAAGATTATGGCAACAGAAATTCAGTATGGAAGCATTAGAGATATATCGTTAATAACAGTGTAGTGTATGTTTTTTGAAAAAGAGTGAAAGCGAAAAGCTGGGTGCAAAATGGAGAATTGATGGCGAAACATAAAAAAAAATTATGTTATTTCGAGCGAGTTCAATGTAATACTAAAGTCAAGTTACGAAACAAATCTTTCAAGTGGAAGCAAATTGCTTTAATCAGATTTGAGATCTGAAAATGTCTGACACAAACACGCGAATCTGTCTCGAACAAGTAATTGTTTGTTTAGGTTCTTGCAGTGTTTCGCTTCAGTTAAAAAGAGATATATTCTTGTTTTCCGTGTCTTTGGCTTTTACAAATGGACAGGACAGACAAATGGATATTTTCCGAGTTTAGGGCATGAAAAACAATCTATTCAAATGTGAAAATGTTTAGCGTTGTTACCATTCGAGTGATTTTATCTAACAAAGGAAACACTTAAATTTTGATTCCTGCCTCGTGGATTTTATGGGGGCTGGTCAAGACGGTTTATTGAAACAATATTCAGAAAAGGGATGGTATATTTGTATTTAGTTCTAGATTCTACTAAAGTATCTCTTCACTCCCAACTTATGGTATTCCCTTCCCCTTTGAATTACTTCCGTAGAGTCCCTGTTTCCGGTTCAGTTTCGGTTTAAAGATCTTTATTTCTTTACAAAATTCACTTATATAAGAAAAGTAATACTAAATTAATTATAATATAACGTACAGAACAAACATAAAACTGAATTAAACTAAAAAGAGTGATTAAAATAACATATATTTTTTTATAAATTAGACTAGCCTAATGTGTGGGTAGAATTTTAAAACTATACAATACGAGTACAAACAATTCAAGTGTGTCACAGAGCGTGAAGCAATAGATGCGGCATAGATTACGTTGGAGCGTACTTATTTTGTACGAAAATAATTTCCATAAGTTAACTCAATATTTGCCCGCTGAGGTTGGCTAGATTTAATCAATGTGGATTTCTACTCAAAGATAGACCAGCCTTGGTTTATTTAGTTTTGTAGTGTTGCGATGACTGTAACGGACAAAATCAGTAGCGAATACCCACGGAAAGAATAAAGTATCATTTGGTTAGGACAAGGTGTGTGACAGACGACTTCTCTGGTTTCGGCATGCAATGCAAATATGAAGACCATACGTATCTTCAAGCCTGCGCACCACGAAGTCAAGACTGTTGTTATGATCACTTTGGCTCTTCAAGCACTCAAAAGCACGGCCGCGTCTCTGCCGGCGGAAACGAAACTACACACGATCCCTACGACGGGCAATAATCCGGCCAAGTGCGAGTCGGATTCATGCACAGAGGGTTACATACAGAATCCGTATGAATACTGAAAATCATAAATAATAGCAAGCAATATGCACCGCAACAAAGCAACGAGCAGCTGTAACGAAAAACAAACTAAAATTTTATGTCGAAAAAATAATGTTCCATACGTTCGACTATGGGCTCTATTTTTGATTCGCTCTACGCGCCGCGAGCGCTCGATTTCTACTAATTTTCGTTTGACATATGAAATTTAGTATTTTTGAATCGCTCTTATGCAACGAATGGTCGGGGCCGCTGGCGAGCGATAGACTAAACGTCATTGTCATTTACTACTTATTGACATTGTCAGTAGGAACTGTACTATGAACTTTGCGTTCCATTTTCCTTGCATTAAACATTTTAAGTTATATTGGCAACACCTGAGGCGAATAATTCAAAAATACAGTCAAACCTGTTTTCATGCGACTTGTAGTCGATCGTGACTTAAGTCGTGTGCGACAAAGCTATGTCACACGACATATCGCGTTTCTCTCTCAATTATCAATTGCAAATGTAAGCTTATACTCGCGATTTGCTTGCTCATTGTCAAATTTCATGATTCTATGGTAACGGGAAGTACCCTCAGATTTTGATTTCTTGCGCTCGTAAGGAATATCGTCGAAGTATGCAGCATAAACGGTTTCATATTTTTATTGCGCTGTCTTGGTTTCATTTTTTCACAAATCCAAGGGTTTGGTTTCATTTTTTCACTTGCGTATTTTATATTAATTTCATCTCCACGTGCTCCTGGGAAAAGGACAGACAGACAGACATACGTATAAGGGTTCCTGTTTTCCTATTCAGGTATGGAACCCTATACCTCGTTGCGTCTATATGTATATTCCTTAAGCTTTCCTTTAAATACCTATATTTGAATAGAGACACAATTAGTGTCTTTTTTTTGCTATTTTCCCGCAATTTAGATAATCTCTACCACGAGAAAGGGATTAAGTAAGATTTGGTTTCCTGGAAAAGACTCAACATTTTACAAAGACTTATTACATAAAAATTGTTGGAGAACAAATTGCAGAAGCCAAGATTAAAGTATAGACAAAGAGATGTTGCTTATAAATCACCAATATTTTAATACAAAATTCAGACTAGACCACAATTTGTACCAGATCTTAAACAACGATGTGGTCGACAAAAGTTGTTACGTTATTTCATTGATGTCACGTCCCATTACGACTAGTGATTATTTTTTCACTTATATTCCCATTACTTTGATCCTATGATTTCTGTTTGGCTTCTGTCATAGGCCGGACACTTGAAACAAATGTCGTGATATCGGCACACATCGAACGGGTGGCGTTTGTATACACGCGTGTGTGTGTGTAATCAGGGGTCAATACTGGGGATAGTCAATTATTTCTTGTTCTAGCGTTAATTCGAAAGCTCTTACTTACTTATAGCACGTCGCAGAAGGATAGCATTTCATACTTATTTTTCATCAACATACTTTAATTTATTCGTCAACTTTAACTTGTTCATAGCACAGATATCTCATAATCTACTCAGCCTCCAAAGCAGTTAAGGAAATGTAACAAAATAATAATGAACCTTCGTTAATCTAAGCGACCCTCCATAAGGCACGTCGAGATCTTGCAAGTAGATCCTTCCGCCTTCAATCAGTCTTCGAAGATGTCATTTTGTCCCTGTTACGGAGTTTATTGTTAATCGAGTCGAAGGTTCCGGATATTGATTAAGACATTAGACCTTGATTTGGTTTGAAATTGTCTCTGGTTTGCTGACGTAAAGGGCTTTCATTCTCCTATTAGGGAGATTGGTGCTCTTGACTGAAATTCGCTCAGAATACTTTAAGACAGTGCCGTAATCTTTCAAAATAGAACAGCTGTCTTTGATAATTAATTACTTAAAATAGGAGATTGGATATGAGTGTCGTTAAATAAATATTATAAACGTAAAACTTTATTGTAAGATACAATAGCCGTTACGTGTATACTGGTCCTCAGTGGCGTTGTGAACAGTAATCAAAAATAGTGTATAAAAATGACAATTATGACTCACTGCGAAGTTGTACGTTAATGATACTGTTACGAGCTTCCGAGGTTCGTAGATTGAAGAGAAACACTAGTGCAAAGTTCCTGAGTTTATTGGTAACACAAGTCCACAAACCAATCTTCAAAATCACGGGTCCCCACAAACAAAGTACGTCCCTGTCTCACTGGTTCCGAGTCGTCAGCACTGAGTTCGTCCCTGGATTCCACGTACAGAGTCCTTGAGCACTACTGACGCCGATCTGTCGATACTGACACCACGTGACACACTAGAACACTAACACTTTTCCACCTCGATTGTACTTTTGCTCTACAATTTCTTCAGGTTTTCGTTTCTTCATTTTTTATCCCTGTGAACTCAACTCAAACTGTACTCAAACCTCGGTTCGCGCCTATATATACCCCGTAGTGTTTCTAGATCCTTTAGTTCTAGAATCTTCAGGAACATTGGAGAGTATTCGACACGAAGGAGATAGATGAATGGCTCTCCCTTTCGCACATGACAATCCTTATGCGAGTATTCGAGAGCTTTCTACGGTAGTCATTTGTCAATATCCGACACGATGGGGATAGATGGATCCACATCTCTCTTTTCTTTATCTCTAGACTTTTCGAGCAGCTCCGTGACAATACGTATTTCGCGACACTATAATTTATTGTCCTATTGCAGGAAATCAGCTATCCGATTTAAAAAGTTTTATAAGAGCTATTAATGATTTTAGGTAAGAAGCATGGAAGAACATGATTTTCGATTTCAACATTTTATTCTTCGAAATCTGTTTTAAGTCTTTTAGGATGGAAGCCATCGTCAGAATGGCATAATGCAGTGTAAATGCTATTAAAACTCTAGAGCCTCATATCAGCCTATAAAGCGTAGTGATCATGGCAAATCCTAATCCCAAGTGTCCAACATCGGTGGCTCATGTCCAACTCATTCTCATTAAGCTGATTATGACGTAATGAGGCAGTTAGTAATGAAATTTGGCATCGTTGGCACTTCAGGTGAAGTGCATAATTTTTTTTGTTTCAAACAATGTCGCTCTGCCTTCCAGGATACCGCTTCTGCTGATGACGGTGGCCTATCATCAGATTGTCAAGGTGCTGTGGAAATCGGACAACGTCCCTGGACAAGCGGAGACCTTCAAACTGGCTTCAGCTGAACAGAGTAAGTAGTTATTAGTGTAACTATGTCTGCACTACTGCAACATGGTGTAACTATATCTTCACCACTGCAACATGGTGTAACTATATCTTCACCACTGCAACATGGTGTAACTATATCTGCACCACTGCAACTTAGTTTTACTAGGTTTGCACCACTCTACACCACTCCAACTTATAGCAGTAGTATAACGATGTCTACATAACTGCAATTTAGTGTTACTATGTCGGCACCACTGCGCCACTGTTTCTTTGTTTAACTATGTCTACTCCACTGCAACTTAGTATTAAGTATTATGTCTGCACCACTGCAACTTAGTGTTACGATGTCTACTCCATTGCAACTTAGTATTATTATGTCTACACCACTGCAACTTAGCGTTACTATGTCTACACCTCTGCAACTTTGTATAACTATGTCTGCACTACTGCAACTTAGTAGGTATAACTATGTGTTTACCACTGCAACACTGTAACTTCATTATTGTCACTTACCATCACGCGAGATGAAGGTGTTATAAATACACAGTTCATAAAAATGAAACCAATTTGCAACAATAAAATTTACTACGTAATCAGTTCTCTTTGAGTGCCACTTAAGCATCAGAGCCTTTCTGTAGATCAGGAATGACGAAATAAACCGAGCAATTTTATCTTTTTATAACTGTAACACCTTTTCTACTTTATTACAAAAGTGCTATAACTCGCGAGAAAAGTATTTCTTTTATACTTTTGCCCTTTTTAACGTGAGAATTTCTTCATTCCTGACAATTGCGATTCCATTATTGGCACCGGTGTCGCCGGCGGGTCGGTTTCTTTAAGGCGTATAAAATCGGATTACCGATATAAAAACGTTCTATTATATGCTAGAAAAGAGTTATTGGTATGTGTGTGTGATTTATTATAGGCAACCCGTATAACATATATATTTATTTATTGATCGATCTATGACGGTTACTTTATTTCGTTTACGCATTTGTTCATTGCGAATCTTATACGAGATCATGCACACATGCACACACAAAAAATACAGTCGAATTCAGGACCTACATATATTTTTAAGACGGTTGAAAAAATTGTGGATGACTAAGGCGCAGTAAATGTAAAATGCAATGACTTTTCTTTAAATGTATGATGGGTTTGCGCTTGGCCTTCATCTCATCTGATATAGAATAAGGCCGTTGTATGGTAAGCGTGCGCACCCAGTCTCAAGCTAACGAGGCACTGTCTCTGCTACCTTTCATATCGGAACACAACAGTGCTATTAACACTGCTGTTTGGCGGCAGACTTACCTAAAATTGTGTTCAGGCAGTCGGACATAGAAAATGACACGCCACAAACCAAACCGAGTACCTATAGGTACTGTTAGGGATTGTTTGTGCAGCATTTAGCCTAATGGCTAACGTAGGCGTTTGAATTTTTATTTCAATAAATTAAGTTTTACTTTTTCACGTGACAAAAGAAAAGAATCTTTGTCTAGCTAAAACTCCCACGCCTGTACATCCTGTTATTTCATGTAGCAGTAAAAGTCGATTCAGACAATACGCCTGCGTCTGACAGCTGTGCTGTAACCTTCGTCCAGATATTGGACAGGTGTAAGACAACGAATGTTTACGTTCATTTCACTTTGAACCCTGTTTATCTTTTTGAAATGAAAGCTTTTCGTGGGATGTGAAAACAATTCACACGGTAAACTTGTTTCACAATTCTATATTGAAGAAAATAACTTTACTGTGATGAGTCCCGTCAGTATATATGCATGAATAGATTACATTTAAACAGCAATAAAACAAATACATTTAAAATACCGTCAAACCATTCTATTTCTAATACATGTGGGATGGATAGATGTATAAAAGAAGAGAAGATGAAAGCATGACAGATTTTAGAAGAAACTGAGTGAAAGAGAACATGATGTGATTGAATTGATAACAGTGAAAGAGAAGACGAATGACAGGAAAAACAAGAGAGAACGACGGACGACGAACGAAAGACGAATGTAAGAAATGCGGGAGATATCCTATCCTACTAATATTATAAGTGTGAAAGTTTGGATGTTTAGATGTTTGGATGTTTAGATGTTTGGATGTTTGTGGATGTAAGGTACAAAATAGTGTTTATTCTGTTACGTAGTCTAATAATTTAAAGAAACAAAATAAATTTCAATATCTGACGTAGTACATTTAAATAGTCTTCACACCAATATTATAAACGCGAAAGTTTGTATATACGAATTTACATATTCTATGGTTGGTTGCTAGGCAACGCGTTTTTGTTATGCCAAAATTGCCCATGTAATCCCACTAATATTATAAGTGTGATTTTGGACAATTTACACAACATGTCTTTAGAAATTATAGCCTACATGTCATTCTGATGTATAAGTTATGTTATTGTAGAGTTTCATTCAAATCCATTCAGTAGTTCCAAAGCGTCACAAACATCCAAACATCCAAACATCCAAACATCTAAACATCTAAACATCCAAACATCCAAACTTTCACATTTATAATATTAGTAGGATACAGGCTGAGACATACACTGAAAGCTGTAGACCTGAGAACTGGTTGCTTTTCACACGGCCAACTTTATGTTGCTTTTCGCGGGTCAGTAACGTTTCAGGACTTTATATATTGGCCACCGAAGGGAAAGCTACCAAAGCAGTTTGTAAAGAAGTTCTATGAACGGTTATAATGGTCATAAAGTCTACGCGAAAGAAGTCGCGGGCTCCAGCTAGTAATTAATATTTACTCCCCAGATCGGATTCTACCTTGCTACCTTCCAACTAACACGATCAAAGGGGAATAAAGCTGAAAATTGAGCGAAAAGTTTCTTTGATCATATCGCCAATTAAGAGGCTATGTTGGTAAGACCACGTGGTCAGTTTCAAGGTTAAATTGTTTTGTAGCTGTCCCTCTCCGAGCCCTATCCTACCCGAGCGCGTACGGTGAGACAGCATACATTATGCGATGTTATCCACCCGTTATTTGGATGTTTCGTAGTCCAGGGATCATTTGAAGGATACAGTATATTATGTAACCATTTTTTTAATACAGTATACTAATGAAATTTCAGATGTCGGTGGTTTTTCCAAATTGTTCTAAATTGATTCATACTCTTGAAAATCAGGTTCAAAGTTGGGGCTTTTTACTACCGAAAAATACAATACTTTGACGCCCTGTAACTCTGGAAGTATATATTTAAACGAAAATCTGACTCACCACCGACACAGATATTTGTTTCTAGATTGTGTCTTGAAAATTTCATAGATTTTCATAGCTTAATACTCAAAATATGACTGGACTACGTTTGTATGGGCGCTTTGACAACAGCATAGCCTCTTAATCCTTTCGTTAATCTAAGTCGTAGGATTTAATCTTCTCAAATATTTGTTATGAAGTTGCGAATCATGTTTTAATATCATGTATTTATTTAATTTTGTTGTTGTCTTTGTGCCACGATGTTTTAAATGGGACATGAATGGTTAGAAATAATATTTTTATACGGTATTCATTGCTTGTCCCTAATAGAAAATTTGATGTCAGATGGCAGTCAGAAGAAGGTACCTACAGCGTGTAATGCGATAAAGCGGCATTATTCAGATATCTCAGAAGAAGGATCAACAATATATACAGCGTGTATATTTCATAAGGGCGTATAATTTATCCAGATATAGTTTACGATCGTACAAATCATATGTGAAACCAAATTTGTTAAATAGTTTAATTAATAAAGAGTAAATCATTTTTAAAAATACGACCGAGCAGCCATGTATTGCGTCCAAATTGACTTGACAAAGGATAAACGATTTATTGAACTGTCATGAAGATTCTTGGCGCGAACTTGAATAATGGTGGTTGATTGCAATTTTTCGTAATTCGTTAATAATACTGTTATGTGTGTTATAATGGTGTGATATAGCGCAAAAAGTATCATGGGCGGGTTTCGACGTGATCGAAAGAGTTTACCATGTCGAGTACATTCGGCATATGGATTCTTTCGAATTATGTTGAAACCAAGGCTGGCCTTTGAAATTCTCGTCAAGAATCGTCAAAACAAGCGATAAAATGTACACATTATACATTTTATTGAGAAAACTGAAGAAAAGATATGTTCAGAGTAGGCTGTATGGCTTTGTTTCTTTTCCTTCCCATTCGGGAGAATTAAACTACTACTAATTGAACTGTCATGACATGAAAAAAAGCGGGAAGTGCCATAGGTGACACCTAATAACATGACATGTTATTGTTTTCCAGCTCAGCTGCGCTCGCGCCGGAAAGCTGCCAAGATGCTGGTGGCAGTGGTCATCATGTTCGCGGTGTGCTACTTTCCCGTACATCTGCTTTCAGTGCTCAGGTGATACACATTTTCAGACATTTTCCCCAAACATTGGCATTTTCAAGATTTTCGAACTTATTTCGTGAAATATTGGCAAAAGCACTTCTTCACGTCCTACGATGAACAGTTACTGAATACATTTTGTAGTAAATTTAATTAGCTTTTATTAAAGCTCACAACAGAGTCTGTGAGACTAGCAGTTCACTCACAATTTTTTTTAAAAGAAAAGAAGTTAACATTAGTTATAGAGAAATAATTCGCCGTCCTATTTATAATTACGACAAAAGGCCAGATATCCTAATTTAAAATAGTATGGTAAAATACATTTAGTATGAAACTTTTATCGAGTGAAATCACCTTCTTAAATCTAGGGTTATATATGTGGAAATGAATCGTACAAACAAACCCAGTGATGCTGTTAGGATTGCTCGTGTATCTTACTAATTAGAACAGAATACCTCACCTCATATTAGGTACATACATATAGCTCGATGTCAAACATTGACACTTTGATGAGAATTTATTCATCATCAGAATTATAATGTTTGCCTATATACCAGGGCTTCCCAAACTTATTTGTACCGTCACGCCCAGTCCCGGGGCCACAAATACTCACCATAGCCGGCAACTGGCTATCAGAAATACTCTCTATTTGAATAATTATAATTACAAAATAAGGACAAAAGCATAAAAATTGATATAGATATTTATTTTACTGCTGTCTGACTGCTAATGAGAACACAATGAGAAGAATATGCTTGCTTTTCTGAGTATAGCTACTCGAAACTTCTCACCGACACACGACGCCCCTGTGACGTTGCTGCGCCGCCACAGGGCGTTGCGACGCACAGTTTGGGAAGCCCTGCTATAGACTATACATCAGGGACGAACTCAGGTGTTTTTGTAGCCATTATAAACTCTGACCAGGAATGAGAAGTTTCATTAGAACTAAATTAAATGACATTTGCCATTGGATTCACTCATTGACTGATGGCCTTCACGTCAATTTTCGCCACTTTGACAAGACAAAGTCCGATGATGGAGACAGGACGTAGGAATTGGAACTCTTCAAGGGACACTAGTAATTACTGCGAGTTGGTGCTCGGTGGAGATGAGGTGGAGCAATGAGTACCTTATTTATGTATACATAGTACATATCTGTGATGCTACCGACCGCAAATCGAGTAAGCGGCTTACTGTTTGGCTAAATGTTTGATGGTTATTTTTGGAACCTCACCGCATTAATAAAATTATCTTCGTTCCACGATTTGTGTGGGTAATTCAATGACTACAAACCGATATATCAAAGACTTATAGATAAATGAAGCAAAGCCAATAACGGCAATTCCTTCCTGCCCTAGGAATCCAGAGAATAAACAATTTCAATTTATTTTATTAGGCTTAGTTGAATAAGATGTTACAATGTTATATTATAATGATATATCTAAGCTTGGCAGACATATGAAAGGATTGTTTCAGGAATAAACTAGCGGCCCGCCCCGGCTTCGCACGGGTGGACATTTATTTTGGCATAAACGTAGAGTAAATGTAATGTTTCTAGATCACATGTGAAGAAGTTCACATAAGTTAGACAAGAACAGATATATATTTTTCACATTTACACTCGCACCCATCGCGACCAAACTCCCTTACTTTCAGCATGAGACCAAGGGGTATTCACTACCCCAACGGGAAGTTGATCGGAGTTGGTGGTGATAGAGAAAACCCTGTCTTAACGTACTAACACTAGCGTTTTGTAAAAGCGCTAAATAACTATTGAAGTTATATATAATATTATGTGATTAATGGTGTAGTTAGCAAAAATAGTAGTTAGATTTTTTCTATTGAATGTTATGAAACTTTTCTCTGATATCAAGGTAATTGGGATTACAAAACAGGGAATACGATCTACGCCTACTTACCTTTGTTGGGAAGATTCTGGCTTACTGGATCATCTACTAAAATTAATATACAGGTTATGGGGAACTCATTTTGAAGTAGCTGCCTGTTCAAGACATGCAGGTTTCCTCACGATGTTTTCCTTCACCGTTAAGCAATCGGATAATGTACTTGAATATTAGTCTCACTGAAATACAAATATTTAACTAGAATAGAACTTTTTAGAATGTTGCCCTATACGTGTTCGTTATTCACAAGCATAGTTATATTTTAACGTTATCCCTCTCCTAATGCTGCCATACTAAATTTCTGTTGCCATAATCTTTTAAAATAGAATAGCTGGCTTTTTGCCGAATTTTATGCCGATCGAATGAGCAGTTCCCATGGATTACATTTGAAAGGCCACGGAGGCGAAGCTGCGGGCAGGAGCTAGTAAAAAAAACTTTATATGTTGACAATTATTTTAATAAATATTTGTACATATATATATAATAATGATCTGTTTGTACGTTTGTGCGTGTAGATACACGGTGGACATGGAGCAGACTGATGGGATCACGTTCTTGGCGCTGGTCTCCCACGTGCTCTGCTACGCGAACTCTGCCATCAACCCCCTCATTTACAACTTCATGAGTGGTAAGTCATAGTGGCAGCGGCAGTGTGCCTCAAACTTTACATTTCCAACTGGATACGTTTATTTGCATGGTACACTCGAGTACAAAAATATGTATCATTTTATTGTAATAAAATATGTTTAAAAAAAATCAAATACATTTAAGATTTTCTTTAATTTAGCCCTAAAAAATATTTAAATCGACCAAAAATGAGTACACATAACGGTGCATCAAATTAAACACAAGTAGCTGTCACCACAAAGTCACAACACGACTTCACTGCATGCCTTGATATTGACCAAATTCACCGTTAGGTGTACACCTTTGCGGCATACTTTGAGTTGGAAATCTAAATCGTTTGACTAGACGCGGTTACGCTATCTAATCACATAGACCAGAATATCCAGATGCCGTGTTCCTGAACACGTATGAAGGAACTAGGTCAGACACTTTCGTTTGTTATACACAAGGTACAAATCAATAGTACACCAAACGTCAGACACTCGTCCGTCAGTATACAGCGCCCGTCATTGTCAGTTACACGTGTGTGTATTTTTGTTGACCTCACGCATTATTAGACGAGGTGGAATCCGTATATTGTTTACAAATCCATGATTACGCTATTTAATCCGATAGCCTAATTGGTATGAAAATTTGTAAGGCGTTTACTCTGGACTGGCGAGACATTTTAATATATTTAAAATGTTACTGGTTTAACTACGCTATAGCATATTAGGCAGTTCATACAAAAGGCTAAAAAAATTAAATAAGTATTGCTAATGATAAATATTTGTATAGGAAACTAGAGATTTGGCCGCGACGTGTACGACACGTGGACTTCAGAGATTATCCTACGGGAACTACTAGCTTGATCTGGACAAAATTAGCCTATGACATTTTTCGGCATTTCAAAGAACCCTAATACATATTAACGCATTCAAAAAGAACCAAGGAACCGACTTCAACTGCACTATAAGTCTACACCTCTACAGCATTCATCCCCTAAAATTACCACCCTTAGAGGTAGAGTTATGAGGTATAGATTTTTCAAAAAGCGCTAAATCAATTACTAAATTTTATATGGGACCACCTCTGAACTATGATGTACCAAACAAAAATCATCAAAATCAATTAATAATTGGCAGACCGTAACATACATATATAAAAACATACAGACGAATTGAGAGCCGTAAATGACAAACAAACTATCTTGAATAGCATTATAGTATGGATTCATTATTTTCCAGGAAAGTTCCGACGCGAATTCCGTCGGTCATTCTGCTGCTCCTCAAACCCGACCAGCGACAACTTCACCACCCTGACGAGGGTCACCACCTCCAAGCATCAGAAAACATCCATCGAGTGTCGAGGTCACTACGGACAGTCCCAAGGTCACTACAAGAATGTCTGCAGCACGACGTTCATTGAGAACGGATATCGGAATGGTTATGTCACTTAAGAGTACAGTCATAAAAGAACAATCACTTAAGAAAACAATCACTTAAGAAAACAATCACTTAAGAAAACAGTCACTTAAGAGAATAGTCACTTAAGAGAACAATCATAAGAGGGCAGTCACTTAAGAAAACAGACACTTAAGAGAACAGTCACTTAAGAGAACAGTCACTTAAGAGAACAGTCACTTAAGAGAACAGTCACTTAAGAGAACAGTCACTTAAGAAAACAGTTACTGCTAACCACGACGTTTTGTTATGAAATTCTTGATTTGAGAAATCAAGTAATTTAGGGATTTCGTTATGTTTCCTATTATCACTTGTATTTAGAATTAATGTGAGAATGATAAAAATCATTATTCATTATAATTGGCTTTTCGGTAAAAGCCAACATCGTGAGGAAACCTGCACACTCCTGAGAAGAAATTCAAAGGTGTTTGTGAAGTCTACCAATGCGCACTGGACCCGCGTGTGTACTATGTCCCATACACTCTCTGTAGGAGAGTAGGCCAGAGCCCCTGCAGTGGGGACGTATATGTGTACAAATATTGATGTTGTTGGTTATGATGCTCGAAAACAGTTTCCTAGGTTTCATTTTAACAGTATCTTTTATTTAGTGCAGTAAATATTTAAAAATAGGATATAAAATGAAATTAATATAACGACAATTGCAGCTCATTATTATTGTTTAAATTAAACATTGTTTAATTCATTTTCTATCATTATAATTTGAATTTTAAGCAATTTGTTATCAAATTCTAGGTGACACTTGGCCTGCATCTCATTGGATGGTTTGTGACGGTTTGGATGGAATGCGTGCTCACCCAGAAGTCTCAAGGTACTGAGTCTTCTGTTATTTGAGACTAGTTAGGTAGATTATGGTAAAATGATTTTTTTATGATATCATTTTGTCTTCTATTACCGTTAAATTATACTTGTTGAAGTCTGTATGTAAATCAACAGTGATTTTTATGTTCTAAAGGAGATGATTCAGATTCGGCCCGCACTTGTACACTATCCAAAAAATCGAGTAATAATCTAAATATGTATAGAAAAATACTAGAATTAAATTTATGCATTTATTTTAGTTGTACAAAATCATTCTTTTTGTACTAAGTGACAGCGTCAAATGTCATGTTACTGTTACGTGCGTTTTATATGTTTTTGTACAAATAAATAACCCATAATATACAAAAATGGTAACCAAATCAATTTTTTATAATAACCTTTTAAAATTATAAGTGTACCTATCCTTGTCTCTATGTCCTTCGTGGAAGGTGTCGAATATCTTTAAGATTTTGAAAAAAGAACGTGTAAGCCTTAAAACATTAAAATGTGACTGTATTAATTTTGAAGTAGAGATGTAAATATTTTCGTTGTAATTTGTTATACACAAAATAGAGTAATAATGAATATGTGTTTGTATAAAATAAAGGAATCACAAAACATGTTTACGTATTTTAATCTTCTTATTTCGATCAAAATCGGCAAGGATAAACATTATATGAAAATAATTGGATGCAGACATTCTTTTGCTGTGTTCGCTGTGAAACCGCTTCTCTAAATGTGCCGGTAAATAAACATAGATGGCGCTAATTACATTATTTTCTAGAAAACAATGGAGCAGTGCTGTAGTTCTTAGAATATAGAGCATAATATTCCGACTTCTAAACATGAATAGTTTTATTGCAGGTGTAGTCAAAAATAAAGTACTCTGCTGCTTACGTTCCGAAATTGCAATTCAATTATTTTAAAATTTACCTAGTCTACAAAATGATATGCATAAGCGCCATCTATACATGCAATTGAATACCAATTCAAGCGCTTTGAGTTACGTTGTTTCCCTGGGTATGTTTTTAATTTAGTACTGAGTAGTGACCATAGATGGCACTATCATTTTTTGAAAGGAACTTCAAGTCACCAATAATCAAAAATAATTTTATTCAGATGTACCCGTCGTTTCAGAGAATAATTCAGAGGTACTTGAGAAAACTATTATGTGTGATGTGGTAAACCAAAAATTGTGGTTTACAACTTTATATTGTATGTGAACAACAGTCATTCCCCTACACTACGATTCTTAGATCTGCACCTAAGCCAACTATCCTATTTTTAGCCGACTTAAAAAAAAGAGGAGGTTTTTAAAAAATGTTTGTTACCACAGAACTTTTGAATGAGTAAACCGATTTTAATGATTCTTTTTTATTTATTTAAAAGCTGGTGCTTCCCGATTCATTTCAATTTGGTCCTGATCTGATAATGGGAATCATAAGAAAACGATAAAAAAATTAAATTTGCCTCAATAAAAGTACACTTTTAGGGCAGTTGAAATCGGATTCCAGATCTTTATGAATGCATTTACTTTTAAGCGGTAAAATACGTATGAAACTTTTAATTATATAATTAGTCTAAACGAACAAAGACCTTTGGTTGATTCCTGTCAACACAACTGGTGTTCGTAAAGTTTAGGGTCTGTTAATATTTAACACCATCATGCATTGCTCAATTCGCCAAATTATTATATCCATCCTAGGCACCTCCGTAATTATAAATAGCTCTTCTATCGACAAGGTATAAGGCTTGCGAGACAAGTATCGGCATCGCTATCTCTGGTTTACAATTGTTGGTCTTCAGAGAGTCATAACTCGTAAACGGTGCGTCCTAGGCCAAAAATAACCAGATTTTCAACCCCCCCTTGACGAACACCCCTCGTCACTTGAATTTTTCTTTCGAATGAACCCATAATCATCATCATTTTCGTCATCATGGGAAAGTGAACGAGCTCAATGTTAATTTAACAATTGTTGGTCTTCAGAGAGTCATAACTCGTAAACGGTGCGTCCTAGGCCAAAAATAACCAGATTTTCAACCCCCCCTTGACGAACACCCCCCGTCACTTGAATTTTTCTTTCCAATGAACCCATAATCATCATCATTTTCGTCATCATGGGAAAGTGAATGAGCTCAATGTTAATTTTACAATTGTTGGTCTTCAGAGAGTCATAACTCGTAAACGGTGCGTCCTAGGCGAAAAATAACCAGATTTTCAACCCCCCCTTGACGAACACCCCCCGTCACTTGAATTTTTCTTTCGAATGAACCCATAATCATCATCATTTTCGTCATCATGGGAAAGTGAACGAGCTCAATGCTAATTTTACAATTGTTGGTCTTCAGAGAGTCATAACTCGTAAACGGTGCGTCCTAGGCGAAAAATAACCAGATTTTCAACCCCCCCTTGACGAACACCCCCCGTCACTTGAATTTTTCTTTCGAATGAACCCATAATCATCATCATTTTCGTCATCATGGGAAAGTGAACGAGCTCAATGCTAATTTTACAATTGTTGGTCTTCAGAGAGTCATAACTCGTAAACGGTGCGTCCTAGGCCAAAAATAACCAGATTTTCAACCCCCCCTTGACGAACACCCCTCGTCACTTGAATTTTTCTTTCGAATGAACCCATAATCATCATCATTTTCGTCATCATGGGAAAGTGAACGAGCTCAATGTTAATTTAACAATTGTTGGTCTTCAGAGAGTCATAACTCGTAAACGGTGCGTCCTAGGCCAAAAATAACCAGATTTTCAACCCCCCCTTGACGAACACCCCCCGTCACTTGAATTTTTCTTTCCAATGAACCCATAATCATCATCATTTTCGTCATCATGGGAAAGTGAATGAGCTCAATGTTAATTTTACAATTGTTGGTCTTCAGAGAGTCATAACTCGTAAACGGTGCGTCCTAGGCGAAAAATAACCAGATTTTCAACCCCCCCTTGACGAACACCCCCCGTCACTTGAATTTTTCTTTCGAATGAACCCATAATCATCATCATTTTCGTCATCATGGGAAAGTGAACGAGCTCAATGCTAATTTTACAATTGTTGGTCTTCAGAGAGTCATAACTCGTAAACGGTGCGTCCTAGGCCAAAAATAACCAGATTTTCAACCCCCCCTTGACGAACAACCCTCGTCACTTGAATTTCTCTTTCGAATGAACCCATAATCATCATCATTTTCGTCATCATGGGAAAGTGAACGAGTTCAATGCTAATTTTACAATTGTTGGTCTTCAGAGAGTCATAACTCGTAAACGGTGCGTTCTAGGCGAAAAATAACCAGATTTTCATCCCCCCTTGACGAACACCCCCCGTCACTTGAATTTTTCTTTCGAATGAACCCATAATCATCATCATTTTCGTCATCATGGGAAAGTGAACGAGCTCAATGCTAATTTTACAATTGTTGGTCTTCAGAGAGTCATAACTCGTAAACGGTGCGTCCTAGGCCAAAAATAACCAGATTTTCAACCCCCCCTTGACGAACACCCCCCGTCACTTGAATTTTTCTTTCGAATGAACCCATAATCATCATCATTTTCGTCATCATGGGAAAGTGAAAGAGCTCAATGTTAATTTTACAATTGTTGGTCTTCAGAGAGTCATAACTCGTAAACGGTGCGTCCTAGGCCAAAAATAACCAGATTTTCAACCCCCCCTTGACGAACAACCCCCGTCACTTGAATTTTTCTTTCGAATGAACCCATAATCATCATCATTTTCGTCATCATGGGAAAGTGAACGAGCTCAATGCTAATTTTACAATTGTTGGTCTTCAGAGAGTCATAACTCGTAAACGGTGCGTCCTAGGCCAAAAATAACCAGATTTTCAACCCCCCCTTGACGAACAACCCCCGTCACTTGAATTTTCTTTCGAATGAACCCATAATCATCATCATTTTCGTCATCATGGGAAAGTGAAAGAGCTCAATGTTAATTTTACAATTGTTGGTCTTCAGAGAGTCATAACTCGTAAACGGTGCGTCCTAGGCCAAAAATAACCAGATTTTCAACCCCCCCTTGACGAACACCCCCGTCACTTGAATTTTTCTTTCGAATGAACCCATAATCATCATCATTTTCGTCATCATGGGAAAGTGAACGAGCTCAATGTTAATTTTATAATTGTTGGTCTTCAGAGAGTCATAACTCGTAAACGGTGCGTCCTAGGCCAAAAATAACCAGATTTTCAACCCCCCCTTGACGAACACCCCCCGTCACTTGAATTTTTCTTTCGAATGAACCCATAATCATAATCATTTTCGTCATCATGGGAAAGTGAACGAGCTCAATGTTAATTTTACAATTGTTGGTCTTCAGAGAGTCATAACTCGTAAACGGTGCGTCCTAGGCCAAAAATAACCAGATTTTCAACCCCCCCTTGACGAACACCCCCCGTCACTTGAATTTTTCTTTCGAATGAACCCATAATCATCATCATTTTCGTCATCATGGGAAAGTGAACGAGCTCAATGTTAATTTTATAATTGTTGGTCTTCAGAGAGTCATAACTCGTAAACGGTGCGTCCTAGGCCAAAAATAACCAGATTTTCAACCCCCCCTTGACGAACACCCCCCGTCACTTGAATTTTTCTTTCGAATGAACCCATAATCATAATCATTTTCGTCATCATGGGAAAGTGAACGAGCTCAATGTTAATTTTACAATTGTTGGTCTTCAGAGAGTCATAACTCGTAAACGGTGCGTCCTAGGCCAAAAATAACCAGATTTTCAACCCCCCCTTGACGAACACCCCCCGTCACTTGAATTTTTCTTTCGAATGAACCCATAATCATCATCATTTTCGTCATCATGGGAAAGTGAACGAGCTCAATGTTAATTTTATAATTGTTGGTCTTCAGAGAGTCATAACTCGTAAACGGTGCGTCCTAGGCCAAAAATAACCAGATTTTCAACCCCCCCTTGACGAACACCCCCCGTCACTTGAATTTTTCTTTCGAATGAACCCATAATCATAATCATTTTCGTCATCATGGGAAAGTGAACGAGCTCAATGTTAATTTTACAATTGTTGGTCTTCAGAGAGTCATAACTCGTAAACGGTGCGTCCTAGGCCAAAAATAACCAGATTTTCAACCCCCCCTTGACGAATACCCCCCGTCACTTGAATTTTTCTTTCGAATGAACCCATAATCATCATCATTTTCGTCATCATGGGAAAGTGAACGAGCTCAATGTTAATTTTATAATTGTTGGTCTTCAGAGAGTCATAACTCGTAAACGGTGCGTCCTAGGCCAAAAATAACCAGATTTTCAACCCCCCCTTGACGAACACCCCCCGTCACTTGAATTTTTCTTTCGAATGAACCCATAATCATAATCATTTTCGTCATCATGGGAAAGTGAACCAGCTCAATGTTAATTTTACAATTGTTGGTCTTCAGAGAGTCATAACTCGTAAACGGTGCGTCCTAGGCCAAAAATAACCAGATTTTCAACCCCCCCTTGACGAACACCCCCCGTCACTTGAATTTTTCTTTCGAATGAACCCATAATCATCATCATTTTCGTCATCATGGGAAAGTGAATGAGCTCAATGTTAATTTTACAATTGTTGGTCTTCAGAGAGTCATAACTCGTAAACGGTGCGTCCTAGGCCAAAAATAACCAGATTTTCAACCCCCCCTTGACGAACACCCCCCGTCACTTGAATTTTTCTTTCGAATGAACCCATAATCATCATCATTTTCGTCATCATGGGAAAGTGAACGAGCTCAATGTTAATTTTACAATTGTTGGTCTTCAGAGAGTCATAACTCGTAAACGGTGCGTCTTAGGCCAAAAATAACCAGATTTTCAACCCCCCCTTGACGAACACCACTGTCACTTGAATTTTTCTTTCGAATGAACCCATAATCATCATCATTTTCGTCATCATGGGAAAGTGAATGAGTTCAATGTTATTTTTACAATTGTTGGTCCTCGAAAGGTAGCAAAGCCAGCGCCTCATTACGTTGAGGCTTCTGGATGCGCACGCTTACCATCCAATGGCCTTATCGTCATCATCAGATGAGATGAAGGCCAAGAGCAAAACCGATCGTACATAAAAAGTTCGTCAAGCCGATCGCATGCCTTTAACTTAACAACTACTGTCAAAGACAACAACCTGGCTAAGTATGTATGTATATTTATCCAGGGCCGGATTTAGAGGTACAGAGGCCTCGGGGCAATAAAGGTGCGGAGGCCCCCTCGCCCCAAATTATTTTCCAAATAAAGTAAACCATTTTTTTTACTCGAGTTTTTCAATAAATTATTTATTGTGAAACCAAGTAGATTCCTTTAATATTGAACAAACACATATAAATATAAACGGAAAAAAATATAATTAAATAATCATGTATGTACAAAGTACTGTAGGCTGTAGGTAAAGGTAAAAGAGCAAAAAATATACATCAAAGGAAAAGATGTTTACTAGTGTTTACTAGTTGGAATTTGAAACAAAAATTTTCCGGAGTCTCTATTGTGGGGGGCCCCCGTTTGTGGAGACCCCGGGGCTTCCGCCCCGGTTGCCCTCCCCTAAATCCGGCCCTGTATTTATCAAGTAATCCAAAACAATACGATCCTTACTAACCAGTCCGCGTGAAGGTGGTGCAGTTGTACTGCTGAAAGTTACAAAAACTCGCGATAACGATCCGCTGCGACACGCCAGTTGAATACTATTAGCCCTTGTTTGGTTTGTTTATTTCTGGATCCCATTTAATTGTCGAACGTGATCGAATCCGTAATGAGGAATTATTTTATATATACCACGATAATGCTTAGCTCTTTAACGGGATCGCTCCCCGAATGATACATACCTTTCTGTTGCCATAATCTTTTAAAATAGAATAGCTGGCTTTAGATGGACCGATGACCTAGTTAAGGTCGCTGGGAGTCGCTGGATTCAAGTGGCTAGGGACCCCGTCAATGTTGCATACCATGAAGGTGTCATATGTCCAGCAGTGGATGTTTCCCGGTTGATGGTGATGATGATAAGTGATCTTAACATTTTCGTACTCTAGCTATAATAATCTACTATTTAAATATAATTGTAAATCTCCATTGTGGGTGAACATCTGTAATCGCGTATATTTGTATGTGTTAGATTGAATAAATGAAATGAAATAAAATATGTATATGATAAAACAAATTCTGTATACAGGCATTCTGAAAGGATTCTCGTCAACAAATATCAAACTACCCTCCACATACTATCAACTTAAAATGTATGAATAGGTAGTTAAGGTGCGAAGAGACGGTAGTTGGGTGCCACCGCAATGTTTCCACCGCAGCGCACATCTTGCCCACCGATGCAGCACGCATTGCTTTTCGACTGGCCACACAATGTGTCTGACATACAATCTGACTTGTTGGATACAGAATAATTAATATTACTTTGTTTCCATGTGTTTTGTTGGAAATAAAAAAAATCAAATAATCTTTGCATAATGACATGAAAATGTTAAGAGGGTATGCTGTTGTCAAAGCGCCCATACAAACGTAGTCCAGTCATATTTTGAGTATTAAGCTATGAAAATCTATGAAATTTTCAAGACACAATCTAGAAATAAATATCTGTGTCGGTGGTGAGTCAAATTTTCGTTTAAATATATACTTCCAGAGTTACAGGGCGTCAAAGTATTGTATTTTTCGGTAGTAAAAAGCCCCAACTTTGAACCTGATTTACAAGAGTATGAATCAATTTAGAACAATTTGGAAAAACTACCGACATCTGAAATTTCATTAGTATACTGTATTAAAAAAATGGTTACATAATATACTGTATCCTTCAAATGATCCCTGGACTACGAAACATCCAAATAACGGGTGGATAACATCGCGTAATGTATGCTGTCTCACCGTACGGGCTCGGGTAGGATAGGGCTCGGAGAGGGACAGCTACAAAACAATGCAACCTTGAAACCGACCACGTGGTCTTACCAACATAGCCTCTTAACAAATAAATTGTTCAAGCTTAAGATTTTGACATGGATAAAAATCTAAAATCCCAATTGTATTAAGGAACATACTTATGTATTATGTAACTATAATAACATAATTGCTTTATGATTAAAATTTTTACACCAATGTACAATATTTAATTGAAATTTAGATATTTCCACTTCCACGTAAATTTTTCTGTATTCATGCGTAAATATGAGAGCTTCAGATAAACTTGTGCTGCCTAAACTTTCTTGTAATTATTTTTGGAGAAGAAAGAAAAGGACAAAAAGTCAGATGACTCAAAATATTTACATCCAACTTGTTGGATCGTCTGTAGCCACTTTAAAACGAGTAAGATGATCAGGACCAGCTAGAGGGGGTTGCTATCGTGTACGCGACAGACTGTGACAACGGCAGATTCGGTTGTTTGCCTCTAGCAATATTCATTCAGAATCCGCTTAGCACCCTTTCTGCTTGTTTCGAGATTGTCTACATGTTTTTTTTTTACAGAGTATAGATCAACGCTTGGCCACGGTCTCACCTGATGGTAAGCGACGATGTGGCCTACGATGGTGCGCGTTGGTCTAGAAGGTGCCTGTTCACCCTCGACTTGAAGACACCCAAGTTATAGTTTTCTGGGAATACAGACGCCGGCAGCGCGTTCCACTCCCTGGCTGTACGCATGATAAAATTAGAAGCAAAGCGCTTAGTGCGAGCAATAGGAATGTCAACGACGTATTGGTGGAGCCCTGCTTCTGCTGTGGAACATTAGGTTACTCGCTCGATAAAAGTTTCATACTAAATTTCTGTTGCCATAATCTTTTAAAAAATAATACATATGGCTTTGTCTGTAATAATTATCTTAAAATCAGATTATAATGTCGCGTAATGAGTATCATTACTATCCAACTTCCTAGGGAATTTCAATTTTCATTTTTATACACTATTTTTCGATTATTGTTTAAAGCGCCATCTAAGGACCATTCGCTATGTAGTGGTTATTTTAGCTTACTAGAAAATTGTACGTTTATTTATTTCGCGACACTATAATTCCATCTCCTATTCTTAGGTTTACTTATCAAAGCCAGCTATTCTATTTTAAATGATTATGGCAACAGAAATTTAGTATGGAAGTATTCTGAGCGGAATCCCGTCAAGGAAAGAATGATTTGATACGTTATTGTTAAATTTATTTTAAAATAGAATATAGGACAGTATCATCCGATGGGAATCCGATGTTATATTTTGATATATCACCGACTCCCCGCCTCGTCGGTCTATCTAGTAGGAGGAACGGCCCGGTACACGTTTCCCGGTACGTTGTCGCCATTCGATAACTTTTACTCACCGTCGGATAACACCACATCGTTCTTCGAGTGATGTGGCCTGCACATTTCCATTTCAGCTCACTGACTCGTTGAGCTACATCGGTGACATTAGTTCGTCTACGAATTTCCTCATTCCGGATTTTATCACGTAGAAAAATTCTTAGCATAGCTCGTTCCATTGCTCGCTGAGTGACTTTGAGCTTAATGAATTTTTAGATAATTACTGCACAAAGCCATTATCCACCTTTACAAACACAAGGTTAATTATACCATATACAAATAGTGCACTTTTTTAGGTTCACCTGGCCTAAAGTCCTTCCGTCAACCACAAACCAAGTGTCAGACATAACCCTCACTGGGAATCGAACCCGCTATCTCTTGTTGTGTACCACTAGGCCACGGAGACAGATACTTTAGAATTGGCAGATAAGAAGCAAAGTGTATTTATTCACAAACAACGTTCCTAAAACAAAATCACATTTTACGTAAATAAAACCTAAGAGAGGGTGAAAGTCATCTGTTAACAGGCGACCGAGAACACTGGTACAAAGGAAGGTAGAATTATATTATACTCCTCAAAATTATTAGGCTCTGGTCATATACAGCTGAAACCATTATCAATCGCGAAACGTCCTCTGTTGAACATAAGGGAACATAAGCCACAAGGACCGGTCCGGAACTGCTTTCATCCAGTGGCTCCCCGCGACCTTACCACGTCGTTGGTGCAGCTGGTGGAAAGCCCAGTAGACGTTCACCAAATAATTATTACTCTACCCCAGTCAATGTCGGGCTTCTCGTTGCCAATTCAGCGGACTGACTTGTCAAGTTATATCGTTGACATGCCCATAAGAATTTTTGCGTAGATTTCAGACATTTTATTATTACAAACGAACTTCACCAAATTTGAGGTCTGGTGAGAATCTAACCCTTCATTGTTGGTGCATAATACAAATATCGGCTCGTAGCTCAAACAGTTTTAGCACTAGAGATTCGAAAATTATGAAGCCTATTGCTGAAATTTTGCCCTAAAATATGAGGTGTATTGTACCTTATATTTTAGGGCAAAATTTCAGCAATAGGCTTCATAATTTTCGTAACTTGAATAATTACGAAGATACAGATGTGTAAGCTGGTGACACGGGTCGCCAGCTTACACACGGTATTTCGTTCGTAGATCCAACAGTTTATCAATGTGATCGTCAATTTTTTTGGCTCTCATTGCTGTAATTATCCTTTAAATGCCTGACTATAGTCTAAAGCCCTAACCTCACTGGTTTGCCTTCCTGGCATGCGTCAGCTGGAGACCCATGTCTCCAGCTGACACACTAAAAACATCTCGCTGTAACTGAGTTATGGTTGCTGCTAAATTATGAATGCTAAAGTTTGATTGCTCCTAAATTGCCTTAAAATTTGGCATGCGTAGAATTCTCATAGCTCTATGAAGAAGCTGACGACCCACTCATCAATTGCTGGAACATACGAGTCCTCGAGTGGAGACCATGTCATGACAAACGTTGTTCAGGACATCCCCTGGCTAGGTGGAAAGACGTGAATCGATGCGGAGAGCAGAGGACCGAACTTATTGGCGCACTCTGGGACAGGCCGTGGACTGCCGCAAGCTGTATGATGATGTAAAAAAATATTTAAAAAAACGCAGCGTTACAACCGCTGAGCGTGTAAAAATCCTTACATGATAGATAAGATCTATCTGAGAGAGAGAGAATCAAAGGGCTTTTTATTAGATCTAATTTCCTTTTAGAAAATTCCTCCAACTTTCGATTTTTTCTTGGTAAACTTAATTCCGTTGCGAAATCACATCAGAAGGTATCAAAGGCTCAACTCTGCCAGGTGAAAAGGTGGTTTCATTTCTTTAGCTGTATTTTAAGATAACCTTTTCAAAGTGAGATGAGAGAGATTTCTGCAAGTTATGCAATCTTGTGTACGTTGTATAATGTCCTACATAAAGTTTTATCTGCAACAAAACTTAAAAATAGTGAAAAAAACATATTTGATTTACTTCTCGAAATATGTATCAAGTAGGACTAGGACTAAACTCATATTTTAGAAACTTTCACAGACATATATTTATTTTAAAAAACACACAACACAATCCACATACTAAAAACAATAATAACTAATTAAACTAAATGAAGAACAAAAATAAATTATATAAATAAAATTACAGGTCTAGCGCTTACGTAACTGAGTCGGTTCCTGAGGTATGTAACGGCAGAGAGAGAGGGGGGAGGGGTGTTTCCTAAGCACTAGACCTGTAATTTGTGTGTGCTGCTAAAATGGACTCGCAGCGACAAGGCAATAGCGCTGGTGTTCTGACGAGATCAGAGAGAGTGTGACGCGCGAGGAGATAATACGTGTTTTTTTAGATCAGAGCGAAACTATAAGCATTCTTTATTCGACGATGGAACCCTAAAAAGGCTATTTTGCCTATTGTAATCTGTACGGAGGCCATGTCATTCTAAATTTTAGTATTTATAAGGAATTGATTGGTAGGTCTGTCTCATCGCTTTGTCGACATTTACGTCTCCAATAAAAATATCAATTTACGTTTGTACAAATAAACGAGCTAGCGAAGTTTGGCCATCAGTCTGAATTATCGAAGACGCCATTTGAATATGAAATGCTTACATCTGTGTACGAATGAAATGTATATTGGCATGATTGATGTACCCAACTTGTATTTATTTACGATTCAGACCTATTTCATGCGTTGTGATTGAATTGTTTCGTCAGAACTATTGAAATGTTTAACATATGAGTATTGTTTGTATTTGCATGATTCTATAAATGATTTTGCCATTTAGTATATTTATTTATTTATTTATCACTTTATTTCAGGCACTACACTCATACAAGTTTCACAAATAGTACTAAACTAATGATTAAAACACCTACATAATTATCATCATTGACACATGTTGATTTCGATGACCAGCATATGTCAATGCTGTTGAAGATATATTCTCACAATTTCATCATTAAGTTTTTACGTGTTATCATTCTATCTCCTATCGAGTATATTCGTTTTCTTATTATACTAAAAAAGTCATCTGTCCGGGCCTCTGCAAACATTGTTGACGCGCTACAGAATCTGGGAAAACCCATTAGGGTTTTGTAGGCATTGTTGTACTGTACTCTGATGGTATTAAAAGTTTTTTTGCGGATCTTAAACCAAAGATTGCATGTATAGGAGAGCATTTTTATAAAACATAAAATTAACCTACATTTATGTAGGAAGATTTCGGAAATCTTTTAGACTACCAAAATCTTTTATAGTCCGAGTTCTTGCAACATATCTTTGCACCTCGAAGTAGGTTTACGTACTCGTAATTTTGGCGTTGTTTTTCGATTTAACTTTGAATCTTGTAAACCAATTGACAAATATTCTTAATTCTCTTAACTAACCGCTTCTGCGCCCTAGAGACTCACAATCTGGTGGACCCGGGTTCGATTACCAGCGGGATACTTATCGGTAGCCGGTATATTGGTGGCAGGGTGGTATCTATATGGTATGTCCTTATCCAAAACCCATTAAGCATTTAAAGTCACCTATATAACTTGATGACTCAGTAAGATGAAATGGCAATGGGATGCAATGGGCAAACACTAGACTGGATAACGGAGCAAAATTGCTTGACCGTGTACCTGAAAACGTGTACCATGGTGAACTATCAAGTTTGAAAAGAGACGCTTCAGTGCAACCAATTTTTATGACGTACTATGAAAGAGTTTTGTGTCTAGAAGATCGTGATTAAATTGTTGATACCGACGATAAACTGTAAAAAGAATGTTTCTGTGAATAGAACTCCGGTTTATGAGGTAAGAGGTAAAATGAAACTCAATGTATGCTTAACAGAGGACAAGACAGATTAAGTCTAGAGAACAATACATGTAACATGTCATGAGTAATTCTGACACAAATTTGCTATGTGACGGACGTCCTTTATACTTTTTTAATTGGAACTGATTCGGATTTATTGAGTTCAATTTAACTTAAAAATTTAACAGTACTGCTGGGACTTCTCTTATTTTGTTTGCGCTGTCGTATTCAAGCATACGTCTTGTTGTTATATTAATCCGCTTCATCCTTTCAACGAATTTCTTCAATTTCATCACTGAATACAAACAATCTCTATCCTGTCTACAAATACAAACATCCCTTTTCTTACTGAAATCCCTAACGCAATGTCCATTGTCTTTTTTATGTTCAGAAATGACATCTAACGCTACGACTTCAGGGTTATCGAAAACTTTCCTGATGATCACTTGAAAAGCAACGTTTTCTGGTCTCATTCTAAAAGCTACTATGTAATACGTATCAAAAAGCTCATTGTATTTGTGCAACCTGAGGATCTTGTCAAATGACAAGGATAGGCAGTACGCACATGTATATGTCATGTTATGGCTAGCACTTACTCTGCCTTGCACATACTTTAGTGCTATAGTAATTGGTTCTTTTGCTTCAGTTTTTGTAGTAGGTATTTCAACCATTCCAGATGGGAAACACCCGCAATAAAGTTTGCTTATGCCAACGTCTCCACAAGTTCTATTGTCATTTACTCTCTTGAACAAGCTTTGACATTTATTACGTCTTAATCTTTTAGGTGGCCACTTCTGATTTAATTTCAAGTTGACAAGTAAAGTCATATAAAGATCAAAAGGTGTCACCAAACGGTATTGGTTAATTACCAGGTTTACTAACGACTTTGGGTACATTTTTCTGAACATTTTCGGGACCCACATGAAAAGCATTGGCAATTGACTCTCATGATAAGAAAATTGAGGTGGGTCTTTTATATTTGCACCTCCATCGCTGAATAACATGAAGAATGTCCTATCATACATACTTGTCAGGCGGATCTTCTCAAAGAATTCAATCAAATAATCGTCTAAATACCAAGGGGATTGACCTGGTTCACTAAAAGACTTCAACCAGAAAACTCCAAAATACTTCCTTTCATTGTACGTCCTAGCAAAATCTAGGGCAAAGCTCAAAACTTGCTGGGCGGAAGATACTCTTCCAGTACAAACAGTGGTATTAACTTTTATTTCTCTGTTGATAAAGAGTCTTCTGGGGTTATAAAATGTTGGCATTTTACTGTAGAGTTCTAACTTTTCAAGCATAATATTGTCTTCAAGGTAAGCTGTGACGTATCCTTTGTTGCTATATTTTTCCCACAACATGTTTTCAGTTGATTTGACTCTCGTTTTTCCCGCTAGGATTGCATTTAAATTAGTTTTTGTATCATGGTGTATCTGAAACAGTATCGTTGATTTACATATTGTCTGCATACATTTCGTTGTCATTTATTATTCAAATGTTCAACATAAACTTTAAGACCTCTCAAAAATTGTCCCATAGAACGATTTTACGTGAATAGTTTTTAATGGTTTCTAAGTACATTATTTTATCAGTAAACGAGAGTTTACCTTGTTATATCCTCTGAAATCCAACCAATCATCTTTATTATGTAAGTAGGCCATAGTTTTCGGTATAGTCTTGTGAGCTCTTTTTCTAGAAACCGATTGTAAGCCTAGTAAAATTACACTGAAGAAAGGTTTGTCTCCATAGTTTCTTCCTTTTTCTATATAGTCTTTTGTGAAAACAAATACGTCTTGGTATGTAACTGTTCCATTAACAAGGCACATGATATTTATTATGTTACTTTTAATACGTACAATCGTATTGTTAACGAACTGGAAACATCTGAAATCAATGTAAAGACAGGGTTTGTTATTCTTTTTTTTACACACCATTTACTGTGCAATTTTGATTCTATATTGATTTTGGGTAACTTTTCCTTGGTCTTAGATTGCCAAGCTATTTGTTGCGTCTTTTCTGTTTTTAAAAATATCGTCTAATTAATTTGAATAAATGTATTCAAATTTTAGAGTATTAAAAATAAATCTTTTCTAGCTAAAACACTGCAGAAATTTTGAATATTATTTCAAAAGGCCTTCATAAAGATAAATAAACATTATTTCTTCTAATACGCACGAGTACTAAAATTTATGCAGTTCAACTCTATTTAGTCACCACAGACATCTGCTGCATTATTCTCACCTGATGGTACAAGTATGTGATGGCAAGTTTGTTAAATGAAAAGCGTGCTCAGCCAGATTCCTCAATCCACTGGGTACTGGCTCCGCTACCTTTCAAACTGGAAAGTTACTATTAAGTAGCTAGCCAGTGGAAAATGCCTTACTACCAACCAAAACGAGAATAACCGATACTGGAAATCAACCTGGATCACCGGATTGTCACTCCCAGCGTGTAGCCTTTAGGTCACGGAGGTTGTAAATAGTTGTAAAATTAAAAAAAAACTTACATTTGTTCATTTTCTTCGCCTTCGACATCATAAATATATCTGTAACAGCACTGCTGGTTTGTGGTATTGTACAGAGACTTCATCCTTATCTTTGCCAAATTCTCTTCTACATCCAGACCATGTAGTCTTTCAACTACAATGAAACGCTCTCGACAATTCAGCATCGATGGTACTTCGTTGTATAGCATATCGAAGTCTGGTATCGAACATGCCGACGTTTTTATCAGGAAGCCTGAGAATAAACAAAACAGACCCAAATGTAGTGCCTTGGGGTACTCCCATATAAATACCTACCAATTCTGTTATGGTCTATATTAGCGGACCGGACCGTTTCTAGCTTGCTGACCGTTATGACAATCGGTACATGTTGTATTGTATTCTAGCCTTCCGGTTTATTCTGTGCTGATCTACTTAGAAACGTCTGTGACAGGTCTAAGAGTAGGATGTTAAATGGGCGTAACATTTATTCGTCGACATCTGTCAACATTTGCTATCTCAGTCTCTCTAGGTCTTAGTGCTAATTCGCCACTGCTCACACTGCCCTCTGTGAGGTCATGCGAAGCTTCACATAAGTGTTACGCTAACCACTTCTAACTTGGTTCTTGCCTCTAAATCTATTTTACGTTTTAATCGGACTGTACTCGGAATATGTAAAAATATTCACCAGCCGCTTTACCTTTATTATTCTGGCTTGTTTCAGCTTGAACCGTTACAATTAAAATTAATGTCGTCAATGTAAAGTTCATTTCGAACTGTTGTTAGAATTATGACTGGATTGTGAGAGGCTTCCGTTTAATATTCAACCTTATTCACCGAGTGTTGGAAACGATATGATTTGATTTATTATGAGATTGTGATACTGATATTGGCATGTAGGGAAGTTGCATTTTAATGTCATTTTTTGTGGCTTAGCCAAGGCCGACAACAGAGTGCCAGAATACGGGAGTCCAGTTTCATTGCAGTTGTTTGGTAGCGATATTGAGTTGTTTGGTAGCGATATTGAGTTGATTGGATTACATCTAGATCTACATTTGAAGCTCAACTTTGTAGCTGGCTTATATGCTTAGTTTCTAGGGTCTCTACGGCTTTGAGCGAAAAGAAGAATTGTTTTTTATATATATTTCTGAGCAAATTTAATTTAACGACATCATAATTTGTTAGTGATAAAAATATGGGGAAGAGAATTATGCTGAATAGTTGACTTATCTTATTGAAAATTATATACAATTAAAAAAGAGAAAGCCATGGTAGCTCAGTTGGGTAGAGCGTCAATCCTTGAACAATCGAAGTCGGTGTTCGATCCTGGAACCAATGAGTTCCAATTTGTTAAATATTGTGAGGAAACCTGCACACTCCTGAGAAGAAATTCAAAGGTGCGTGTGAAGTCTACCAATCCGCACTGCTCCCGCGTGGTGTACTATGTCCCATACACTCTCTGTAGGAGAGTAGGTCTGAGCCCCTGCAGTGGGGACATATATAGGCTGTTGATGATGATGATGACTGAAAATTATGCCAAAGAAGATGATTAATGTTTCTTTTACGCAAACATTAGTCAATTCAATATTATAAAGACTTTTATCTAACTTTAGCTTCAGCTGTATTTTCGTGTTTTTGATGTATGTCATATTAGAGCTGAAATACATTTCAACCGACATCCCTACTGTAATAAAACAATTCATAAATTATAACGTTTCAACTCATTTATCCGAGATATTTTGTCAACAACTGACAGATTTCATTCATGGGAATCGACTCAGATGTTTAGTTTAGTTTTGATATAAGTGGACTGGACATTCAAAACAAAGAATAATGTTCATAATACAAAGGCCGAGGCCTTCTAAACGACATCCCAGTTGAAGGGATGCGGAAATGACATGTCATTAATTGAACTCATGCATATTTAGTCTTAATATTTTATCCAGAAGTGTCCGAAATTTAGGTCAGTTTCAAACAGAGGAACAATGGGCTATCTCGGTCGGGTTTATTTTGAAACGCTGTCATTACATTCGTATTCTAAATTCAAAACATTATAGAACTTAGAAGATAAACTTCTGGGTGTAATAAAATGTTTGTCGTGTGGTTAGAGACCACCCCACCTCTTACTGCCTCTAATTTGCCTTTCAAGCGTGGGTAATTATGGAGAGTACAAAGAAGCGATCTGCAAGGGAGGACCAACAGTGGCCTTATTTAGACCATTATGAAAAAAAAAAGCTGTCAAGTGCGTGTCGGGTGAGGCGTAGTGTAGGTTTTCGTCGCCCTTCACAATAAGTTCACGGTTTAACACTAATGACGTTTAATACTCGTTAACTTGTAAGCCAAATTAGTCGTGATAGTTTACCTTTCAAATTCAGTATTTATTCTATTAATGTGAATTTTTACACATTTTTAAAAGCAGCAGGTTAGCTGATGCAGCGGTACGCCATTATATGATAAAAACTATCACTTTAAAGCTTCATATTTCGCAAACGGATCTCTGAATTGAAAAGTAGTTCCTAGATCCTCAATATTTTTGACCACACAATGGGGTAGGCTCTAAAAATATGTTGTCCCCACGTTACGTGTAGACCCAAAAAAACTATTTTTCAAGATTTTATTCTACCAATTTCTCGTCATATACAATTATAGCTATCTGTCGCTAAGGGTCGTAAGGGTCGCTGAGCTAAGCTGCGGACGGACAGACGGACAGAGCGAAACTATAAGGGTTCCGTAGAACCCTAAAAGCGGTGATATTTGAGACTGAGAAACTTTTCGGAAATCTGAATGATCTTAATTGATAACTTAGAAACCCTAAACTTGTTTTCGTACCTAATCTGTAACCTCTAATCAGTAGCCATATAGTTACGAATAGTTACTGCACTCACTAACAACAAAGAATTGTAGTTTGGCATACAAAATGCAATGTTTATAAACCTTCGAACACAATTCTCCGATTCCCCATTTCACAACCGCACGCTGCCGCGATGTCTGAAATTTTTATGTTTTGTGTGTTCTGTGTTTCGTTTCTATCAAATAATGTTATAGCGTTAAATGTGACGAAAGAGAACATGACATATTCTTATTTTGAATTAGAAGAGCACACTGTCGTCACAGAAAGTAATATTTTTCCGTATGTTGTTGCTATTTTGAAGAAATCTGCTTATTTAAGCGCAGGGGCCTTAATTAGTGATAACTGGGTGCTTACAGCTGCTGATGCTTTGTATACGTAAGTTATTACTATAAATAACTATACATTTATTATGTGAGGGATGGATGTATCCACTGATATACTATAACAGGTTCTTGGATAAAAGTCCCTGGGTGGCGACAGGCGTTCGCTAGAAGCAAAGACAACCCTGAACAAACAATATTTTTGGGCATTTATAATTGATCTTTAACGATCTAGTGTGACTCTTATATATAATGTCTAGCCCGAGAAGTTTAGAAGAGACAGATATATAAAATCGCGACGCTCGCGAAATGCTTTGAATCATATTAAGCCACTGCGGCGGCTGTGATCCACAGGCTTGTGAATATCGTCGAAATTTGTTGTGAAGTTGGCGTTGACGACGACGACGCGGGAGAGATTAGTGTAGAGGTGATGTTAAAAGGATGTTTCTCCTTAGTGAATGTCACTCCAGAGACTTTGACAACAGACTTAGGTAACTAGTAGATGTGCTTGGAAATGTGCATTACTACCAACTGAGTACCAAGGAGCCCCCTCGTGCCTAATCAAACACGGTACTTCCGGATTCTTAATATTTTCAAAGGCGGTACTTCCTTAATAAATGAACGCAGGGTACAGCTATGTCCAAAGGTCATATCATATCCGATAATGATGACGATGATCTAAATTTCAATTTTTGCCACAGGATGCGGGAAGCAGTAAGAGTCATCAGGGTACGAGTCGGAAGTATCAATTACAAGAAAGGCGGTGAAGTCATCCCAATCAAGTTCTTCCAAATGCACCCTTATTTCCAAGACACGATGCCTGAATATGACATAGCCCTGGTTATGTTGTCTAGGAGAGTGAGATTCAGTCCTAGCGTGAGCCCAATCAGGTTCCTGCAGAAGAAGAAGGAAGTAACTGCTACACATTATATTGTAACTGCTTGGCCTACCGCAGCGGCACTGGTATGTTTGAACCACATCGTCGCATCATACTTTTAAAAAACTAGCGCAGTGCGGGTCTGGAAGCCGTGGAAGGAAGCCAATTCTTGGACCTCATATTCAAAAATTCGGAAAGCTTTTTAGTGATTTCTCGAAAACTATGATAGGTAGTGTAGATTAGCTATTGATCAATCATTTGTAAGATTTAATAAATTGACCATACGTACTTTTACTTCCCTTAACTTAAATGAATATTGTTTGGGCGTGGGGGACAGTTTCTGATGTCCTTTAGACAACCTATTGCATTGTACCTCTATTTCAGGAGAAAGAAATGAATGATCCAAAGAACCGCCGCTGGAGCATGGACGACATCAATCGTCGTCGGATCCTTAGGGTCTCTCACCTACATCCTGCAGACACCAACAAATGCATCGAGGAGTTGGAGGCTCTGGAAGTCAACTCCACCGATACTATAATGTGCTTGGAGCCAGCTTTAGAAAGCTCTGGATGCTTGGTACGAGTGATATTTGCCAATAGATTTGGATTCAGGTTTAATCTTATCATAACCATTGACAGGGCCATCCCCAATGCTGGATATGCGTCTCCCAGATCAGCCTTTCAAACAGGGCATTGACTGATTGGAAGGCGGATTAGCGATACAATAAAAAGACAAATAAAAAAGTATTCATGCGGCGTATACAATTTCTATGGGTTGGTGACTACTTTATACCCAATTCCCATGTCATATTCACCTTTAAGTTATAGTTTCTTCAATAAACTACATATAAACAATAAAAGGTGAATGTGACATAGTGCAAAAGTGGGTAATTATATTTGCAATCTTTACACAGGCAGATTGCTGCTGCCTATGTCCTCATTTTTCATCTAGTCAGTTTTTTGGAAACCACACAGCCTGAAGCATAAGAAGTTTTATTTGAAGGATAAGAGAAATAAATATAAATATCTGTTACAGCGGGATACTGGAGCTCCGGTAGTCCTAAACGGTGTGCTGTGGGGTCTCGTCTCGTCATACAGACCAGAGGACTGTGACGTGGATGAAGTATCCACCTTCGTGACCCTGGTGGGGGTGGAACCCATCAACTCCTGGATACACTCCACCTTAAAGGGGCATCAGTGGTACTTCAACTATCCGAAAAACTTCGAAGAGTCTACTAATGAGGATTCTGTTGATGACAACCGCATTTAGAATGTAATCTGTTTAGAAGATGACCCATCTGTCCGGTCATGCAATAGGCGCAAACGATGTTTTTGAGTGACAAAAGGAGATCTGTGGAAGACCGTGTCGGTGGGAGAAAAGTTAGGCTCGATGCTCAACTTTCGTCGTTCAGTTACATAAGAAGTCTGGGCGTCTACTGCAAGATTAGTTTCGTATCGGATTGCTTTCGGAATGGGTGCCAATTTTATGAATCTGATATTTGGATTGTGGGGATTTTGCTGTAGGTACCCTGTGTTTAGGAAGCTTGTGATACTGTAATATTTGATAATCAAATCCGTTCATTTAGGAATATGTGGTTATCGATTTACTGTTTAGTTCCTCGATTATATTTTTCTTATTCGTTGTTTCTACGGAAGTTACATAAGGCATGATATAAAATTTAATGGTTCGGTCTTTTGAAAATAATTATTAAGAATAGAACTTTTGTATATCAGATTTATTTACTTTGCTCTATGTTATAAGCTAATAAAATTTTATTATAAGAAAAACAAAATGTTTACTTACAAGGTGAACAGGGCTTGTGTGCCCAGTACACTGGCGCTGTTGCCTCAATGTACGGCGCCAGCTCTTGGGTCACCCGCGGCCAGCACCAGTCTCACTGACCCTTCTTTCACGAACTTCTTCGTGTTCGTGGACCATGGCCCCATGGTCTCTATTGCAATCGACGCAAACTCGTAATTGTCGTTTATTACTGAGTATTTGAGAGTAAGAGTACAAATCAAACTGTAAATAAATATTTAAAAAGCTATTGTAGTTTATTTACCTCAATCACTTATGTGGGTTCAAAGGACCAGTCTTTCGAAAAGACAGTTTGATCTTATAACTTCTCTATTGTCACATATTTTCCAAAAATACAAATTTCAATGCAAAAAACGTAACTTTATCTTTATGAAATAACGGCATAAGTGAAAAAATGTTAGTGATAGACGCACAGGTAAAAAGCTTACTGTGAGCTGTTAGAATATTGCTAGCGTATTTAATTATGCACTCAATTTTCCTGTTCGTCTGTTTACGAACAATATTTGTAAGAAAATTAAGAAAGTAATTTGATAGTTTTCTATCAATATTCTCCATGTTTCTATTATATCATGATTGGATTCTCCGATTCAGGAACCTTTCCTGTTTACCGTCACTCACCCCTCAAGTCGAGTGTGTCGTCAAAAAGACCGCACAAAAGACCGCTTAGCGCCGTTTTCCTTTTGTGGTCGATAGGTGATTGAAAATTCACCATTGAAGTTGTACAAATGAGAAAGAATGAGTGAAGCGAGAGTGAATGGGAAATGAGGGTGAAACGGAGCGTAATTTCTAAATCTATGGTGAAAATGAAAGCAATTCTAATTGTGGTGGCGAAAATTCGACGTGAATTATTTATTTAGAAACCTGTAAATAAACTTTATAGATATTTACTTTCTGAACTGAAGTATTCTTAACAAGCCGTAGCAAGCTGAACTCGAGATTGTTGTTAACCTAAAGCGTATATCCTACTAATATTATAAGTGTGAAAGTTTGGATGTTTGGATGTTTGGATGTTTGGATGTTTGGATGTTTGGATGTTTGGATGTTTGGATGTTTAGATGTTTAGATGTTTAGATGTTTAGATGTTTAGATGTTTAGATGTTTAGATGTTTAGATGTTTAGATGTTTAGATGTTTAGATGTTTAGATGTTTAGATGTTTAGATGTTTAGATGTTTAGATGTTTAGATGTTTAGATGTTTAGATGTTTAGATGTTTAGATGTTTAGATGTTTAGATGTTTAGATGTTTAGATGTTTAGATGTTTAGATGTTTAGATGTTTAGATGTTTAGATGTTTAGATGTTTAGATGTTTAGATGTTTAGATGTTTAGATGTTTAGATGTTTAGATGTTTAGATGTTTAGATGTTTAGATGTTTAGATGTTTAGATGTTTAGATGTTTAGATGTTTAGATGTTTAGATGTTTAGATGTTTTGATGTTTTGATGTTTTGATGTTTTGATGTTTAGATGTTTAGATGTTTTGATGTTTTGATGTTTTGATATTTAGATGTTTAGATGTTTAGATGTTTAGATGTTTGGATGTTTGTGACGCTTTCACGGAAAAACTACTGAATGGATCTGAATGAAACTTTACAATAATGTAGCTTATACATCAGAATAACATATAGGCTATAATTTCTAAAGACATATTGTGTAAATTGTACAAAATCACATTTATAATATTAGTGGGATTACATGGGCAATTTTGGCATAACAAAAACGCGTTGCCTAGCAACCGACCATAGAATATGTAAATTCGTATATACAAACTTATTTTGTACCTTATGCTGTATAATAATTTGTCATATACGTCACCTGCACTATCGAACAAGTAGAATACATCCTGAAGTACACGCGGACAAAGTCGCGGGCGGAAGCTAGTCTTATATAAAAAACCAGCCAGTCCGAATCAGACTCGCGGACCGAGACTTCCTTACACCTAAAAACACTTTTCACATTTCAGATTAAAAGAGTAACATGGCTTTAAAGATTTGCAAGGACTTCAAAAACTCCGAATTCGACAAACTTTGAATAAAATCTGATAACACACAGATATTTCATTTCTATATATTCGTTTCTTCTTTAGTTTGAATGGTCCATATTTAAAAGAGGATTCAACTAATCGTCCTATATTTTCCATTTGCCTGTTTATGGATAGCAAATATGACAGTGCATTATAATCTTGCAAATATTTGAGTCACTGAAATCGCAACGCCAAAGCATTGAATAGTATCCGAAATCTGAAGCAGTGGTTGATAAAGCTCATTTGAAATGCTTTTAACAGGATTCGCTTCGTAGTTATAATTATGACTATATTATATAAGTATTGATATTTACTTTAATTTTATTTGCTTACAGCGTCGGTGGCGCAGTGGATAAGGCGCGAACTGTCAATCTGAGTTATTAAAAGCTTTTTTTTTCAATTCAAGTACATTATCCGATTGTGTAACTGTGAAGGAAAACATCGTGAGGAAACCTGCACACTCCTGAGAAGAAATTCAAAGGTGTGTGTTAAGTCTACCAATCCGCACTGGGCCCGCAAGGTGAACTATGGCCCATACACTCTCTGTAGGAGAGTAGGCCTGAGCCCCTGCAGTGGAGACACATATAGGCTGGTGATGATATATGTATTGATAACGTATTTATCTTCCATCACATTGCGTTAAGTATAAACAGTTTTAAACTCATCGTTGAAATGGAGTTGAAATTCTATAAGGCAAGGCTGTCTGGGATTTTAAAAAAAAGTTCTTCAATCAAGTTTCAGCTGACTGAAAAATCGTTCTTACTATCGCTACGTTTGCAATTTTTAAAATTGCCAGCGAAAATTAATGAGTCTTCTGTGAATAATCTAATAAACGCTTGTTTAAAAATCTAAGCGAAACCGAAACAAACCTGCATAGATACATCTACGAGTATATCGATGTCAACGAATTAATTGCGACTTTTAGAATGAAATTTGCAGACAAGGTATATTTTACAATACGTAAGTCTTTCTAGTAAACTTTCAGGTTACATTAGGCTCGTGGATCATATCAATGGATATCGAATGGCCATGTGATGGATTCTTATATGATCTGCTGTGAATTCGTCCAGGGTGTCCCCTGCTCTATTTCAACTTCTTGTCTCCATGGCTAGTTGAAGCATCTATCTACACTTATAAATTACTATACTATTAAATATATAAGATTGTTTACATTGAAGCCAATATACAAGAATGAATTATCTCCAAGTTAGTCTAGCCGGTTAAGTTCTCATGATTTATCACTAATTGTTTTGTTTCGTTGTAGCAGATTCGTCTAGTAAACGTCACAAACATTTTACTGTGATTAAATTGTTTTGCAAACATAATACCATCAAATTAGTATCAAATTGTGTTGTTAAATATACAAGGGAGTTCAAACGACCTTGAGCTTTATATAGTTAAAAGCTTTTATTTAACTTGCAATGTTTGTATGTATGTATGTATGTTCGGGTCAAATCTTGCAAGCTGAATTAGAAGCACTTCCTCTTATCCTAGGGTGTTGAAATTTTTTTTTAATATGAAGTATTTTTGACGTGATAACGTCTTATAAATCCACGCACGAAAAAGTGTCACGTTACGCTTGAGCCGAGCGTGCTTGCGAGAGCGCGGAACAAACGATAGAGAGGCACGATCAGCCTAAGCGTTCGGCTTGTGACGCATCTTTTCTTATGACATTATCACGTAAAATTTGCGTCCGTAAACCGACTTCACCAACATTACATTTAAAAAAATTAGCAATAGAGCGCAGTCGATATTTCGCCCGACTAAGGTGATGAAAAATGTAGGGTTATGATTTTAAGGAGCATTTGTATGTATGTATTGTTTATCTGTTATCTCATATCTGCTGAACTGAATTTATTGTATTTTAGGATGTGAGTTGGCTTACGTGTCATATGAAGTTCAAAATGGCGGCTTGTAGCTAGCTAGCTAACCAATTTTAGATAAAAAATATTGTGTTTGGCACCAAATGAATGGTAAATTTTATTTTATTTTTTTATGTTTTATTATAAAAAAATATGAATATACTTTTATTGTAGTAGTCAGGTTTTATTTTTTGGAATTTATTGATACTCAAAGGGTAACCTCCGGGACCCTATTACTAAGACTCCGCTGTCCGTCTGTCACCAGGCTGTATCTCATGAACCGTGATAGTTAGACAGTTGAAATTTTCACAGATGATGTATTTCTGTTGCCGCTATAACAATCGTATACAACAAACGTGATATTTTTGAGACGTGCGTTTTAAAGTACTAGTAACGACATCTAGCGACAAGTGACAAAACTAAATAGAACCCTGTGTGCGCGAGTCCAACTCGCACGTTTAACGGAATCGGTGCTCTTTTTTACGCGCAAACCTGCCAAAAGGCAGCGCTGTTTGACAAATCGCTAATATCGGGACAATGCGTGAATTATATGTTATGATTATTCATTTCGCGGGCGCTTTACTTCACTAGACTTATATTAAATATATTAAATATAACCCACAACCATTATTTAAAAATATTATGGGAAAAACAGCGGCTATGGTGAATTCCTGTAACCTAGACTCGTACCCAGATCAACAATCCATTAGTAAATCCATTCGATTATAGGTCATAAGTAGAGTACTTAATGTTCATTGTTGACTATACTTTCATTTGTAGTCCCGCCCACGCTGTCTATCTATAAATCTGGCAACGTCGCATTTCCATTTTCAATATGGCGCGGTCCAACAAACTTATTGACAGTGACAATTGACATTCTCATACTAAATAGAGTAAAAATTGGCTGCTGTTTTAAAAGGAAATTTTATAGTTAAAAAGCTTCAAAATGATGTGTTTTGCGCCCGGATGTAAACACTATAACGATGTCAAAGTCAAAGTCAAAGTACTTTATTTGTAGAAATAGGTAAATTACAGTAAGATGTAGAATAAAGGTATAGATCGCTATTTCTTACCTATTAGGCATACAAATATTACATTTATACAATACAAAATGTCAAAATAATGGAGTTAATAAGATTTAAATGTCAACATATTATAATATACAATTCAAATGTCAAAATAATAGTAAGATAAAAGAAAATAAATGTCAAAGTAATGATTTTTCATTGAGGAAATCTGAAATTTTGTAATAACATTTCTCTAATAATAATCTTCGCAGTTTACTTTTGAAAACAGGTAGGTCTGCGTTTTTTAGATACATCGGTAATTTATTATAAATTTTTGGTGCCATACAATAGATGCTCCCAAGTTTGAATGCTGTGTGAGACCTTACCAGACACAGGTCATTGTTATTTCGGAGAATTCTTGTTCTCATGTCAAAATTTAATGCAAATAATTTAGGATTATTTTTTACAAAAACAGCCAACTCATATATGTAGAGGGAAGGTAATGTCATTAATTTCATTTTTTTAAAGAATGGTACACAGCTATCTGTTCTTCTCAGGTTGAACATAGCTCTAATACAACTTTTTTGGCCTTTAAATACACTCATTTTTTCTGTACTATTACCCCAGAAAATTAAACCGAAGCGGAGTAAGGATTCAGCCATCCCGTAGTAAGCAGTAGTCAGAGCATCTATGCCTACTATTTTCGACAACTCGTATAGTGCATAAGCTTGTTTGTTAAGTTTTTTGCAAAGGTTTTCACAATGTTGCTTCCAATTCACTCTGTTGTCTATTGTTATACCCAAAAATTTAATTGTAGTTGCTTCATTAATATTCTGGTTTAAGTACGTTATGTTTGTATTAGATGTTTGAGCCCCTTTAAGACTGAAGTGCATTATATTTGTTTTTCCTATATTTACCTTTAATTTATTATTATCTAACCATTGAACTACTTTTACTAATGCGTCATTTATATTATGTTCATAGCTGAAAGTATCGTTACATTTTATTACGACCGTACTATCATCAGCGAATAATGTCATAGGATAGGGAATATTATTAGGTAAGTCATTTATGTATGTCAAAAAAAGAAGTGGCCCTAAAACACTACCTTGGGGAACACCTCTGATAACTTCTTTTTCATTTGATGGATAAAATTTCAAAAGTTTAGTTTTGGGGCATAATCTAGATATTTCAGTATACTGTATTCTTCCTTTGAGATATGATCCAATCAATTTTAATATGCTGCCTCTACAGCCATACATTTCTAATTTATGTAGTAAAATTTGATGATCCACACAATCAAACGCTTTGGTCATGTCCAAATATATAGCACACACTGGTGTTCTTTTGTCCATATTATTTGTTACAATATTCAGAAAATCATAGATTGCCAAATTTATGCTTTTGTTTTTTCTAAAGCCTTTTTGTTCGGCCACAAGAATATCATGTTTTTCTAAGAACGTGTATATTGATTTAGCAATATGTTTCTCAAATACCTTTGAAAGATTTGGGACTAAAGCAATAGGTCTATAATTCTTAATTTCTTCTTTACTATCTTTCTTAAATAGTGGTTTTATTACGACTTTTTTTAATTTTTCTGGGTATGTGCCAGTGCTTATACAAGAGTTAATGATATGACTTAAGGGTGTTGATATACTGGAAGCTACATATTTGATTACATTAGTTGTTATTCCATCATAACCTACGCTTTTTGTGTTTCTTAAACTCATTATAGTGGTGTATATGTCGTTAGCTATCACTGGTGGTATAAACATCGACTGTCCATTTTTAATACCTTTAAATGTCGGTTTATAGGTGGAATTTGTACTTGTATTCGTTACATTATGTTCCACAAAAAAATCATTAAAAGACTTAGCTATATCTGTGGGGTCAGTGATTATTCCTTTATCGGTATTGATTTTTTGAATTTGTTTAGGGTAACTATTTTTATATCTATTAATGACATTCCAAGTTGCTTTAGATTTATTAGATGAGCTTTTGATTGAGTAGTTGTTTTGGGCTAATTGTGTTAATTTCAGGATTTTTTTGAATATTTTTGTGTAACCTATAAGTTTGTGTTTGTTTATAGTGGTGGGGTTCTTTCTGAAGATCCACAACAATTCTCTTTTCTTTTTACTACATCGTTTTATTCCTGTAGTTATCCATTTTGTTTTTTTCCTACATTTAATGGTTACAATAGTATTGGGAAAACAAAGGTCATATAGAAGATGGAACGTCTCTATAAATATATCGTATGCTTTATTTGGATCATCTGTTTCAAATACTTCAGCAAAGGTCAGACTTGCCAAGTATGATTTAAACTTTGCTAAGTTTTCAGAACTGTAATCACGACGTTTAAGTCGCCAGTGTGTAATTTTATATAACTTTTTTACTGGCACTTTGAGAATCTGAGCAGTATGATCAGATAGACCTAGATCGATTACTTCACATTTACAGTGTACATTATGAGCGAAATTGTCAATGCAAGTTTTGCTTGCTGGTCGAGTGGGTTGTTTCAGTTCCAATTTTAAATTAAAATTAAGCAGGAAATTTTCGAATTCTCTTGAGCGTTTGTTGTTTGTGAGAATATCAATATTGAAATCTCCACATACGACCACCGTTTTATCAGAGGTGTTAGTTAATTTACGCAAAATATATTCAAGTCTCTCATAAAATCTATCCAACACAACTAAATCATACTTGGGAACTCTATATATGCATATTATTATTACCTTAATATCTATTAATTCTATTGCACAACATTCTAAAACTCCTTTTATGGAGGCATTCGATATCTTGGAGATCGTTTTAAATTGATGACATCCTTTTTTAATCAGAATACAGGCTCCTCCTCTGCTACTGCAATCCCGTGAGTAAATTGCAGCAATTTGGTAATTTGGAATGGTCAGGATTTCTTCACGTCCAGATTTAATATTATGTTCAGTGATACAGATAATGTCAATGTCTCTATGGTCAGACAGTTCTTCAATGTGTATTGTTAGCATGTCAGATTTCGATATTAGTCCTGAAATATTTTGATGCATTATGTAGATATGGTTAGGAGCGAAAAAGATTATTCCTTTCTTGTAGTTGTTTCTCTGCATTCGCTTGTTTCTGTACTATTGAAGCTGTTTCTGTAGGGGTTTGATTTAGTAATGGACCCACGTAGTACTCTGCTATATCGGAAATAGCGTTTGAGATATTTGTGAATATTTCCTTCATGCCGCGATTGTTTAGTCTTCCACTTCTTGCAGAAAACATAACATTGTCATAGGATAGTACACGATTCGTGTCAAACATATAGGCATATTGATAGTATTCTATGTCTTCGTAAAGCAGATTATTAAAAGTTTCAATTCTGTTGTTAAATGCATTTGTTAGTCGGCCATATTGAAATGTAGGTAAGCATAGTATGATATTTGTATGTTTTATTTCCTGAAGTGTTCTTCTTATTTCCTCTATTAGTTTTATATAGTCTTTGCTTACCGTAAAGTCCTGTTCTCCGATAAAGATAATGCAGTAGTCGGAAAATGTAAAATTCTGTAACTTCTTGTCAATATTTTGTAATAGTTCTAAAATAGTACCGTTAGATTTCAGGTAATGACATGTAGTCATATTTTCATTTAGTGTATTTTCAGCTATATGTATGATTTTATTTCGTTTATTTGAGCTAAGAATTGCAATTTCTGTGTGTTTCTGATTATAAATATTTCCTTTTACTTTCATGTTGTCTTTTTGTAAGTTTTCTATTTCATCAGCATGCACTCGACTTGTGTTTTCTGTTACATTTGTGGGTGTTTGTCGAATAAAGGATGCATCGATACTTTGATTTAAATCATTTTCAGGTTGATTAAAATGTAACTTTGTTTTGTTCAAAGCCTGTTGTGATTTTTTGAGTAGGCTAGTATTCCTGTTTGTACATTTACATATAGACTTTAGATTATTTAAATGTATCTCGTGCTTTTTCATTTTTTCTTTTAAATTAATGTTCTCTGATAACAAATTAATTATCTCATTGTCAGCTAGTTTTAATCTCTCGTACAAATTTTTGATTGATTTTTTCATCTGCTCTACTAGGCCGTATGAAGTAGTGTCTAGTTCCTGAAAGCTTCGGTTGTCTCGAATAGGTGAAATTTGCGGAGTATATTCCTCCTCTTCATCGACAGATAGCCCTTCAAATGAATTGTTTACAGGAATGTTGGTTTTACTGTATTTGTCACGACGTGTTATATTATCAGTAGGAGAGTTTGTTGTATAAGGAGAATCTAGATCAGGCGCCAGTTGTTTACATTCTTTATTGCCAGTCATACATCTGTTACATTTCCAAGACATTCTTTTAACAGGTTCCATTAAATAAAACCTTTTACTTGGAACATTTGCACATTCCAGGTGATATATCTGTTTACATTCATTACAAATTAAATACTGTCTATCAGTTATTTCTTCAGTGCATTGACTACATTTTGAATTCATCTTGTATAGTAAATAATTCTTAGTAGATTTATTGTTCGTTAATTTACAAAATACAAGGTAATAGTCAAGTGTTTTATCATTAAGCAATAAGCACAGTGCAGCAATTAGCGTCCAGTTTAAGGTCCACGCATACATGCGATTTAACTCCTAAAATGTTACATACAGTTAGAACATTTTAGGATTTGCCTGTTGTTATTCCGTCATTCACAATTTGACTTTAGTTAGTCACTGACTAAAGAGCCTATTTGTACAGGTAGAGCAAACTGTGTTATAAACAAAGTGCTAGTACGTTTCTTGTAGGCGCTTTTCAGTATGTAACCCTGCTGGCACGGTGAGTCAGCGCAGCGGGGCAAGCGCGAGTTGTCGTAGGTCAAGGTTTGATTCACTAACCGTCAGTCCGGGAAGAAGAATCCCTGATTTCTCGCTGGATGAAGTTGCGAATGCACAACACTTTTCACAATTTTGTGCACTTTTTAACGGGCTTTAAAACGATAGTAATTTTAGCTTTGAACACTAACTTTTAGCACGGTTTTTGAATTAATTTTGCGGAGCGATTGGACAAAGGTGTTTACTTTTCGAGTTGCTTACACATTACGCTTACGATAAGCATAAATGCAAGTTTTTACGTTTCCCAAGAATCAAAAGATTTTAAAGAAATGGATCAAATACATAAGGTCAGTACATACCATTTTTATTACTAAGAATTTTTATGTTTTACTGTGGTTTTTGTTTATATGTGTGCTGAATTTACTTAAAATTTATTTCATGTTTGTTACAGGAGGGCTGATAGGGTGCCTTCCAAACACTCGCGTATATGCAGTTGTCATTTTCAAGATGGTGACAGAAGAAACTTTACTGTGCTATTTAGCCATAATAAGGGGAAAATATTTCAGTTTCTCTCACATCCGAAGAACCAAAGGAAACCTGACGACGACATACCCATAGAAAATTTTTCATCAGAAGAAATAGTTGAAGTTAAGAATGATGTAATTATAGCAGCAGAAAATACTTTGCTAAGGTCTGAAAATGACAAACTAAAATTGGACATAAAAAACATCAAAACAGTGCCAGTGTTTAAAAAGAATTGAAAACAACGAAAAATTGATTAGATATTATACTGTCATTCCGAGCCAGGAGATACTAACTACATTAATGGAATTATTTGAAGGTATCGATATTAACTATTATTGCGGTCAGAAATTTACCCGAATAAGCCAAGAAGATCAAATATTTATGACATTGATTAAGCTCAGATTAAATTTGGCACACACAGACTTAAGTGTGTGTTTTGCATGCAGTAAACAAACTGTGACTATGTTGGATTCATATATTCCATCAATATTTATACAAAGGGTAGATGAGTTAGATACCTACATAATCAAAAAATAAAACATGTTTACCAAATTGCTTTTCTAAATTTACAAACTGTCGGATGGTGATCGACTGCACTGAAGTATATTGTGCTGTTTCAAGAAAATCCATGAAAGATTTACTTACAGTCACTATAAACACAGAAACACCTTTAAAGCTCTTGTTGGTGTAGCCCCTAATAGTAGTAACCTATTGTAGTGAATTATACCCAGGCTCAACATCAGATAAAGCTATAGTCAAACACTCCCAACTGCTAGAAAAATTTGCACCGGGGGACTTGTTAGCTGACAAAGGATTCCTCATTAATGACCTTTTACCACCTGGAGTTTCTGTAAATATACCACCCTTTTTGACCTCAATTTACCCTCAGTTTACTCCCAATCAAGTATTTCAAACTACTTCAATAGCATGAGCAAGGATTCATGTTGAGCGAGCAATTCAAAGAGTAAAAGGCTATTCCATATTAGATCATATCCCATGTTACCTCCGCACACTTTCGAGTAAAAATTTTCAAGTTTCATGTGCATTGACTAACTTTTAATATCCCCTAATTAAAGAAGTGGAACTTTTTTAAAATGTTATTGATCAGGAGTAAATATTATTATGATTATAGTTAACCATGTAAATATGTTAATAAAACTAGTGAATAAGTATGTGTTTTTTATTTACATCTACACCTTATTTAATAAATATGATATGTATTTGTCAACATCAAAATTTGTTAAGGTTTCAAGATTAGCTGCCCATTTTTAATCCTTAAAAATCACAAGTATTCTAACACTGTGAGGTGTCCATGCAACAAAGTTACATAACCTTTTGTTGGCAAATTGACCCTGAATTTGATGATAATAATTATGTTCTTTGTTGGGTAGGAATAAGCCAGTTTCTTCATCATAATTTATGAAATATGTTCTATCATTCTTTAGTACATCTCTTAGAACAGCATCCCTGTACTTATAGAGACATTTAACTTCAAGTAAACTATCTTCTTCAATGTACCGCTGTACTCATGTCGATCATAATAACATCGCTTCATTTTTTTAAAGTTTGCAATTTTTGTTTTGTTTTGAGCGAATTATTATTATAATAAAAATATGAAATGCGTTTTTAAAATTTCAAACAACCAAAACATACAAATAAAAAACTTCGACTAGAGACGATACGCACGGTATGGCAACGTCGCCTGAAAAAGTTTGAAAACGGAAAACCTCATACCTGTTTGATTGTGGTCGTAAATACGACCTAATCAGTGTAATTAAGGGTCATTATTGAATACACTTGTATTTGTTATGATGCGTCGGGCTTGCCTCGGCAAATAGATCTGGCAACCTTGCAAATATTACTAATCTCTTTCAGTAAAGCTCAAATTTGTGAAATTCTGTTTCAAAGTAACTTATGATGATACATTTATTCATATACTTAGCTTCTTAGCGCCCTACACAGTACAACATGATTCATGCCAATGTTATCTGTGCTTTCTCACGTAGACAAATAATGAAATATATTTATTGCGTATATGTATATTTCAAATTAAAATACTACCTATGTAGCCTCGTGGGGGTCGTAAATGGCGTCTAAAGGTAAAGAACGGGCAAAGTGCAGGTTGGAATCGCGCACATTGTTATTATTATTACGTACCTTGAAATAAGGTTCATTTTCCGGACCCCATAACTAAGTTTATCAAGTTTTTTGATGATTTCTCAAAAAATATACTCAACAACCTTGACTAATATTTTCTGTAATATTTACACAAAATCCGGTATAAAATGTAATATAATTTAGAATTTACAAATAAAGACCTTGTATATGGATACCATAATGAAATTTCGCAAAGGTTCCATTTTTTCATCAAATCTTCGGAACCTTAAAAATTAGAAAATGGATAGTACTATCTATGTAAAAACATTTTACTGCGATCACCGGTCCGTTTGTAAAGTACGATTGACAGTAGTGATTGATTGACATTGTCATGTCCAACAGTGGACTTGTTGACAATCTACCTGTATAAGTGTATAATCTGTAGATGTGAAAGACTTCAATGACTGACTGATTCCAGCACAAACCACTTCAGTAAGAAACTCGATCCGCAAAGAGAACATGTAACAATATGTATAGAATTTGAAGTGAGAACGGTTTTCATGGGCAAGCAACTTGAGCAATATCCTTATCATTTGAAATATCAATCAATTTATAAAATCACTAAGATTAAGTCAAATATCACTCACTCACAGACTGACTGACTCATCACAATATCTTCGAAACCATAAACGCTACAAACCTGAAATTTTGCAAGTAGCTTCCTAACACATAACTTACAACTAAAACTACAAATTTTGCAGATAGGCTTCTTGTACAACTTAGACACTTTCTGTTTAAAATTTTAAATCAAATTAAACCCCTACGGCGTGAAAAATGATTTTGAAGATTGTATGACAAAACAAGCTATAAAGACTACAGCTAATAATAGTATAATAATAATCATTTATTGCAAAGTGATAAAAAACCCAAAAAGAAAAACAATTTAAAAATAATAATAATTATTATACTAATGAGGCGATAGCTCTGCTACCTTTAATATTGGAACACAACAGTGCTATTGACACTGCTATTTAGCGTCTGACTTTGGTAACATGGTGGTAGTTAGCTAGGCGGACATAGAAAAATGCCCTTCTATAATTACCAAATAAACTGAGTACTGATTGGTAACTTCCACTAGGAATTGAACACGGGGCCTCTGGGTTGTTTGTCCAACATTCAGCCAATAGGCCATGGAGGAGGTTAGATTGAAAAATAAGTTCAAATATTGTATGGCAAAACAGAAACTAAAAGCTTTGAAAAGGATTAATAAAATAAAATCAAGAATTAGTAAATCCATAAACGAACTAATGTCACCGACATAGCTCGCCAAGTCAGTGAGCTGAAGTGGCAATGGGCAGGTGACATCGCTTGAAGAATCGATGACAGATGGGATGTACTAGGAAAGGTCGTCACTAGATGCAAGTGGCTCGGGAATTTTTTTCTTTTCTTTTCGAATGTACTTGATGTTGTTGGTCTACAGGGACCGGCCATTGTAGCATGCCATGGAGGAGGCCTATGTCCAGCAGTGGACGTGTCCTGGCTGATGATGCGTGAATCACTACAACTTTATTGATCAAACTAACTTCAATTGCCCTAAATGTCCGCAGCATTCATCCCCTAAAATGTCCACCCTTAGATGTAGATCTGAGTACATATTTGTTATTTGTTCATTTTCTTTTAAAACTGCTGAATCAATATCGATAAGCATCAGTTGTCATCAAAAGCACTGGCTTTTAAATAAAAAAGAATCATTAAAATCAGTTCACACAGTCCAAAGTTCTGAGGTAACAAAAATATAAAATACAGTAGTACTAGTAGTAAGTCTCTGAGTTGAGCCACGGACAAACAGACAGGGAAACTATAAGGGTTCCATGTTTGACTATGGAATCCTAAAAATTATAGCTGTGGGTTATTTGATGGAATAAAATACTCAGTTGATTAATTTATTTTTATTTAAACAGTTTTTTTTACACAGAAAATATTTACATAACACATAAACATAAAAATATATACAAAAGGAACAGCTTATATCTAAAAGAAATTTCTTACTGCAGTCCTGGGTCAAGGAGAAATACTGAAGAGAGGAGGGCAGTTTGGTGTGAACGATATAATAAATATAATAAACGATTACATAAGAGATACATAAAACAAACTAATATATATCAATAATAATAATACATACTTTACATACAATAAGTATATATTAACTTATGAACGCGGTTGTCCTCACAACATCCCCTCTAGGACATAAACCCATCTGATGTGAGCAGCTCGCCAGCTTCAGTTGAGGAATTCCCTTGGTTAGTACATCAGCTACCATTACACTCGTTTCTATGTAACTGATGCTTATCTTCAGCACAGCACACTTATTGTTACCTTCATTTAAATTCAATAATTCTTTGTAATTTAAATGGCCCATTCTTCGATGCCATGTATCCAGACATTCAGTCTTGGATGAAGTAACAAGTGCATTTCTTTGAATTGTATTCAATTAGTTAATCTTGCTTGCAACTAACTGTTTGTTTGTATTCAAAAATCTCACATCCCGAGTATTAAAAAATTTCTTGACAGACATTCTTTACCAACTGACTAACTGATAACAAGTTAGTACTCAGTTCAGTAATGTATAAAATATTTCTCACCTCTATGTGATTTATTTTATTATTTTTTCCATAAAAATCCAGGTCTACATTACCCATCTTCAGCACGGCGACTGATGAATTATTGGCAACCATTATTTGTCTAATCAGAGGTGCCCGGGTACTGTACATCAAGTCGGAAGAGTTAGTCATATGTGAAGATGCTCCAGAATCCACATACCATTCCTTACTATTCACATTTTCAGAGGCTGCTGCAAAAACTTTACCTTCATTTGTTTTCTTTTTATAATTGCAGTTTTTGCTAAAATAACCAAACTCATTACAGTTGTAACAACGTTTTTCTCGGGGTAGTTTTACGATGCTGTTTTATTAATAAAAACTGAAGCTTGTAAGAGCTTAATTTTAATGTAATCGGCGGCATCAATTGTTTCCACGCCATTGGAAGGCTCTTGTGCTCTACATACGTTTGTACAGCAAACTTTCAGATGTTATATAGTTCTCACGTCCTTGCATCTTTTCAATTTGCACGTTGGATATAGCCATTTTGATGCCAAAAAGGGCTGCCCTAAAAATCAGAGAACACTCTCCGCGACTCACTGTTTAACTAATTATTTTTACGGATTCCAAATAGGCCCATAACCTGATGGAATAAATACTGAGTTCTCGATCTCGACGTCAGCGACGGATGACAATTGACAGCCAGCAGGTGTCAAGAGTGGGTGCGTTCGCAAACGCGGTTATGTCCTTGTTGTAATATTATTGTTAGGAGATAGACATACTCGTTTATCATTGCGGAATTTTCTATAGGCTTTTTTTGATATATTATACGACTCCTTAGTACATAGTAATAAAACTGACAGGTCTTGTTCAGGAATTATCGATTATTTCTTCTGTCCCTTTTTAAAGCAAATTAAAAGGAGAGAGCGAGCACCACGCGTCCACGCACGGAACGGCAACGTGTGTTAGCGTGGTGTTAGCTTTCAAATATTTTTTTGGTCTTTTCTTATGTATAAAGCGGTCTCTCTCATCAAGTCTGTATGTGTACAGGGTAGGGGCGGAGCTCAAAACTCTGTGCCACGCATGTGTGCACTCACACATGCGTAGCACTGGCGAAATTTAATTTAATTTCAGATTTAAAAATAAAGTACTTATTGAAGTCCAAAAATTTTGAAACTCATTTCGCGGATACCTAATTTTTTTGTTTATTTTTCCATATCAAATTCATTTAAAAATTTATCGTATTTAAAAAGATTATGGGAACAGTAACTTGTATGGAAAATGAGAAGAAATGACTCGCCTTAACGTGAAAGCAAATTTCCTTGCGGTAGTTCGTAGCTATATTTGATAAAAATCGATTCAGCCGTTTGAAGAGTATCAGCTTATGTTAGGCATTTTTGGGCATATGTTTTCGAATGATTATTACACAATAATTTAAAAAATATATTAAAAAATATTTAAAAAAATAAGTTAAAAAATGTACATAAACTAGACAAGACACTTTTGCATTATACTCATCGGGCATACATCGCATTTTATGCTCTGTCCTGCTCATCGTTCTTAGTATTCTGCTAATTTAGAATGCTTTGCGGCCATGTCTATAAAAGTATTTTAAGTCAACGTAGGGAAAACCACAATCACAACCATCCATCAAATTGTCAAGATCACAAAAATTTGCTTGAATCCTTACAAAACAAAAGTTATTCCCTTCAGTTTGTTTTGTTCATCGTCAACAGAGAATAATTGGCGTCTTTTAAAAGGATTACTATCTAATTTATTGTGTCGCAAATAATTTTATTTGGGGAATACAAAATCGTCATATTCAAATATATTTACTGCTTTGTCACGATAACTACCTTGTGATAAATATCGAGTGATTTCACACTTAATGGATTTTAAATTAAGTCAAAAATCACATATAAGAAGCCTAAAGGTTACATGTACGATCCGAGTTTGGGTGAGTGAGCCGCGGTAGCGACCAACCAAGTGCCACAAACGAACTAAAGTCATATATAATATTACCGAGGGTCATATATAATCCGTAGATCCCGGTTTCAATTCCCAGTAGTTACTTATCGGTAATCGGTTCGGTTGGTCCTCATTTGTATGTCCAATGTCCAACTTTGTAGACCGACAACTTTGTAAAGGTAGCGGCGAGTGGATGTAAGTGGCTCTGGACCGGTCAATGTGTGGTGCCATGGAGGAGTCCTACGTCCAGCAGTGGACGTTTCCTGGCTGATGATGATGATGCTTAAAAGATGATTACCGCCAATGAGATACATTCGTGTAATAATAAGTTGAACGTAAGTGGCTCAAGACCGGCCATTGTGATGTAATGGATGAAACCTATGTTCAGACTTTTCGAGACTGATGATAATGACTAGAGTCTAGTCATTATCATCAGTCTCGAAAAGTCTGGATCTGTAGTGCTATTCCATAAGAAACATTTTTTTCTCATTTCTCATTACGAAAGTCATTTTCGTTTCATAAAACTTTTCACAAAAAATTTTTACCGATGCGGTACCGACAATCAAGTCCGCGTGATGCTCGATGAGATGTCAAATAGGAAGTAAAATGAGACAGTGGTGGTTCCATGCCCTTGCAATCTAAATCGATCTCATCGACTAATGTTTTACTAATAAAATACGACGAAATAATTATTAAAGACTATGAGAATATGTATTTTTCGATCAATTTCACGGTTTCGCGTTTCTAAACTAACGAAAACTATGAAACCTGCAAAATTATTGCAAGGCCGGCTGCACCGAAAATTGTCTTCGCCCACATACATAGAAGATATAAAAAGTCATAATAACAGAAAGTAAACAAAAAGTCAATTGGAATTGGATTGCAAAAACGCTTCGATATTACTAAATGCTGAATTAAATTAAATACGAGTATAAAACAGTATTCAAATGAAGTAGTGGTTTCATCAATAATATATTCATATAGAATAAGTCGGATGTCCTTGCCCCTTGCCGCAGACTGATGGTACGCTTTTAGATATGTTGGAGACCAAACCAGACTTGGCTAGGGAATTATCCAAGATTGTTACTAGAGTATAGTGTTTTTTGTGTGCTTAACAAGTTCAAGTTCTGCATTTTTCATAGAGATGTCATAGCCAACTTTATCAATTCAATTTTATTAGAATATTTAATTTAAACTAAAACTAGAACATTACTCAGTATATACTTTATTATTACATTACATTTCAGGATACTGAGGATGTACATGATCATTTCTCTACGACAAAAGTCATAAATTTCTTCTTCACATCAGACTATCAAGTTGAAACAGGCACTATTGAGGTACTACTAAAGAATTTGAGATGAGTCGAACGCCGGGGGCTGCAGTTGATCAGTGATTAAGAATTTCCTGAGTGTAATATGTGAAGAGCTAGGACCATATTTTCTCGGAAAATATTTCCAGCAGGCTGCCGAGAGACACATTATGATGTTGCAGATTACGCTGGCCATGGAGAAGCGATGAAGGCTGTACCTGAAACTGTACCCAAACAAATATCTGTTGTATTAAGTTGTTATTTATTATTGACAAATAAATATATTTTTTTGATTTCTTCATTCAATGACCACTGATAGTAAATCAGTTGATTATTTATTATCAGGTGTATACTACTGTACTTGTGTGTCTCTCATTGACCACCACGTCAGAGTTATCCCAACCCCTGATTTGATATAATCACCACGATAGGAAGCGATAAATATGTACTAAATAACTGTGCTATTTGGTCTTTGATATATACATAACATTTCTTTGAAAAATAAAAAAACTTTTGTGTTCTCTTGTTATAAGATACTAACAGTACATATTTCTTAAGTAAAATAAAGTAAAGGACCGCGTTTCGGCACTGACAACACGCACTGATTATAGACTTTTGTCTTTAGACGCTTAGGTATTTTGGACGGGAAGATATGCCGTACCTTCCCGAAAGCTGCCCAGCCGAGTCGGATACTTCGGTTGATCTCTTTGTCATATTCATCTACAACTTCGATTGTACTGTTTATATATATAGGTACTTTATTATTATTTGTACTTATATAACCGATATAATAATAATAATAATGTTTTATGCATAAAATATATACATATATTTCGGTAGTCATAAATATATTTCATTTGTTCAAAAACATTGTATTATCAACTTATATTATTTTGGACAACGCTTGATTGCCTCTACTAGCGTTCAATTCCTTCTTTGAATTCGCCGTAGTTAAGCAAAAATAGAGACGGTTGTCATGACTACCACCGCGTGAGAACTACTGCGTCAGTATTGCGTGGTGAAAACTTTTGACATTTTTACAGGCGTTGACGTTTGAACTACGATTCCATAACGTGTTTTGCCGTCATTTTGATGCTCATCTCGAAAGTCATCGGTGAAAACTAATGTCAAAATACTCGGTTACTCCAACCTTGGTGAAAACCTTGGTGAGAACTTAATGACATATCAATGACTAGTTTTTCTTGATATTTATAAGGTTTGAGTCGTGGTTTGTGTATAAAATTGAAAATAACAGTGCCTCTAATAGTTTTTACATAGTAGGTAGTATAAAATAAAGTGTAAATATTGTGTATATATTCAAACAGTTTTTCATATAATACATGGCCCCCGTAAATGAAAACTTTGGTGACAATTTTGTATGAGAAGGCTTTGAAAAGGTTTTAGCTTTAAATTTAATTGTAAATTTAGTGCAAGTCGGATTCTTAATAACAATGTTTTTAATGTTTTTTTACATAGAATACTGTAAGAGATGGCTCAATCTGCGATGTTACTCGTACTCATGAGTTGGACATTGCCGCTACTTTTCAAAAAGCTCAAAGCTTTTAAAGACGCTTGTTTTCTCGGGGTGGAGAATGTACGTCGTCAGAAACTATATAACGTCTCTTTACACTCTATAGGTTACATTGCGCGTGCTAAATTTCATCAAGATCGGCCAAGTCGTGAAAAAGCAACAAACAGAAAAACTTACTATAAGTATTTAAAATATTTGTATCAATATTTGATAACAAGATCCGTTGATTTTTATTACCTGTGTACATGATGGATTTACACTTGGCCTTCATCTCACATGATGGTAAGACGATAAGGTGGTAAGCGTGCGCACTCAGTACATAAGCTAATGAGGCGCTAGTTTGCTCATGTGACGCTAGCTCTGCTACCTTTCATACCGGAACACAACAATGCTGTTTGGCGTTAGACTTAGATAGCAGGCTACCCAGGCGGACAAAAAACAAGTCAGGCACCACACTTGGAATTGAATCCGGGACCTCTGGATTGTGAGTCCAAGATATAGACGTTAGGCCACGGAGGAGATTAAAATCTAATATACTAAGTTACGGTTTTGTTGGTATTATTTAATAAGTTTATCCTTTATTTTCAGGGGACTCTGGTTATTCTCAGCGGCAGTATGGTTCACTGTAACAAGATGTTACAATTGTTACACATCATTTAAACGAGTGTTTAACTGTATTCTTTTTTAAACTACCGAGAGCACGTTAGAACGTGGTCCTCAACTCGCGACACTGTATTTGTTACGCGCCTGAAATGGCAGATTGTATAGTAAACGAGCCAAAGGAAGAAGTACCCGTTTTATTTACACATTCCGTAATAAAAGTTTATAAATGCTACTGCAAGAACTACAGTACAGAGACATACACTATTGGGGTACTAAAGGAACGATAGCAAAAGCCATGGTAGCTCGTCAGGAGCTCGCTAGGACAGAGCGTCAGTTTTTAAACGATCGAGGTCTGGGTTCCATCCTGGTTCATACCGATAAGTTCCAATTTGTTAATTGGAATTTATGTACGAATGATAAAAATCATTACCATTGGCTTTTCGGTGAAGGAAAACATCGTGAGGAAACCTGCACACTCCTGAGAAGAAATTAAAAGGTGTGTGTGAAATCTACCAATCCACACTGGGCCCGCGTGGTGAACTATGGCTCATACACTCTCTGTAGCCTGAGCTGAGCCTGAGCCCCTGCTGTGGGGACATAACGTTGATGAAAGGAACGATTTAGTTGCATTCGCGTTCATCATTATCAGTTATGTGTCCTTGAGCCGATCTCTTATCTGACTTTAATGTGGATAATGAAAGTAGAAATACTCACTTTTTAAGGAATTATTTAACGTAAGAAACAATTACTGTTTCTTGTAACTTGTAACAAGAAATGTAGATTTTTTAAACGAATTTAGAAATGTTATGTATATATCAAAGACCAAATATCACAGTTATTTAGTACGGTATGTACCGCTTCCTATCGTGGTGATTATGTCAAATCAGGGGTTGGGATAACTCTGACGTGGTGGTCAATGAGAGCCACTCGAGTACAACAGTGGACAGCTGATAATAAATAAGATCAACTGATTTACTATAAGTGGTCATTGAATGAAGAAATAAAGAAAATATATTTGTCAATAAAGAACAACAACTAATAACAACTTAATAAAACAGATATTTGTTTGGGTACAGTTTCAGGTACAGCCTTCATCGCTTCTTCATGTATATCTCGGCAGCCTGCTGGAAACATTTTTCTATTAGGTATGGTCTCCTGAAATAGAGAGAAATTAAAGAAAAAATGTATTCTGCGTATTTTCATTCTTAATGTTCCAGTTTCGGATGTTCAGTTATCAGCCCGTGTCTCTTCACTGCTGAAGATAGGCCTCTCCCAACGTGCGCCTCTCCCAACGTGCGCCTCTCCTTCCGGTCCTCCGTCGTCCTCATCCACTCGCTTCCCGCTATCCTCTTGAGGTCGACAGACCAGCGGGCTGGAGGCCGTCCCACCCCGCGTCTCCCGGTCCGAGGTCTCCACTCGAGAATCTTTTTGCTCCATCGCTTGTCTGTTCGTAGACAAATGTAGCCTGCCCATTGCTACTTCAGCTTGCTTATTCGAGTAGCTATGTCAGTCACCTTTGTACGTCGGCGGATTTCATAATTCCTGACTTTGTCGCGCAAGGATATTCCAAGCATAGCCCTCTCCATCGCTCGCTGTGCAAATTTGAAGCGGTGAACAAGCCCCAATGTGAGCGTCCGTGTCTCTGCTGCATAAGTCATGACCGGGAGAACGCATTGGTTATACACCTTGGTCTTAAGGCATTGCGGTATACTGGACTTGAGGATATGGTGGAGTTTTTCAAACGCAGCCCAACCTAGCTGGATTCCGCGGTCTGCTCCTTTACTGAAGTTTTGCCTACCAACCTGGACAGACTGGCCGAGATAGACATAGCTCTCCACATATTCCAAAATCGTGCTTTCAACAATGACAGGTGTGGCATCTACGTGTTCATTGTGCATAACCTTTGTCTTTTCCATGTTCATGCGCAGACCCACTCGCTGGGAAGCTTCGTTAGGACTGCACTATTAATGCCTTTAAAGGAAATAAATAACCCTTATAAGATCACTCGTTGTCCGTCTGACTCTCTGTCAGACCCTTTTCCCCAGGAACTCATGTAGGCATCAAGTTGAAATTAATATAAAATACTCAAGTCTGATTCCAATAACCGATGGAGAGTATACCGGGAAGCGTGTACTGGGCCGTCCCTCTACTAGATGGGCCGAAGACCTAGTTAAATTTGTGGGGAGTCATTGGATGCAAGTGTCTCAGTACCGGTCAATGTAGCGTACCATGGAGGAGGCCTATGCCCAGCAGTGGACGTTTCTCTCGAGTCTGCAATCTATTAGAGCTGTGAAAAAATTACACTACTAGGTCAACGCAATAAACACATTTTGATGTTTAAGCAGCATTTTTTGACTATTTATTTTGCCATGCAAGGGAATCAAAACCTATAGGGTACTTCCCGTTGACCTAGAATCCTATCAAATTTGTCAAGAAGCAAGACCTTACCGCACAAGTATGGTAATTAATCAAACAAGAATGGAAAAAAAACATAACAACTTCTAACTGCGACCACCAATCCGTCTGCTAAGGATTGTGATTTAGGCAAATCAACTTACAGGAAGTGTGACATGACGACCTATGAGGGAGGCTCATGTCCAGCTTTTTAAATTAGTGGCAAATTCTTCATATTCTGTACGGAACCTTCGGTGAGCGAGTCAGTCTCATGCATGGACTTGGCTTAAGTTGCGAAAAAACAGCCGTTTTTAAAAGTATATCGTAACTTCCAAACGCACAAAAACACAATACTCTGAACCTTGCTGTACCAATCTTGGAGAACCCTTTAGACAAGTCTGGCTTCGTCTCCAATAAGTCTAAAATCTAGCTGAATCTTTAGCTGAATCGTCCCTGATGATATTCCTTCAATTCTGACATCATTCGACTTATTCTATGCGAATATTATAAAAATTGTCTACTTCATTTTAACATTGTCAAATAATGTTTTTTATTAATTAATATAGAAGTAATTTAGTTAAATATTTAGTAATATAGTATTTAGTGTATAATATCCAAGAATTCGATTCAATTTCTTTTTCATTTTTATGATTTATGACCACAGATTACTTAGAACACAATTATGTCAGTTTTATATCGTCTATGAATGCGGGCAAAGATAGTTCGCTGTAGAGCCTTGGTATATGATATTTTTGCAGGTTTTATAGATTTTCGTAGTTAAAAACGTTAAACCAACGCGGAACCATAAAAATTGTTCAATAAAATACACATTTCATTATTGTTTACTAGTTATGATGCTGTATTTTGATTCTAAAACCTAAGTCGATGATATAGATTTAGATTGTATGGTCATGGTACATCACTACTCATCTCATTTCCTTTCTGACATCTCATTACTCTTCACTCGGACTTGTATTTCGGTATAGCATCGCAAATTTCATTTTATGAAAACTTTTGTGATGCGAAAACTATGACATTTAACATTATAGTTATAGAACGGACAAAGCAAACTAAATTATGATCTCAAACTTATTACCAATTGGTAATAAGTGACTCACTCAGTCTCACGTCATGTCACGCGGCCATACAAGACATTTAACGTACCACTGACTTTCGAGATCAAAGTTTTTATATGAAAAGTTTTCCAATGCCCGCTCTATAACCTATTACTATATTTAAATCTCTCTGTGTGAAAATAACCTTTACATGAAGATTTTGAATGAAGTGTGATAGGTTTACACTCGGCCTTCATCTCACCTGATGGTAAGTGACGATAAGGCCGTTGGATGGTAAGTGTGCGCACCTAGAAGCCTCAACCTAATGAGTAGCTGGCTATGCTACCTTTCATACCGGAACAAAGCTATTAACACTGCTATTTGGCAGCAGACTTAGGTAACATGGACTCAGAAAATGCCCTACCACCGACCACACTTAGTACTAATAGGTCCCCCACTGGGAATCAAACCCGGGACCTCAAGATCGTGAATGCAATATTTAGCCATTAGGCAACGGAGGTGGATATTTTTTTATTTGCATGTGGCTTAGCGTTTAAATATGTCTTATATACAATTTTTCGAGAGCTTTTATTAGTCTCCTTGGCTAAACAGACATTTTTACTATTAAATCAGACTAAAACCAGTCAATCAAGTTTAAAATACTTACTAAACCAATCAAAACGATATTACATCAAGTTTTCACCAAGAATATTTAATTTAACATAAGATTTCACCGATGACTTTCGAGATTAGTAGCAAAATATCGTAAAACACGGTATGGAATCGCATTTCAAACGTCAACGCCTGTAAAAATGTCAAAGTTTTCACTCATTTGAGTTTTCACAAAAATTTTCACCGACATAGTTTTCACTTGCGTATGGAATCGCAAATTTCATTCTCACCAAGTGAGACATCGATGAGAACCAACTTTTACCTTATAGAATAGCACTACAGGGATGGCGAACCATTGGCACGCGTGCCACTAACGGCACGCGACACAATATTTTGGGCACGTCACTGTCCGCGAAATTCATAATGCACTACGAAAAAGTTTGATTATATGACTAGCAATCGCGTAATAATTTATACGCTTATATATGAAACATTGCAAAATGTTCCGATTTTTTAAAGTAAATTAAGAGTTTTGAGTTTATAGTATTTATTATTATTATTTCCCCAATAATCATAAGGTCAAAATTATTTGATGGCACGTCTATGACCTCATTAAACAGTTCTTTTGAAAAATGGCACGTTGATACGTAAAGTTTCGCCACCCTTGGACTAGATCATTTAGATATCAAAAACAGTTTCCTTTCAAACATTTTATTTTCCAAGATTACCTACTCGAGCATTGTTCTGAAAGAAATCTCCCCTCCGGCTGCTGGCTTGCATTAATACCAACTACTCGTAATCTCGGTACAAACTGCAACCCATTTATTCCCACACCGTCCTGTTGTCCTGGTTTATGTACATCCACATTTCAAGTTTATATCCCTCGCGTGGTCACCAGAACAAAAGAAACGCGGTAGAATAATGGCGTTGTTGAATTTATTATCGACTTTAACGCCTGTACTCAGAATGCTTCTACCATAAACTTTTAAATCTGGCTTTGTGCAGTAATTATTTAAAAATTAAAACTTGGTTTACAATGCCGGGAAATTCAATCCAAATTCAAATACTAATAAATAATAATGTCAGAAAAAATTCCATAATTTGTTAGTAAATTGCTAGCCTAGGTTAGTAGATACGAATTAAAAATTATCAAATCATTCATCGTCAAATGAGTATCATTAACATACAACTTCATAGTGAATATTTTATTTTAAATACATGTGCTCAAAAGTGATACGTTTCGTAGCTGTTTGGCGTGCTCAAAGTTCGTGATTTTTTTGCGTGAGTTTTTCTTATTAACTAGTTATAAGAAAAAAGCACTAGTGCTTTTTCTTATTAACTGAAGGAATGTTTTTCATGTATATCCTTAAAAAATCATTACTAGTATTTTTGACTGTTCACTGGGCAGTATTTGCAACACACTCTTGGCCGCCATCTCAATTACAGACTACCAGGTTGACATAAGTGTCAGCGAGCGTGTAAGACAACTGTTCCGCACTAACCTCCGTATAAAGATCTCGGTCTGTTTAATTAGATACTCGTACTTTTTGCAGCATTGATATGGTCCAAGAGGATTGGCTTCAGTTCAAATATTTTTAAAATAAGAACACGGGCCTTCGCATTTTAAATGTACATAGGTAAATTTGAATGTTGATAATGATTTCATTTAATTTTATGGGGATGACAGAGACCGTATGCCGTGACTATATCTATTTCTTTTTCTTTCTTTGAAGTTGTAGTTAGACTCCACCTTAGGTATGAGGTCCTGGTACTTTCGTCTTCATATCATCCGATGTTAAGTGATTAAAAGCCGACAAATGGAAGCGTGCTCACCCAGAACATTATCCATCATAATTTTACTATTTGTTATATTTTTTCGCAAATGTATTAAAAATGTCGTTCAAAAGTCGTGCGAAAATGTAAATTCAATCTCGTACTGACTGGTTCGGTTCGGACTGGTGTACAACAATACTCAAAACTAATTGAATTTACAGACTTTTCGCACTAGTTTCGAAATGTTCTATTTTATACTCTTTTTTACAACTGTTTAAAATTCCATCTAGGGACCATTAGCTACTTAACGGCTATTGTAGTTGGCAATACAGTTGTACTCTAATGATTTTCATTTTGCAACACTATTACTGAAGGGCTTTGTTTTTATATTCTTAAAAGTGTTTTGCACTTATCATAAAAAATATTTCCCGGCAATTTATAATAATAATAATAACAACAACAATAATAAAAACGTGATATTTCAAAGTCCATTGATTGCAAATACATAACGCAAATAATTTTAGCAACTTGATTAAAACCTGAATTCCCTGGTGATGACATTGCTTTGAAAATTAATTAATTCATTTAATTATGTCCAAAGTGTTTCTTAACAAGATCCGCTTTGGCAGAAGGAACTAAAATTGGCATGAAATGAGTAAAATGAGGAGGCTTTAGTTTATTATATACACTGACTAGGAACGCAGTGGTTTAACAAGTAAATGCGTTCAAAAATAACTTGAAACCGACTTCAATTGCCCTGAAAGTCTACTTTTTCTATGGCAAATTTATTTATTATTATATATAAGGCAGATTTATATCGTTTTCTCATGGATGCCGTTGTCAGAACTGGACCAAATTGAAATGTGACCACATTGGAAGCACCAACTTTCAAATAAAAAAAGAATCATCCAAATCGGTTCACCCAGTCAAAAGTGCTGAGGTAATAAACATTTAAATAAATAAATAAAAAACAAGAAAAAAACATACCCGTCGAACTGATAAGCTCCTCCATTTTTGAAGTCTGTTAAAAAGAGCAAATCTTGTTTGTCTCCATTCAAAACTTCTTTTATTGAACCTTTTGAAATAGTGGTTTAATAAGTAATCACCTGAAAATAGGACACGGATTTTAGTTACAACTTTAAGTTAACAAGCTAAGAGTTAGCTACAATAACCGTTACGCAGCTAATGGTAATTTGATTTCGTTTTGAATAATAACCGAAAAAAGTTGGTTAAAATGATAATTGTGATTCGCCATGAAGTCAGTGGGCATTATCTATGCCGCCTGGCCAGCTACCACCATGTTGCGGATGTCTGCCGCCAAACAGCAGTGTTATTAGCACTGTTGTGTTGGAATATGAAAGGTAAAAAAGCCAGGGCTTCATAAGATTGATGTCATCCAACGGCCTTATCGTCACTTACCATCAGGTGAGATGAATAATGAATAAGATAATTCTACCTCTAAGGGTGGGACCTTTTAGGGGATGAATGCTATAGACTTTTAGAGCAGTTGAATTCATGTCTTATTTTTAGGCCTTACGATGACATATGGGCTGAACCTTATGTTTATTATTGAGATATAAATCTTCGGCTTCCTTGAAAATAAATAAAATAATAGTGAGTCCGTAGAATTGGTAAAAGTAAAAAAAGTAAAAGTAAAAAGTGTTTATTTCTTAAATAACTTTTACAGAGTTTTGCAGGGGCCTTCCAGAAAGTAGTCTTTCGACACATGTGTTGGAAGTGCACCGCGTCTTCCAGACGGATTTAGAGAGTATTAAGTATTTAAGGAAAAGACTTATTATTATGTTAGTAAAAATTAACCTGTTTTTAATGTTGCTAAGCAGCCGGCCGGTATTTATCATCAGTTTCTAAAGCCCAAGCAACAGATGGCGCTAGTGGTAAGATACAGCGCGATGATGACATTTGTGTTGCTGCCATATATAGTGTGAGAGGTTTCTTTTAAAGCACTCACTCTTAATGTTTCTGCCTTACGTATTTTTTTTCTACAATTTTTGAAGAGCATAGTGCACTGAATTACTCAGTGCTCATAGACACTTAGATACATAGATTTATTAGGGCATTTTTTGGGGTTTAGGGAACTCGTTTATAGCATCACTATGTTGTCCAAGCCACTTTATCTCAGGAACGCGTGTAGATATGCAGTTGAAATTAATATCGAATATTCAAGTCTGCCGTCCTTTAGCTCTGTGTAAAAAAATCAAACTTATAGGTCAACGTAATAAAAATATATAGCTGTAGTTTAGACCTATAGGGTACTTCCCGGTGATCTATAATTTTTTTGATATAGTTATATATAGGTATAGGATAGTTTAGTGATCCTGATCAAAATCTTGAACACAAATACAACTAAATGCTTTCAGACTCAAATCCGTAATTCAATGAAAGCCCAAGACAGGACAAATGAAAATTAATCGCTCATTTCAGAGTTAATTGTCTACTTTCGGATTTAAATGACCAGCGAATTGAGCCGTTAGCTCCGAGTTTACTCACAAACGCCCGTTTTGATGTTCCTAATGGACTTGTTTTGACAACTGACGGGCGATAAATTATATTAAATACCGCCATCTATCGTGGGGGCTAATAAACTCATCGCCTTTACAACCGACTTCAAAAAAGTCGAATTAAGAACCCCCTCCGGTGCTCAATTCGACTTATAAATTAAATCAAAATTAATTAAGCACTTTTTGAGAAAGTCACCAAAAATAACATATAGAGGTATAGCCAGATAATTCTACCTCTAAGGGAGAGCATTTTAGGGGATGAATTCTGTAGACTTGCAGGACAGTTGAAGTTGGTTCTTCAGAACTTTTTGAACGCGTCAATTATTCAATTTCAGAACGATTTAAGAGGCTATGCTGTTGTCAAAGCGCCCATACAAACGTAGTCCAGTCATATTTTGAGTATTAAGCTATGAAAATCTATGAAATTTTCAAGACACAATCTAGAAACAAATATCTGTGTCGGTGGTGAGTCAGATTTTCGTTTAAATATATACTTCCAGAGTTACAGGGCGTCAAAGTATTGTATTTTTCGGTAGTAAAAAGCCCCAACTTTGAACCTGATTTTCAAGAGTATGAATCAATTTAGAACAATTTGGAAAAACCACCGACATCTGAAATTTCATTAGTATACTGTATTAAAAAAATGGTTACATAATATACTGTATCCTTCAAATGATCCCTGGACTACGAAACATCCAAATAACGGGTGGATAACATCGCATAATGTATGCTGTCTCACCGTACGCGCTCGGGTAGGATAGGGCTCGGAGAGGGACAGCTACAAAACAATTTAACCTTGAAACTGACCACGTGGTCTTACCAACATAGCCTCTTAATACTTGATCTGTTTCCGAACTATGGAACATTACAACAGCTTCCGTGTTCTTATGGCTTCAATCCGGAAGTCCCAGGTTCGATTCCCAGTGGGGGTACATATCAGTACTCGGTTTGGTTGGTGGATTGGCATGGACTATGTCCGTCTGGTTAGCACCATGTTGCCAAAGTCTGACACCAAACAGCAGTGTTAGTAGCACTGTTGTGTTCCGGTAGAAAAGGTAGCAGAGCCAGCGCCGTATTAGCTTGAGGCTTCTGGGTCCATCTGCGCACCCTTACCGTCACTAATAACATCAGATAAGATGAAGGCCAAGTATAAACCCCTTATACACTTAAAATCTTACTGCGATCACCAATCTCAAGTCTTTACGGCAACGTCCAACATGGCGATCAATGAGGCACCCTCATACAACGTGTTCGCCAGATTTATGCAGCTGATAATGATGAAGAGAAATTGGCAGTGCGTTCCAATCTCTAGCTGTACATATAAAAAGTCAACTCCTAGTATGATTCATAATAATAACGTTGCACAGGTACGACGAGCCCTATCGCCCTCCCTCGTGCGAAACGTTTCTACATAAAGTCCCGGAGAACCTAGTAGCTGCCACCGCACTAGTCTATACCGCCATGCATATGGCTAGCAGCGCCATCTATCGCCCCCGTGCGAAACGTTTCTACAACAGGGTTATACTGCAATGCACTCTTGCAATATCATATTACCTCAAGAACCAAGTCGTAACTAAATTACTTCACACAAGACTGCATCAAAGAACTAAAGATTGGACCGGCTACCTTTAGTTATTCACTTACACTGTAAATTTGTTAAAATTTACAAGTTAACGCTTTTCAAAAGAACTAGAAACCGACTTCAACTGCTCTGAAAGTCTACAGCAAATTTAAGACTTAATATATGGTGGTCTCATGGAGGCCTTTGTCAGAACTGGACCAAATTGAAATGGGACCACACGGGAAGCACAACCTTTCAAATAACCTTTTTTAAAAACAGACATCAAAATCGGTTGACAAATATTTATAATAAAAACATACCCGTCGAATTGAGAATCTCCTCCATTTTTGAAGTCGGTTGGCGTAATTTACGCCAGTTTGTATTATAATAATACTTTATTCAATCGCACATAATAAAAGCTATTAAAACACGAGTGTTTGTGAGTGTTGAGTGTGAAGTCGGTTAAAATGTGGTAAATGAGAAAACTATAATTGAAATTACTAGATGTGACCGTCTGTGGGGTTCATAATTGTGAATAAAAAGTCATGTGACGGCAACCCAGCTGTTGAACTCATAATCATAATGACTCAGGTTCGATTCCCAGCGGGACACGTATTTGATTCTCAGCCTGGTTGTAGGTAGGGCACTATATTCTATGCTTTAACACGTTATCTGAGTCTATTTTTAACTTAGTTTCATTAACTTAAGGGTTCCTGATCTTCAATCCCTAGTGTTAGAATACTGTGAATAAATAATTAGAAATAGGTATTATCTATACGTCTCTAAACAGTCATGTCAGTAGCATTGCTAAGCGGTCGGTGTTTATCAGTTTACATAGACCAAGCAACAGATGGCGCTAGTAGTAAGATACAGCGTGATGATGACATTTATTTTACTGTCATATATAGTGTAAGAAAGGGTGCTTGGATTAGATTGTTTCAACTTCATGTGTTTTGTTCAATTTTTGAAGAGCACTGACTTATTCGGTAGCGTGACGTCTTTATATATGTCGTGGCCATATCGTAGATTAGCTCAATTCATGAAATGCTCGAGAATTTCATGAAATGGTTACATTTCATGAAATGTTTCATTGTCTATTGGCCACATCGTGATGTGGTTTGGGCAGATCAATGATAAGAAATCGTTTCTCGATATGGGCAACTAAACGCGCGGCTTCTTCATGAAATGGTCAATTATTTGATCATATCGTAAAGTAGTTACATTAATTACCGGTAGAGGCGCTGCAAACGCTTTGTTTATGTGTGAAGATGGCGGCCGCTGTCGATAATGTTGTTTCTCGCAGTGAAAAAGTGAATAATTCGTTAATAAATGACGAAGAATGTGCTAGTAAAAGAGTTTACGACGAAAAGGTTCTCGGGTACTATGCAAGTCACGCAAAAACTGAGCAAAATGTAAAAAAACCGTGGAGTTTGGATTGCATTTCACAGGTTAGTATTTTACTCTTAAATTACATAAATATTCACTTATTTTATCAAAATACTCTATGCCAGCTAACGTATTGTGTATTAATTGATATTATGTAAGTTTGTGAATTATGACCTATTAAAGTTAATGTTTTTTTTCCCTTTTTTAGGTTATGAAACAAATTAAGGAGAGTAGGGTGACTACGCAAAAGAAGTCCATGGACTATTACTGGTTATCAAAATATGATATTTTGGAAACTGCGAATGAGGAATATCTTATATTCAAAAAAAAATGCGTCGACGATCATACGATTCGCATAATTCCGATGGAGAAGTATTTTGAAATATTAAAGGAAGTACATACAACTGTTGGACATGGTGGACGATTAAAAATGATTCAACACATTAAAAATAGGCTTTATATTCCGAAGAAACCCATCGAGCTATTCGTTGACCTGTGCTCTGTTTGTCAGAAGAAACGTGCAGTGCCAAAGAAAGGTATAGTAACTCAGCCGATAATTTCTAAAGATTATTGCGAAGTTATATCAGAATTGCCAATATCATTGAGGGAAGCTGTAAATTTCCAATCTTTGTTTGTCTTTAAGGTCAAGGCTTTAAAAAATGCTTTTGTAAGCCAGCAAAAAACCAATGCCGTACAAAGAGATGCGCATGTTTCAAGAACAAAACACTTTGTACTTCAAAGTGTCACCAAAGTTTGTCATGCGCCAACAAATGACCGAAAGGTTGTAACACTGACTTTTTAAATTTTTATTCATTTATTGTGCATTCCATGTGAATTATTATATTACTTTTTGTAACTATGTACCAAAGTACCTACTTATTTCTAAATATTTGTTTGTTGTACAAAAGTACCAAAGTACCTACTTATTTCTAAATGTTTGTGTGTTTTCTAAAAATAATTGTGTAACATGACGTGTTTGATGTTTAATTTTGTTACAAAAATTTAATTCATTTTGTTTGTATCAGTCGGTCTTAAATAACAATAAACAGGTTCTTAACATATTCTGGATTTTTATTAAATATTTTATGGACACCCTATTTATACGATCCGGCCAAATGTGGATGAAAAAATCGTGAAATGTTGACGATTTAATGGTCTGGTCAAATTAAGTTGACCACATCATGAAATACGACCATTTCATGAAATTCTCGAGCATTTCATGAAGTGAGCAAATCTAGGATATGGCCACGACATATATATGATAATATAATGGTCAAGTGCGAGTCAGACTCGCGTACCATAGGGTTCGTACAGAGTATGAATAATTAACCAACTGAAAATTATATTTTATAAAAATAAGCGCCTGATGAAAAATCACGAGCAATTGTTAATTAACACCTGAAATACAAATGACTGTTTGTTTTACTGAAATATAATCCAAAAATTCTACTTTTCAGATTTATTACTAAACTTGTGCTATAAGATCTCGCTTCTTGTCAAATTTCAACGAGAAGATTTTGGTTTCCTTAGAGAATTGGGTATTTGAATAAAAAAATATTATTGTCTCATTCGATAGTTTATGTAAAAAGATAAAAAAAGCTCTATCATTTGTTTTAAACGACTAATAGTTGTTTTATCACAACCCGCCGAAAAAGTGATTCAATTCGCGCGGTGCTGAAACGCTCCATATAAATCGGGTATGAGTTGTGACGTCACACATCTATAAATAGGAGCGTTAAATGTATGAAGCTTGTTAGATATTTTGATTTATCTCGTAAAATAATGTTTTTATGTATTATATACCCCATGGAAAAAAAATCCAAAATGCAATGAGACAACTAAATCTAATAAGCATTTTGCTATTCGAAGAACTGTATTTTTCGCAATTTTTGAAATTTTGAATTATTGCCAAATCCCAATTGCCAAAAATTTTACGTATTTGTACTTTTAATGTCCGTTACGGTATAAAATATAATGCAACCCCAAACTAATTAGGTGTCCATTACCCAATTCTTAGGAAATTGACTAAAAATATGACTTAGACAGCCGTAATATATATTTAAACCATTTAAACCATTTATACCATTTATTTGCCACAGACAAATTACACATACAAACACACACACATATATAAAACTAATTCAAACATTTACACATTACTATAATTACACATTAAAATGAGAAGGTTCTGTGGCAGGAGCTGTCTCAGTACCCGTCATGCAGCATGCTGCACAACACTGATTTTCAGCCAGCCCCTATTCTAACAATAGTATAACAAACTTGCACGCAGCGCTACACAAATATAATTAACTTACAGATACTTATACACACAACACTAATTAATAATATATTTACAGACATAATGAACAATATTAAACAAATAAGAAATTAAAATGACATAAGACTATTTCTACGGGTAGACTGAAACTGAAACAACCTAATTTTTTAAGGGTTTACTTTTTGAGCATTTAATAAAATTTCTATCTAAAATATCTAAGCCACATTTTTCGAGGAAGAATGAATCAAAACTTACAGGGTATTTCCTAAACGACGAACGAAGCATATTACTAATACATAGGTGCTGACCAGTACTCATTGTTATTTTCTTATTGCCTCCTATAAAGTCCGATCATTTACCTAGACACAGTACTCACACAATATGTTTGCCCTTCTAAAGATAGTTCTCCGCAATTTCGCACACGTACAGACGGAATATGTGTGTATTATTTTCGGTACTAACTATCCCTAGATGACATAAAACACTAGGACATTTCTTTCCACCCGCTAACTTGACTTGTCTCCCATTTATATGTTAAGAGGCTATGTTGATTAAACCACGTGACCGCGTTCAAGGTTGCATTGTTTTGTAGCTGTCCCTATCCGAGCCCTATCCTACCCGAGCGCGTACGGTGAGACAGCATACACTACGCGAAGTTATCCACCCGTTATTTGGATGTTTCGTAGTCCAGGGATCATTTGAAGGATACAGTATATTATGTAACCATTTTTTAATACAGTATACTAATGAAATTTCAGATGTCTGTGGTTTTTCCAAATTGTTCTAAATCGATTCATACTCTTGTAAATCAGGTTCAAAATTGGGGCTTTTTACTACCGTAAAATAAAATTCTTTGACGCCCTGTAACTCTGGAAGTATATATATAAACGAAAATCTGACTCACCACCGACACAGATATTTGTTTCTAAATTGTGTCTTGAAAATTTCATAGATTTTCATAGCTTGATACTCAAAATATGACTGGACTACGTTTGTATGGGCGCTTTGACACCAGCATTCCCTCTTGATAATTGATACTTCGCGGTCTTTTGTGGCTAACTTCAGGGGGGCAAACTTATTGTGCGAGTACTATAGTCGCCTTTGAAATATGTCGCCCGTCGCACGCCGCCTCGAAGAACGGATCACCGACAAATAAATTACACCCCTCCAAATATAAATATCATTGTCTAAGAAAATGCTAACATATGAGGTGTAAAGTAGCTTTATAACAATTAATTAACCTGTGTGCGGTTTCACGCTGCGCTATCTCTATTTTGCCTCAGCCTTGCCTTAGTTTGCCTTACCTTGTTTTCTTGGTTGGCGTAATATCATACAATACTATAAACAAGTTAAGTAATTCTGTGTAGATATATTTATAATCAGTGTGAAGCCATGGTAGCTCAATTGGGTAGAGCCTCGAATTGTTGTACAAATGATAAAAAACAATACCATTGATTTTTCGGTGAAGGAAAACATCGTGAGAAAACCTACACACTCCTGAGAAGAGATTCAAAGGTGTGTGTGAAGTCTACCAATCCGCACTGGGCCCGCGTGGTGGACTATGGCCCATACACTCTCTGTAGGAGAGTAGGCCTGAGCCCCTGCAGTGCAGCTAACGGTTAAATTTTTTGAGTACATAATAAAATCGTTTCTATTTAAGGTGTATACATTATCTTATCTCTTATATTATATTAAGAGTTATATTTCTGTATCATCATCATCAACAGCCCATATACGTCCCCACTGCAGGGGCTCAGGCCTACTCTTCTATAGAAAGTGTATTGGCCATAGTCTACCACGCGGGCCTAGTGTGGATTGGTAGACTTCACACACACCTTTGAATTTCTTCTCAGGAGTGTGCAGGTTTCCTCACGATGTTTTCCTTCGCCGTTAAGCAATCGGATAATGTACTTGAATTGACAAACAACTCATAGGTACACGGCTGGATTCGAACCCGGAACCCTCAGATTGAAAGTCTGCGCCTTATCCACTACGCCACCGACGCTTTATTTCTGTATGCGTACTATTTAATACTGTGAGGCACAAAAGTGTTTCAATGAAATAAATAACACAATCGGGATTTTAAAACGTAATACGATATCTGGACTGGGTATTTATTCGGATTTCTCTGAACTAACGAAGCGAACACAACACTGCACTTTAAAGTTTCGACGCAAAAAATTACGGACACGTCTCGATTTACAGTAAGCCTGTAACAACATTTTTTGACAGGTGCAGAATACTGTCAGTTGTATTCACAGACTGGCCTAGCTAGCAGTCCCGCCGATAGCTAAATAAATCACCTTCGATTTTTCATCTTGGGGATTGAGCTGAGAGATTCGGAGAAGCTAGTTTCTAGGGTTCCGTAGAATACATACTTTTACAACTGCTTTTGGGCTGGTGGTACGGCATTTTCTATAGCCGCCTGTCTTGCTACTACTGTTGCTTTAGTCTGCCGCCCAACAGCAGTTTTAACAGCACTGTTGTGTTCCGGTATGAAAGTGTGAGGCATCTGGGTGCGCACGCTGACCATCCAAACGGCCTTATCGTCGCTTACCATCAGGTGAGATGAAGGACAAGAGCAAACTCATCACAGATAAAAAGCTAGTAGCTAGAAAAGGCGTACATAAAAAATGCGTAACTACCAACCAAACCGAGTAGCTATAGGTACCCTCACTGTAAATCGAACCCGGGACCTCCAATGTAAGTCCAGGCGTGTAGCTGTACATGGCGGCAGTTAAATGTGATGCAATAATACGAGTATAGGTCACAGTTTTTAAATCGAAATCATCATCATCAACAGCCTACATACGTCCCCACTGCAGGGGCTGATGCCTACTCTCATACAAACTCTCTGTATGGGCCGTAGTCCACCACGCGGGCCCAGTGCGGATCGGCGGACTTCACATGCCTGTTCAAGACATGCAGATTTCCTCACGATGTTTCCTTCACCGTTAAGCAATCGGATAATGTACTTGAATTGAAAAACAACTCATCGTTACTCTGGATTCGAACCCAGAACCCACTCCTTATCCACTGTGCCACCGACGCTTCGATTTCGCTTCGCTTAAATAGAAATAATGTACGAAAATGTTCTTTTCGTTCCTGGCATTGTTATGAGATGTCCGACTGGAATTTTAGGTCAATGATTTATCGGAAAACTTGTTTCCAGTCGATTGGGTTCGAAGCTTTCAGCTTACATATCTTTAATATACAGCGATCATGGTGGGGCTTTTTTCGATTACGTGATTTAACATGGACAATGCATTTATTTTCCGTTGCTTTGCGTCTTGTTTTCAGCCTGAGATTATAGAAAGACCAAATAGATATTACTCACTATCGAAAACTAGCTGCTATCTCAGTTGAGTAGAGCAGTTCTTGAACCATCGAGGTCTGGGTTCGATCCTGGCTCGTACCAATCAATTCCAATTTGTTATTTGGAATTTATGTACGAATGATAATAATCATTACCATTGGCTTTTCGATGAAGGAAAACATCGTGAGAAAACCTGTACACTCCTGAGAAGAAATTCAAAGGTGTGTGTGAAGTCTACCATGGAAGGTCCCGCGTGGTAGACTAAGTCCCATACACACTCTGTAGGAGAGTAGGGATGAGCCCCTGCAGTGGGGACATATATTGGCTGGTGATTTGATGTGAAAGTACTTTGTATTTTGAATACTATACTTGTCCAAGAGAATATAATTTTAATTAAAGTGATCAATTTAATATAAAAAAGCTAGCGCTTTGCACACTACATTAGCCCTTACTTCGAGGGACCTGAAAGAGAAATCCACTTAAGCACGTAAGCTGGAAACCAAATGCCCGTGAAAAGCCCTGACGGGTCGATAAAACACTGCTTACCCAACAATGGTTTCAGTTAGAGTATGTACTCGTATGTAAGAATGTTTATGAGATTATTTCTTTGTGACCCTCATCTTTATATGTTCTAGGTGACGTCAGCATCAGCATTAATGAATCAAAATATCTCTGAAATTGTAGCATAGCAATAACAAAAATATAATTCGTGACGTCTAATGTATTGTAACAGTGATAATAAACTATTTTTATTTTATTATATACCGAAGGAATGACACAGTCTCAGTGACCTTATTCTAAAGCCGAAACCACACAACCACGTATTTCAGGTCGGGAACCAAACCCACGAATTCAGACAACGCCAGCATGCCACAGCACACCTGTGTCAAACTTTATGTCCTTGCAAACTTTTGGCGGAACCCTAAAAATAAACGATGATTAGCTTGGCCTAGATATCGGATCCCCAGTGTAACACATTCTAAGGAAATTGAATATCTATAACTAGGTAAGGGATACGCGCCACAGGCCAGAGAAAACGGGAAACCTGTCATTCTTCTTTTCTACTGCCTGTTCTATTGATGAAAAGCTTGAAATCTATTTCCAGGTCATCAATTTAGATTTAGAGGAAAACTGTCTGTCTGAGTGTTGGTTATTTCATCGATGTACCCTGTTTTTCAAGCGCTGTGGTTTCCGCTGCCCCCAGCTCAATATAACGCCATTATCGCAATAGCTGTATAAGGCGAATTTATAGACTCCACTCTGTTCATGTCAGGACGTGTTTTTGTGGAGCCAAAGGGTTGTTTTGCCAGGTAAAAAAGATGTTTAATGGGTACTGCTTTAGCTGAGACCGCTGAAGGGCCAAAACGATAAGATAAATTGCGTATGATTTATTCCAAACCATGTTTTCAGTTACTTTTTTTTATTTCAGCAAAATGCAAACATACAAAAATATGCCATGGTACCTCATTTGGGTAGAGCGTCAGTCCATGATCAATCGAGGTCTGGGTCCGATTGGTTATGGATCGTACAATGAGTTCCAATTTGTTATTTAGAATTTATGTACCTATGAATGATAAAAATCATTACCATTGCTTTTCGGTGCGGGAAAACATCGTAAGGAAAGCTGTACACTGTGAATAAATTTAAAGGTATGTGTGAAGTCTACCAATCCGCACTGGTCCCGCGTGGTGGACTATGTCCCATACACTCTCTGTAGGAGAGTAGGTCTGAGTCCCTGCAGTGGGGACATGTATTTGTATAGGCTGTTGATGATGATGATGAAGCAAACATAAGCTGCATTAGGGACATGAGCTACCCTCATACATCGCCTCATCCGACTTTCCGCCAAGAGATTTTGCCAAAATCACCATGCTTGGTAGACGAATTGGTGGGATTCGTAATCGCAGTGAGTTGTTGTTGTTATATAGATAGAAGCTGTTGCCATTGCCCATTTACTTGGCAAAATTACTGGTGGTTCATAAATCATAACAAACAATTCTCGTTTCACAATATTCAACTAAATATTAGCATACAAATATTAGAAGTGTGAAATAATAATTAAAAGCCGAAAAAAATTTGCATAACTAGCGCGTTCAAAAAGAACTAGAAGCCGGCTTCAACTGCCCTAAAATTCAACAGCATTCATTTCCTTTTTGTTCACCTTTAGAGGTAGAATTATCTAGGTACATATATACATCAATTTCTATAAAATGTATATGGGACCACATCTGACGTCTATCTACAAAACATTAAAGAATTCATGAAAATGTATTCACAATTGACGGAGTTATCGTAAACACATAAAAAAAATATAGTTGAATTGAAAACCTCCTCCTTTTTTCAAGTAGGTTTAAAATTAAAGGTCAGTTTATCGAATCAAGCACTAAATAAAGTATAAATAGGAATCTAAAAATTATGACTCAAATAATTGAAGTCTTAAAACAATCCTATCCTATCCTACTAATATTATAAGTGTGAAAGTTTGGATGTTTAGATGTCTGGATGTTTGGATGTTTAGATGTTTCGATGTTTGTGACGCTTTCACGGAAAAACTACTGAATGGATTTGAATGAAACTTTACAATAACATAGCTTATACATCAGAATAACATATAGGCTATAATTTATAAAGACATATTGTGTAAATTGTCCTAAATCACACTTATAATATTAGTGGGATTACATGGGTAATTTTGGCATAACAAAAACGCGTTGCCTAGCAACCGACCATAGATATGTAAATTCATATATACTAACTTTCGCGTTTATAATATTGGTGTGAAGACTATTTGAATGTACTACGTCAGATATTGAAATTTATTTTGTTTCTTTAAATTATTAGACTACGTAACAGAATAAACACTATTTTGTACATTATGCTGTACAATAATTTGTCATATACGTCACCTGTGCCTATCGAACAAGTAGAATACATCCTGAATTACACGCGGACAAAGTCGCGGACGGAAGCTAGTATGACATATTTTCTTCTTTTTCTCCATAACATATGTTTTTCACTTAATACGAAATGCTTGGGTGAGCCTATTTTAAAGCCAAGACTAGAAGTCGAAGTTTTACCTCTGTATAAATACTACCAAATAAAACGCAGTCTACGTTTTCTATATCCCTCCTCTGTGGTACAAGCGCTGTGATTTCCTCTACCCCCAACTCAATTTAGCTATAACGCCGTTACCACGATATCTGCGCTCTTACCGCGGCCCTTTGCAGTATAAATAGCTTGGATTTATAGACTCCACAGATAGAGTGTTTGTTGGGTCATGTTTTCGTGCAGCTGGAAGGTTCTCCGCCTGAAAACTTGTTTTCACCAAGGTGAAAAGGGTGAAATGAAGTAAAAATAGATGTAAAGGTTAATTCATTCTAGTTTCATTATTGTCGAAACGGCTACTGTTATTTAGCGAGTGGTTTTTAAAAGTAAAATGGAACCCTTATAGGATTACTTGTCCGTCAAAATCATTTTAACCAACTTCAAAAAAGGATGAGGTTCTCAATTCGATGGGTATATTTTTTTATGTTTGTTACCTCAGAACTTTTGACTGGGTGCACTGATTTGGGTGATTCTTTGAAGGGCGGTGCTTCCCGTGTAGTCACATTTCAATTTGGTCCAGTTCTGACAACGGCATCCATGAGAAAACGATATAAATTTTAAATTTGCCTTAATAAAAGTTGACTTTTAAGGCAATTTTTGAACGTATTTTCTTGTCTCAGAAACGCTTTGATACCTCAAACGATACAGCAGTTTAAGCAGCAAATTTCGACGATATGTCATCAAAATCTATTTTACAATTACAAACGGTTCCAGCGCCCGTTATATCTTATGCTAACAATTTTGTTAACAATTGCTAGTTGGTTTCGTTAGGGCATTTGCGGTGCATATTACCGTACCTATTATTTATGATTTTCAGTAAATTATACATATTTTGTACGGAGCCCTCAGTGCGCGAATCCGACTCATACTTGGTCAATTGTCTTTCTTTCAAAGATAATTATTATTGCGTTTACATCCTTGCATAAATATCCAGCGCGCCATCCAAAATCTATCATCCTACCGAATTAAGAGAGGTACAATCCTATTACGATTTATTAGGTGGATTCCGCAAACTTATGTTGTCCTTGTAGCTTTTTCCAAGTCGCATTTTCCGCGATCGATAAATTTCAGTATTGCAATTTCACTTTCAGCTCATTTTAGCGTCTGGTTTTTCCGTTATCGAGGTCGTAACGTACTGCATCGAACCTGTGACCTCTAGGCAGTGGAGGAACTCGATACTAGTTTCCTGAAAAGTTGTGTACCTAACTGGAATTTCCCGTGAGGCCAGAAAATATTTACTACCAGGCCGGTCTGGTATAAAACTGTAGCATCGTAAGGAAAGTTTACGAAACAATATCTCAGGTGAAACTTTTATTTAACCAGCCAAGCTTAAGTACCAAAGCTAAGATATTTTATGAGATTTATAGTAGACCTAACCTAAAAGTTGTTTAATACCTAGTTGCAGTTCAGATTGATCCCCAAGTGTAGGTCTTGAACTTCGTGAGTTAGCTCGTTTCAAAATGTACAAATGGAGCGCTTTTTGGTGATATTCTACATGACCTAGAAGTAGCTCTCACTGCTGGTAGTTGTCACTTAAGAATTTTAGTTTTATAGCTATTTAATGTAAATAAAAATATTTTTTGTATTTCACTAGCTACAATGTGGGTCACCATTATGACTATTCAAAATGTCTCTAGATATGAAGATTAGCCGGATTTTTCATCGGCTTCAGCGGTTCATAATTATCACGGGATTTATTATACTATAAGTTGGATTTGGTTTTAGTTAGATTTAGGAAAGATAACGAAGCAGCAAATATTAGATTAAATTGTTTATTCAATATAAGATTTCAATGTTAGTTCGTTACATAAGAATCAAATGTGAAATGTGAAAAGTGATCTGAATAAAAGGCTATATTATTATTATTATTATTATTAAGTTGGATTTGGACTATTTGACTGAAATGGAACCGTATAAAGTTCCTCCTTTGAAACTGTAATTTCAGGGCTCTAGGTCTGAAGGCTTTTTGTTAAAAACCTTTCACATTGCCTTACAAAGTACTGCATCAGGTTTAAAGTGACCCATACATTGTCCAGATAGCGTGTCGCAAAGGGGAACGTTCACCGGCTCCCTATCAGCGTTGTTTGTTAAATACGGGACGGTTAAAAGTTAAACTGTCGTCGAGAAGCACAAATTGTTTCGTTTTTAAAATGGATGGACTCTTCCTTAGTTATTCCTTCGCCGGGGAAATTCGAGACTTTAGAATAATACCATCCGATTTCATCCCGTGGGATTCGCGGATAATTTAGAAGAGCTATAGATTCTATCTATGTATTAACTACGATCGTCTATAAATAAATAAAATAAATACTTTTATTTGGTCCTAATTGTGACACGGTATACAATAAGTATATATTACTCAAAACTAACGGAACAAAACGGCCGATGGGCTCAGGTCTACCGTTGGCAAACCACCGACATACACGCCTGTACAATATAGCATAGTTTTTATAATATAGTATATGGAAACACTGGCCTATTTATATCAATTATTATTATTGTTCTTAAAATTGTGTATCAAACGAGTATATAGAGGTATGATCTGACTTTCAGTGTGTATGTATCGGTATATATGTGAAAGTATTGTATCTTTTTTTTTCTGTCTTTATCTTTGTGTCTAACAAACGATGCGATAATAGGAATTCACATAAAATGTGAAAATGTGTTTTACTGAGAAAACAGCGTTGCGTGGCTGCGTGGATGAAAGACAGGGTTATCAAAAACACGTAATTTTTCTTTAATTTTCAATACCTCAAAAGGGAGTAGGATGACATCGTGGTCCGTCCATGAGTGAAGGCATCAAGTTGAAATTAATATCGAAAACTCAAGTCGTCAATTACTTGGAGCTGTGACAAAAAGAAACTTTTAAGTTGGCGCAATCAAAAGATTCCGTTCCGAAGAGGCCGTTCATGCAGCATATTTTGACACTCGCAAGATAATCAAATCTTGTAGGATTCTACCCTGTGACCTAAAATCCTGGAATTAATCAAGATCAACACCTTACTGATCAAGTAAAGGGGAAAAAGCATAAAACCATAACTTTGTTGAATCACATAAAAATTGTTTGCATTTGCCCCGTTCGAACCCATAACCCTCAGATTGAGGGTACAACACATACACACTGACTCGTAAGTAAAGATATAATTTATGGGCATAAATCTCTCCCCACATGCCGATTAAAGTAAAGCATCCAGAAAATCACCGGATCACTCCCTCATTTCGGGGCTCAGGAAGTGCGTCAGTTTTACGGCGGCGCGTAACCTTTTATGTGGTATGTGGCTTGACGGGGTTTTGGGTATATATCTTCTTTGGTGATCATGCTCTTGTCAAACATTTATGATATTCTTATTGTAAAAAAAATGTATTGCTCCTCACCGAAATTTCGTAAAAGTTATGACACACATTCGTAGACGAAGTGGAGTGGCAACGGGCGGGCCACATCGCTCGAAGAACTGATAACCGGTGGGGAGTAAAAGTTCTCGAGTGGCAACCACGTACTGGGAAACGACTACCAGGCCGTCCCCCTAATAGGTGGACTACTGGACATAAGCCCCCTTCATGGCACGCCACATTGACCGGTCTCGAGCCACCTGCATCCAGCGACTCCCCGCGACTCTAACCAGCGGCCTTATCGTGTAACTCCAACACCGATCACGATCCCTTTGAATTTGACGTTTGAAGATGATTCACGAACTTCACACCGCTCAAACGCGACTGCTAAATGTCATTGAAAGGTATAGCGACTAATCACGAGTTTGAAAGATTATGAATGAACGAAATCGTAATTTTGACATAAAATTGGTACCGTGTAACTTTTTGACAACTAGAAATCGCTTTCAAAGCGACTCGCAAGTGTCAAATGAAAGATTTCTCGCAAGTTTATCATTGTTTTATAACTTTAATGATTAATTTAGTTTCAATGTCGTTATATCAATTGAATTAGTAGCAAGAACTATTTTGATAGCTAGCGTAGAAGAAGAAATTCAGCCGCACAATATAATAAATTGATGTTTTATTTATAACTCTCAATAATTTCAGATTGTTTTTATTATTTGCCTAAATAAGTAATAAAATCAACAAGATAATATACGTTATGTACGTAAATAATTATTTTGTATTAATTTCGAGTATTATGGTATCTCTTCAAAATTAGCTATGATGGGTGACTGTAGGTGACTACTGTTGTGTAGATAATAAATAATAATTTGTGCTGTTTGTTTACGGTGCTATGTGTGAATGGATGAGAACCCACAATATAATATTTGTATATAATTTATATTATATATACTTCGGAAATGAAATTTCTACACCACTGGTGGTACCAAGGCTATCTTAGTTATTAGATGAAATGAAACCTTAGCAATTTTTGTAAAAAAAGATACCAAAACGAGCGATAAAAATATTTTAAGATAACTAAAGAAGTGGCTGTAAGATTTAAGGACCATTGCCTGTTAAGGTAACTAAAGAATTGGCTGTAAGATTTAATGATCGTTGCCTTTTAAGACAACTAAACAACTGGCTGTAAGATTTAAAGACCATTGCCTTTCCTGCTAAGGATAATGAAAAATCACAACGACAACAAGCGCCGATTTCATTCGTTCCGAAAGCGATTGTGATTAAGAATGTTAGACGATACCATTTAAGAGTCGCAATCCCGATCGCGATCCCGATACCTTTCAAAGGTATCGCGATAGGTGTTGGAGTTAGACGATAAGGCCCCAGGTCGCCGGTCCATCTAGTAGGGAGACGGCTTGGTAGACGTTTCCCGGTATGTATTACAAGCTGCAAAATATTTTTACCTGAAATATATATATTTGTGTTTTTGATGATTTTCTCTAAAAGCGCTAAATCAATTCCGATAAAATTCATATGGAACTACCTCCAAAGTATGTATTACCAAACAAATAATCATTGAAATCGATTGATAATAATTAGCCGAGTTATCGCGTAACGTACACCCAAAAAATACAGTCAAATTAAGAACCTCCTCCTTTTTTGAAGTCGGTTGAAAAGAGTGGTAGCTCAGTTGGGTAGAGCGTCAGTCCTTGCACAATCGAGTTCTGGGTTCGATCCTGGCTCGTACCAATGAGTTACAATTTGTTATTTTGAATTAATGTGGGAATGATATATGACCACAATCATTATCATTCACTCCTGAGGATAAATTCAAAGGTGTGTGTAAAGTCTACCGATCCGCACTGGTCCCGCGTGGGTTACTGTGTCCCATACACTCTCTGTAGGAGAGTAGGCCTGAGTCCCTGCAGTGGTATATATAGGCTGTTGATGATGATGAAAAGAATTGATTGATATCACTCTTAATGATTCCACTTCGTATTTGTTAGCTAATATGTCATGTTAGCTAATAGGGCATACAACATGAAGGTATCGGTAGCTATCGAGCCCTACAACAATCATCAACAGCCTATATACACGTCCCCACTGCAGGGGCTCAGGCCTACCCTCCTACAGAGAGTGTATGGGCCATAGTCCACCACGCGGGCCCAGTGCGGATCGGCGGACTTCACATGTCTTGTTCAAGACATGCAGGTTTCCTCATGATGTTTTCCTTCACCGTTAAGCAATCGGATAATGTACTTGAATTGAAAAACAACTCATAGGTACACGGCTGGATTCGAGCCCGGTACCCTCAGATTGAGAGTCCGCGCCTTATCCATTGCGCCATCGATACTTCAGCAACAATGGACGTAATCAAATCATTGTTTGACCCATTGTAACCCAATAACCAGGGATCGGTTCCACTGATTACTTTCAATAGGAACGAGGAATATACAGGGCGATTCGAGATATATTTCTCATCCATCTTACAAAGCGATCTTTTGAATCGTCGATGACAATGACAGGGGGCAATTGTGTACAAAATAACAGTACAGCGTTTATCAGCATCACTCGGGAAACGTCAACTGCTGGACATAGTGGCATGACATGACACATGACAAATCTTTTTGCTTACAAATGCAATGTTTGCATTAAATTAAACATTAACAACCAATATCCTACCCTAGCACGCGGGTATTTTTCCTATTTGGGAGGATATAGTCTCGCACCAGTCTTAGTCTATTGTCAAGTGCTTCGTTCTATAGGTGCAATTTGTAGTCATATTGTCAAACCGTAATAATAAATAATAAATGACCAGCCACTTGACCAGTCCTGAGACATTGGCATCCAGCGACTCCCCGCAACTTTAACAGGTGTTTAAATATGATGTAAAATTAATTTACAGTCTACGCGAGTAGCCTCTGAGAGCGTGCAGTATGTTACTTCAACGTTTAAAATTCAAATAAACTCTATTCCACACACATACACACACAAAACAAAACAGAACAGAAAAGCACGGCAAAAGCAAGGTAACAATGAAGATGGCCTTGTCGCTAAGAGCGATCTCTTCCAGGCAACCTTGGGGTAGAATAATCCTATAAATAACAAGGGGTAAGTGGTGCTACATAAATATATTATACATACATATAATGGATAAACAATAGACAAAATATATAAGATCATGAAGAAAAGGAATAAAAGCTAAACGCTGTTAAAGTCGATAATGCTACGAAAGTGAAATATGCTGCAGTCAAATCTGCGCCTTTTATGGTACACTTTTGTACCCTGTCACATTCACTATTGCTTGTCTCTATGTAGTGTGTTGAGGGAAATGTCAATTATAGATGAATGTGACATGGTTCAAAAATAATGTGTATCAGGCCAGCTGGGACACGCCACAACATATAAGGAAACTTATGGCAGGCGACTTCTTCGACTCTCATCCGGTCACCTAATATTATTTGTCATTTTGTAAATAGTCATTAGTGCATACATTTATAAATAATAAAAAAATGTATAACTATACACCATTTAAATGTTTTCACACATGTTCTTCTATATAAAACAGCGTCACTAAAGCACACGGAAATGTATTTATACATAAAAAATTCCCCCAAAATACGTATGTTTTCCGAATAAACTAAAATAAAAAATAAATAAAACACTACATAGAAACAAGCAAGAGGGAGTGTGACATGGTTCAAAATTGGACACATTATTACATTTACATACGAGTGTACTATAATAAAGTATAGTTAAAGTTTTTACATTTACATATTTCAAAGAGATAACAGGACAATATTGCAGTCTCTTGTTAATATTTGGACCCTTAAAGGCCAGCCTAAAAATATCAAATTATATTAAGAGGATTGTCTGTTTAGACCACGTGGCCGCGTTCAAGGTTGCATTGTTTTGTAGCTGTCCCTATCCGAGCCCTATCCTACCCCAGCGCGTACGGTGAGACAGCATACACTACGCGAAGTTATCCACCCGTTATTTGGATGTTTCGTAGTCCAGTGATCATTTGAAGGATACAGTATATTATGTAGCCATTTTTTCAATACAGTATACTAATGAAATTTCAAATGTCGGTGGTTTTTCCAAATTGTTCTAAATTGATTCATACTCTTGTAAAACAGGTTCAAAGTTGGGGCTTTTTATTACCGAAACATACAATAGTTTGACGTCCTGTAACTCTGGAAGTATATATTTAAACGAAAATCTGACTCACCACCGACACAGATATTTGTTTCTAGATTGTGTCTTGAAGATTTCATAGATTTTCATAGCTTAATACTCAAAATATGACTGGGCTACGTTTGTATGGGCGCTTTGACACCAGCATATCCTCTTAATAAAACCTCACAAACGTTTTGTAATCGGAATCGTTTGGAAAAATAATTTTTTAATTTTTACCATGAATTAAATTGAACAAAGCGCTTTCGCTCTCTAATATTAGAATCACCCTGTGAAGTTACGAATGATATTTATTATCAGACCGTAAACAAACCTACAGTGGGCAAATAAATCTGTTTTCCTAATAAATATGCGATAGGAAAGTAAATTACATTCTCGATTGGATCCCATAGTGAAGGGGAATATGAAATAGTAAATATTGGCCATAAATATCAAAGCATTAGCGTCTTGATGCTACTGTTATGGATACGAAAACAGGTTAGTATTTACCCGAGTACAGCGAAGATAAAGGTTATGATTTTAACAACCGATTTATGTATGTTATTTGTTTTGTCGTGTTTGTCCGCCGATTATAGGCTTTGTAATGTAACATACAATTCAAAATGGCGGCCAAAACGGGGGCATATAGTGGTACCCCCTAAAAATTAGAATTACAATATCGTGTTTCGTATCAAATGAATGGAACGTCTAAATAGGCTGAAGCGTTTCGGTAAAAGTTTTTTTAACTACCCTCTCTCTGATATGCTTTAATTGCTTACCAAGTCTTTCCATTGTACTCGTATTGTATGCAAATATTAATTTTTAGAAAAACGAAATAAAAATCAAAATAAATCTAAAAGCTGTTTAAGTGCCGCCCCGAAGGGACCAAACCCGACAGGACCCTATTCCTAATGTACTCAAGAACTTTAGGAATGAAATTGTACTGTAAATAACATTTAACATCAATAGTGATAGACTTAACAAAACAAAATTTTGATCCTTTACTTGTTACCAATTGGTAATAAGACACTTAATCTAGTGTCAAATCACGTCACGCGCCCGTACAAGATAATTGACGTATGTGTAGTTGACTTTCGAGATCAAAGTTTTCCTATGAAAAGTTTCCCAATGCCCGCTTTACGATTATAACTATATATTTAAATCTCCTGTACTATAATGACAACACTCTAAACTTTACGAGTAAACAAATAATTCAGGTATTTGACGGCCCAATACCTGTCGTTGCAGTATACATGAAGCCCTAGCCCAAAGAATCTAATGAAAGGGTTCATTGCTAAAGGCTCTAGATTCATGGTATCAACGTCTTTTGAAGAAGGTTGTAATTTGTGTGAAGAATATGCTGACATAAGGATACAATGTAAAGGAAAACTTTATTGTAACAATCAGCGAGTCGGTGATAAATGTTTCAGGGTTGCTACGACGTATCATTTTCTTGCGCTTTGGTGCAAGGTGAGAAGGCGACCGAGTGAGCTCTATTTTTGATTCGCTCTTCGCGCCACGAGCGCTCGATTTCTACTGATTTTCGTTCGACTTCCGAAATTTGATATTTTTGAATCGCTTTCATTGCTGGAAGGGAGCGATAGACTAAACGTCAACTGTTTGATTGAATAACATTGATTGACATTGACAGTTCCTAAAGTTATGAGAATTTTGCGTTTAATTTTCGTTACGCGAATTACCAGTTTTATCAATTCAAGCGAATGATTCATATATAGTTAATTTCAATTTATATTTTTACTATTTTCTAACAAAATGATCAAGTAGTCACTTATTAAGAATAAGAGGCTATGTTGGTAAGACCACGTGGTCGGTTTCAAGGTCAAATTGTTTTGTAGCTGTCCCTCTCCGAGCCCTATCCTACCCGAGCGCGTACGGTGAGACAGCATACATTATGCGATGTTATCCACCCGTTATTTGGATGTTTCGTAGTCCAGTGATCATTTGAAGGATACAGTATATTATGTAGCCATTTTTTCAATACAGTATACTAATGAAATTTCAAATGTCGGTGGTTTTTCCAAATTGTTCTAAATTGATTCATACTCTTGTAAAACAGGTTCAAAGTTGGGGCTTTTTACTACCGAAAAATACAATACTTTGACGCCCTGTAACTCTGGAAGTATATATTTAAACGAAAATCTGACTCACCACCGACACAGATATTTGTTTCTAGATTGTGTCTTGAAAATTTCATAGATTTTCATAGCTTAATACTCAAAATATGACTGGACTACGTTTGTATGGGCGCTTTGACAACAGCATAGCGGTACTTTTTGTTGCGATAAATACCGGTTTTTCTTGCGTTAAACGGATAAAATTTCAAGCTTTTTTGTATTCATGTTATATTGGCAACACCGGAGGCGAATGATTCAAAAATACGGTACAACCTGCTTTCATGCGACTTGGAGACGATCATGACTTAAGTCGTATGTGACGATGCTATGTCACACGAGCGAATAAAAAATAGAGCTCCCGGACGCGTTCCCGATACTGATAATTATCTTATTTTTTGAAATAAACTGGCTTTTTGGTGTAATGCTATAGGACGCTGAAAGATCTTGAGAAAGTGTGTTTTTGTTTATGCCTTTATCTTCACTTTGCAATAACCAGAAACACGATTCTATGATTTTGGCTCCATAGATTTTATTTTCGAAAAGACTTCTTACCAAGTAAATGCGTTCAAAAAGAACTGGAAACCGACTTCAATTGCACTAAAAGTCTACTTTTGTTCCATTATATAGTTTTCTCATGGATGCCGTTGTCAGAACTGGGCCAAATTGAAATGGATCACACGGGAAGCTCCACCTAAAAAAAAGAATCATCCAAATCGGTTCATCCAGTCAAAAGTTCTGAGGTAACAAACTAAAAAAAACATATCATAAACATATGCTGCCGCTTTCTCTCCAAGCTTAACGTAGCCCTACAAAAGAATAAAGGGTCGCTATGAAAAATTGTGGGCAATTCACAACCGTAAACAAGGCAGTTGTACCAAAATACCAGGACGGCCATTTATAGGGCAATGTGGAAGCATTCTCGGAGAGGGGTGAAGTTAGGGCCTACAGTTTTAGGGCAAAGTATAGGTTTTTCAATCAGAAATACATTTTCGGTAGAGCATTGTTTACTTGTACATGTAATTATTCATATACGGAACCCTCGGTGCGTGAGTCGAGTCACACTCGCACTTGACCGGTTTTTATTAGCAGCGGCAGAGCACTTTAAAAAAAGCCTTAAGCCTTTATTTAAAAGTACATTCGAAACAATTCATCTGTAGTATTATGTGATACTAAGTCTTCATTCAGTGTATTGATTAAATAGATAGGCCATGTTTATAAATGACGTGTCCGGATAGAACAACTGCCGCGGGCCTATTGTACTTTGAGCCTATTATCCATGGAATCGAGTCCTGAGTAATCGAGTTAAGTCTCGATTAACATTCGAGAATCGAGAGCGGATAAACGAGATTTCGTTGGAATCGAGAAACTATGTAGATATAATTTTTTTGAATGTCTAGTCACCTTTAAAACGAGTTCCCTCGTCCATTATTTTGAAAATGGTCAATTATTCCTTTGTGAACGGTCTCATTTGAATTTCCTTTTCGTTCGTAAGTTATGATGAATAATTCCGAATTTGATAAGGGCTCCCTTGAACACCGCTATTAGTGGAAACGCTTTCCTATTTAATTTTAGACTTTAAAAGTAGCTTCAAGTGTTTCGTTCAATTATTTTGCTATCGATAAATTTTTGTTCTGAATAATTTCAAAAATTATTTATAAAGCATTTAAAGTAATTTTTAGCTTTATTTTTTAAAGGTTTTTTAAATCGATCGTCTTACGAAATTTGATATTTTTTAATCGCTCTTCTGCGACGAATGGTCTGAAGCCCTCGTAGCTGGAGGGGAGCGATAGACCATCATCGAACACTGAAATTACACATCAAAAACTACAGAACGAAGAAAAGCTTTTATTTAACTTGCAATGTATGTTTATTTTATTTTTTTCGGAAGACCAACAGCCAAAATAACAGTATAACACAATAAATAGTTTACAGAAAGCCAATTACAGGTCCTTACTATTAAACAATTGTAAATTGAATATGAAACACTTAACAGAAGGTTAAACTTGAGTAAATAACGTATACAGTTTTCTTTTTTTTTCTTTTTCTAACAGCGCTAGTAATTTCTACACATTGTACCAATATGATAAATAATACATTTTAAAAATAGAATAAATAAAAAAATTAACTCGTATAATCGAAAAATGCTTGACTCATTAATCGCCTTGCCAATGCACAGCTCGTGTTGAACAGATCTAGATCTAATGCTTTGCATAAACTGTTGAAGCTTCGACTCGCACGACATATGAATGTGTTCCGTCTAAAGTTCCGATAGGTCAGGGGAAGGAAAATAGGATCGCTAGATCTAAGTTGTCTTGTGGGAACACTAAGTGATAGTTGAGATAGGAGCTCAGCGCAGTCTGTGGAGTTGGAAGTTACCTTCAAAAGGAACATCATATCCGCAATGGCACGACGCATCTCCAGTGGAAGAAGATGGTGCTTCTTACAAAATTGTAAGTAGCAACCGGGTCGATAGTGGTCTTTGAGGCGAAAGCAGAGGTGGCGGCGCATCAAAGATTAGTTTGGAGTCGTGGAAGACTCCAAGGTCACGGACAACGGATTCTCTGTGTAATTTCTGATCATTTAAACTGTAGTCGTGCAATATCAGACTACGCTTTCGACTATATGTGACAATACTGCATTTGATAGGATTCTAGTCTAACTGATTGGTTAAACCAATGTTTGTATGTATTTTCGGGTTAAATCTTGCAAGCTTAATTAGAACCACTTCCTCTTATCCTATGGAGTTGAATTTTTACACGTTGGTTCAGTTCCAATGAAAATGCGATTTTATGGTACCATAGAGCTGGTCTGATGCTGGAGTCAGGAGAAATAAAGAGGAACTCTTCAATGGTCCGTCGAATTCGGGCTCATCTCAATACCAGAATACCAGGCTGACATAAGTGCAACGGAGCGTGCAATATCGTTCATGTAGCGCAGGTTGATTTCCTACCAAACTACTGAAAAATCATTTGAAGTACCGGATTATAAGAAGAAGCCGATGACATGTTCCGTGAGGGTTACACAACAGTTAGAATAAAACTTAGTTTTTTTTAAAATGGAACCAAAGACATTTAACATTAATAGTAATAGACCGGACAAAGCGAACAAAAATTTGATCCTAAACTTATTACTAATTGGTAATAAGTTACTCAATCTAGTGTCACGTCACGTCATGCGGCCGTACAAGACATTTGACATACCGTTGACTTTTGAGATCACAATGTTTATATGAAACGTTTCCCAATGACCGCTCTATAACCTATTACTATATTTAAATCTCTCTGAATGGAACGCTTAGATTTTGTCACTTCTGTTTATACGGTTCCGCAGTCAAACTACGAACCATATACACGAATACTATAAATGCGGAAGTTTGTTTGTATGCCGCCCTTCCCTTCCCGTAGTGGAGGATCAGAATGACTAAATTTTTCTATGGCCGGAAAAGGACATAGGTGACATTTCGTCTTTATATTATACATATAATAGACTCCCCCCTCCCCCCCTAAAATGTAAGTAGCACCTATGTAAATATTATTTGTATTCTCAAATAATACACGTTTTTTAAACTTAGAAGGAGTGTCCCAAAAACTGTTATTTAACGTGAATGTGAAAGGAAATATTTTTTTCATTTTCATCTCGCTCGAGCATGTAGTTCCCGTGGGTACCGAAATCCAGGCGGACTAAGTCTAGCAACGCAAATACAATATACATCGACGAAGCAGTAATTGGAAATAATACAAACGAAATTACCATCAATTCATAATCAAATCAAACTTATACTAAGAACTATGAACAAGAAACTTGTGGACAAGTTACTCGTAATAATGTGTCGCAGAGACATGTCGCGAGTTGTACTTGTTTGTTACAAGACAGAGACAGCTGTATGTCCACGACACACACATCTGTCGTTGCCGGCGGTTCGCGAGTGGCGATGCTTCAGGCTAATACTCGCAACTTAGCCTAACTTTATTTGGACATGACCGCGACTAGCGATGTGACATTATATTACAATAACCGAAAATATAATAAATAAATAAATTATACTTATTTAAAAAGCTTAATACACGCAGTTTTAGCAACTTATTCATAGTTTATAATTGAACAACACCATGCCTGTATGTACTTTATATATATATATATATATATATATATATATTTATTTATTTTTCTGTTGTCCTCTTTTTTCTGTTGTCTTAAACTAAAATAGGCTAATACGATAAGAGTCCAGGAGGATCGGCCCTGCTAGCTGAAGCACAGGTTCCACCTAGTTCGGCAGCAGTGGCTCAATTTATGTTACAAACCTAAAAGCCAAAGCATTTTCTAACGAAAACGTATATTTGTCTTTGTTTTATATAACAAGATTTACGTCAAAATTTTTAAAGTATTATTTTTGTGGAAATAAATAAATATTTGATTTTGATTTGATTTGAGTTTCTTGTAAGTGACCCGAACAGTGAATTGTCTGGATCTGATGCGCCAAGGAAGATATGGTCTACACTCAATCGGTTCAGAATGGGACTAGGGCGCTGCGCTGAGCTGATGCATAGGTGGGGCTTCACAACGGACTCCATATGCTGTTGCGGAGAAGTGCAGAGTATGGATCACTTCATAAACATCTGCCCAAAGTGGTCCATTCCCGGCGGACTAGAGAAACTCCACACTGCAGACGACGAGGTCACTTCCTGGCTGAACACGTTTCATTTTATATAATAATATCTGGGCGACCGAGCTTTGCTCGTAGTTCTTTAAAAACAAACAAAAACTTTATTTATGCCCCTAAACAAAAAACAAAAATAAAAGCAATTTTCCAACCGGGATTTGAACGCGGATATCTCGGACGGAATGACACGTGTGAACCACTCGGCTAAAGTGATTATGTTTGACAGCGTGAATTTTCCCATCATATATTGTATTGTATATGGTATTCGTGTCGCACGTCATATAGAGTGCATTGTATACGCTACGCTCCAACAAAAAATTAAAGTGTAACTATTACAAGTGAAAGTTTAGTGCTAAAATTTGGATCACAGTGTGCCCTATGAACTCAGGGATAATATTTGAATACACATTAGTGTTAATAACTTGATATAAAAACAAATACAGTGAGAAACATTTAAAAACGTTAACAAGTAACAAAAACACCGAGGGTAAGACACCTCACACGCCGAAAGTAAGCTGCAAGCAACTGTCACGGTTACGCGTGCTGCATAAGAGTGATATTCGTGCGCAGTGCAGGATCGCTAATGAGCGGCAGGTAAATAGAGATAAACGCGACAGATTAGCTATCCATATTGAAGAAACAAATATTGCATGTGGTGAAGTTGCCTCTGGGAGACAATTTGGGTGTGTGTTGCTCTGTTTTTTGCTTTGACTGAAGTCAGTTAGATACATAACAACAAGATGTTATGTGCGGGCTGTGAAAGAAGAATAGATAGTCGACAATATTTGCGTTGTCGTCTGTGCGCAAAAAGCTATGACCTTCTTTGCGCCAACGTGTCTGAGAAGCGGTTCCTAAACACGATGACCGTCGAGCACAAAACAAACTGGACTTGTGAAGAGTGCAGGAATCGGAAGCCGAAAGGTGATAATAAAAACACACCCGTTCGAAACATAGCTCAAGGGGCCGGCCCATCGTGTCAACTTGATCAGCACAACGTGAGAGAACAGGATGACAACAACATCACGCACCGCGCACGCGCGCACACTCAGCAAAAAGAGGATGGTGACGAATTGCTTGCGGAGCTGCGCCTGTTGCGGGAGGAGATGCGAGCTTCTCGAACCGAAATGCAGGAGTTTAAGGTTCTAGTCTCTAGCCTCACTACATCCCTCAACGTATGTAATGCACGTATAGATGAGCTCACACACCGCGTTGACACACTAGAGCGTCAACGGCAAGATGAGAATGGCGGCCAAAACAATTCCTCGCTGGAACTCGCCATCGCCGAGCTCAAGATGGACTTGAACGATAGAGATCAGGAATTGCTCGCGAACGATATCGAGATTTCATGTATTCCCGAAGATAAGGCCGACGGTGCTATTCACATTATACTCACCGTGGCGAACAAACTCGGAGTCTCGCTAGAAGAGCGGGACATAGTGAGCGCGGAACGCGTGGGCCCAGTACGAGCCGCTGTCGACGGGGACCCGCGTCCTCGTCCGCTCGTCGTCCGTCTGGCTCGACGCGCGCAACGTGACCAGCTCTTAGCGGCGGCCCGGGTGCGCCGCGGTGCTACCACCGCCGACATGGGACTCGCCGGTCAGCCTCGACGGTTCTACATCAACGAGAGGCTGACCCGCACCAACCGACAACTGTTTCACAAGTCGCGGGAAGCCGCTGCGCGCGCCCACTGGAAGTACGTCTGGACGCGAGATGGTAAAGTGTACGTGAGGCAAGAGCCCGGAGCGCCCCGCCATCGTGTGCGCACCTACTTAGATATAGATAGAATTTTTACGTTGTAATGTTGTTGGGTGCGCTTGCGCTCATATCGTGTCTGAATATTGTATTAGCTATATTTCTCTTCTTCATTATGATGTCTTTAACCAAAAACAAACCTCTACAAGTGGTCATAATAGCCAATAAAAAATTTAGTCGTCTTAATAAGCACCTCAAGGTCTACAAGTATAAAATCAATATTACAAATTTTTTCACAAATGCTAGTTATTTTATTGTTTTAGTCTTCTTTGTAGTTCTGAGTCTAAAAAATCTGTATGTCAGATCCATAAATGTAAATATTTTAGGTATTTTATGCATAGTCACTGCTACAGACATATTTGTCATTGTGAGACGATTCACCTTGTTCCTATTTTACTGCCGAGTATATAAGACACTGTACTCAATGTTTACAGCAAATATTAAAATTTTTAATTTATCGTGATTAAAAATAAAGATTATCTATCTGTTGGACTCTTCAACGCTGGATCACTAGGTACAAATCATGACAATTTTGTAATGGCAGTGAATAGAAATTCGGTTGACATATTGGCAGTTAATGAAACGTGGCTAAGACCAAACGAAGAGTCTAAAGCACCACATGTGCCAGGCTATAGGCTTGTAAGCGCTCCCCGTCCGTCTAGCGTGCGTGGAGGTCGCGGTGGTGGAGTTGCATTCTACTCTAGGAAAGGTTTATATGTGCGGACGTGTAGTCATCCTGTTTGTCCCTCTGTAGAACAGTTATGGGTAAAAGTAAATATAAATAAGTTTAAAATTGTAATTGGCACAGCTTATCGTCCACCATGGTTAAATGTTGATACTTTTCTTGATGCTCTTATAGACTCAATTAATTCTTTTGCTTATTGTGACAATTTAGTGCTTCTTGGTGATTTCAACATTGACATGTTAGACAAAAACAACGCAAGTGCATTAAAACTGCTAGATTTCTTACAAATGTTTAGCCTTGATCAAGTCGTATCTTCACCGACTCACTTCACGGAGCACAGCGAGACACTATTAGATCTCGTTTGCACCGACGCTCGCGTGAGAAACCTTACTTCTGAAGTTATAGATAGTAAACAAACGAATCACGCCTTCATTACCTGTCGGCTTAATTTCGTTAAACAACCAATTCCTTCTAAACGTATCCGTTATAGGCCCTTAAAAGATATCGACATAAGTCAGTTCGATAGTGACGCAAGGTCGATACCGTGGCACCATACTTATTCTATGCAAAATGTTAACGATATGGTTGCTCATTTCAATTACTCTACTACACAGTTATACGAGTTACACGCCCCGATAAAGTCAATAGTAATCAAGACCCCAACATATCCATGGATAACTGATACTATCAAAATTATGACTGATCTAAAAAACAAAGCTCTGACCAAGTATTACTCTACTAGAGACGAAAGTCACAGAAATTACTTTAAAGAGTTAAGAAACTTAACTAACAACGCCATTCACTGTGAAAAGAGGTCATACTTTACAGTGCATATTAACCATAACATAAATAACCCAAAACGTCTTTGGAAAAATCTCAAATCTACTGTACTTCCCCCAAAGGCTGACCAAGAACTTCCTGTACATCTCCGATTACCGGACACATTAAACTCGCATTTTTTAAATATTCCCAGCAACCATCAACTTACTATATCTAATCTTACTTATTTTGAGTTTCACAAATACGGACACAACATATTTAGTCTTAGACCTGTAAAACAACAAGAAATCCTAAATATCTTAAAAAATCTCAAATCTAACGCCGTGGGTGTTGACTCTATCTCTCTAGATATGATCACACTTATAATCCCTTACGCTCTCGATTCAATAACATCTATTGTTAACAGGTCTATTACTACCTCAGTATTCCCGGACAAATGGAAAGTCGCGATTGTCCGTCCAATTCCTAAGATGGCCCACCCTTCAATATTAAAGGATCTTCGACCAATTAGCGTATTGCCCTGTATTTCAAAAGTGCTGGAAAAAGCAGTTTCCCTGCAACTAACTGAATTCTTAGAGTCTCATAATATATTACCAGATAGTCAATCAGGTTTCCGCAAGGGACACAGCACAGCCACGGCCCTCTCGTCTGTAACCAGTAGTATACTGGAAGCACAGGATGAAGGGATGGCTACAATCCTAGTTCTCCTCGATTTCTCGCGTGCATTCGATTCTATTAATATTCCGCTCCTCTTATCGAAACTTTCATTTTACGGGTTTGATACTATGGCAATAAAGTGGTTTGACAGTTATTTACGTGACCGTTGCCAATATGTAGAGTTGTATGAAGACGATGGTTCAGTGTTGACCTCATCTCCTTGTTTGGTGAATAGAGGAGTTCCGCAGGGGTCAATCTTAGGGCCGCTTCTTTTTATTATCTACACTGCTGACATCGTCAACTGTTTCAAGCACTGTAAATACCATTTATATGCCGATGATGTACAACTGTATTTATCTTTTAAACCAGCGGAAGTGGAATCGGCAGTCGCTAGAATCAACGATGATTTGAATCAAATAGTTAATTGGGCAAATAATAATTCTCTCCTCTTGAACCCAGATAAGTCTCAATTCATGATACTTGGAACACATAATCAAATTCACAAAGTTGCATTAAAAAAACCAAAAATTTTTATAATGGGCAAACCTATCGAGCCTACAAGTGAAGTACGTAACCTTGGACTAATTATGGACTCTAGATTGCGTTTTGAGGCCTACATACTGGAAGTGGTAAGAAATTGTTTTTACCGCCTAAAAATATTATATAAGATACGGAGTTATTTGAGTACAGAAATTCGTATAAATCTAGTCAATACTCTTATCCTTTCTAAATTTAACTATGCGGACACCGTTTATGGTCCTAGACTTCTTTCTAAGACTAGAAATTTAATTCAGAGAGTTCAGAATGCGTGTGTAAGATTCTGTTTTAATGTGCAACCGAGGAGTCACGTCACACCCTTCATAAATAATGTTGATATGCTAAAAATGGCTTCTAGGCGCTACATCCATATTGCCACTCTGTTGTTTGGCGTTATAAAAACCCGTAAACCAGTGTACTTATTTGATAAGCTTACCTGGTCTAATAGGCAGCGTCTAGCGCTTCTGAAAGTTCCGAAGCATAGATCTGCTGCATTTAAAGGTAGTTTTAAATACACGGCCAGTAAGATATGGAACAACATCCCTCCCCCTCTACGGGAATTGCAGTCTGTTTCCAACTTTAAACGGAAAATAAAAGTGTATGTTTTAGATTTGCAAAAGCAAGGCGTTACTGATCATTTTATATAGCTACCTGTTTTAGATGATCGTTAAGTTCACATAGTTTTGTTGTTATATTTTGTTTATACAAAAAATTTATGAGGTCGATTGGAGCTAGTGTTTATATTGTTATGTATGTACGAGGTTTTAAGACTAATTACGTGATAGGTGCCAGCTGAAAATCAGCGCTGTGGCCTCCTGCCGCAGCAACATGCTGAGCTGGTCACCTTTTTAAAACTTATAAATTTTGTTTAATATGTTTCTATTTAATTTTAAGTTGTTCTTCTTTATTTATTTTTTATTGAGTGTGTGTAATAGTTTTAGGCAATTAGGTTTAACCAAAATTTGTAATTTTTAAATAAATCTTTTTCTATTCTATTCTATTCTATTCTATTCTATTGCGTCGGATAATGCGAAGGAAAAAACGCATTAAAACTCGAAAACAGACATGAGACTAATCTAGATCGATTTTTCGCCCCCGAATACCCCCAAATACCAAATTTCAGCGAAATCGCTGGAGCCGTTTCGGAGATCCGAATTATATATATACAAGAATTGCTCGTTTAAAGGTATAATATATACTGTGACAATTATTAAAAAGAAAAGAGCAAACGACAAATAAAACGCTTGTTTCAGTAATGCTACGATGCGACAGACAGACAGATAGATATTGTCATCAAATTTATAACCCCTCATATACGCAAAGAGCGTTTTGCAGTGTTCAACGAAAACTTGGAGAAATCGAGCGATTGACGCGCAGTGAAACGAATTATTTTCAAACTAGCTTCTGCCCGCGGCTTCGCCCGCGTGGACTTTATTTTTCGCATTAAAAAGTAGCCTATGTCCTTTCTCAGGGTCTAAAGATTGTCTGTGCCAAATCTCATCAAAATCGGTTGAGAGGTTTAAGCGGGAAAGCGTAACAGACAGACAGGGTTACTTTCGCATTTATAATATTAAGTAGGGAAGTAGGGATAGGGATGTAGCTCCTGTGGAATGTTTCGGTTCTCAAGCCAGACAAAACCAGTTCGCATCACTACTCGCTGACAAGTACTTCGTTGTGAGTTGTTTGATTTATCCAGGAATGCTCTTGTTGAGGCACCTCAACCTCAACTCTGGAGTTGGGGAATCTATCAAACGATTAATTGGAATCACTGGAACCCCTTTGTGCGATTAATGGATCGGTTCCGGCGGTCGCGGATCCTTTTAATTAAGCATTTATGCATAGTTTTATACGCAGACAAGGGAAGTTACAGGTCTAACGCATAACTGAGTCTGTTCCTGAGGTAAGTCCCTCCCACTAACTACCACCAACTACCAGCAAAATTCATTTTTATTCGAGCATGTTCCAAATTTAATAAATTAGTTACTGCTCACCCCGAAGTTGACCTTTTCAACTCTACGCCACAATATATAAGGAAACTTATGGCAGGCGACTTCTTCGACTCTCATCCGGTCACCTAATATTATTTGTAATTTTGTAAATAGTTATTAGTGCATAAAAATAAATATATATATTTTTTTCTCTTTCCTCATATTTTTGGGAATTTTTTTATGTATAAATACATTTCCGTGTGCTTTAGTGACGCTGTTTTATGTAGAAGAACATATGTGAAAACATTTAAATGGTGTATAGCTATACTTTTTTTTGGTAAACTTATAAAAATAAACTGTATGTTTTCCGAATAAACTAAAATAAAACAATAAAATAAATAAGGGAACGGTGCGGGAGGGTCTGTTTACGGAAAACGTCGGATAACTTCAGTCGGGCGTTACGCGACGCGCCATTTGTCACCCCTCCCGTACCGCTCCCATACCTCAGGAACAGACTCAGTTATGTGTTAGACTTATAAGCCTCCGCTGTCCGTCCGTCTGTCCTTCTGTCTGTCAGAGGGCTGTATCTCCGATCAGTAATAGATAGACAGTTGAAATTTGCACAGAATGTGAATTTTTATTGCCATTACAACAGCAAATAAGAAAAATACATTAAAAATAAAAAGGGGTTCCCCCTACCAACGCGTATTTTTATGATCACAAACTTAACTTTGCAGTTGAAAGCTGGAATTTTACTGCAAAGCGAAGTTTGTTTTGCTTGAGAGACCAGTCATTTGCGCGGTTTATAGTACTAGTGGCGCCGTCTAGTGACGCATTAGTTAGAGCACTGTTCGGTGCATATTATTTATGACTTTCAATATATTCATTATACATATTCTGTACGGAGCCCTCGGTGCGCGAGTCCGACTCGCACTTGGCCGTTTTTTTGTATAAAGCTAACCGTAAAAATCCCACATCAAACCTTCTGACGCTCCCCATCAATCAAACCTTCATAAAAACTGAACCTAATCAAAATTCGAAAGCGGTAAATCTAAGATATCAAAGCCCAGTTCTCTGTCATTCGTAATCAAGTTTGTTCTCCCGCCCGCAACGAAACGAATAATATCGGCTTTCACCTTGATAACAAGGATTCCTCGCCGAACCCATCTCAAAGCTGAAAGTTAGATTTTATTGCAAACAAAAACGATCCACGCTTCGAGTATAACGTAAAAATTCACTAGAACCCAGCAGAGTGTAAGGAGACGCTAGTGTGGCTGGGAGATGTTATGGGAGACAGATTTATGGTGCACCGGACGTGAGTTTGGGTACAATTTTGTCTTCATTTTTCTTATAACAGACAAATATTGCTAAATAGTAGAAGCATATTCTCAATAATTAATCGTATGTAGTAATCCTATTTACTAGTAGTATTGTATCCATAAAATAACGTGTATTTAATTTGTCTGTATTTATTATTATATATTATTTATATAAGTATACATATGTGTTTAGTCAAGTATTTAATTATAATCTATAAATATCTGTCACACCTCCACCCAAATATTGTTACTTATTTCCTCTACCCAAAGGTTGTCTGGTAGAGATCGCTGTAAGCGATAAGACCGCCTGTTGTACATTTTTTTTTTAAAATAAGCTTTTATTGGTGTACAATAAAGTTATATTGAATTGAAGCATACACATTTGCCTATCGAGTTTTTAAAAAGCCTATAGTTTGCAGTGGGTGGCAATATCAGTGCGTAACAATTTAACAAGCAGACTAATATAATCTATTTTTGACATACTGTATGTATGGGGAGCAGTTCAACAGGATAAAAAGGAGCTTAAACCATTCTCAGACCTACAAAATATTTTTATGAAACAATTACGTCATCCATTGCCTCGTTGTTACGTCACAGGAGGTCAAACGTACAAAAATCCTTCCTAAAAATCAAGTCTCCGTTACGACGTCTAGAAAGGACAAACAAACAAAGTAACGTTCGTTTGTAATATTCGTATGGATAAACTGTTTAAATTAACTTTTCTTTGCTTCGTATCGTACTTTTGTCATTTGTCTGAGTCGTCATGTAAAAAAAATTATAGGTGGCCGTACGTACGCCTCGTGTAGTACCTTTTTAAAACAACTGTATTAATTAAAGATAACGAATATTTTCAATACATTTTTTGTAACATATTTTAAAACACTATAGATGGCGAGCAAAAACGCTTCAATAGCGAGTGGTATCGGGCAGGTGGCGACATCTATGCTTTCATGGCAGAAACTCGCAAACAATAGGAATTCCTCTTAGTGTAAAACTAAAAAGTTGCCTCCAATAAAACATTATATTACTTCCTCCATACTCAGATCTCTTTCATTCCTAATGGAAGGGGAACACACATGATCGTATCAGGTCGGGCGTCAATTTAACGAATTCCCCGGGAACATAGAATTCCCGGGAATGGGGGAATCAAGAATTACGGGAAATCGGGAATTCACGCCGTTCTCTATCACATAACAGTGATAAAGGTACTGCAAGTCGAAGGGATAATCTTAATAAATCTTCATCAACAGCCTATATTCGTCCCCACTGCAGGGGCTCAGGCCTACTCTCCTACAGAGAATGTATGGGACACAGTACACCACGCGGGAACAGTGCGAATCGGTAAACTTCACACACATCTTTGAATTTCTTCTCAGCAGTGTGCAGGTCTCCTCACGATGTTTTCCTTCACCAAAAAAGCCAATGAGTATTTATATATCATTCGTACATAAATTCCAAATAACAAATTGGAACTCGTTGGTACGAGCCAGGATCGAACACAGACCTCGATTGTTCAAGTACTGACGCTTTACCCAACTGAGCTACCACGGCTTGAGTCTCGTCACGTCTAGGTTTCATCTTGAATTTCTTCTCAGGAGTGTGTAGGTTTCCTCACGATGTTTTCCTTCACCGAAAAGCCAATGAGAATTTCTTATATCATTTGTAAACAAATTCTAAATCATCATCAACAGCCTATATATGTCCCCACTGGAGGGGCTCAGGCCTACTCTCCTACAGAGAGTGTATGGGTACATAGTCCACCACGCGGGCCCAGTGCGGATCGGCGGACTTCACATGCCTGTTCAAGACATGCAGGTTTCCTCACGATGTTTTCCTTCACCGTTAAGCAATCGGATAATGTACTTGAATTGAAAAACAACTCATAGGTACACGGCTGGATTCGAACCCGGTACCCTCAGATTGAGAGTCCGCGCCTTATCCACTGCGCCACCGACGCTTCGTGACGCTTCTGACGCTCTACCCAACTGAGCTACCGCGGCTTGTCTCGTCGTCAGTTCTAGGTATTGTTTTTCTGAGCCTACAATTGTTCAATAAACCTTATTAAACTACATATATCACTAATAACATCGACGCCTCCAATTCCTACAACAACAGCAACAAAATAAGTGTTTACTCGTACCTTCACTTTATGTCTTCAGAAATCGTTACGGCGTCACGAAACACTCATTTCAACCTTTTACGCTTTGCCGGTGTTTCACTTTGTTTGTGTTTTTACTTTGTATTTAACCTATTTACTTTGTTAGTATTTTCTTTGTTAGCATTTATTGTTGCTTTAATAATCGCAGAGTATGTTGAGGTTTCTAAACGACCGATTTAATAAAAGCGTGTTATTTGTTTCATTCTTTTGTTTTTGATGGCTTTAGAATGTGACCTCCACATTTCGTCCCGTGTGTCGTAATAGGCGACAAAGGTAAACATATCTAACTATATAATAACAACCTATTGCGATTACCGATCTGCCTGCCAATCTTGGCGATAATGCAAATCTATTTATATAAAGTCCGAAGTGAGGATCTACAGGTCTAACGCATAACTGAGCCTGTTCCTGAGGTATAAGAGCGGTACGGAAGGATGTGTTTACGGAACGTCAAATGTCGGATAACTTCAGTCGGGCGTCACGCGACGTGCCACTTGTCACCCTTCCTGTACCGCTCCAATACCTCAGGAATAGACTAAGTTATGCATTAGACTTGTAGGAAAGAGGCGAGATTTTGTGGCATTTTATAACAATAGCATCATGGTCACTTAAAATACATATGTATGTGTATTTTGTCAATATATAATTTTGTGAGTTTCTTTTAATTTTCGTTTGATTCGACGTACATTAGATTATTATTGGTCTTGCTTGAGTTTTCAATATCTTTCTTTAAAATTATACCTGTATTTCTTTTACATGTACAAACGTGTTGTTTAACCTAAGTTCCACAAAGAATAAACAGAGAAAAATGAAACGTAATAAAATAAAACATACCACAAGAGGTGCTAGGTGCCTGCGAAACTAACACCTGGAGGTCGTTTAAAACAAACATTATGACTACCCACCAAATATTTTGTACAAATCGCTTGGGGTCACAGAAATCGAAATATTACTGAATACAGGAATAGAAATGGCTTTTTAACTGACTCATAAGCTGGTACTTGTAAACGGCTTCAAAAAGAATAGGTCTATGTACATTTATTCAACAGCACATTTTTTAAATTTAAATTTTCATGTTGTGGATACGTTTTTATTTTGAGATATATACTTCTCATCAGAAATATCGAAACACCTTGTAAGTTTATGTTTTGTAAGGATTATCAGAAAAACCTATGAACATTTAATTTGAATTTAGAACATTAACATTAAGATTTTAAAACCTCATATTATTCACTATTAAACGACATTTGACATATACACATTCTTCTGATAATCCTTACAAAATATAAACTTGCAAGGTGTTTCGATTTTTCTGATGAGAAGTATATTTTGCGATACTTCGAAGTTGGCCCTATTGTCACCAAGTCTGAACCTGATGAAGAGATCACATGGAAATTGAGGGGAGCCCACAGATTTCATAAGAACGTGCTGAAACTCACTGTCTCTCAAACCAAATTAAATCTATAAGTCATCTTCCTACTGCTGAGTTCATGATGGAAGCCACAGCACCCCCAACTAGGGATTGACATATGTCAACAGAAACTACTCGTAATTGGCCGTTCCGGGCAGACGTGGAAGTCTAACACAGATTAAACCTTTTTTAATGTAAGCGATAATGTTTATAAATTTTAAAAAATCATAGCATTTAGTGTGGCAATAAGTTTTTTTTTTAAAATTGACCAACTGATATTTTTGAGGTTGACGACAATTTTTTTTGTCAAAAATGATTTGATCTTTATCTCACTTGACAGTAAGTGACTGTAATAGCATTAAGAGTCACGGAAATCAACTATTGTAGGGCGGACTGCTCCTGCAGTTGTGACGTTAAGTGGTAACCCACTCTCGGATATATATTTTTATGTATAATGGGTTTACATTTGGCCTTCATCTCCCCTGATGGTAAGTGCCGTAATATGGTAAGCGTGCGCGCCCACAAGCCTCAAACTAAAGAGACACTCGCTCTTCTACCTTTCATACCAGAATAGTAGCTAACCGGGCGGACGTAAAAAATATTCTACCACCAACCAAATCGAGTACGGATAGTTACGCCCGCTGGGAATCGAACCTGGGACCTCTAGATTGTTCGTCTAAGCGTGTAAATAATAGGACACGGAGGCGATTAACTTTTATGGCACTTCCATCAATATTTAATATTTAGACTTCCGTGTTAAAACGTAGAAGTAACATTTAGAAGAATACGTACTTAATGCTTAGATTAGGGTTTCTGGGCTTTACGAAGAGTTAGGCTAACAACACTTTCAACTCTAGTCATAGCCGTCGGGACCTCTGGAAGATTATGAGATTATGTTTTGAATATGTACTTGTTTTGAACATGAAAATGAAGCAACAAAATCTACTTGTTGTTACGATTATCATTGAACTGAAAACAAGGTTTAATGTTTGTTTAATAATAATACAAAAAAAATACAAAAATATTTATTGAATAAAACAAGTGTGTAACAATAGTATAGCCATACAGTCTGTCATAGGGGAAGCCCTGTGCGACAGGTGTAGGCTCTCTCTAAGGATGACGTTTTGCTTTGTTATGCACAATATTTTTAACATTTTTAAAAACATGCTTTACTAAGTAGGGTGAGTGTGTGTGTGTGTGTGTGTGTGTGTGTGTGTGTGTGTGTGTGTGTGTGTGTGTGTGTGTGTGTGTGTGTGTGTGTGTGTGTGTGTGTGTGTGTGTGTGTGTGTGTGAGTGTGTGTGTGTGAGTGAGTGAGTGAGTGAGTGAGTGTGTGTGTGTGTGTGTGTGTGTGTGTGTGTGTGTGTGTGTGTGTGTGTGTGTGTGTGTGTGTGTGTGTGTGTGTGTGTGTGTGTGTGTGTGTGTGTGTGTGTGTGTGTGTGTGTGTGTGTGTGTGTGTGTGTGTGTGTGTGTGTGTGTGTGTGTGTGTGTGTGTGTGTGTGTGTGTGTGTGTGTGTGTGTGTGTGTGTGGTGTGTGGGTGTATGTGTGTGTGCTTAGGGGGCTGCCACCAAGTGACAGTTTTCACTTAACAATCATGAAAGGTGAGAGTTGAGTGTGAACAGGTTTTACTTTAATTATTTTAACGTAGTTAGTAAGTCTTCGGTGTCCTTATACTCAAGAGTTTTGAGCCACTTTTTTAGTATCAGTTTACTTGTGCTTGAGGGGAGAGGGTGGAACATAAGAATTTTGTTAATTTTATTGTAGAGATAAGGGGCAAGGAAGTAATGTTGGTGATGGCTAAATGAAGTTCTACAGCGATTTATTTTTGACACTTCGTAGTTTCTCCCTTTTGTGTTATGCTGGTATTTATCAAAGGTAAGGGTTTTGTGATGTCTTATGATCATTTGGGCTATAGCAATTTGCCTTACTGTAAGGACTTGACATTGGGAGTAAAGGGTTCGGGTAGGGAATCTATATCTTTTGAAGGTCATTACTTTTAGAACTGATCTATGATGATGATGATAATAATAATAATATAGCCTTTTATTCAGATCACTTTTCACATTTCACATTTGATTCTTATGTAACGAACTAACATTGAAATCTTATATTGAATAAACAATTTAATCTAATATTTGTTGGTTCGTTATGTTTCCTAAATCTGATTGCCATTCGGCAGAGGCCTCCTCCAACCTTTTCCATTCCTTTCTTTCTTGAGCCACTCTGTTCCATATGACTCCTGCCACTTGTCCAACATCATCGTCCCGTTACGGACGTCCCGGACGATTATGTTAGAATGTTTGTTTACCTATAGACAATACCTAATGTAATATAACCTACAGTTTTTTTTTTTTTTTTTTTATTGAAGATAGACCAACACTTGACCTCAATCTCACCTGATGGTAAGTGACGATGAGGTCATTCCATAGTTTTGCTGTACGCACGATAAATGTGGAAGCGAAACGCTTCGTGCGAGCTGTAGGAATGTCTACAGTGTACGGGTGAAGGTCTGCCGTTCTTCTGTTTGACCGGTACTTGAACGGCGAAGGTGGAATCAACAAAAATAGCTCTTGCGCACACTCTCCAAAATGTATCCTATAAAATACCGAAAGGCAGGCAACCTGACGCCTATGTTCGAGGCTTTGGAACTTTGCCTTATGTAGCGTATCGTTGCCTATCAGTCTCATAGCTCGACGCTCCACCGAGTCCAAAGCAGCTAGTTGATAGCGAGCTGAACCATCCCAAAGATGGCAGAGGTACTCCATGCATGATCTTACTTGAGCGCAATATAGACTCAAGAGCTGTGATGGCTGGAAGTACCGTCTGACCTTCGATAAGATGCCTAGTTTTTTGGCCGCAGTTTTTGCTATGGACTCGATGTAGCTCCCGAAATTGAGATCAGACGCGATTTCCAATCCCAGGAGCTCGAGACGGTTTGTTATCGGTATGGATACATTTTGGAAGGATGGAGCAAGATGAAATGGACTCCGCTTCGCTGTGAACAGACACGCCTGTGTCTTCGACGCATTGAATTTAACTGAATTGGCTTCGCCCCAATCGGACACGGCCTTCAGCGTCAGTTCAACACGTTCTACCATTTCCTCTCTGAGGGATCGGGTGTTCAGACTACTGGCCTGTGCGGTGGACACATAGCTCTCTGTTACTGTGCTGTCATCTGCGTACCCAAAGATACCGGGCATTAAAAGCAGGTCGTTGATGTGCAGCAAAAATAGAGTAGCAGAGAGAACAGATCCCTGAGGGACACCAGCATTGATGCTCAGCAGATCAGACGAGCAGCCGTCAATGACTACTCGAATCGATCTGCCCCTCAGGAAGTCCGATATCCACAGGCACAAGCCAGCAGTTACCCCATAAGCTGGAAGTTTACTGATAAGGCTATCATGCCAGACCCTATCAAAAGCCTTCGAAATGTCGAGTGACACGGCAATAGCCTCGCCGTGTTTCTCGATGGCTTCGCTCCATTTGTGAGTGGCATAAATGAGAAGATCCCCAGTGGACCGGCCACGGCGAAATCCGAACTGGCGGTCACTGAGGAGATCATTAGCTTCCAGATATGCCAGGAGGCGGTTGTTTAATGCACGCTCCATAATCTTGCAGAGTATGGAGGTGATTGCGATTGGTCGGTAATTGTTAGGGTCAGCACGACTGCCTTTTTTAGGCACAGGTTGCACGTTAGCCAACTTCCAGGACTCGGGGACTTTCCCAGTGCTCAGGGAGAGTTTATACAGGCGTGTCAGGACAGGGCACAACTCGGGTGCACAGTTCCGCAGGACTATTGCTGGGATGCCATCTGGACCACTGGCTTTATTCACGTCTAGATTGCGAAGTATCTTTAGTACCTCCTTTTGGTGTAAACGGATATCCGGCATTTCGGAATCACAACGGGGTACAATTGGTGGAGTTTTGTTCACAGTGTCTAGACGTGAGTTGCTCGCAAATAGAGATGCAAATAGGTTTGCTTTCTCAATCGCGGAGTGAGCCAGTGATCCGTCAGATTTCACCAGTGGGGGCAAGGACGGTCGGCAGAAATTTGCCTCGACAGATTTGGCAAGAGACCAGAATGCTTTACTCCCAGAAGGGTAAGAAGCTAGTCTGGCTCCAATACGGCCAATATGGTCAAACCGAGCCTTGCGCATAGTCTTCTTGCAGGACTTGGCGGCTGCGTTGAACGCTTTCTTTAATCGACGAGTGTCCGGAGCTTTACGACTACGAGCATCTGCCCATTCCAGGTAAGCGGAGTGTTTTCGTGCTTCAGCTCTCGTGCACTCCGAATTGAACCAAGGGCGAGCTTTACTCTCGAGTGACGTGTCGAAATACGGAATGAAATACTCCATAGCTCGACAAATCACATCTGAGATTGAATTAGCGCAGCTCGACGGATCGTCTGTACTGAAACACGTTTGCCGCCAAGGATAAGATGCAAAGAAATGACGCATCTCATCCCAATCTGCTAACCTGTATCGCCAAACTCGCCTGGTTCCCTTGGTACTGGGGTCAGGAGGTGAGTAAACAGATACAGATTTCACCAGACAGTGGTCAGAGGTACCTAGTGGGGAGGAAACCGACACTTGGTATCTGTCTGGATCAGTTGTCAGCAGAAGGTCCAAGCAGTTTGCGGTGTGATCATCGACGTCCGGTACTCTCGTTGCACAAGTTACCAGCTGGGTGAGATCTAGCGAAAGAGCTAATGCCCGCGCCTCTCTCCCAGCGTGGTCGGTCTTCTGGTACGGGAACAACCATTGTTGATGATGAGCATTAAAGTCCCCCAGAAAAACGAGTTGTGCAGACGGGTACCGTTGTTGAGCAGCTTCAGCTGCTTTGCCGAGATAATCACATAGCCTCGTCGTGTCCTGATCAGTTCCATGTGACCTGTAAACAGCAGCGTAGACCAGCTGGTGCGTGCCTGTATCCACCAGTAACCACATTACAGAGAAGCTTGGGTCCTCAAGGTTCCGGAGACGCCGACAACAGATGTCATCACGGGCATACGCACAAACTCCAGCTTTGCTAGCAAATTTGTGCTCCAAGGAGTACCCTGGGTAATTGAGGTATGCTGTGTCTGTCGGACATCTGATCTGAGTCTCCGTCAGGAAGAGCATGTGCGGCCTCTCAGCCTCAAGGTGTTGATGGACTGGAACGAGATTGGAGTGCAGACCTCGAATATTACTGAGGTGCACTTTGAGCGCGAGGACGTGCTTCCGCTGTGGAACTCTCTTTGCTTTTCTGTACTTCATGTGGGTTTTTTGTTTGGAAGAGTGAAATAGGCAGGAGGAAAGAAGTGGGACGAGACGCGGCACTGCTAACCCAGTGGTGCTTACCATGTTCCCCACTGATGGTAAGCTAGTCTGGAGCGCGCAGGGACGCCCGAACCCCCCCGGGAGTGGCCATCGGGTCCTCGCATCCGGTCGCCAACCGGCACGATGGAGCACCCCGGGATTTTTCGCAAGGTGGCGGGGCAGCCTTTCATTGGTGGCTAACCAACTACTTGGGCCCCCTACTACCTGCGGTCGGCCAGCGGAGCACCGTGCTTCGGATCCTGCTACCCTCCATGACCAGCTGCCCGGCGGGAAAAACAATGGGGCACCATGACCGGTCTGCATGCGCAGCGCAACTGTCCCGACCTTTCCTCCCAATTGGCTACTCCGTGCATCGTGCCGGAACGCGGTGTTTGCCGCTTGGCGACACGGATTTGCACGGAGGGTGGTAACCAGCCACGGCCGAAGCCTACCACCGGTAAAGATGCTGTTACACAGTTGATACAGTTTGATTAAAATGAAATACTTATTTTGTGTGAGTTTGGTTGGGTACATTTAGGAGAAAGGACCGTGAGCAAGTGACAGAAAACTCTTGCACTTTTTTGCTTAGCCCGCATCCAAGTCCATACCGTGCGATAAGGAACTTCGTTCCAATAAAATAATAATCACAAATATTACAATACTGTTTATTACAAGTACAAATATATATACACTACGATTCAATTTAAATTCAGTCTAATATAAGATAAGATACATATTTATTTTTCCACACACTTGTTTATAATTGACAATTTCTATAATGCACATTCAAACAAAGGCCATGGAGCAGTGTGTGAAACTGGTGCCTGAGTAGGTTGCCCCGTGTTTCAGGACACCAGGTTCTCACCTCACAGTAAGATTGATTATATTAGCATATGTATGGTGTGGTAAGCATTGTATAGTAAACACTAAATAAAATATATAGAAATAGATTTTAAAAAAGCAATAAGTCGAGAGAGAGTGTGTGTGTATGTGTGTGTGAGAGTGTGTGTATGTGGGAGAGTGTGCGTGTGGTGTGAGGGTTTGTGGTGTAAGGGTGTGGATATATTTATTTATAGTGACGTGACTGTATATGGGTATTATGTTTGATAGGAGTTTAGGATAATATGAATTTTGGAAAATGACTTGAGGCAATTTCCAGTTGAAGTGCAGCTTAGAAAGGCACTGAGTGAAGGTCACTACAATAACGTGTGATTTTATATAATTAGATCTATTACCTACCTTTATTTAAAAAGTGTTTTCAAATATAAAAATAGCGTACTGACACTGTCTCGTGTGTATATGGGTTGATTAAATGTCAGTGTCAATGTAGCTATGATATGAACAGTTTCACGAGAGTCGTGGGCGAGTGTGGATGTTTAGTAGTATCGAACACTTGGGCATTGCCGAGCCAGTGAATTGATAGACAAACCGACTTCTACACCGAGTAAATATGTTCTTCATGAGCGGCTTGTTATTCGTAATGAACATAATTTTCGCATCCGGGTAAACACATTTGGGTAAAATCATCCGATAACACGGGATGAGGTCAAAGTAACTCAATCTTAAAACCACAAACATTTTCAATTAAATCCTTCCCATGCTTAAGAAGCGTTTCTGTTTAGAGAGTAACTTGAGAAATGTATCAATATTGTAAAATTCGATTAGTTCGGGTTAGGTAAATTTGTTAAAAAAACTTGAGAGGTGTCAAGGGACACCCGGATGGAACCAAGTTCCTTTCGATTAATTAGTGAAGGAATTGTAATAAAATTTTACAAATTTTCAATAAGGTTTGAACGGATTTTTAACATTATATTTTAAATATGGTTTTGTAGGTTTTTTCATTAGATTTTTTATGTACGTGATACGTTTTGTTTTTAGCGACATCTGTCATTGAGTAGCGGCAACTAATCAGAGCCATCTGTCGTCACATAGCTGTACTGTTGGTATCGTCTTACTACTACGTACGTCGTACTAACAGATGACGCTAACTTACTATAGCAAAAAGTGTCGGTGACAACTTTTCGTAAGAATTTTTTCCGTCTAGCCCCCTTTCACAACGCGCGATAAGGAACTTCGTTCCAAAAAATATCAATTAGTAAAAATAATTAGAAATTAAATGTTAACAAATGAAATAATATTTAGTTTATTCATAACATTCCGAAAGCTTTTTAATTATTGTTATTAATGTTTAAATAAAACATTATTTTATGGGTAAATACAATAGCTAAAATCTTCACACATCGTGCTTCAACTGCTTCAACGCACGGCGTTACGTCACGGCGTGCGATCGACTGCGCGACTAGAATAAATTTTCGATAGGCTATACACATAAGGAAGAGTTTTCGTTTATTCATATTCTCAAACGGCCTCAACTCAAAAGGTAGAAATCCTACATAACCCGGCTCCTCCCCTAAAGAGCCGGGGAATCTTCCAAAGATAATTCCGTAAAAAAAAAGGCTAAGCCTTACAACACACGCATTCCCGGTGGGGCATTCTCAAAAACCACTTTGTGAAACGCTCCCCAGTTTGGTTAGGACATTGCAGGCTGAATCACCTGATTGTATGACAAGTAAACGAGTTCAATTGCCCAAACAGTCTACTTTTACTAAGGCAAATTTAAGATTTATATCGTTTTCTCATGGGTGCCGTTGTCATGGGTTTTACAATTAGAAAACGGCATAGATTTTAAGAAAAAAATTACGGATTGGCTTCTTGGAAACTGCTTTTATAGTGTTCATGAATATTTGAATCATAAGAATTAATCATTTTAAATATACCTGTAATTATAGTTTGACATAAATTAATGAGATGACGTATGAATTACATAACGACAAAATTATTAACATTGTACTAATTTACATGCGATGTAAACTAATTTTTTTACAATGAAATTCCTTATTTGATATGTTTATAATATTTGCACACCTGTGGACAGGTTAAGTACATCGAACTAATTGAAATTACTATCTAAACACCGTGTAAAAAACTATGTACTTGGCAAATAATTTTTTTCTTTATTTCAAAACTGGGACCACACGGGAAGCAGCACCTTTCAAATAAAAAAGAATCATCTAAATCGGTTCACGCAGTCAAAAGTTCTGGAGTAACAAACAAAAAAGCAACAACAAAAAATACTCGTCGAATTGATAGCCTCCTCCTTTTTTGAAGTCGGTTAAAAATTAAGATGCTTCCGTGCTTCCAAAGACACGTTAATCCGTTGTTACTATCTGCGACAGGTAGCTACATGAGCCATGTCAGAGGACTGTGTGTGATTAAATGCTCCTAGGACTGTGTCACTATCGGAGCGGAGCGGATCAATAACTCTGACACTAGGGCCTGTCACAGATCACTATGATGTGGGCTTGTGAGGTCGCTCATAGACCTTACAGCCTACATGATGAGGTCCAAAGAATATAATACTCACAAGGATGAGGACTTTTGAAAGCATTCATTACTCGAAAAAAAAACTTGATTGATCTTTAATTATTATTATTATTTTACATTATTTATAATTATTAATTTTATATTTGTATTCTCATAGCAGAATATTGTAAAACTGAATTGTATGTTACGAAATATGAACCACCACCTGTAATATTTACCAATATTCACAAATAAATAAATGATTGATTGATTGATCAATATTTGCGGTTGGACATAAACCGCTTCGTCCGAGGCCGATTGGTCGACAGGCGGTTAACATCACGTTGTCTAAACGACGGTTAATAAGTAAATTGCGGACGCTGCGGGCATCACGTCCCGCCATATTGACACACGGGCTACCTCAATTGATGCCGGTACATTCGGTAACACACACTGAAACATACTCCTTTTTGGGTGTTGTATTATTATTTAGTACCAGCGCGACCGAATTTTCGGGCCAAAAATACAATTTTATTTTTAATTTGGCTTTAAAAAACTTGAATGCATACAAAGAATTTGTATCCGACCTGGATTCAAAACCAGATTCCTATGATTGTCAATCTTGAGCCATTGCTTGGCACGATGGTTATGCCGGAGCGTGTGAAATTAGTGACCATAAGAAAATTGCATGAAAACTCGAAAACACGCGTTTTCACTGATAGAAAACCAATGTAGTTCGATTTTCCGCTCCTGAAAACCCCCACATACTCCTGTTTCTATAAATCCTACTAATATTATAAATGTGAAAGTTTGGATGTTTAGATGTTTGTGACGCTTTCACGGAAAAACTACTGAATGGATTTGAATGAAACTTTACAATAATATAGCTTATACATCAGAATAACATATAGGCTATAATTTATAAAGACATATTGTGTAAATTGTACAAAATCACACTTATAATATTAGTGGGATTACGTGGGCAATTTGGGCATAACAAAAACGCGTTGCCTAGCGACCGACCATAGAATATGTAAATTCGTATATACAAACTTTCGCGTTTATAATATTGGTGTGAAGACTATTTGAATGTACTACGTCTGATATTGAAATTTCTTTTGTTTCTTTAAACTGTTAGCCTACGTAACAGAATAAACACTATTTTGTATCTTATGCTGGAAATGGAGATAGATGCCTTCTATGCCTATCGGACAAGTAGAATAAATTCTGAAGTACACGCGGACAAAGTCGCGGGCGGAAGCTGGTATACAATAATTGCTCGTTTAAAGGTATGAGATTTAGTAGTAATATCACAAATATGAAATTTCATACGACAAAAATATACACCTTTTAAATAATAGTAAATAATATACTAATAATAAATGTATTGTAATACTGAGTCAAAATTGTCTCGCATCAGAAATGCAGCCAATAAAAATAAGCTATACATTTCCAGTATACGCTGACCTCGTATTGAATGTACTCTCGCACGATGCTGGTTCAGCTTATACTGGAAATGTATAGCTTGACTTGTAGCCGTGCGTATATGTAACACAATGTTTTTTAAAACGACAGCTATTTTGATTACTACTTAGCGTGTGAAACGAATTGTAATCTAATCACACCTTATTAAAGTACAACGTGTTTTTAAATAACTGCAGAACCCTTGCCCTTTAAGAGGGTATGCTGGTGTCAAATGGCCCATACAAACGTAGTTCAGTCATATTTTGAGTATTAAGCTATGAAAATCTATGAAATTTTCAAGACACAATCTAGAAACAAATATCTGTGTCGGTGGTGAGTCAGATTTTCGTTTAAAAATATATACTTCCAGAGTTACAGGGTGTCAAAGAATTGTATTTTACGGTAATAAAAAGCCCCAACTTTGAACCTGATTTACAAGAGTATGAATCAATTTAGAACAATTTGTAAAAACCACCGACATCTGAAATTTTAGTAATATACTGTATTGAAAAAATGGCTACATAATATACTGTATCCTTCAAATGATCCCTGGACTACGAAACATCCAAATAACGGGTGGATAACTTCGCGTAGTGTATGCTGTCTCACCGTACGCGCTCGGGTAGGATAGGGCTCGGAGAGGGACAGCTACAAAACAATGCAACCTTGAACGTGGCCACGTGGTCTTACCAACATAGCCTCTTAATTATAACAATTTCACGAAACAAACAATAATAACAGCTTTTATACACGCTAATGCTAAGCAGTTGAATATACCACCTATCGTGTTTGGCTATTATTATTGTTTTCCTACAACTGGCTCTTTTTAATCGATTTCAAAAAAGGAGGAGGTTATCAATTCGACGGGTATGTTTTTTTTATAATGTTTGTTACCTCAGAACTTATGACTGGGTAAACCGATTTGGATGATTCTTTTTTATTTGAAAGGTGGTGCTTTCCGTGTGGTCCCATTTTAATTTGGTCCAGTTCTGACAACGGCTTCTATGAGAACACGATATAAATCTTAAATTTGCCTTAGTAAAAGTAGACTTTTAGGGGAATTGAAGTCGGTTTCCAGTTCTTTTTGAACGTGTTTACTTGTTTAAAAAAAACTGAAGATAGGTTAACGCTTATTCACGATCTCACCTGATGGTAAGCGACGATGTGGCCTACGATGGTGCCAGTTCACCTTCGACTTAAATTTTTTTAGGATCTTCCAGTATGATTGATATTAGATTGAGATATTGAGATTGATTGAGATATTATGCCGTGAAAATAAGATCCTAAAATCATCATCAACAGCCTATATACGTCCCCACTGCAGGTCTCAGTCCTACTCTCCTACAGAGAGTGTATGGGACATAGTACACCACGCGGGACCAGTGCGGATTGGTAGACTTCACACACACCTTTGAATTTACATTTCACCTCAGGAGTGAATGATAATGATTGTTGTCATATATTATTCGTACATAAATTCCAAACAACAAATTGTAACTCATTGGTACGAGTCAGGATCGAACCCAGAACTCGATTGTGCAAGGACTGACGCTCTACCCAACTGAGCTACCACGGCCTTCAGGACAATTGTTAAATATTTCAGAAATTTTAGGAACTTCCAATATGATTATACCGTAATAATTATAGTTTAAAAAAGTAAAACACGCTTTTCGAGTGTCGTACTGAAAACCTTTTTAATCCTAATACAAATTTTACACGAGTACGTATTTATTACTCACACAGACTTTATTGTAAAGATGGAGGACGGACCTGCACGCGTCAACTAGAAACTGTGTTCATTTATTAATTTCTTTCTCCTGTTTTAACTTGGTGCATAATTCCGCAAATAGCGGCTTTTTGTTTTAAAGTTTCTTGGTGAAACTGTTGGCTTTCACTGATGTTCCCGTGACACTAGGTTGCTGCATTGTTTTGTCGCTTAGTGTACTCTAAGCGGTACTAGTTTTTACCTAGTTTGTTTAAACACAAACATTTATTTTATCAATAAACATGTTACTTGTAAATTTGTTGGTTATTTTTTCCTCGTTTGACAAATACACGAGCGATAGCGACGTGGTCCCAAGAACTATCAATCAAACTATTGTAAGAGTCTGGATTTTAAACAGAAGACTAGCGTTATAATTTCAAAAAACACGGGGCCCAGGAGAGAATTTCTCCATCCAACTCCTGATTCCGTGGTCAGATCAGCTCGGTGTTGCCAAATTATTGTATTTTCATCTGAATTACATATAATTGCAAAGTTTCAAATCGCTACGACTTTTAGAAGTAACTTTAAATTGACTTGCTAGATTTTTTTACATACATAGATGGATAGATAGTTAGTTACTTCCAAATAAATGAACAAATTTGTAAAGAGAGCTCCACAGTGAACAGTCATTTTATATCAGGAAGCCAGCAAAACCGAACGATAACAACAATATCAGCTATAAATGCTTATACGATAACATTTTTCAGTTTACAACCGAAACATGTTTCCGAACGCATCCTCTGGGTATCTACGTCTTGTCTTCAGTCATAAAAACTCACTCACTGCACGCTCACACGTAAATACTTACTCATTTTATAATCATATTTACATAAAAACGTTACAATGGGTTAGTCAGAACACTATCTCATACGTGGTTAAACAGATCTTCGCGGTTAATTCATTTTAATTAATGACAAATACAGATAAATAAATATTTTAAGAACCGAAGTTAAACATTCTACGATTACTAAACATCTGTTAAAACTTGTCGTGTTTTATAACGTATCGAACGTAAAATTGGAAGCAAAAAGATTGTGATGAATATTTGAAAATCGAATTTGATGTGACGAGTCAATTTTAAATAAAGAAAAAGAATAGTTATTGTCAATGCTTACATTGAGTGATTATTCAGCCAGTTCGAAACAAGTTTTCAAATTGTATTTTAAATAAAAACTTTTGTATTTTAGTAAAAATGGTGTTCACTATAAATAAAAATGTAGATATAACACACGTGGATGTGAAGGAACGTGTGTGGAAACAGATGCTTATTTCATTTTTGGGTAAGAGATTTTTAAAAGAAAACTTTTTTGTTATTTTGTTATAATGTTTTCTGAAATCTTTTCAGCCGGATATGCGTGAATGAGTAACAACCATACCACCAACTTTGATAAATTGAAAAATAAATAATTAATATACAATATTCTCGATAAAAGTTTCATACTAAATTTTTGTTGCCATAATCTTTTAAAATAGAATAGCTGGCTGTGTGCAGTAATTATAAAATAATAGGACATCTGATTATAATGTCAAAGGAGTATCTTCTATAACTGTGGAATCTCATGTTTAATTTTCACACACAACTTTTTGGTAATAGTCCAAAGCGCCATCTAGGGACCATTTGATGAGTAAGGGTTATTAGTTGTACGTTAATGATATTTATTTCGCGACACTATCATTCCATCTCTTATTTTTTGGTAATTACTTATCAAAGCTATTCTATTTTAAAAGATTATTGCAACAGAAATTTAGTCTGGAAACTTTCTGAGCGGAATCCCGTTAATCGACATATATTCCTTAGTTTGAAGTCTATCGGAATTAAAGTATAGCCCGTTCGCTTAGATAGTGTCGCCTTTGTGAAATTCTGCTCCCGCAAACGACGCCTCTGTTGCGTCGTACAGGTACAGCCGCTGGTGGATTTGGAATTTTACATAGAGGCATCGCAGTGTGGTTGTGTATGTGACTTTCTGGGGGACTGCTGCTTGGTTTTGTATTCTAGGTTTACACTTGGCCTTCATCTCACTTGATGAAGATGATGGTCACGGCCGTTGGATGGTAAGCGAGCGCATCTTGATCCTCAAACTAATAAGGCGCTTGCTATGCTACCTTTCATACCGGAACACAACAGTGCTATTAACATTGCTGTTTGGCGGCAGACTTAGGTAACATGGAGGTAGCTAGCCAGGCAGACAAAAATTATGCAATATCACCAACCAAACCGAGTACAGATAGGAATAGCTCTGGGAATCGAACCCGGGACCTCCAGATTGTGAATCTAACAATTTAGCCATTAGGCCATGGATGTTAGAAAATGTTTTGTGTTGGGGGCGGCATATAAACCAAGGTGACACTATCTAAGCGTACGGACTTTAACGTGGAATTCACCCCCAAAATTTTCACTCTTCAGTTACGAAAGGGTATCAAAACACCATTGTTTAGACTGTTTGATTTCCAATATTCAGAGAAACTTTCGCCGCGGGTATGCAACTTCTAGTGCCTATTAATTTGAAAATGGCTTTCGCTTGGACTTTTGGCAGAAATTGTCCAACGCGAACTTCTATTTCGATCGGAGGAAAAAGTAACATTTATCCTTTTCTGACCCTCAACTATCCTTATACACAAGTAAACGCGTTCAAAAAGAACTAGAAACCGACTTCAACTGCCCTAAAAGTCTACTTTTATTAAGGTAAATGTAAGATTTATATAGTTTCCTCATGAATGCCATTGTTAGACCTGGGACCACACTGGAAGCATCAGCTTTCAAATAAAAAAAGGACCATCACGAACGGTTCACCCAGTCAAAAGTTCTGAGCTAACAAACATTAAAAAAACATACATGTAGAATTGAAAACATACTCCTTTTTTGAATTCGGTTGAATACCACGTCATTCTGACTCTCAATTACGACGTAAAACTGAAATTCGCATTTAAAATCAGTAAGAACTTCTCAGTCAAATAAACCTAAGCATCCAGAATAGTTTTACGGAGAAGGTTTAATAATAATACATACGATTACATACACGTCTAATTTATACATTAAACACACACACACACACACCTTCCGCAACGTTTGGGTAAATAATCGGGTAAGACTTCTGAAGTCGTTTGTTTTTCTTGTAAAAGATACAAACAAACCAGATCGGAAAACTGTCTAAAAATATAACCTAATGTAAACTTGCTCATGAACACTCGAACAGTTTTATACGCAGTAATAGTCTCCAATTAAATATAACTTCAAACTGTTTCCACTTGTGAGTTTAGGTACCTATTGCACGAATTCCTACAAAGCTGAACTCATCTGGGCGTTTGGGAAGTTACGCCATATCCTTGTCCAAAATACTTCAGCGTCTAGTACAAAACTCTTTAATCAGTGCGTGTTGGCAGTGATGGAACACAGAACCGAAACGTGGTCCTTCAATGTTGGACGAATAAACAAGCTCAAAGTCATTCAGCGAGTTATGGAACGAGATATGCTAGGAATTTATCTACGTTATAAATCTGTGATGAGGGCGTTTAAGGACGAATTAAAGTCAACCATGGCTTGACGAGTCAAAGTTGAGGGCTATTCTCGGAATTTCTCTACGTGATAAGGTCCGAAATGAGGAAATCCGTAGACGAACGAAGTCAGTGAGCTGAAGTGGCAATGGACAGGCCACATCGCTCGAAGAACCGATAACCGGTGGGGAGTAAAGGTTCTCGAGTGGCGATCACGTACCGGGAAACGTCTACCGGGCCGTCCCCCTACTAGGTGGACCGACGACCTGGAGTCGCTGGATGCAGGTGGCTCGGGACCGCTCGATGTGGCGTACCATGAGGGAGGCCTAAGTCCAGCAGTGAAACTTTCACGCCTGATGATGGTGAGATTGTGAACATGAGCCTTCCTTCTTAATCATCCCAACGAAGGGTCCATGAGGGTTAATCTGGTATTGTCATACTCCTGACTGGTCGATTGGTGATTGAAGCCGATGTTTATTAATAGATGACTAGAATAGAATAGACCAATGAATGATATGCGATAACTATTTACTAAAGCTGAGAGCACACGGCCGTTATCATTTCATACCATTATTAGCCTTAAATTGTGCTAAAATAAGCTCCGACAGGACAATTAACGATAGCGTAACGATATAATACACTTAGATTCACAATAAATATACAGCAAAATTTTAAGTCAATGTGATCACTGAATTCACTTCCAGGTACGGTAGCTTAAAAATGTTACTGATTCCTAGTAAAACTGACCACAAACCTATTTCGTATTCTGTGACCAAACTAATATAATATTCAACGGTTAGTTTTCTCATGAGATTCTAATTTCCGATTTCTTCTTCTTTCCACATAAAATCTAAAGTTATACAACCAGAAACTGTGACAAAATACGTCTGCAATCCCTAAAGGGGTATTAAATCTTAAAATCGCCTGAACATATTTTTATTTTAACCATCCCAATTAAATTTACAATATATTGGTTTGAGAGACATTTGATGGACAAGACACGTAGATTGAAAGTTAAATACTGATAAAAATTACAAAAATGTATCTTCAAAATTATTACACTCTTTTTTTTTTTTTTTTTTTTTTTTTACAGAGTATAGATCAACGCTTGGCCACGATCTCACCTGATGGTAAGCGACGATGTGGCCTACGATGGTGCGCGTTGGTCTAGAAGGTGCCTGTTCACCCTCGACTTGAAGACACCCAAGTTATAATTTTCTGGGAATACAGACGCCGGCAGCGCGTTCCACTCCCTGGCTGTACGCATGATAAAATTAGAAGCAAAGCGCTTAGTGCGAGCCATAGGAATGTCAACGACGTATTGGTGGAGCCCTGCTGTTCGTCTGTTGGATCGATACTTAAATGGCGATGGCGGAATCAACATGAACAGCTCTTGCGCACACTCTCCAAAATGTAACCTATAGAATACAGAAAGGCAGGCCACTTTTCGCCTGTGTTCAAGGCTTTGGAGTTTGGCCTCCACGAGCGAATCATTGCCAATGAGCCTCTTTGCACGTCGTTCTACCGAGTCCAGGGCTGCTAGCTGGTATTTAGCAGAGCCATCCCAAAGGTGACATAGGTACTCCATACATGATCGAACTTGAGCTCTATAACTCAAATATTTGTACAGTGTACATACTTTTTATTATTAATTAATTGGTGCAAACAGAATTTTTCTAGCTACGAGTATACTATTACAATAAACTGCAGAAATTGTAAGTCATGAGTCCAAAATTAATGATATAAAAAAGTTTCTATCGAAGTAAATGATGTTGATTTCATCAAATACTTTTTATCATTTATAAACATACATCGGTTCATGGTACAAAATAAAAGTATTCGCTTTATTTTTGATAGTTTATGCATAAATAAAACTCTCAAATCAAAAACATTATTCGCGTCAAAAGTTAAGCATTCTCTTCAAGCATGTATTCTGTTCAGACGCTTTTAATATTTGCTGTGATTCTGCTTGTAACAAATCGAAGATGCTAGACAATTAAAGATGGCCAGAGGTCACTAAATCAACAGCAGTGTTGCCAGTGTAGCTTATTAGATTTTCAACTAGTTCGCTGTCTTGGGGCTGTATTTAATTGTCTGTGACTGAATCTTAGATCTAGTACTACGGAATATCTAGTATGTTTCGAGTAATATATAGTTTATTCTCCTTCTTTTTATGTCAATGGCGGACATGGAAATCTAGATCTTGCCAGCCCAGAATGTACAGCCATTTCTCTTGCACTTTGGGTCCCCAAAAGTTTAGTTTCTGAATGCGATCATGGAATCAATTCTACGTTTCAGCTACCTTAAAATATAATAGATATATAAATATCTGGTTTTAATAAAGATTTGTTTGATAACTTTTTATGAAATAGTAAAAGAAATTCCTTATTCATAACAAATTACAAAATCTTATTTACGAAAGTGGACAAAGGGGAATATACTCGTACATAATCGTACGATTGTAAAGTTTTGGAACAATTTCCAAATTCAAATTTCCCAACTACTTAACATCCCACCGGCATGAAATTTTTTCCATTCATGTTTGTCTGTAAAGATGATAAGAAGTAGAATAATTTATACACTGTTAAAGAACAATTTGCATTATTAAATGAAATATGTTAATGACACCAGTTTGACGGTAGACTAGATAAGCGTTTATAATTAACGATGAGTAATTTTAAATATTCTAATTCACCTTTATCTTGTTTGTCAAAGCAATTAAAAATTAAAATTCTGTTTAAGTTCCATAACATAAAATGCTGAGAAGATTTGCTATAACGACCTCGTTTGGAAGGTGGATATAGTAATCGCAACCTATGTTTGCCCCTCTGAAGTTAGCTACAAAAGACTGCGGAGTATCAATTATTAACGTATAAGTGGGAGGCAAGGCAAGTTAGCGGGTGCAAAGAAATATCCTAGTGTTGTATGTTATCTAGGGATAGTTATTATCGAAAATAATACACACACATTCCGCCTGTACGTGTGCGAAATTCCAGAGCTAACTTCAGAGGGGCAAATATAGCGTGCGAGTACTGTAAGTATAAAATTCACAGTTAGAAATAGTTTCCATATTTATAATTATAAACTTTTCGTAATCTGAAGTTATATTTTCTTTCCAGCCAGTCTCCCATTCCTCACGCACGGCGTCGAAACTATAAATCTGTCGTCATCACCCCACTCTGGGCACTTCACATCAACTCCTGATGATGTGCCGTGGTCATCTACAGCTCTCATCATCAGCGCCGGAGTATCAGCTCCGTTCTACTGCTTCCTGATAGACAGATGGGGACGGAGGAGTGGCATTTATGTTGTTAGTTTAGTTCAGGGGGTAAGTTTATTGATTGTAAAACATTGTGATATATTTTTTGTTAAATCCCCAAGTCTCGGGTTCGATTAGGGCAACAGAAATTTAGTATGAAACTTTAATGGAGGTGGATCACCTTACTACGATATTGCTTTGACTAAAGGTATTGCACGCTTCAGTATTTGATATTAATTTTAACTTGACACCTCCACGCGTTTAGATAAAAGGTTTATTCCTTTTGAGTTACGGACCCCTTCATATGACTTACCAAGCAAACCAAGGACTGCTGGACATTGACCCAGAACCTCTGGTATGAGTCCAACGGTGAAGCCGCTCTTACAAAGCCATTAAGCCACGGAGCTGGTTATTATAGAAGTAAAGCTACGATTATGTTCCAGGCGTCCTGCATCCCTCTCTTTCTACCATCATCCGATGCCAGCGTCATAGTTCTCCACGTGTTTGCGGGGCTGGCGTCAGGTGGCCTTTTCACCGTGCTTCCGATCTTCATCCGGGAGATCAGCTCCGACCGCATCAGAGGTAAAAGTTTTATAACGATATTAATAAATTGGAGCGTTAAATGTATGAAACTTGTATGAGTTATTACTTCAATGTGAACGGTGAAAATGCAATTAAAAAACTAAATCGAATAAGCATTTTACTATTCACATATATGAGCAAAGCGTCGGTGGCGCAATGGATAAGGCGCGGACTCTCAATTTGAGGGTACCGGGTTCGAATCCAGCCGTGTACCTATGAGTTGTTTTTCAATTCAAGTACATTATCCGATTGCTTAACGGTGAAGGAAAACATCGTGAGGAGACCTGCATGTCTTGAACAGGCATGTGAAGTCCGCCGATCCGCACTGGGCCCGCGTGGTGGACTATGGCCCATACACTCTCTGTAGGAGAGTAGGCCTGAGCCCCTCCAGTGGGGACATATATAGGCTGTTGATGATGATGATATATGAGCATTTAGTAAGCATATAATAAGCATACTGCTATATTTTGCGTAATTTTGAAGACTTTAAATTCTTGCAAAATCGTTTTACAAAAATCGAAATTTTTTATTTCATTTATTAAGTATTTTTGTTTTGGAGGCTTTCTTTTAATGCTTGTTCTGGTATAAAATACAATTCAATCTATCTAATTTGGTGTCAAGTACCCATTTGTAGCAACTGAAGTTAATAATTAAATGAGTAATTATTAAAATAATATCCCTTATTTACTTGAAACAAGTAAATGCGTTCAAAAAGAACTGGAAACTTCAGTTTTAAAGAAGACATATTTAAAAAAAATATCTTTTTCCCATTGATGCCGTTGTTATCCAAATCGGCCACACAGTCAAAAGTTCTGAGGTAATTTTTTTTAAAAAAACATACCCGTTGAATTGACGTCCTTTTTTGAAGCCGGTAAAAAAGAATTTATTTAGATAAAAATTTATTCTCAGTCTTATTATCACCACATGGTAAGAAACGATAAGACCGTTTCGATGGTAAGCGTGCACACATACCACCAACCAAACTGAGTACCAACAGGTACTCCCAGGATTGTAAGTCCAAGCCATTATCATCAATCACAACAAGCTACTGGAATAAGTTCCAATTATTTCCAAGGGTTTGATCAACTCTTTTCCAGGTTTGACGTTGTCATTCACGATGTCGCTCACGGCTTTGGGCTACATGATAAAATGGCTGCTGGGCGCTGAAGAGATCATGTTCCTGATGGTGGCGCTGGTAGCCTGCCAGTTCCTCTCCATGTTCATCATAGTGGAATCACCAGCCTTCTTGGTTAAAGTTGGTAAAGTCGAGGTAAGGCGACTGCAGACGTATCAGCTAAATATTTCGTCCGTAGACTTCAGAAATAGTCCTCCGGGAACTATTAAATTTATTTGTTAATATTGGCAAAATTACAGGCGGTTCATAAATCATAACATACAATTCTCGTTTCACGATATTCAGCTAAATATGCTCAAAAGGATATAAAAGTAAGAAATGATAATTAAAAGTCAAAATAAATTAGCAAAATTAAAGGTTAGTTTATCGAATCAAGCATTAAATAAAATATAAATATGAATCAACGATTATTGGCTTTTGGTGAAGAAACCTGCACACTCCTGAGAAGAAATTCAAAGGTGTGTGTGAAGTCTACCGATCCGCACTGGGTCCGCGCGCCCGTACACTCTCTGTAGGAGAGTAGGCCTGAGCCCCTGCAGTGGGGACATATATAGGCTGTTGATGATGATGATAAAATCATTATCATCTCTATCCATTACATAAGTTTTATGTTTTTTTTACAGATATAAAATTAATAAAAACAGAATATTCGAATTTTAAATTTATAAACACGCGAGTTGATTTATTTCATGTTGCCTTTCTGTTACATTGATAGGTCATTGTTGTTGTCTCACCATACATCAGTAAGTTTTGTTCAGAACAAAATGGCTTCACGCTTTCTACACCGACTTTGTTACGGATTAAGACCAAACTCTAACCTATTGTGTATTTAAAAATATGTCTGTCTCTTTTTTAGGAAGCGAAAATCAACATAGGAAAACTGAAATGCTTATCAGCAGATAATCCTGCTTTAGCGACGGAAGTGTCCCGACTCAAAGATGAAAGCGATAGGGCGAAGTCAAGCGGGGATCTGACCGTTTACAGAATTTGTAAGTGGCTGCTTTATGTTATTTTCAGGTATAAGAGGGTATTCCCCTAAAGTTCCCACCGTAGCTGCTAGCTAGCGCATTGCATACAATAAGATCCTGTTCCTCATCTTTCGATAGGATTCTTACTATATTTATTTTGCCATAATCATTTAATATATAAATAATATAATACATAAAATCCATTTTTTAAATATATATATATACTTAACGGACTCGATAGATGGAGCGGAAAAGCTCGAAATGAAACATATTACAAAATCATTTCCACACACCTTTAAAGTCTTTTTAACAGCAATGACAGATTCATTTACACGGCAGCTATATTCTCTTTTCTAAGGGTACGACATGGAGTTAACATGTGCTTCATAACACTAAAACTACTTGCTTTTAATTCATACGAAAAAATATACATTTTATAGCTAAGATTTACATTTTTTATTAAGAGGCTATGTTGGTAAGACCACGTGGTCGGTTTCAAGGTTGCATTGTTTTGTAGCTGTCCTTCTCCGAGCCCTATTCTACCCGAGCGCGTACGGTGAGACAGCATACATTACGCGATGTTATCCACCCGTTATTTGGATGTTTCATAGTCCAGGGATCATTTGAAGGATACAGTATATTGTGTAACCATTTTTTTAATACAGTATACTAATGAAATTTCAGATGTCGGTGGTTTTTCCAAATTGTTCTAAATTGATTCATACTCTTGTAAATCAGGTTCAAAGTTTTACCACCGAAAAATACAATACTTTGACGCCCTGTAACTCTGTAAGTATATATTTAAACGAAAATCTGACTCACCACCGTCACAGATATTTGTTTCTAGATTGTGTCTTGAAAATTTCATAGATTTTCATAGCTTAATACTCAAAATATGACTGGACTACGTGCTATGGGCGCTTTGACAACAGCATACCCTCTTAAGCATTTTAGATTGAGTCCCTCATTATATAATAAGGCATCGGATTGTTACGTCGCAAAATGAGTATTTGGATATGTCTAGGCGACTAAAGCCAAGCATTATTCCTTTGTTGATTATTAAATAGTTTTTAAAATTATTTTCTCTTATTCCTCATTAAGCACACAGATAGTTGATTAGGTTTAGGTACTCTTTTCAATAATGTACAAGTCCACGAAATAAACACATAATACATTGTAATCTTATACTTGGAAGAGCGATACGCTTGCTATTGAACTGAGCCTTAACTTTATTTTAACCGACTTCAAAAAAGGAGGAGGTATATTTTTATATTTTTGTTTGTTTGTTACATCAGAACTTTTGACTGGATGAACCGATTTGGATGATTCTTTTTTATTTGAAAGGTGGTGCTTTCCGTGTGGTCCCATTTTGGTCCAGTTCTGACAACGGCATCCATGAGAAAACGATATAAATCTTAAATTTGCCTTAGTAAAAGTAGACTTTTAGGGCAATTGAAGTTGGTTTCCAGTTGTTTTTGAACGCTATTACTTGTTCTTTTTAGTGAAGAATCCACTGTACCGTGACGGATTCAAAATTGGATTTGTTCTCTACACCACGATCATCCTGTCGGGCAGCATAATTTTCCTGGATCAGGAGAAAACATTGGAGCAGCTCAGAATGACGATCGACTCTGACAGTACTCTGACAGTCAGCTGTATTTTTGGTGGCAGCTTGTGCTGTTTAGCTGTGATACTATTTCTAGACAGGAAGGTAAGCATTTTTATGGTTCCATACCCGAAGGGTAACCAACGGGACCCTATTACTAAGACTCCGCTGTCCGTCCGTTCGACTGTCGGTCTGTTTTTTTTAAATTTATTTTCATTTTTAATAATAGATAATGTACAATATACTATATTTCTTGACACTTAAAAAACACATGTCCGGTAGTGGAGACCTGGTTCCTGTAGCACAGGGGATCCTAGTTCAGGAGCCAGTCTTCACAAAGTTACGAGACCATAGAATTAAGTAATTTATCATTAATATGTACAAACTTTGTGGAGAAAAATAAATATGCTTTATTATTTATTATTTAATTTTTAGTATTTGTTGTTATATCGGCAACATAAATACATCATCCTTTTTTTAACAAAAGATAGACCCACACTTGACCTCAATCTCACCTGATGGTAAGTGACGATGAGGTCGACGATGTTACGTGTTGGTCTAGAAGGTGCCTATTTACTCTTCTTTTGAAGATTCCCAATTTTCGGGGAACACGGAAACCGGTAGCGCATTCCATAAATTAGCTGTGAAAATTTCAACGGTCTCACTATCACGGTTCATGAGATACAGTCTGGTGACAGACGGACAGCGGAGTCTTAGTAATAGGGTCTTGGTTGTCGTTGGGTATGGACTCCTAAAAACCTATGTCATTAAATTCCAGCACATGTTAACAGTAAGCTTCTCGACCATGTCGCTGTCAATGGGCGTGCTAGCTGTGTACACGCAAGCCGACCTGACTGTAGCCACTCTGCGGTTGGTACCTCAGGCTTCTTTGGGTGTCCTGGTGTTCGCATACGGCGTGGCGTGGGGCCTTCCGACAGTCGTCGCCGTTGAGATACTCAATATGGAAGTAAGTACTTGTTTCATTAGGCGTTTAGGCGCGACTAGTGTAATAAATATTCTGAATTTCAAGATGATCACATAATTTCTGAGATAAGCAAGTGTGACAAACTAATGGATAGGCGAAGTAACAATAAGATTTTTAAAACTTTTGCTTGAATGAAATGAAAATCATTTAATCCAGACCATCAGTCCATATTTAAAAAAAAAGTCAATTCCAATTATGAATGATGTCAAATTTGTAACTTAAAATTGTATGGCAAATTTAAAATAGTATGGCAAATTTAAAATAGTATGGCAAATTAAATTAGTATTATAGTAGTACAGCTTGGAAACCTAAAAGCTAACTAACATTTTCCTTCCTAATTAGAAAAGCAAATGAGTGTTTTTTTACTAATTAGTGTCTTAACTACACAAGCAATAGTTAGCTTGGGTGATGAAAAACCCTTGCCCTTTTTCCCATGGGAACATGCTTGAAGTCAAACCTAATCTCCAAAGATAAACTTGTTACTCGTATATATGATCTAGTTATTAAATACTAAACAAACTCATACGAGAGAACATTTAAATTACCTCGAAACCTCTTAACAAAGCAAATTGTTTTCAATGCCCCTACCATGGGTGACATTGGCAACGGTCGCTAGCGATAGCATAAAAAGTTTAAATTTAGTAAAACTGTAATTAGATTTTTATTTTGGGTCTTTCGATCAATAATGTATAAATAAATCATATGGCATAGAAGTTTAAAATAATTATAGAAGTTTATAGACAGAAGAGAAATAAGATAGCCATGGTAGCTCAGTCGCGTAGAGGGTCAGTCGATCCTGGCTCGTACTAATTAGTTCGAATTTGTTATTTATGTGTGAATGATGACAATAAATTACCATTGGCCTTCCAGTGAAGGAAAACATCATAAAGAAACCTGCACACTCCTTAGGAGGAATTCAAAGGTCTGTGTGAAGTCTACCGATCAGTACGCATATACGCTATACGCATGGTAGACTATGGCCCATACGCTCTCTGTAGAAAGAGCCTGGGTCTCTTCAGTGGGGACATATATAGGTTGTCGCTGATGATAATAGGCTGTTAAAATGATGAAATAAGTATAGTCAGTTAATCTCACTTCTAGGTGCTTCTAGTTTGCTTTGTAGTTTCGTTGCTCTCGCTAGCGACTTTCGCAAATACGAATTACGAACTGATGGTACGGGTACAGACTTCAACAACTGGATTTGTTTCTGACGTCCACATACCATTGTTCCTTGTTACAGATCCGAGCCAAAATACTAGGCATATTGTTCACGTACTCACAAGTTCTGAAGTTGGCGCATGTACACTCCTTCAAGCACATAGAGGACTACATGGGCATTTACACGTTGCTCTATATATTTGCGTGTGTCAACCTTTTTGGAGCGGTATACTCGCAGTTCATTATACCCAATATAAAGGACCGGACAGTTAAGCAGATAGAGAGACAGTTGAAGAGGGTGCCTTTGTTGGTGTTTAATACAAAACTGAGTAATAAATGATATGTTTATGTCGTGGATTGGTGTCTGTTTGTGTTTTTAATTTTTATTTTAACCAACATAGCTGTATTAGCAAGCTGAAGTGGCAGTGGACTAGTCATATTTGCTGAAGGGCTGACAATCACTGGAGCAGACGGGTCCTCGAGTGGAGACCACGTATAGGCAAACGTCCCCCAGCGAGGTGGAAAGACGACTTACGTAGGGTAGCCGGACATGAATGCATGCGGAGAGCAGTGCATCGGCCTAGTATCAGTAGTCCGATGATCGAACTACTGATACTTTTTCGGCTCAGTAGTCCGATGATGCAGATGATTATAGATCATCGGACTACTGAGACTTTTAGTCCGATTATTTACACATTTCGATCGACTTACCGAAATAAGAAATGGATGCGGTAGTATTAACTTTATTTTTGCATATTTATATATTTAGACTTGCATATTTATTTTTACTAACAAGCTAAATATAAAGCAATTTTATATAAAAAATAGGTACTCCTATTTTGCCACCAGTCATATATGTACCTACTTGTATACAATTACTTCAACTATAAACTTTTTAATTCAGATGCAATAGGCCTGTTTCCACTAATAACAAATTGCTTGGTTTATAGTTTCTAATTATAAATGAGGAGACGAAGATAAGAAAAAACTAGTATATTTCTCAAAAAAGTTAAAGATTATTAATATTTTTAGAAAATGAATTCGAAAAAAAATAGGCATTAGGTCACGTGACAACGAACACGAAGAACGCGGCGCAAGAAAGTGTGACGTCACGCCTCGCAAAACATCATTGTTGTTGTTGACGTTTTCATATCACAGAGCAGGTTATTTCGCGAGCTGTGACGTCATTCAAGACGCCATGACACTATTCAGCGTTTTCGAGGGAAATCTAAATGGCTTTTTTAAAATACAAAACACGTAATGTAAATATTGATTTTCTTTAAAATATAGTTTTTTTGGGATAAAATAGATATTAAAGTATATAATTAGCCAAGTTTTCAAATTTAGTCAACTAGCCTATTGACTGGTGGCTGTCAACGAGAGCGACGGAGGGCGGAACAAAACACAAGACGCGCACTCGCGAACGATCGTTTGTTCTGTGTACGTGTTCGATAGTTTAAAGAAAGATATAAACTCTAAAGCATATAAAATAAAGTAAATGTAGGAATAGTGACGTTTTGAAATTAAACGAATTGTACAAAGTCCAGGCTGTGGCTACATTACATTGCCGGAATATTTTTGTGTTTGTATTCAATAAAAAATTTAGCCCTCGCGGGGTACACCAGGCATAAGATAAATATGTAACTATTTTATATAGACAAATATACATGAAAGGATGGTTTATTCAAATAATTAAATATGGCATATAGTACCAAATTATGGCACAACAAGAAAGAAAATATTCAAAACATTCTTGCATTTATATAGTAATGATAATAATTATAATTAGTTCATATTTATAAATCATAAAAATTAGTTTTACTAATCACGTTCACACGATACAAACGATAGCTCGCGACAACCCGCGAGGTGTACGAACGTCACATGACGTCATCTGGTCGATTCAAAAAGATTCTATGGAGTGTCCGGGCTGTGCCATTAGACCACGGCGGCGTTTATTTGAACCCTTCAAATAATCACGCAATCGTCCACCCCATTCACTTGATGGGTAATTTAAGCAATGAACCCCTCCTAATCATCTCATTTCGTATTTTTTTACCCTTACGTATGTCTATTTGTTTAATACTCTCATTTGCGCCTGAACCTAAGTACAGTATAGCAATCTCGGCGCGAACTTGAAAAATGGTGGTTCATTGCAATTTTGTTAATTGGTTAATAATACTGTTAAGTGTGTTTTTTGTGTTATAATGGTGTGATATAGTGCAAAAAGTGTCATGGACGGTGTTATAGTATCAATTACGTAAAATTGCTAGGGTTTCGACGCGATCGGAAGATTTTACCATGTCGAGTACATTCGGCATATGGATTCTTTCGAATAATGTTAAAACCAAGGCTGGCCTTTGAAATTCTCGTCAAGAATCCAAAACAAGCGATAAAATGTACACATTATACATTTTATTGAGAAAGCTGAAGAAATGGCTTCGGCATAGTTTATAACCAAAAATTTGTTCACCTAATTTTACTCGTCATTGGCTAGATAACCACTGGTTAAAGCCATTTTTTTAAAGTACAATATAACTCATAAGTACTCCATAAGCAGGGCTGCCAACCATCCAGATTTGACTGGAATTTTGCGAAGGTCTAGTGCAGGGATGTCGAACCATTGGCACGCGTGCCATTAACGGCACGCGACACAATATTTTGGGCACATCACTGTCCACAAAATTCATTATGCACTACGAAAAAATTGTAAAATAGGTATTATATGACTAGCGATTGCGTATTAAATTTTTTATACGCTTATATATGAAACATTGCAAAATGTTCCTATTTTTTGTAGTAAATTAAGAGTTTTGAGTTTATAGTATTTATAGTCAAAATATTTGATGGCACGTCTATGACCTCAATAAACATTTCTTTTGAAAAATGGCACGCGGATACGTAAAGGTTCGCCACCCTTGGTCTAGTGTGAGTTTAGTGCACGTGTAGAAATTGTATTTTATAGGCGTAGCTTAGTGTCAACGATAAATTGAAGGAACTGCATGTCTCTTCAAGTTTCTCCTTTTCATATTCCTCCGATAAAAGTTTCATACAAATTTCATCTTTTAAAACAGTCTTTGTGCGGTAATTATCTAAAACATAGGACATAGGATTACGAGTATCACGTTGGGAAATGAGTATCATTAGCTACGGACTATCAGCTACGTAACGGTAAAGTTATAGGATAATGATATTCATTTCGCGGCAATATAAGCCGTTCTCTTAATTTTAGTTAATAACTTATCAAAGCTAGCATTTCTTCCAACTGTTCAACCCCATCAAAAAGAACACAATTTTTTTAAATCGGTCAGTCAGATGCCGATGAATAGAGAAATTAAAAGTAACAATGTATATGGAGCAAGGGTGTGGAGGTGCGTCCTCCCTCGCATCCTTAATGACTTACATAGAAATCTGGCAGAGGAAATCGAATACTAAATAATAAACAATAAAAAATGTTATGAAGCCATTCCTCTGCCAGAGTGAGTGCAGGGGAGCGGGGGAGATGCGCCCCCGGACCCTTGCTCGAGGTGGCTGTGGAATTGTGCAGCTCTCCAGGCGCACATAATATTCTTAAACGAGATTTTGCGCACTGGAAAATGTATCTGTTATTTGTATTTGAAAAAAACAGTTTTTGTGTTTTTGTTACGTGACGTTCGCTCAGAATTAATATCAGAAATAACAAGGGATTATTAATTAAACAAGTCACCCCAATGTGATCCATCAAAATCACGAGCACTGCACTGACCCATATCTCCGGTCGCACCTCCGCGAGGAAGTTCGAGGGTAGTCCACTAAATTAACATAGTGCCGGGGTTTCCCCGTCCACAATGCAGTTGCGAGGTATAATCAATTCCTTTGTTAGCTTTGAACCCCTTTAGGAGACAATTAACATTCCCTCTTATAGAGTGATCCCATCCGCCCAAAAGTAGTTCTGTTTAAAACACTATGATTTCGATACATGCTAAGTTTTGCATATGACTTCGCTTGGGTTGACTTCCAATATTATCCAGTAGGAAACTTTTTATGTACCCGGAACAATAGGCATGATTTAAAAAAATTATGCTCCCATTCGAGAGCTCATGTAAATAGATAAAGATTGTCAAAGATTTTTGAATATAACCCGTCGAAAAAATGATTCTAGTCTCGCGGTGCAAAAACGGTCCAAACAAACCGGTACAAAAGCGTGACGTCACGGATTTGCGTTGAAGTTGAAAATTTATGAAACTTATAACAATATTCGAGCTATCTCGTAAGATAATGTTTTTATATGACACGCCCTTACTAAAAATACCTTCACAGTGTAATAAGAAATTACTACTTACTAAAAACAATTAGAGGCGCTGGCTACGCTACCTTTCAAATCGCATGTCACTTTGCCAGCTCACGCTTGGCAAGTGGATTGTCGATCGCATTTCGTATATTGTTAGTACATAGGTAGTTGCTATGCCCACTTCCTGATATATTTTTGGGTTCGATTCAATAGGCTAGTTGACAAAATTTGAAAACTTGGTTAATTATATACTTTAATCTATATTATATCCCCAAAAAGCTATATTTTAAAGAAAAAGCAAAATTTACATTACGTATTTTGTATTTAAAAAAAGCAATTTATATTTCCCTCGAAAACGCTGAATAGTGTCATGGCGTCTTGAATGACGTCACAGCTCGCGAAATAACCTGCTCTGTGGTATGAAAACGTCAACAACAACAATGATGTTTTGCGAGGCGTGACGTCACACTTTCTTGCGCCGCGTTCTTCGTGTTCGTTGTCACGTGACCTAATGCCTATTTTTTTCGAATCCATTTTCTAAAAATATTAATAATCTTTAACTTTTTTGAGAAATATACTAGTTTTTTCTTATCTTCGTCTCCTCATTTATAATTAGAAACTATAAACCAAGCAAATTGTTATTAGTGGAAACAGGCCTATTGTAAGGCTTAACCACACAGCCACGTGACCATGTGTTTATATATAAAGGTATATAAATAACATATAAACTCGTATACTGACTTCCGTGCGGTACCAAACAATCTGAGAAATTCTAAACAGTAGAAGACAGACAATTTAACACATAAATTATGCTGTTTTCGTACATTTTCAGTGTTGAAGTTAAACAACTCGTTAGTTTAAAAGCTTGCAGTTTGAACTTGTTTCCGTGACACAGTTTTCTTTGCTTATTTTTCATGTGCATATTTAATTATAATGTACCGAGTTATTTAAACGCACACGACTGTTTTTAAATGAAAATATAAAGTATGAGCAGTTTTGTTGCATCGCTGAGATGCCTGTTCAACATAGATGAAAGGATTATAATATTCAAATGATCTCAACACATTTCATGAAAATGAAAAAATGTTTATTGCATCATCTACTACAATTAATTTACAGGTTTTGTTGTACTCCTTTTAAGCTAGAGATAGCTTGTATTAGGAGACCCCGCTCTTCTATTAAGTATTCTAGTGACAGCATTATTGATATTTAGCCTGTGTGACAAGTGGAGTGAGGAGGAGTGTGAGGTGTGGTGTGCGTTTGTGTGCGGGGGGGGGGGGGGGGGGGGGGGGGGTTAGTTTTTAGGGTCCAAAGGATAACCAACGGGGAGACAGTCGACATTTTCACAGGTGATGTATTTCTAAACAACAGAACAAAATAAATATTTAAGGAGTCTCCCGTAAAACAATTTATTTGGGAGACGTGCGTTTTAAAGTATTCGTAACGCCATCTTCCGCCATTCGTGACGACTAGCAAAAAATAAATCGAAAATGGTATTTAGGCGCATTTGTTAGAGGATTGTTCGGTGCATATTATTTATGATTTTCCGTATTTTAATTATCCACATTCTGTACGGAACCCTCGGTGCGTCACCAGCAGTGAAATGCAATTGTTAATGAATGTCTAGCGAAAGTGCAACAGGAATCTAAAAACAAAATGGCTGCCGCGTAAGGAAGTTGAAACTTTGAGCGAAACCTTCAGTCCATTTGGTAACTTTAGAAGTCTGTTAGGAACTCCCGTTTGAGTAAGTTAATAATAAACGAACGTAAGTTAGAGTTGTAGCAACTTGTCCGGTAGCATTGGAGTAAAGTTTTCAAAGGATGTTTTCGATGCGTGGTCAGTTTTAGGGAAATTCAAAGGCGTGTGTGAAGTCTACCAATCCGCACTGGTCTCGCGTGGTGGACTATGTCCCATACACTCTCTGTAGGAGAGTAGGCCTGAGCCCCTGCAGTGCGGACGTATAAAGGCTGTTGATGATGTACCTGAAAAGGAAAAAGTGATATTTAGAAAGTATTAAATACTCAAGTCTGCAGTCAATTTGATCTTTGAAAATATCAAACTTTTATGTCAACCTAATAAAAAGACAACAGGCGCGAATGTATTCGATTCTAATTTCAAAAAATTCATGATGATGGTTCAACCTTTAAAAATACATATGATGACGATATCATTTTCAGATTTAGCTCGTCGTTTATTTATTTGTAACTAGCTTCCGCCCGCGACTTTGTCCGCGTGTACTTCAGGATGTATGTATTCTACTTGTTAGATAGGCACAGGTGACGTATATGACAAATATTATACAGCATAAGGTACAAAATAGTGTTTATTCTGTTACGTAGGCTAATAGTTTACAGAAACAAAATAAATTTCAATATCTGACGTAGTTCAATTCAAATAGTCTTCACACCAATATTATAAACGCGAAAGTTTGTATATACGAATTCATATATAACATATTATATGGTCGGTTGCTAGGCAACGCGTTTTTGTTATGCCAAAATTGCCCATGTAATCCCACTAATATTAAGAGTGTGATCTTGGACAATTTACACAATATGTCTTTAGGAATTATACCCTATATGTTATTCTGATGTATAAGCTATATTATTGTAAAGTTTCATTCAAATCCATTCAGTAGTTTTCCCGTGAAAGCGTCACAAACATCCAAACATCTAAACATCTAAACTTTAACACTTATAATATTAGTAGGATAAATATGACCATTCCCAGAACTAAGGTTCGTTAATTCTCAATAAGAACCTTCTTGGTTTGATATATGGCCCGTAAATCGTGCACGCTTGTCTGAAATGTGGTTCCAACTCACGATTCGTCATGGGACTTGCCGGAACGGAGAAAAAACCACAATTCAAGGCATTTTCGGGAACATTTCTCCAGATTTAATCGTAGGCCTTCGTGTCCCAGAGTTACTCGTATTTGATTTATTAGTGGTAGGATTGCAGGTCGGGGTTTGCACAACGAAAGCCTGGAAACAGGCTGATGCGACGTTTTTAGGATTTCATACATCAAAAGAAAAAGGAAAGCTTTTGGGATCACTTGGACAACTTGGCTTTTCGGTGAAGGAAAACACAGTGAGGAAACCTGGTGGTGGGGGGAGGGGGGTGTGATGGTATTGACAGGGAGGATACGTGCGTCTGGTAGCTCGCTCATAATATGATTTATATAATATGTTAACTATTCATATTCTGAGCGGAACCCTGGATGCGCGAGTCCAGCTGGCCGTTTTTTATTTATTTATGGAGACTCCCGATATTAAAATGATTAGTCCGTTTAGGGCTTGCGCTCGTCCTTCATCTCTACTCACTTAAATGTGATAATAAAGCTATATTTTCCTAAAGCATGTCGGTATTTTGTTGTTGTTGCAAAAACAAGTATGTATTTTAGTCAGGAAAAATTTGGCTATTGACTTAAAGGACAAACGCTTTTTGCATATTTTTCAACTTAAAAGCTTATAATGAAGAACGACGACCCAGAAATAGCCCATTTCAAATCCACTCCTAACCAGAAATAGACTTGCAACATTCCGCAATATTTCATCTTACTGACTCAGCCATCAACGAAACGGAGATACACAGTTAGCTGTCCAATGCGAAGCGTATAAAGTAGGTGAAAAGGTGACGCTAACTTTGAAAAAAATACAAATTAATTCTCAAAATTTAGTAACAAACGTTTGTACAGAGAGTTAAGGAAAATCTTACGACTCTGAAAAATATGAACAAATTAATTGCTCTCTCGCACTTAACGCGACGCGAACGAGAGGGCGCGCGCGCGGGATTTTGTTTTCAGTCAGAATGACAAGAACGTACAGTGTGCACATGTTACTGAAATACAACCTTATTGCTAAGGGAATAAGTTCTGAGTTAAAAACTATCAAATGCGATCGTTGGGCTGGCAGCATGTTTAGAGTGATATGTAATGGTGCAATGTAATATTATGCCCTACGAAATGTAATGACATATCGCATTACTTAAATAATTATCGCGTTCAAAAAGAACTAGAAACAGATTCTAACTGCCCTTAAAGTCTATAGCATTCATCCCCTAAAATTAGAAATAAAATTACCATATTTGATTTTTTGAGATTTTCTCAAAAAGCGATGAATCAATTTTAATAGCATTTATATGAGAGTCCCATAAAGTATGTTCTGGCAAAAAAGTGAAATGCTCAAATTAGAACCTCCTTTTTAAAGACGATTGTAAAGCACTGTTTTGCCTGTCATGTCTAGTCCAATCTGAATCATCTACAACTAAGAATAGTGTTTCTGTCGTTAAGAGGGTATGCTGTTGTCAAAGCGCCCATACAAACGTAGTCCAGTCATATTTTGAGTATTAAGCTATGAAATCTATGAAATTTTCAAGACACAATCTAGAAACAAATATCTGTGTCGGCGGTGAGTCAGATTTTCGTTTAAATATACACTTCCAGAGTTACAGGGCGTCAAAGTATTGTATTTTTCGGTAGTAAAAAGCCCCAACTTTGAACCTGATTTACAAGAGTATGAATCAATTTAGAACAATTTGGAAAAACCACCGACATCTGAAATTCATTAGTATACTGTATTAAAAAAATGGTTACATAATATACTGTATCCTTCAAATGATCCCTGAACTATGAAACATCCAAATAACGGGTGGATAACATCGCGTAATGTATGCTGTCTCACCGTACGCCCTCGGGTAGGATAGGGCTCGGAGAGGGACAGCTACAAAACAATGCAACCTTGAAACCGACCACGTGGTCTTAACAAAATAGCCTCTAGTCCCACTTCTGGTTATGTTTCATCGATGTCCTGGAAGCATCTGTTCCTCCTATAAAATGCGAGTGTACGTTTACCTTCAAGTTTAGATTAAAGTATGCGGCTCCTTGCTTACCTAGATTTCATTTTGGTGAATTGTATTTGGCAACTAAATAAGGAGACAAACTCATTTCAGGACGGTATGAGATAGGAAGATTTAAGAAGTCAAATTACATTTCAGGCCGTCAAAATTTGTAGACAGAATATCCATATACCATGCAAAGCGAGCGTAAAGCAAGTCATTTAACCCCAAGGGAAATAATGTTGTACTGAATTACATTATTTATATGGTAGGATTAGACTGAGATTTGAATTTAACCCTTCACAACTGTAAAGGCAAATATCAAAATTTTCTTATGAAAACTTTTAACCTTGCGAGCAACACATCAGTTCACGCACCAAAAATCCTATCAAATTATATTATATTTACCCTAATAATTTTATTCAAAATTTTTACTTCGCAAACTTATTAAGTAAAAACTTATTTTAATTTTTAACACGCTTTTATTAGCTTCACCTGTATGTTTGTGAGCTTGTGAGTTTGTAATTCTCCTTCGCGCGCCTGCTGCCTTCTGTGTTTAACTATTCATCGATAGATGACGCCACCGTGCAGATAAAACGCGATAATAAAATTATTCAACTGCGCACTGTATAGACCTCGAGCATTTCAAATAAATAATTTTACATATAGCAAAGCGTAATAGCATATTAAACTAAAAAGTGAAAAATATAAATATAGTTTTAAAAAACTAATAATAAGTCTAAAAACACGCTTTTAAAGATTATCGAACTAAAAAGTTTAAAATAATTTTTAAAATAAAATAAGCTTAAAACAATAATGAACGAACAATAAATAACTAGTATTATTGTGAAAAAAGCGTTGGGCGCTCGATATACGAAAAATGTGGCACAAAGCGCCCACGCTTTTTTCACAATAATACTAGTATTTATTGTTCGTTCATTATTGTTTTAAGCTTATTTTATTTTAAAAATTATTTTAAAATTTTTTAGTTCGATAATCTTTAAAAGCGTGTTTTTATTTTTTTTAAACTATATTTATTTTATATAAATTTTGTACAAAAAATCCAGTATCGTCATCAAGTTGTTGAAGTTTACATACGTTTATTATTTAAATGAGAAGTTGAGTAAAGGTATAATAAACTAGGGATTAAAAAAGCTGTCTTCTTTTTGGCTCTAAAATTACCACCAACCGAACCAAACAAAAGAAATATGCCTCACTGGAGATCATACCCACAACCTCTGGCTTTTACGTTCTGTACCGGATCGTTATTTTTGGGAAAATATGAAGTCTAAGTAATGACAATTTTTATTCCAGAAAGATTGGACCGGCATTCATTTTTACTTTAGTCTATGTTTGTTATATGAAATTCTTTTAAGGGAGCTGTCGTCCCTTATCAACTTTATTAATACTTTCTATTACCTTCGTCTACAAGATAAATACGTTTGGATTTTCATCAAAACCATGAAAATTCATTTCAAAATGAAAGTTTTGAAAATGTCGGGAGTCTTTTCCGCTTGCATCCCCTTAGACGGTGCAGTTGTCGTAACTTTGTAATTATAACGGAAATCGTCAAAATATGCAGCATAAATGACTGTATTTTTTATTGCGTTGACCTAGAACGCGTCCACGCAAAAGGGCATTGACAGACAAATAGATGGACAACCAAATGATCCTAGAGGTATAAAAAGAATCGACTATCCTCAGAGAAAACCATCCATTTCGTCGGGAACATCTTCCCATCTTGCCCAAACAATTACTGGAACCTTGTTACTATAAAAATGACAATAACAATAACCGAGTAACGTGACAAACTCGACCGGACACCGCACCTGTACCACCCTGTAGAGCCGGGTCACACGGAAATCAATTAAATAAACTTATAGAAGTGCCACGTCAGGTGACGCTGAAAAACATCGTGAGGAAACCTGTACACTTCCTGAGAAGAAATTCAAAGGTGTGTGTGAAGTCTACCAATCCACACTGTTCCCGCGTGGTGGACCATGTCCCATACACTCTCTGTAGGAGAGTAGGCCTGAGCTCCTGCAGTGGGACAATATACCGGATGTTGTTGATAAAGTTCCTTTAAAGCTGCAGTCTGTTATGTGTATAAATGAATAACATTTCACCAGGCTTTTGACCAGTTTAATCAGTCATTTATTATACACTTTGAAACTCCACGTATCCGCCATTTCGAAAAAAATCGAAACACTCAATCAACAAATAAATTTTACGAAAGGAGGTTAAGCAATGCGATTTGTAGAGGAGAACAGACGGACATACGAAATAATTTTTGCTCAAGCTGGAACGGACGTGCTTCGCGCTTGCTTCTGTCAATTATGTAGTATGAAAATCAAGTACAAATCTATTATACATATAAAAGTCACAGGTTCTGTACACCATCAGGCTATGTGTAACTACGCATTTCATGATTTAGTCGTAATTTTTAATTTTTATTCAAGAAGTACGCTCGCTCCGACGGACCGATGCTGCGACACTGGCTGTCATTACATGCAACAGTGTCCCAGCAATATGCCTGATATTATAAGTAAATTCCTAACATAGACCTAAGATTACTAACACTCTATGGATGTATAAATATCTGATTTAAATAAATAATAGTAATTAGTCCCCGGCTGGACAATAGCCTGCCTTCCAGATCATCTTGTAAAGCGTACTGGTGATTGCAAAAATATGTCTTCGATAAGTAGCTATGGTGGTTCACCTGTTATGGTTTTAAACCAGTCTTTACTACACTCATGCCAAGAAATGCATATTGGTCCTATTCTAAAGCGTGTGTATTTTCAAAAAATTTTCCTAAGGCATTTCTATCAGCAAACATTAGATTTTGGTGAACATTCCGTGACAGAATTGCAAACTGTTTCTGACCATTTATCTTACTCACTTTTATCACGGAAGTGTGTGTCCTTTGTAATTATTTCCGAGTCACGCATTTTGGGAAGCGGAAGTGAAACCTTTTTATTAAAGAAAACCTATTTTTACGTAAGTCCAGATAAAAGTCCTTTCAGTGCGAAAAATGAAGGAAGAAATGAACAAAATTGAATTTAGAACTAAACTGAAGACGAGGCTTTTAACATATATCTTACAGTTATAATACAGTTTTATAAAATGTTATTTTTACATGGACCAGAAATAAAATTGGAACTTTCAACAAATATTGTTATTTTCATTGGAGAAGACACTGACATATTCATCTGGGGTTGATATTTAAAATATCAATATTATTCATTAGTCGTTTGGCTTTATTTAGAACAGCGCACATTCAAACACAGGTTTCAATTTTTTATTCGCTCAGGATGAAAAATTCCTGAAACCTTACTATTTTTTTTACATCTCCTGCAATATATAAAGCCATTGCTTGATTAAAAACATCCCTCAAATTACCTATCAAAACTACAGAAAGCGACATTTACCAAACCCATTCCCTTGTTTAAGCTTACAATCTTTGACCTGAACCGTAACGCAGGTTTTGCGTGCTCGCACCGCTTTGCCCAAGAGTTGTGATTTAATATTACAACGTTGACTTTCATCTAAATCGATGTATTAGTTACAATCGCCTGTAATTGGGTCGGGTAAATAAAATTACAGGTTGCTGTAATGTCAAAAGTTATTATTTGTTGACGCGTGTTTACGGTTTCAAAACAAATAAACATACAAAAAAACATAAAAATCTTTCATTCGCAATTTCCTCCAAGTGGACTTCTGAAACCATTTTCCGGGACAAAAGTAATCAGTCTATGTCCTTCTTAATGTCATAGGAATCCCTTGAATATAATGAGACTGAAGAACTACTAAATACCATAAAATAAATGAAGCAAAGCCTGTTTCTTTAATAATCATCACAATATATAAAATTGGTTAACACACACTCAATATATCACACGCCCCTCCTCACACACAACTCTCACCTCACACATGAATGTTAAGTGGAAGCTGTCACTATGTCACACACACACACACGCACACTATGTAACTCGCACTCACCCTCACCTAACTTAGAAATCCTAAAATATTTTTAAAATCTATTACGTTACAATATTGTACAAAACAAAATGTTATCCGTATTGAAAGAGAGCCTACACCTGTCGCACAGAACTCCCCATGTGTCAGACTGATGGCTACACCGTGTTATGTAAAATGTTTTTGTCAATAAATATTTTTGAATTTTGAATAGGCTACTCTACAGCCGAATTTCATGAAGATCAAGTCAAGAGGCATTGCACATATTGAACGAGAGACAAAGAGGTGAGAAGAGAGAAGTAATTACTTTCTAATTTGTAATATACTGTGATGTGATAGTGTGAAGTACGACGTGATGAGATTATTATATTATTGTGATGTGATTTTAAAATGTGATGGATGACCAGATTTTCGCTCATAAACTCTCTCTCTCTGTGGAAAATATATAAAAACTATAATGGCTAGTGCAGTGTATACGCTGAAGCATACACACACTGTTTCGTATGTCAATGTGTTGGTTTGATAAACGTAAGTGTTAAAGTTTCAATAGCTGATTGAACTTGAATTGAATCCTGAAATAATTGTACCTCGTAACAAATCTGTTTTCATTTAGAGAAACTGATACAATCTCCCGAGTCTGGAGAACTTGGCTCAACAAACAAAATGTGTTGTTTGGTAACACTAATAAATTCTGAAGACTTATGTTGCTCGGAGTCGGGCTTGAGAGGAGTTGTAAATCTCCGTTTCATGCGATAACGGCAGTGAAAGAGTTGTATTGTGTTTTGATTTCATTTTACGAGAAATTACTGTTTAAATAGCTGAGGGATGAAATGGCGCGTGATCCTAATAAAAAGGCGATACAACGTATCCGCGGCGTAACTTTAAAATTAACAGAAATAAATAAATAAACAATAATGGCACCTCAGTTGAATAGATTTCTCGAATCATTAAGGTTTTAAAGTTCAAGTTCGCTATTGTGCAGTTTAGTTACAATATCTGGGCGACCGAGCTTTGCTCGTAGTTCTTTAAAAACCAACAAAAACTTTATTTCTGCCCCTGGTTAGCCATAAAGAGTGGAACAATTTGCCACTAAAAAATACAAGAAATATACAAGAATTGCTCGTTTAATTTAGTTATTGCTCATTTAATTTAGTTATACATGGAAGGAAGGTTGACTAATTCAATTTTACTTGTAAACAAATCATATATAAAAATTTACTTAAAGCTAGCTTTTCTACGTTATAGAGTGCGATATTATTATTATTATTATTTTGTATTCAGCTATGACATGTAAATATATTGTTTGACATTATTATGACATAAGTTGTGTAATAATATTGCAGTGCCCTACCAGGGTTCATGTCTGGACCAATGTATTAGTCTTAAGATCTCTTGTATACACGACATGAAGCAATAAAATATTTGAATTTGAATTTGAATATACGGTTTAAAAACTAAGCTCAATAAAAAAAATAAGCACGCTTTCTAAGGGGTGAAGCACTGTATGCTAAAATACTTAAAAATAGTTTTTAAACTTAGTTCACTGCAGACGCTTTAGTATGTACCTAGATTCTTCTATTCTAGCCCAATTAGATTTCAGAAAAATGTTGTAAGTAAATTTATTCTTATAGCTAAAATTCATCGTTTTTGATACGTCTTTGCGATTAAAACCCAGTTTTATATCCTTGTTGCTAAATAGTATTTCGAAACCATGTCCTCCTTTTCCAGAAATCAAATAACAGATTTATGGTAAATTTATTTTCGAATAAAAAAACTATCTGATCTTGGTTCACTTCGAGAGTAAATTTATGGCATCATTGATTTTCCAAAGTCATAAAGCATGCATCTTGCATATCGCCTAACAAAAAACCAATGAATAATATTAGGTTTTATACATGCAGGCGTGCGACGTACGAAATCATGCTCAGATGTCCGTGAAGGCCTGTGTGAAAAGGGTACCCCAAACGACAAAGGTTGACACTTTTAAAAATACATTTTTAGTTTATTTTTTAATTTCATTATTGATTGCAATTTCCTTTGTTGTTGTTTACATCATATAGTGTAAAATTAGTAATTTTTTTTTCATCATCATCATCAGCCAGGAAACATCCACTGCTGGACATAGGCCTCCATCATGGCACGTTGGCCATGGGCGCTGGTTCTTCTACCTTTTATACCGGAGCACAACAGTGCTATTAATACTGTTGTTCGGCGGCAGACATAGGTATCATGGTGGTAGCTAGCCAGGTGTACATAGAAAATGTCCTGCCACCAACCAAACTGAGTACCGATAGCTACCCCCACTTGAAATCGAACCCAGGTCCTCTGGATTGTCAGTCCAACATTTAGCAATTAGGCCACGGAGGCGGTTAACAATTTCTAGCACAAGCTCATTGATATACTTATAAATTAGTTAATTTGGGAAGCTTTTTGAATTCACAGCAAAAACATACAATAAAATACTATTTCCTAGTTTCCATCGATACATTATCTGAAGTTTTACCCTTTTCTTTTAGGCGGACAAAGGCATAGTTGGGCAGACCTTTGAACGGGATTTCAATTTACTTTTACTAGTTTTTTACTGTCACCCGGAGCTGACCCGGTGATGAATTCGCGTTGCCGATCCTCTTCAGGGAATGTGAAACTATGTTTCAATTTGATATTATTATTATTGGACATTGGCAGGGTGACCCGCCTGAGAGAGCGACTGAGAAATACTTCAGGAGACCTATAGAAGAGCATCTACCTACATGTCAACCACATAATTGCTTGAACTTCTGCACAGCTTTGAACACGGACATATATTTGCCAGCATTTCGCTCTCCTACCCTTCTTCTGCAATCTGTCAACCCGAAGAGTGTTTGGGTTTCACCTCTATTTGTTTGATGATTCCCCGTTTCGCATGAAACGTTTCGTTTCGTATTCTGTGTTCTTCGAGTGCTTAATTAAATAATATGTTTAAGAAATGAATTATTATTGAGATGTCATAAACTTTATGTCATCATCAACTGCCTATATTTGTCCCCATTGCTGGGGCTCAGGCCTACTCTTCAACAGAGAGTGTATGATACATAGTCCATCACGCGGGGCCCATTGCGGATTGGTAGACTTCACACACACCTTTGAATTTCTTCTCAGGAGTGTGCAGGTTTCCTCACGATGTTTTCCTTCACCTAAAAGCCAATGAGAAATTTGAATATTATTCGTGCATAAATTCCAAATAACCAATTGGAACTTATTGTTACGAGCCAGGATCGAACCCAGATTTCGAATTTTCAAGGACTGACGCTGTACCCAACTGAGATACCATGGATCTCGTTATGTATTATTGAATAATTATTCATATATTTGTATCAAATTTCAACAAAATCATGTCCTAGTTCAAAGATCGGGCTAGTCTAAATAAGTCCTTTCAATGTTTTTAAACTCATCGCATAGTAGTAGACTTTAATTAGCAATTTTTTGCTGTATCTTCTAAAACTAGTCTTCAATTCGACACTTAAATTCTTTCATCCACCTTTAATAAAAAAATTTCTTCATTTAGGAACTATTTTATTACACGAAGGCCAAAAGGCGATCGCATTAAATCACAACCCTTATCGAAAAAGATTTACCACCCCTGTCTTCCGGAAGGAAAGGACTGTGTCGACACCCCTATCAAACGTGTGACGTAAAGCTGTGATTTGTACAACCCTATCATGGGGTGTAAAACAACATTACAATGGGAGTCTGATTGAGATTTACGCAAACTATTTTTATGGGATAAAACAAACAGCAATGCCTACAAAGTTAGATTTATTTTATATTGAAGGTGAAGACTTCTTTTTATCGTACAGAGTTTCTGTTGTAAACTTGAACATGTACGAGTAGTAATAGACAGAATTAAACTAAAATATAGATAAAAAACTCAGCGTCTAATGACAAAAGTCTTTAATCAGTGCGTGTTGCCAGTGATGACATACGGAACGGAAACGTGGTCCTTTACTGTGGGTCGAAACAAGCTCAGAGTCACTCAGCGAGCAATGGAACGAGCTATGCTCGGAATTTCTCTACGTGATGAAATCCGGAATGAGGAAATCCGTAGACGAACGAAGGTCACCGACATAGCTCGACGAGTCAGTGAGCTGAAGTGGCAATGGGCAGGCCAGAACCGATACCCGGTGGGGAGTAAAGGTTCTCGAGTGGCGACCACGTACCGGGGAACGAACCAGGCCGTCCCCCTACTAGATGGACCGACGACCTGGTCAGAGTCGCAGGGAGTCGCTGGATGCAGGTGGCTCGGGACCGGTCGATGTGGCGTACCATGAGGGAGGCCTATGTCTAGCAGTGGACGTTTCCCGGCTGATGATGATGAAAAGATAGATCAGCACTTGACAATCGAGTGGGAGCGGGGTTCAGCGTACTCCTGAAAGAACAGAAATCAGGCAGTCTCCAACAAATTCAAAGCATATTGGAGAATCAGTTCGTGAATCACCTGTCGATGTGTAGTGCAAATCTTCCAATTTGTGTAGTTATTTTAAATTTTTATATTTGATGAATCATTAACAATCCCTCAGCTGCACAATTTGCCGATTTCAGCCTCCAGTTTATTGACTGTAACCCGAACGTTAATAAACATGTTGGTGCAATATTGGCTGGTGTCGTGTGTCGAGAGCGAGACAGAAGATCTAATATAACACGATGGTGACGTCATCGATCATTTCACGAGGGCTTGTTTTATTTTGGCCATATTTAGGAGAAAATCGTTCAACAAATACTTGGTCGAGAAGTTAAAAAATACCTTATAGGAGCACTTGTTCGTCCATCCGTATGTCTGTCAGACACGACCCTTTTTGTCAGAAACGCGTGAAGGTAACAAATTGAAATTAACAAATACTGAAGTATTTTTTTAAGAGTAGCTCCCATATACCTAATTCGGGGTTGATTTTTTGGCTGTTTTTGCTTTATTTTAATAATGGCTTATATATATTTAATATTCGAGGACATTACGAAGATGTGTGCGGAAATTTTCTTGCACGTCTCTTAGTATTATTATTATTTATAATGGCTAAGTATGTATATGAAAAGAAAACAGTGATTTGGATGTTACAATTCAAACAGAACCAACAGTCTTGATACTTTATAATTATTTCAATAATTTGACTTTTACGGCTTCTGAAAAACTTAGAAGTGGGTACTTGTCAGGTAAGTGCTTGATATAAATGACATTTTCTTTGATGAAAGTTGAAATATTTAAGAGAAATTCCGGCGACTTGTGGGTCATACTTATAGAGGGGAAAAATCTAATTACAGATTTAATATAAAATGACAAACTTTGGCGACGTTTCGTTTATTTAGTTTTGATTGGTTTTATTAGATAATTAATCCAAAATTACTATTTAGCTCCTTTTTAATTTGAGTTTAATTATAAAGAAATATGTTTGGGACGGGAAATATGTTTGGGCCGAATAAACAAGCTCAAAGTCACTCAGCGAACAATGGAACGAGCTATGCTCGGAATTTCTCTACGTGATAATAAGGTCCGGAATGAGGAAATCCGTAGACGAACGAAGGTCACCGACATAGCTCTACGAGTCAGTGAGCTGAAGTGGCAATGGGCAGGCCACATCGCTCGAAGAACCGATAACCGGTGGGGAGTAAAGGTTCTCGAGTGGCGACCACGTACCGGGAAACGTCTACCAGGCCGTCCCCCTACTAGATGGACCGACGACCTGTTTAGAGTCGCGGGGAGTCGCTGGATGCAGGTGGCTCGGGACGGGTCGATGTGGCGTACCATGAGGGAGGCCTATGTCCAGCAGTGGACGTTTCCCGGCTGATGATGATGATGTTTGGGAATCTATAATGAGATCCTTGTATTTTATAGGGATTGGAACATCAAAAGAAAAACTGATTCATAAAATCACTGGTGTCGGTCTGTCTGTTCGTCTATCACAGGTGATTATCGCAGAAACTACAATATATATCCACCCACCAATCATCAACAGCAACAACAATATCCCCACTGCAGGGGCTCAGGCCTACTCTCCTACAGAGGGTGTATGGGACATAGTCCACCTCACAGGCCCAATGCGGTGGGCCCAACCCACCAATGCCGCAAGTGAAATAATAAAAATACTTTTATTTGGAAAGGAGAAAAAATAGGAATCAAAATTTTAAAGTGGAGCAACTGGGGTGTCAAATCGAAGGACTGAATGAGGAGTGAGGCACGTTATTTGTATTAATACGCAATCCAAATATTTCATCGACATTTTGCATTTTCACACACGTCCATCATGCAAGCCAGTTCAAACTAAATTAAGCCTCGCCTTGCAGCGTATGTCGACAGCTATTCACTTTTCTCTGTGTCAGAACTGAACTGAACTCGAAGCCGGCCGGCGACTTATATACCCTAGATTCTAGGGTACCTTAGGGTACAAAAGTAGGGTACTAGTAAATTTGGGGAATATAATTCTAGGGCCTAGAATGATATTCCCCAAATTTCCCAGTTGCCGTTTGTTATTCTTTTGTTTTGTTACTGCTTCGAGGCCCTTCTACATATAGACGATCTATATCTTTCACTCTTGCCTTCTCTTTTAATCTTTCCAGATTGTTCAAGAAAACTCTGTAAAATTCGGAACATTGAAATTTCTGTATGTTTCTACCTCGTCTGCCCTGGTAGACATTTCTGCGCTGCACTGCGTTGCTTGGGACTCAGTGTACCCTTATTCATACATCAATCGAGATATTTCCATTAGGCTTTTGACAAATTCACTACTATTTGACAGGCAGATAGTGCTTGAAGGTAGATCGGATTAGGGATTGGAAATTTGAGAAGAACAATAAATGTTAAAGTTGTACGTACGTAAAGATTTTTGCTAGTTTTAGTAGGTTTAGTTTACTTGAAGAAAAAAAACAGATACAGTTCTCCTTTAGTAACTGGCATATTAAACAATATGCTGTCACGTCAGTTTCAAGGGTCTTGCTTAACCCTTTCTGTGAGACCTACGGATGGACACGGGAGTGATTTTATAAAGAGAAAACTTAGAACTAGAGCAAATAGATTAACAGTAGATAATATTCTTAATATTAGTGGGTAGGTACATATAAGAAAAAATTAACAAGACGCAAAATAAAACAGTCGGCGGGTATTAATTAGCGCGGGCATTGCATAGCAGCGGCCAGTTGAACAGGGTCGGATTAGGAGCTATGAAGTAAGTAAGTAAGTATTTTACGGCAAGGAACCCTAAAAATTACCATTAGCATTTAAAATTCAAAGAGCCATTGAGAATGTGAAAATTCTTTGCACAGATGGCGGTATATATTTGTTGATTTGATTTATAAGTTGCGTTGCCCTATTTCATATATCTGTGAGCAAATCAAAAAAGTTTTGGTTATTGGTTTTCTTGGAAAATTGTACGGAGCAGTTGCCGACGTTCCTAGAATTTATGACGTTTCTTTCGCTTACTGAAAGACCCCGAATGTATCATATTTATGTAAGTAATAGTAGAGATAAGTTTCTATGTATCTCTTACGTCAGAGATTTCAACGGAGACCGACCGTTTTGTGGGAATAATTTTAACGAAAGATTTTAGGTGTCTAATCAGAAATGACACGTTTCGCGAATGTATGGAGCCAAGGCCTGGTCTTGTACATTTATAATATTTAAAAAGACCATTATCATATAAAAGTGATTTAGTTACAATTTTTGTTTATTTTGGTTTAGTTTATTTGAACAAAAACATACTACTTAAGACTACATAAGACTTGACGTTGAAAACAAAGATGGCTTCAATAAAATGAGAATTATTTTGTACAATTAAAATAAATGCAAAAATGAAATTCTAGTATTTTTCTATACATATGTAGATTATTACTTGAGTTTTTTAAACGGTGTACAAATTCAGGCCATATTTGAAATACCTCTTTTAGCTATGCATTCTTGAAGTTGAATTACGTGATTTACATTTTAAAAGCATTTGTAAGAATCTTAACCAATGTCATTGTCACCAGAGATTTTGCATTTGCAGATATTTGCATTGGACATTTTACATTTGATGACAGTCAGTAAAATTCTAGTTTCTCATATTCCACTTTAGAGGCAAGGAAAAGGTTGTGAAACATTTTGACATGATTTGATATTGACTTCTTACAAAACAATGTATATTATTTTATACCGAATTAGCTACTTCTTATATGCTATGCTATATGTATGAAGCTAAAACAATCATCTCTTTGACGGAATAGAAACTCTTTTCTGATAGCCAATCACGCAATTTACGCTCTAAGAATATTCTCGACAGTTCTCTAAGATTGTGAGTGCCAGTCACTGAGCAGGAAGAAATTTGTACAATGACGCGTATTTTTTATCACAGTTACTCACGCATAAATATATGTATTGCCGTCACGCTTGCAAGGGTTGTCTGTTCGAGCGCGACAGCAATATATTGCAGGCGTGTGACAGAGATAAGAATATACAGGCCGTTGTACGCAATTCTTCCTGCTCCGCGACCTCCTTACATTCTGTTTGTGTGAGATTATTTCTTTCTAGTAACCTCAAAATGGCAGATGTACGCCATTTTGTAAGCATTTAGCAGACCCGTTTAGATTGTTCTTCCTACTTACAAATAGTTACTGGATGTCTCTTTATCCATCTAAAAATCAAATTAAATGTTCCCCCCATGCCCCCCCCCCCCCCCCCCCCCCCCCATAAAAGCAGTCCCTTACAAAGGCAGATAAGTGCGGTGCGGTGACAGGCCATTCCGCCTTCGTAATTGAATTTTATCTCAAGTGAAGCAGATGCTCTGAGGTTTTATTTAGTCGGATTCGAGCCTTTTACTCGGGATTTTTTTAGTGTTGAATTAAAGTGGAAAATAAAACTCTCAGTTAACTAATACACTGGCGCCGAGCAGGGAGGAGAGGCGAGAACTACTGACGGTGACTAAATCCGCTTTAGATCTCTGAGCTTTTAGAGTAAGATGTGGAATACTTTACGAGTTTCATAGTTCTGGAAAGGTTACAGAATGGGAGACGCTTCTTTAATCTTGTGACAATATTATTTGTACTCTGTGGCAAGTGACCGTACGGCAGCTCAAGATGACACGTGCGTGGTACTAACGTCAACTCCTGCGCACGTGATCAACACCGCATTTGGGCACAGTGCCTGCTGTAGACGTTATTTAAGCAAAAACAACCTAAAGGACATACGTGGAATTAGGTAGGCAAATATTTAGCACATAAGATTATTTTGCAATAAGGCAAGGTGTTCATATAATATATTCAATTAAATCTCAAATTAAATAATAACAAAATGTGTAATGTATTATTGTACTATACTGTATCCCGGCCTGAGGCGGCGCCTCTAAAACTAAGTTCCTTGAACTAGAGAGAGCTCGAAGAGCTATTCTCAAAGTTATGTACTCAAAACCATATAGATTCACAACCACCGAACTTTATGCTCTCAGTGACGTCCCAACAGTGAGACATTTATATATAATTCCACAAGCAGCTCATGTTCAGCTCTAACACCACTGTTAGAGGGCGCCCCTATACCCTAAATCTGATTACCAATTAAAAAATACATTTACAAAATGGCTAAAATTTTATTAGATTTTTCTTTTTTTTAAATTTTCAATTCATTTTTCATTCTGCACTACAGCGTAACTCGTATATCTGACAATGTATTTTGAAATGGAGGTGACATTAGCATTGTGACATATCAAGTTTAATGCCAGTGTTTCTACATGAGCACCATAAGGGTGCAGCACAATGACGCGTTCCGCATCCTGATGGGGCTGCCGCGTTGGTGCAGCGCGTCGAGCATTCGCCGAGGCGAGGGTCCCCGACGTTTTTTGTCTCATTAGAGCCCGTGTTGCCTCGTTCCGGGAGAGGCTCTTATCCTCCAGCAATGCCTTATTGAGGGCAGTATGTGACGGGATCTCCGGAGTGTCTACAAATAACACTGGCTCGCCATCCACAGAGATGCAAATAGAAAATAAAGCTTTATTTAAGTTTGTTTAGTTTTGGCTGTGTACATATTCGTACTTTAGTTAGTTGAACTGTATTTTTGTATCTTTTTATGTTTTTTTATGCCTGTCAATAAAACATTTATTATATTATTATTAGATTCGCCTTTATCTCGAGAAGTTTATACTAAGTAGTGTCCTATATTTGTTTTTTTCAATAGCAATCCTGACTTGTAATATTGATTTTGACTACCAAGTCCAAGCCAGTAGGCGACAGGTCCCAGATCCAATTCCCAGTGGTACTTAGTTTGGTTGATGGCAGGGCATTTTATAGGCCAGCCAACACGAATGTATCTAAGTCTGCCGCTATGCAGCAGTGTTAAGAGGGTATGCTGTTGTCAAAGCGCCCATACAAACGTAGTCCAGTCATATTTTGAGTATTAAGCTATGAAAATCTATGAAATTTTCAAGACACAATTTAGAAACAAATATCTGTGTCGGTGGTGAGTCAGATTTTCGTTTAAATATATACTTCCAGAGTTACAGGGCGTCAAAGAATTGTATTTTTCGGTAGTAAAAAGCCCCAACTTTGAACCTGATTTACAAGAGTATGAATCAATTTAGAACAATTTGGAAAAACCAACGACTTTTGAAATTTCATTAGCATACTGTATTAAAAAAATGGTTACATAATATACTGTATCCTTCAAATGATCCCTGGACTACGAAACATCCAAATAACGGGTGGATAACTTCGCGTAGTGTATGCTGTCTCACCGTACGCGCTCGGGTAGGATAGGGCTCGGATAGGGACAGCTACAAAACAATGCAACCTTGAACGCGGCCACGTGGTCTGACCATCATAGCCTCTTAAAGCCAATGTTGTGTTACGGCATGAAAGGCAGCAGAGCCAGTGCCCCAGAAGCTTGAGGCGTCTGGTTGCGCACGCATACCTTCCAACAACCTTATTGTCACTTACCATCAGGTGAGATGAAGGCCAAGTATAAACCCATCATTCATTAAAAACAGGCAGAAGGCAACTAAGGGAAAATTGCATAAGACGGACAGCTCACCTACATGAATCTAACTAACTAAGCTAAAGCTAAAGAACTAAGCGTAATTTACCACTAGCTTCCGGAAGGATACCGCAGAAAATAATGTTAGACATTATTAACCAAGCAAACAGTTCATTATCAAACAGGATGCGTGTGGTGCCCAGTATCCCTCAACCCTTCCTCATTACGGCACAAAGTGTACCTCTATCCTTATTTTAATAACATTGAACGGGCCTCGGTGGATCCAGCTATTGTAATTTGGGCGGGCGCCTGATTTATATGCTCAGTTTAAAGTGTGCGGGGCGCTTAATGTCCGTTCTATAAGACCACGGAAATGTAAACAAACTGAAAACAAAAGCATATGTCTCACTCTTTCTACACGCTTTAGTATGGTTTACTTTTATGTAACTGAGTCTTCTATGAGTACCAGTAAAGGCCTTGAGTTTGGGCTTCTATTATTTTGTTTTGCCGAGTCCAACACATTTCACTTGGTGAGGAGTCCGAAGAGTCACAAGAAGTAGAAAGTTGAACTCTTCAACGAACTCTGCTCAAAAGTCGTTTTCTTTTTAAAATATTTTGGCGTGTGCATTTCTATTGGCATATTTAGATTTATGTGATTAAGAAAATGCTCAAGTCCAAACCAAGAATTAGGGGGAATAAATCTTTTATGCGCTTTGATTTTCGTGTTACGCCTTGAAGACGTGACTGAGATAAACAAGTTACTTGATGGCTGAAACAGAATTTATGTAAAATGGTTACGGTGAAAACATTTCCAAGATCATCAGCCGGGAAACGTCCACTGCTGGACATAGGCCTCCTTCATGGTACGCCACATCGACCGATCCCGAGCCACCTGCATCCAGCGACTCATTGCGGCTCTAACCAGGTCGTCGGTCCACCTAGTACGTGGTTGCCACTCGAGAACTCTTACTCCCTATCGGTTATCGGTTCTTCGAGCGATGTGGCCTGCCCATTGCCACTTCAGCTCACTGACTCGTCGAGCTATGTCGGTGACCTTCGTTCGTCTACGGATTTCCTCATTCCACATATTTACAAGATATCCATTATTTATTCTGTTGTTTTTTCTCAGACGGAAAAATGCCATTTTAGACATAAATTATATTCAAAGCGAAAGATGGTTTCTTTGTTTACTATTTACTTTTTGGTCTCTTGACTGCACAGCCAATAATGATGAAGGGCACGCACATAGCTTATGAGATGGAGAGGGTGTTTGGAACATCCAGAGGCCGAGTGTCTTATACCCGAGGTACACACGGCAAAAGTACGCCAAACGTCATTGTCAGGTACACGCGCGTGTGTATTTTTGTTCATCATCAACAGCATATATATGTCCCCACTGCGGAGCTCAGGCCTACTCTCCTACAGACAGTGTATGGGACATAGTACACCGCACGGGTCCAGTGCGGATTGGTAGACTTCACACACACCTTTGAATTTCTTCTCAGGAGTGTGCAGGTTCGTACATCAATTCCGAGTAACAAATTGTAACTCATTGGTACGAGCCAGAACCCTGCACGAACCCAGACCTCGATTGTTCAAGGTCTGACGCTCTACACTACTGATCTACCATGTCTTTTTTTGAATTCCTTACGTTTGGAATCTAAGCTTTTTCTTTATGATACACTCCTGGGGGAGGGGGCGTGGTCACGGATCGCCTGGTATGTTGGTCGCGGTTTTTGCGAGAGTTCTCCATCTCTAGTTTGCAATCTATGCAGAAATATACAAAGATTTTGACCATCTCCATAGCCTAGTGCAAGGGTGGCGAACCTTTACGTATCAACATGCCATTTTTTTAAAGAAATGTTTAATGTTTAATTTTGACTTTCTGATTAAATGGGAAAATAATAATAATAAATACCATAAACTCAAAACTCTCAATTTACTACAAAAAATAGGAACATTTTGCAATGTTTCATATATAAGCGTATAAAATATTTAATACGCGATCGCTAGTCATATAATACCTACTTTACACTTTTTTCGTAGTGCGTAATGAATTTCGTGGACAATGACGTGCCCAAAATATTGTGTCGCGTGCCGGTAATGGCACGCGTGCCAATGGTTCGCCATCCCTGGCCTAGTGGCTTAAAAGTTGTGCTCACGATATCCCGGGTTAGATCCCTGGTGGGCACCTATCAGAGGTCCTAAGGATTTTCTATGTCCACCCGTTTAGCTCCCATCACGTAACCACTACAGAAAGCAAAGCCAGAACCAATTCATAACTAGATAAAGTGTGGGTTCGACAGAAGACAATGGATTTCAGTACCACAGCGGTGCCGTGTCGTAGCAAGTTTACTAAATAACACTTCCACGTGTGTGAGTGGTGTGGATTCAATAGCTTCTCCTAATTTATGGTTTTGCCTCAATTGAGGCTTAGGTATAAGAATAACTGATAATACAAATTAGTATAGAAATGAAAATCTCGCTCCGGATGCGTTCAAGCTCACGATAACAGTCTGTTTGACGTTTTCTTAAAAAACAAGTAAGTAACAGCTTGGAAAAGTATATGTCTGTGGCGAAATCAAAATTGTATTTCAACTAGCAGCGAAAACTAGCGTATGAAATTATACTATTTTCTGGCGGTAAACTTAAATATCTTTGTAGTGGATGGGGTAGTGGGTGGGTTGTCACTGATCTGAGAAAAATGTTTAGTTAGTTTCAGATGCCTAAATTTCAAAGCAATTAATCAGAAATTGTATGTATGTATTTTTTTTAGAGTGTATATATTATGTAAATCGTGTTTTTATTTATTGTTATGTTTTTTTTCTTTTCTATATATATATATATATGATCTTCTTCTGTAATATATACTTTTTTGTTTATGTACATGTATGTAGGTCTACTTACAGTATATTTATTTTTTGACAGCTCCAGTGTGAGTGCCGGGAGAAATCTCTCGTTAGGGATAGGCAACTCTAATTATAAAATTTTAGATATAATTGTCTTTGTAAATATTATTTTTTACATGTACAATAAACAATAAACAAAATTCGCTACGCTACGATACGAGTATACTAATACTACTACTATACTAATCAGCATTATGACTCCACTTCACCCAATCAGCCCGATAGCCAATCAGGCAGATTGACAAACATCTAGACAAAAATACGGAGCCATCGTCATTCCACAAACTTTATTATCGGTTTAAGAGATCCGGTATATGTCGGTCGTAAAGCGGTGTTAATGTTATTCTGGATATTGCTGGTTTATTTGAGGCGACGTAAATACAAAACATGATCATATTCTACATATGGTCTATATTGTACTACACGCTTCCACTAACAGTCCGTAAGGTCCCGGGTTCATTCCCAGTGGGAGTTTTGTTGGTGCTAGGGAATGCTAGGGAAAAAGGAAATAAGAAAATTCCCTAACACCATGTTAGCTAAGCCGCGAAAGAGTAAAATAATAAAGAAATCTTACGAAGAACGCCTATTTCAACTTAATCTGACAACACTGGAAGAGCGAAGGAAACGAGGTGACCTAATTGAAACTTATAAAATACTCAATGGACACTACAATGTGAGCAACATCAGAACCTTGTTCACTGTGAGCCAGAACAGTCGATTGAGAGGGCACTCAATGAAGCTCACCAAGCCTCTATGCAGGAGCAACCCAAGGAAACACTTCTTGCCTAACCGTGTAGTGCATTCTTGGAACGCTCTCCCTGAAAGTGTTATCAACGCTACTTCAGTGAATTGTTTTAAAAACAGACTAGACAAACATTTAGAAACATTAAAACAAGTGCAGTGATATACACGCATCTAGTGTATCAATCAAATAATAATATGGAATGTCCTTCCAGTTCCCATGTACCCTGAAGAATATACTCGTAACTTTGGAAATCTTTAAACGAAGAGTAAATAGTCACTTTGTGGTCAAGCATTGGACAATCATCGATTAAATACCAGCCAAGTGCGAGTCGGACCTACGCACCAAGGATCTCGAACGATGGATAGAAATGTAATACTGTTATTGTTATTATTCAATATCATCGGCCGGGAAACGTCCACTGCTGGACATAGGCTTGCTCCATGGTATGCCACTTTGACCCGTCCCAAGCTGCTTGTATCCAGTGACTCGCTCATTTAACTCAAAAATATAGCAAGGCGGCGGGTGAAGATGAAATTACGTCAGGGATAATGAAAGCTGGAGGGAGGATGGAAACCAGGTATTAACTAAGTAATGAAAAAGGAAAATTAAATAGTGTTATTTTTGATGATTTGTAGATAGTACGTAGTAAGTATAATTTAACTCTAAATATAATAAATTTTATTTGTCAATATGAAAATTCAAAATGTCACAAAATAACTAATTAAAAATTATTAATAACTTCTTAAATTTAAATAGTAAACCTAAACTAAATCTAATCTATAAAATCTAGATTTGTTAGTAAACTTAGCTTAGATTAGTAATAAAATTAAACCTACAACATACGAACGTAACCTAACCTAAGAACTAGCGTGGATCTGGTCCCGGTCCAAAGGTCCCCATCACACTTGCCGCATTGCCACGTTGGATGGCAATGGAGATCATTTGGACCAGGAAAGATCCTGACCAAGGATCAGAGCCCTTCTCCCTCAAACAGCGTCCAAGTTCGTGGACGAATGTCTTGGCCTCTAAGCACCACGGTCTCTCTAAATTAATTTATTCAACTACCCTATTGATGATGTCGGTGATCTTAAATTTGGTGTTTGAGTGTTTTACTAGTCGTAGAGGTTGTCTAAGCGTAAAAAGCGTCGGTGGCGTAGTTGATAAGGCGCAGACTCTCAATCTGAGGGTTCCGGGTTCCAATCCAGCCTTGTACCTATGAGTTGTTTTTCAATTCAATTACATTATCCGATTGCTTAACGGTGAAGGAAATCATCGTGAGGAAACCTGCATGTCTTGGACAGGCATGTAAAGTCAACCGATCCGCACTGGGCCCGCGTTGTGGACTACGGCCCATACACTCTCTGTAAGAGAGTAGGCCTGAGCTCCTGCAGTGGGGACGTATAAAGGCTGTTAATGATGATGAGGGGTTGTCTTAGTTGATGGCTTCATAATTTCATACAAAACAACAACAACAATAATATTATTAAAAGGATCCTAACTTAAATAATTGGATAAACTTGTTAAATATCTGTTTGTACAATCAAAGTTAGAGATTTCCATAAACTTGGTGGAGGCACTTCAAGCACAATGGAGCCCCAATTCGATTTGAAGTTGGGTTCGATTGGGGCTAATTCCAGACTTTTGTTGATGGAAACCCTGTTGACGTCATCTATCAAACTTCGTCCTGGAAAATTAGGCGGGCAATCTCTGGAAAAATCTAATTGAATTTTGTGAAATTCAAGGACGATATTTCTGGATGTTTAATGTGATATCATTTTAAATGCCCTCTAAAAGTTATGTAGATTAATTAGATAATGAACCTAATTTATACTATAATTTTTTCGTTTTCGGAAAAGTGGGAAAATATTTTCTTCGACGGTAGTTCGCTCAAAATGATTCAGTACAAGATTAGCTGAATTTGATAGGTAAATTAAATTTAAAATAACTTGCGCAATAATCATACGTAGGTGATAATAAAATTCTATTTTTAGCCGACTTCAAAAAAGGAGGAGGCTATAAATTCGACGGGTATTTTTTTTAAATGTTTGTTACCTCAGAACTTTTGACTGGGTGAACCGATTTGGATGATTCTTTTTTATTTGAAAGATGGTGCTTTCGTGTAGTCAGTCCCATTTCAATTTGGTCCAGCTCTGACAATATCCATGAGAAAACGATATAAATCTTTAATTTGCCTTAGTAAAAGTAGACTTTTAGGGCAATTGAAGTCGGTTTCCAGTTCTTTTTTATTTTATGAAAAACATGACCCTCGTCCTTTAGTAGTCGGGTAAAATAAAATGGTTGGTCACAGACCGTTTAGTGTAAATAAATACAAGCCAACAAAGCAAAATGTGCTGTGTCACGTGTCTAAAATATCGTGACCATTTGTCAACATCAATCACGCAAGGGTAAACATGTGTTTAGATTCAGTGGTTCTCAAAGTGAAGTACATCGACCTCCAGGGTCTATTCCAACTTGACAGGGATCTCAAAATCTTGAGGATTCTGACTGAGCAAGCTTTCCATGTAACTCCATTACCATCATTTACCATTAGGCGAGATAAAAGTCAAATGAAAACCCACTGTACACAAAAATATATTGTATGACGGCGGATCTTATTCAGGCAAGTAGTGATTTATTTTCCGTATGGAATAATATAGGTCACATAATATACTGTCTTCTCTTATATTTTCTAAATTTAAAAAGAAGTGTATATCTTAACTAATTTTTTAATGTAAATATATATTTTGTAAATATTTTTACAACTTAAAGCATTTAAGCATCGGTACTTATTTTTATGAAATAAATTATATAGCTACATTTGCATTTTATGTTCAGTTTGCGTTAATTATAATATATGTCATAGATTACTAAACATAGAAAACTTAAAACGAGTGGTGGGTACTGTGTCAGCTGTCAAAACATATTTGAAATGAATTTGTAAAAAATCAAAATTAAAGGGGCAGGGGAACGAAAGATTGGGGAACTCTGGTTTAGAGTTTCAGCCAACTGTTACATTCTTTTGTACGAAAAATGAAGACGTATACCATTACAATAGCTTGTGGGAATTAATTGAAACACGGTCGAATAAATTTTGTAAAGTCCTTTAAAAACCTTTGCGATTCTGGCCGTAGTAACTCAGTTGGGCTCAGTAGAGCGTCAGCTCTTGAACCATCAAGGACTGGGTTCAATCCTGGCGCGTACCAACGAGTTTCAATTTGTTATTTGTAATTTATGTACGAATGATAAAAATAATTACCATTAGCTTTTTAGCACACTCCTGAGAAGAAATTTAAAGAAGTGTGTGAAGTCTACCAATCTACACGGGGCCCGCGTGGTGTACTATGTCCCATACACTTTCTGTAAGAGAGGACTGAGCCTCTGCAGTGGGGATAAATATAGGCACTTGGCCTTCATCTCGACAGACGGGCATAATGCCATTGGGTGGATAGCGTCCTCACCCAGAAGCCTCAATCTAATTAAGATGAATTACTAGTTATACCCCCGCCTGGGAATCGAATCCGGATTACGGGACCTCCTGACGTGGATATCTTTGTATCGACTACTAGGCCACCGAGGCGGTTAACGTGAGGAATAAATAGTCCGTTCGCTTACATAGTTTAGGTACACCCGAACGGTATTGTGGTAATTGTAAAAAAAATGAATATTAAATAATGCACATAACTGAATTTAGTCAGCTAAAATGATTTAATCGACCAAAAATGACTTCACATGACTGAGCATAAAATTATACACAAACCATTTTCTATACACGCAGAAGTCACTACATAGTCACAAACATAACCTCATTGCGATCCCTCTCCATAAAATGCCAAATTAGCTGGCAGGCGTGGCGGTATATATATCTTTCGAGTTCGAAAATTAATCCTTTGACTAGAGTCGGTGTGCAATGACGGCAGGCGGCATATCACATCACATCAACAGCCTATATACGTCCCCACTGCAGGGGCTCATGCCTACTCTTCTACAGAGAGTGATGGGCCATAGTCCACCACGCGGGCCCAGTTCGGATTAGCGGACTTCACATGCCTATTCAAGACATAAAGGTTTTTTCCTCACGATGTTTTCCTTCACCGTTAAGCAATCGGATAATGTACTTGAATTGAAAAACAATTCATAGGTACACGGCTGGATTCGAACCCGGAAGCCTCAGATCCGCCTTATCGACCGCGCCACCGACGCTTCTCACAAGCGGCATATATCAAAGGGGAAGCTTTTTGAATGAAGTGACTTTACAGAGCCGTTAATGATTAGTAATTCTGAGTACTAATTAACTAGAGATCAAAGCGGTTCCGGATGGAGGATGCAATGTGCTCGACTAGCTATGATTATTTGATAATGTTATTCATCATAGTGGCTTCTAACTTTAGTCAGAATTGAAACTGGAAGGCTATAGTGCAATACAAAATGAACCGATCCGAACCGTCAAGCCTACCATATCACCCTTCTAAGAACGTGATGTCCGGTCAGAAATAGGCGTGACATCGGCCGTTTGCAGCCCGGAGCCGGAGGTGTTGTCTCAGTACACGTGCAATTGTGCACTACTAACACAGCGAAATTAAAAGGTAAACTAGTACATGTCTCGGCAAGCGATAGATTACGACTGAGCGCAAAACAAGAAAGCCGGCCGGTAACTTGTGGCGATGAGCACGGATTAAACAGAATCGGTAGGTGTGGGCCTGTGTGTATAACATAAATTCTCGAAATGGATATTGAAAAATCTTAGAATCTTTTTGGATCCTGCCAAGCCCTTCATCCAATTAAAACCGTCGACAAGCCATTCATTGAGCTTTGACTTGAATATAGAATGTCCGTGATGACATGACGCTTTTAACTTAAATGTAGTGGGTAATCATATATACCGTGATAGAAGTACGGGATCGAATAAATAACGTAGTCAAGACTTTCCAGTAGCCTTTAGCTGCCCTAGTCATCTAGTGTAAACCAATAAATGTCACTTCCTGAAACCGGAATGGCGTTGCAGACTGCTCTAAAACGGGGAAATACCGTCCAGCGGTATGCGAGTGTGGCATCGGTTTATTGGGGCATATAACCTGGCGGCAAGGAATGTTTATGCATCAGATGGCTTTAAACGACAACCGACATGTGTGCCAGTGGAATTCCCCCCGAAACCGAGTTCTATGCAACGGAAGTGGATTGATCTATGTCCTTCTGGCTATTGGTAGCTCCCAAACAATTAATTACTTACCACACTGTCGCGTCATGCGTAGGCAGCCCTCTGTCAATGCCCTCTGCATCTCCACTCTAATATATCCGACAACACTGGCACCGCACTAATTTTTACAACTGGAATAGATTGTCACTATTTAGGTTGAATAACAAACAGACTTACAGCACTATTTTTTATTCACTAGACGCGCCACGTGACAGCGACAGACTAAACCTCGACGTCGAACACTGACATAACATTGATTGACATTGACAGTTCCTACATAAAAGTGCGTTCCGTTTCCATTACGCGATTTATCGGTTTTATGAATTCATGAGAATGATTGAAATTGAGTTGATTTCAATGTATAGTTTTTCTTTTCTAACAAAAGGCTCAACTAGCCATTTATTAAGAATAAGTCTTAAAACTTGAAGTAACATTTTTTTTACGAGAGTTTATTACCAGTTTTATGTTTCTGCGTGTAAATGATAAAATTAAACCTTTTTTTTGTATTGGCAACACCGGAGTCAAATGATTAAAATACGGTAAAACTTGTTGTCGTATGACGGTGCTATGTCACACGAGAGAATTGAAGTTCTGAGAGTTCCCTCCAGTGACGATTTGGCTCTCAAACCACAAATCTGGAGTGTACTTATAATAAATAATATAGAGCTGAAATTTAGTGCTTCCAAAAATAATAAACATAGATAAATTTGTAATGTTTGGTATCAAAAGAAAATTCTTGATGAGTACATTCCGAAACTAGGTTACTTAAAAATGCACATATACATCAACTATTTTAAATTTCTAACTTTCTTTTTAATGCCAGTTTTTTCTTCTTCGAAATTTTGTTACAATTGTGGTCCTGATCTAAAGCCGTACTATTCCAATACTCGTGTCTCTATACACACGCATAAAATATTTTCAGGTTGTTAAACAAACTATCGACTCCCACCAACGACCACGAGTACAAATACATATGTAACTACGATCAGATAGGTTTTATTACGACCGTGTCAGGTAATGTAGTCGTTTGTATTAATGACGCATTCATTTTATGAGCTTTCAGAGTGGGTACTTTCACGCGAAGGAATACAGGCGACTGGGACCACGAGGTACTGGGCCGCGGTTGTAATCGCCCAATGACGTTTTTGAACCGTTAGAATGGGACAAAAAATTATATTACGTAAGTTGTAGTCACCACATAATTAACGTATTCAAAAAGAACTAGAATCTGACTTCAAAACTGCCCTAATAGTCTTATTCATACCTTAAAATGACATATTTGGTTTTTGTTCAAAAGCGTGCTATATGAATTTCTATAAAAAATTTATAGGACCACCTCTGAAGTATGCTAAACCAAATAAAAATAATCATAAAAATCAATTCATAATTGTAAGGTAATTTTTTTGCGGATTTGTGTCACTTTTATTTTGTAGTTAAGTGACTTAGTACTTACTAGGTGACGTGCTGTGTATATTATTCGAAAAATTTTTGGTATTTTGAATTTACTAATACTACTAATGTCTCGAAGCGTCGATGGCGCAGTGGATAAGGCGCGGACTCTCAATCTGAAGGTTCCGGACTCGAATCTAGCCGTGTACCTACGAGTTGTTTTTCAATTCAAGTACATTATCCGATTGCTTAACGGTGAAGGAAAACGTCGTGAGGAAACCTGCATGTCTTGAACAGGCATGTGAAGTCCGCCGATCCGCACTGGGCCGGCGTGGGGACGTATATAAGCTGTTGAAGACTGACTTATTTCCTCGACGGACGGACGGACAACAAAGTGAACCGTCCTTGTTCCGTTGTTATAAAATAATAAAAAACCGACCAAGGGTGAGTTGGACTCGCGCACCAAGAGATACGAACCATGGAAAGAAATGAACACATTTATTACCTAGATATAAGGTTCATACTCCCGACCGCATTATTAAGTTTGTTCGTCAAGGGTTTTTAATCATTTCTCAAAACTATGCAAGATACAGACACCGCTTATGTTTTTTTTTCTATAATATATAGCACAAATGTCTTTCGACGGTTATCATTACAGACTTACCACTTTAGAAATTTTTATTTTTCATTACATTTCATAAACTGTACAGCAAATAAAATAATTATTTCTAATTTACAAACAAAGCCCTTTCATACTATACCCCACTTGAACTTTGACGGTTAATAACAAGGTAGAAATCGACGCACTGATCAAAATGTTGCTGTATTGTTTTTTCATTCCACGGATTACGTGTGCGAGACCAGGATAGATATACAGACGCAGGTTTATGCTAAATTACATCTTATCTATAGCGTATCGTAGCGTTGTTCTTTAAAATAAATTCATCTGTGGGACAACATATGTACATTTGTTTTAAATTCGAACGAATTTCTCGCATGGCAATGGATGCCCACGCAAATTAATTTGTCAGAGGGAAGTTAAGTCGTACAAACTCTGAACCAATCAAAGTTATTTCCTCAACGGCGTTCTGTTAATAAGGTTTTCGAATACGGAGTTTTTTCTTGAGTGACTGGTAGAAATACCTTTCAGGGGTACGAACTTACCCGGAAGCGTATTTACTTTTCCGTGTACCAGTGGACCTAAACGCGCACGTGTATTTGGATCTTAAAAATACTGGTAAGTATTAATAATTTCGTTGATTGTCCTTTAATGTTCAAAGTAATTAAAATATGTATATATTTTTTTACTTTTTAGTTTAAATTGTTACTTATAGGTATAGTCGGCTTTTGATTTTGTTTTAAAATAATTTTATCTTAAATTTTTGTAGGAAGTCAGCGTATTTTTAGGGTTCTGTACCTAAAAAAGGAACCCTTACTCACCAAGTGTATTACTATTAATGGACTAAACTCGTCAAACCAAAACAAATGAGCCCAAAGTCGAGATGCTTACTAGTATCCATTGAAGAATTCCACTTTCTACTTCCTGGCTTCATTATCAGACCCTCACCGTCAAGTATGGCACTATTGACGGACTTAACTCGTGAAACCAAACCATATGAGCCCAAATTCGAGTGGTTTACCTGTACCCATTGAAGAGTTTTTCTATCCACCTCCTGACTTCTGGGTCAGATCAGGATCAAATTTATATGAGACCAACTTGGAAGTATACTTTCTCAAACAAAAAAAGAACTATCAAAATATCGGTTAAAAAGCAGTGTTCATTTCAACATTGGAATTGGAACAAATAGCAGCGCCCTCTGTTGGTGAATTTTGGAAGTAAAAGCTGCGCCCTCTGTCGGCAAAAATTGAAATAAATAGCAGCGCCATCTGTAGCCGAATTTTGAAACAAGGCAGGTAAAACTCACGTCTCCAAAAAATCACGAAAACCACGTTTGTTGTATGCAAAGCTCGGTCGCCCAGATATTAGTATAAATATGTATAAATTCCAGCCCCTATAATCTGATACACATTTTGTTTGTTAGTATGTTATTACACACATTGTTCCGTTAGGATCTTACTGGAGAACCCTAAAAACAGAAAACATTTATATTATAGCTATCATCACATATTATACAACAATCGAAATTAAGGTCACCCTTTCAATGTATGACGTCATCAGCTGACTTTCGTATAACCTTGTATTTAATATATATACGAGTATTGTAGTCAGATGTCAGGTATAACTATGATAAAATTAAATGAATATAAGGTTGAGGGCTACAGTGACTAAATAACACTTCCACTGTATTCGATTAAACTCTCAAGAGCTCTGATTAACATTGAATCAACGTCAACAGCTATACGTACTCACTGCAGGGACTCAGGCCTGCTCTCCTACAGAGAGTGTATGGGCCGTAGTCACCACGCAGGCCCAGTGCGGAACGGCGGACTTCACATGCCTGTTCAAGACATGCAGGTTTCCTCACGATGTTTTCCTTCACCGTTAAGAGGGTATGCTGTTGTCAAAGCACCCATACAAACGTAGTCCAGTCATATTTTGAGTATTAAGCTATGAAAATCTATGAAATTTTCAAAACACAATCTAGAAACAAATATCTGTGTCGGTGGTGAGTCAGATTTTCGTTTAAATATATACTTCCAGAGTTACAGGGCGTCAAAGTATTGTATTTTTCGGTAATAAAAAGCCCCAACTTTGAACCTGATTTACAAGAGTATGAATCAATTTAGAACAATTTGGAAAAACCACCGACATCTGAAATTTCATTAGTATACTGTATTAAAAAAATGGTTACATAATATACTGTATCCTTCAAATGATCCCTGGACTACGAAACATCCAAATAACGGGTAGATAACATCGCGTAATGTATGCTGTCTCACCGTACGCGCTCGGGTAGGATAGGGCTCGGAGAGGGACAGCTACAAAACAATGTGACCTTGAAACCGACCACGTGGTCTTACCAACATAGCCTCTTAAGCAATCGGATAATGCTCTTGAATTGAAAAACAACTCATAGGTACACGGCTGGGTTCGAACCCGGTACCCTCAGATTGAGAGTTCGCGCCTTGTCCACTGCGCCACCGACGCATCATTAAATAACACATAATGAAAAAATATTTATTTTCTTTTATATGATTACCTTAACAATACATTTTTTGGGACACTCCTTTTAAGTTTAAAAAAACTTGTATTAGGAGAGCGGGGCCTGCTCTTCCGCTAGTTATTTAAGATATACAAATACTATTTTTTATTTATTTATTTCATAGGTGCTACTTACAATTAACGTGTGTGTGAGTGAGTGTGTGTGTGTGATATACCTATGATACTACCTCTAAAAGAGCTTCGGTTTGTTTGTATGTTTTTGCGAACATAATAAATGATGAATAAACAGTTATTACTTTAGGAAAGGATTTTTTTGTTTGATAGGTTTGCATTTGGCCTTCATTTCACCTGCCGGTAAATTATGATAAATAAGGCCGTTGGATAGTAAGCGTGCCTTAGAAGCCTCAATCTAATGAGGCGTCCATTCTGCTACCTTTCATACCGAAACACAACAGTGCTATTAAACAATGCTGTTTGGCGGCAGACTTAGGTAACATGGTTATCATGGTCAGATTAGCTAGCTTAGCTAACCAGGTGGACATAGCCTTACCAACCAAACTGAGTATCGATAGGTATTCCCACTGGGAATCCAACCTGGGACCTCAAGGTTGAAAGTCCAGCATTAAACACGGAGGCTGTTGGAAATATCCCTTTAAAAACCAATTTACTCTCACATCTTTATTATAAGTATAGACGACCTTGTTATTGTAGAGTCATTGACATACATTTTGAATGGAATTCCGTCGTAAGCTGTCATTCGGAACAATACAACTCGTTTCGTTAGAGCACACGCTTACGTGACACTAGAGCGAAACGAGACACGACAGTCAGCAAAATGTGAGAGCTCGCACAGTAACTTTAAAAGCTGTGGATATGGTACCGAACAAAATACCTTCCACTGGTTCAGATGACCGCGACTCGACGTCTGAGCTTGTGTGACGCGAGGATGACTCGACAGGGACGCGATAGCTGAGCTTGCGTGACGCGAAGACGATGCGTCCACGACGTGACGCGACGGCTTATTTACGACGCGAGTGCGTTCCGACAGAGACTCGACGTCCGAACTTGCGTGACGCGAGGACAAATCGACAGTGACGCGATGGCTGAGCTTATGCGACGCAAGTACAAACCGACAGCGACTCAACATCTGAGATTGCGTAACACGAGTACGACTCGACAGGGACGCGAAAGCTGAGCTTGCGTGACGCGAAGACGATGCGTCCACGACGTGACGCGACGGCTTATTTACGACGCGAGTGCGTTCCGACAGAGACTCGACGTCCGAACTTGCGTGATGCGAGGACAAATCGACAGTGACGCGATGGCTGAGCTTATGCGACGCAAGTACAAACCGACAGCGACTCAACTTCTGAGATTGCGTAACACGAGTACAACTCGACAGGGACGCGATAGCTGAGCTTGCGTGACGCGAAGACGATGCGTCTTATTTACGACGCGAGTGCGTCCCGACAGAGACTCGACGTCCGAACGAACGCGAGGACAACTCGACAGTGACGCGATGGCTGAGCTTATGCGACGCGAGTCAACATCTGAGATTGCGTAACACGAGTACGACTCGACAGTGACGCGATGGCTGAGCTTGCACGGCAAGAGTTTGAACCGACAGCGACTCGACGGTTGAGCTTACGTGACGCGAGGATGACTCGACAGTGACGCGATGGCTGACCTTACGTGACGCGACAACGATGCGTCCACGACGCGACGCGATGGCTAATCTTACGCGACGCGAGGACAACCCGACAGTGGTGGGATTTTTCGTTTTAAACTGACGCGAGTCTATTTATTCATGTAGTTTAATGGCTCAGGGTGGTATAATTGTGAGTCAAGTAACGTTAGTCTGTAGATGACAATTAGAAGGTAAGTGTCAACCATAGCGCGCTCCATAGACCCTTGGTTTTTTTTCGACTGTTAGCGCTTACGATATGGCATGATGTGTTTCCTCATCAATGTCCACTATTGGACGTGAGCCTCTCCACTTCGGACTGTCTATGGACGGTACGAGCCAGAATCGAATACAGACTTCGATTGTTCAAGGACTACCCAACTGAGCTAACATCGCTTTTGCAGACCATACCATTGGCAGACTTGAGTACTTGATATTAATTTCAATTTGATACGTCAAAGCCCTTATGATAAACAGGGCGTTGACAAACATACAATGAAGTGAAAATATTAGGGTTCCTTTTTAGGTATGCTACCCTATATACCAAATCGAAACAATGAAAGTATATAACTAATGAACCGAATCAAACTGCATTATGATGCTTCTACTCGTATTCACCGTGGAAGGTGCTCTAGTGTCACTTGACTCAAGGCCGTGTGACATGCTTGTACTTAGCTAATTGTAAGTGCCTACACGACGCGAGTGCCGGAATAAGGGCCAATAAATTTTGTAGTACCCTTAATGAGCTATCTACAGTTCGCCACTAAAATGTTGCATCATGATTATTATGCGAGTATTCTTGTCATTTTTCTTCTTACACGAATATTTGCGGTGACTTAAATATTGTTTATTTTCAATATAATATTAATAAAATAGAAGCTCAGTTGGGTTGAGCGTCACTCCTTGAACAAGCGAGGTCAGGGTTCGATCTTGGCTCGTACCAATGTGTTCCAATTTGTTATCTGGAATTTATGTACGAATGATAAAAATCATTACCATTGGCTTTTCGGTGATGAAAAACATCGTGAGGAAACCTGCATGCTCCTGAGAAGAAATTCAAAGGTGTGTGTGAAGTCTACCAATCCGCACTGGTCCCGCGTGGTGTACTATGTCCCATACACTCTCTGTAGGAGAGTAGGCCTGAGCCCCTGCAGTGGAGACAAACGAGTATGTGTAGGCTGTCAATGATAATGACTTTTCACTACAATTTGTTTTTACCACGTACCTTAATAATGAAATTAGAGTCACAAACACTCAAAGGAAAAGATTTTTTTTAATTACCTAAAAAAAAGAGAATCTGTATGCGTATTGGAAGGAAGAGGGAGGAATTAATAAATTAATGTTGGCAGCATTTTATTACTCCACCATCAATTTGTAGGCCAATCAAACAGCAAACAAATTTTATAGTCCTCGAGACACCAGCACCGCGACGCTAATAGAGCTTAAACAAAGCGTGAGTGCTGCCTCTGTTTAATTAAGTACCAGCCCAGTTAGCATTTTGAAGTGGGACGGCAACATTTTAATAATTATGGAGCTAAGCACTACTTAGTATGTAAATATGTTTTCAAAGACTTCATGATAGATATGTGATATAACAACACTAAAATACCTCATTTATTTTCACTTTAGCGTCACTAAAAATTTTGCAAACTTTGGCTGCATGAATAACTATAAGTAGGTTAGGGTTCGATCGTGGCTCGTACCAATGAGTTCCAATTTGTTATTTGGAATTTATGTACAAATGATAAAAATCATTACCGTTGGCTTTTCGGTGAAGGAAAACAACGTGAGGAAACCTGCACACTCCTGAGAAGAAATTCAAAGGTGTGTGTAAAGTCTACCAATCCGCACTGGGCCCGCGTGGTGGGCTATGTCCCATACACTCTCTGTAGGAGAGAGGCCTGAGCCCCAGCAAAGCTACGAATTTTTAGACGAATAATTGCGAGCTTAAAGTTCGTTGAACTTAAACGTTTTAAACCCTCTTCCTTCCTAAGTAAACTGATGTAACCTAAGTCACTATGGCACCGTATTGCGACTCATTAATCAATCGAAACGCGATATGCTTTATTAATTAAGTTAGGCGTTACTTTAACTTAAGTTCAATGACATTTTAAATTACGAATACAGTGAAGATGAGAGCAGTTCTATAAAAAGTTATGGACGGACTTCGTGGCCTAACGGCTTATAGACTCACACTCTAATCCACAGGTCCCAGATTAGATTCACAGTGAGTGTACTATCGGTGTTCAATTTGGCTGGTGGTAGGGCATTTTCTGTCCGCCTGGCACCAAACAGCACTGTCAGACAACGCCTATTATATATAGGCTTCTGGGTGTGCACGCTACAAATATTATGAGCAGAGTACAAATCCGAGGTTCCCAAATACACTTATAAGTAAAGAAAAACCGAAGTCTACATGCTTGCAAAAAAATTGCAACTGGATGTGTAAATCGATATAATAAAATACCTCAAATGATAAAAGACCAGCCTATTGACAAATTCAAAACGGCGTTACATGAGTGGCTTCTTCTTAACAACTTTTAGTCTGTAAATGAATTTTTCGAGCTAGGACAAAATAGTTTGACTAGTAGAAAATTTTTGTTTGGTTTACGAATATAATTTTATTATGTATAACATTTGACTAATATTAATTGACATAGGTATAGATATCAATTAGGTACGTGTCTTGACATCATATAATTGTATAATTTAAATGCTCGATATTATTACTGTTAATTACTGTTTGCATGTCAGAACATTGGCTAAATGTGTGATCTAGAATTATTTATTTCAACATCTGAAATGTACCACATTTATTCCAAATAAAGGTTTATATTATCTTACAGTAGTCACAATTCAAAGAAGATTTTATTAAGAGGCTATGTTGGTAAGACCACGTGGCCACGTTCAAGGTTACATTGTTTTGTAGCTGTCCCTATCCGAGCCCTATCCTACCCGAGCGCGTACGGTGAGACAGCATACATTACGCGAAGTTATCCACCCGTTATTTGGATGTTTCGTAGTCCAGGGATCATTTGAAGGATACAGTATATTATGTAACCATTTTTTCAATACAGTATACTAATGAAATTTCAGATGTCGGTGGTTTTTCCAAATTGTTCTAAATTGATTCATACTCTTGTAAATCATGTTCAAAGTTGGGGCTTTTTATTACCGAAAAATACAATACTTTGACGCCCTGTAACTCTGGAAGTATATATTTAAACGAAAATCTGACTCACCACCGACACAGATATTTTTATTTATTTATTTAAACAGTTTATTGTACACAGAAAATATTTACATAACACAAAACAGAAAAAATATATACAAAAGGAACAGCTTATTTCTAAAAGAAATTTCTTACAGCAGTCCTAGGTTAAGGAGAAATATTGAAGAAAGGAGGGCAGTTAGGCGTGTACGATATGATAAATATAATAAACGATTACATAAATACGATATACAAAACAAACTAATATATATCAATAATAATACATACATACTTTACATACTATAAATATATATAATCTTATAGTGATAGAAAATGTTCCTTGACGTTTTTCTTAAAGGCGGAAACAGTTTTGCTGTCGCGTACAGTGTGAGGCAACGAGTTCCACAATCTGGCTGCATGAACCGTGAATGAGTAGGAAAAGAAATCGGAGTGATGGGAAGGGATGGATAGGATTGTCCTAATGATGATGATGATCCAGATATTTGTTTCTAGATTGTGTCTTGAAAATTTCATAGATTTTCATAGCTTAATACTCAAAATATGACTGGACTACGTTTGTATGGGCGCTTTGACAACAGCATACCCTCTTAATTGAGATATCTGTAACTAGCAGAGATCGAGCTTGTGGATCTGAAACTCAAGGAAATGGTATCTCGGACACCCTGACTCTAAGATAGCGATTCCTATGCCTACACATCCTCAATTGTCATCATTTATGTACATTCTATGTGAGTTAAATAAAGAATTGATTGATTGTATTTTCAACTGTCTTTAAAAATTGAGTAGGTTGTCAATTCAATTTTTTTTAATGTTTGTTACCTCAGAACTTTCGACTGCATAAACCAATTTTAATGATTCTTTTTTATTTGAAAGCTGGTGCTTTCTGCGTGGTCCCATTTCATTTTGGTCCAGTTCTGATAATGTCATCCTTATAGGGCCGTTGACGGTTCCAGTTCTTTTTGGACGAGTTAATTATTTAACTGTAAGCAAACTATATCAAAGAGCGTGTATTATGTCTGCTTTAGCAACAAATAAAATTGAAAAAATACGAAACAGATATTATTTATCCGTTTTTCTTCGATCTTACTATTGATCGCTTTATCTTCATCAAAATATATTTTCCTTACACCTTCAAGTGAACGTAAATGATTAATTTCGACTCTATCACTTTACCAGTGCTTGAACAAAAGGGTCAATATCTTAATTTCATCTTGAAACGCGTTCCAAGACACCTTTCACAAATTGTATGTAGCACAACAAAGTATTTACATAGTAAATTTAAACTACCATCTGCGTTACAAGCAATCTGAGCTTAAAGCATCTTATTAGCGTCTAGAATGCTCGAGAAATAGCTCCTTTGACACGAGAAGGGGTTATATAACAGATTATAACAGGGTCTTGGATGAACGAAATAAGACTAGTAAGGTGTTGTAGTCCATAGAACTGCCAATCATGGTACGAGTATAAAGAATGTCACTGCTATAATGGGCGTATATAGAAAGAAATTAATAGCCGATGGGCAAAAACTCTCTCGTTTTTTGAACGTGCTTTTTGGAACGTAAACTGTGGAGCGTTGTCTTAAGATGATTATTTAGTTTTCTTACGGTAGTTATAGTTAGAAATAATAGCACTTGAACGCCGAATAAATAAGTCACGGTCCAGCTGAAAATCAGCGCTGTGGTCTTTGGGTCACAGCATCGGGCTGAGCTGGTGCCGTTTTCCAAGCTAACTTAATTTTGTTGTAATTATTTGTTTTTGTTTTCTGTATGTGTCATGTGTGTTTTTTTTTCTTCTTCATTACGTGTTGTATTTATTTTTAGCTTGGAATAATATTTTCTTTCTTTCTTTCCTTCGATTTTGTTGTTCACACGTCGAACACTTCGAACAAATGTCGTGATATCGGCACACATCGAACGGATAACGTTTATATACGCGCGCTATAAGCGTCTTTTTCTGCGTCAGTCTCTTGCGGGGTAAGTGAGGTATCGCGGTTCGGCGGGAGGCGGTGAACGTCCGTTCTATAGTCTGTGGTTCAAGGTGCGCATTCACTAAGAAGAGAAAGAAGAACAATCACATCCTCACGGCTAGAGGACGTCTTCTAACGCCATTTCGATAGTGGTCCTTGTTGCCTATAGGAAACTAGGGATATCAGCTAAGATTGAGTTTGTGAGGTTTGTCCTAAGTGATTATCTAGTTAGGTTAGGTTACGTGTTTATTTATGTTGTAGGTTTAATTTTATTACTAATCTAGGCTAAGTGTACTAACAAATCGAATTTAAAATATGTATGTTTGACATGTAAATATCATTGACATTGAATAAATTTTGTATCGACTATTCAATACGGATATTGCACTTCTGGACGTCACACGGACGTATATTAATAATCTGTTGCCTTTTCATGCCGTGTAACATGTGCCTGTAGTTTATCTTCATTTAAATATTGACTTACTTTAACGAAAAGGAGACGAACTATATACAAATAGCTATTGAATTCTAGGTTGCAACGAGAAAAAAATCATGTTGTTTTGACGTGACAACGTCTTATAAATTGGTTTGCCGGGTGACACTTCAAGAAACTGCGTTACGCTCCGCTCACGTTATGCGCTCACAATGAGAGCGAGTGAGAGGCACGCGTCCCTTCCACTCGGGCATGGTTAGCCCGCCTAAGAGCGAGAGAGACAGACATAACTTCCTACTATACGAATGAATATTCACATTAAAATTATTTTACCACTCAAAGTCGTTGTCACGTAAAACTTTCGCCCGTATACCGACTTTACAGGCAACCAATTTTTTTTAATAAGAAGAAGTCCAAAAACAGCAATTCGTTTTATAGATGTTCAATACCGCCACTCTGCCTATCTATACACACTTCGAATAATCCACAAACACGTAAAGCTTTAATCTCAAATTATTTCCGCTTCCATAATGAATGTAACAACAACCTTCTAAAGGCTCTGACCTGCATCCACACGAGGCCAGTAACTTTCATGTACACGATATTGACAATTTTACGCCCAAACTCACTAAAAATCTGTATAAAAGGATTGTGATATGTAGCAACGTGAACCAGTCTTACTACTCCTTCGTCACAACACAGACCACGACAATGAAATCGATGGTGGTGTTGTTTGCTCTGGCCGCGGTGGCTTGCGGGACTTACATCCCAGCACAGCCAGCTCACAATCCAGCCATAGTCCTGGATCCCCACGGACGGCCTTTGGACACTGCTGAAGTCATCGCATCCCGTGCAGTTCATCTCCAGGCGAAGGCTCTAGAGGGCTACGGCGCAGTCATCGCTCCAATCACCCCTATCGGGTATTCCACCTGGGGCGCTCATGCAGGGAGTATCCTGGGACACGGAGTATGGAAAAGGTCTCTTGGATTGGCTCTGGGCCATGTATCTCCTCTGGCCTATTCCGTTCCTGTTTCTGTAGCCGTCAGCCCAGCAAAGTCTTCATACTCCGCTCACAGTGTGGACATCGTCCATCCTTCTCCAGTTCACACCGTGGTCGCTCCCGTTCTCGCTCACTCAACCTGGGGACATGGATTGAGTCATTTTCTGAAGAAACGCTCGTTGGTTCCTATTTCGTACGCTCACAGCCCCATCGTCTACGCTCAGACCGTTCCCGCTGCAGTATCCCACCAATCTCGTATTGACGTCCACTCAACCCCGGCGGTGGTATCTCATTCAGTGCTCACAGCTCCAGTTTTGTCCGGACACTCGTTCTATCCCAGTCTGGGTCTTGCTCATGGATTGGGACATCTTTTAAAGAAGCGCTCTTTGGGTCTGAGCTACGGAATCAGTCCTGTAGCTATTGCTCACTCTATCCCTGCTCTCTCCCACCAGTCCCGTGTTGATGTTATCTCCTCTCCTGCTCTAGTTAGCCCCATCGCTCACTCTGCCGTGTGGACCGTGCCAGCCTCGCATTGGACCCATTCAGGTCTTCTGAACACCCCGCTCGCCCACGCATGGTAAAGCAAAAAGCTGGTCTTTTGGAACTGAAAATAAATTATTTATGAAGGAAATTGTGTTTTATTATGTACCTTACACATTTGTTGCTATCTGTTTCTCTTTTCTTTATGTCGTATTAAAGAGACAGAATGAATGGATTTTATGTATTGATTTATGTATTATGGATAGTAAAAGTGCCGAAAAATGACAGGCTACTTTTTTTCTAATCCCGTGAGATAATTCCCGTGGCATAAAATCCGCGCAATGAAGTCACGGGCGAAAACTAGTTTTTGTATGAAACGAGTGACAATATAAAACACTAAAACACTGCACCTTCCGGAGTAAGAAATAAGTTACAAGATCACTTTAAAATGTGGTTTTAGAAGAACTCGAAGATATTCTATATTCAAACTCGAAGATCGAATCGAAGATAAATATATTTACAAAGATAATTTATGTGCCAAAGAAACACTTTTCTTTCTTTCTTATTTATTTTAAACTAACTTCTTCTTTCATTATAATTTGAACAATTAGCCCAAAATGCCTTGTATAGGCAAAGCCTCAAGCTTAATTATTACAATAACAAACACTTCCTTAATTAAGAAACAAATGATAAAAGCTATTATCAAAGTACACGTAGCTATTATATAATGATGAATGAAACTCGCCCAGGCCCTCCTGAAAGCACTGAAGGGCCTTATGTTCTTAAAAGGGCTACAAAATAAGTGTTAACTCACCCTTGTACCTTAATTAAATTCAAGGAAGTCATTATGTCCTTAGATGTCCTACTAAGAAACCACTTTAATACAGTTTTCACAGAGTATGTACTATACAGATGGAAGCTGAAGACTGTATTGTCTTCTTATCGTGTAGGTAGGTCAATGACCGACCTCACACACCCTACTGTCAGAGTTGATCCGTCATAGTCCTCTGATACGTCTCATGTAGCTACTACCTGTCGTAGATAGTAACCGGTGACAACGGATTAACGTGATTAACGAAGCACGGAATCATCTTACTGTACAATCAGGTGATTCAGCCTACAATGTCCTAACCAAACTGGGGAAAGTCTCACAAAGTGGTATTTGACAATGTCCCCACTGGGAGTCGAACCCGGAACCTGCGTGTGTTAGGCGTCTGATTCTAACGATCAATAGCTTATATCTATTTCAAATCAAAATATTACTTTTTGGGACGTTTATTAGCACTGATTGATACATAAAGTTTTCTCTTTCCAAATTATTGCTAACGAGTAAATTTTTTCTTCTTAAAAGCAAAATGCATTTGTACAACAATATTAACTCACCCTCTGAATGATTTAATGATTATATTTATGGTAGCTTTCCAGGTAAAAATATTGCATTTAATGTATTAAACATGCTTGCGTTATTGGTTCCAGATTAAGAATGAGAAGACCCCATATCGTGTAATAACATTCAATTAGACAGACAGTATATACACTTGTGTATAGTTGATGTCTGATTGCGATAAACCGGCTTTCTGAATCGTTTCATGAAGAGCCATCGTCGAAACGATCAGAAATTGATCAAATGTAAACAAAAATTAAAACGCCCCCATAAAATGTAGGAGCAAATATTGTTTCAGGTGTTTTCAATTTCAATCTCGATACAGAAATTAGCAGGCGCTATAAATATATTGTTGTTGTATTCTCATAACAGACAGAAAGGAACAAAAACAAGATATATGCCAAAAAGGTATTTTTAGATATCTTAATTATTTTTCGACGTTTTTAGCAGGAGGCGATAGGGTTAGTCCCTACATTTCACTATCTTGGCTACGTAATTGCTACCATATAATCGTCCACACACGCCCACGGCTCTCGTGACACTGCCAGTGAATCACACTTTGACATTGTCGTTTAGCAAACCAACACAATGACATACGAGACAGCGTGTGCATGCAGAAAATTGCTGCCGGAATCACCTGATTGTCTGAACAGTAAGACGATTCCGTTTTTCGTAAGTCACGTTAATCCGTTGTTACCGGTTACTATCTACGACAGGTACTCGTAGTAGCTGCATGAGACATGTCAGAGGACTGTGGCGGATCAACAACTCTGACATTAGGGTGCGTGTGTCGGTATAAACACACAAAAAGATCACAAAATGCGTCCCATTGTTTGACATAGCTAATTGCTAACTTTGTGACTAACTAAATACTAAACAGACAGCGCTGTGGGAAAAGTCTAGTCCACGCATAAATTGAAGAAAATTTGATTTCTTAGTATAATAACTGCCTACACAAGTTTGTTGAAACTATTAATTTTCATTCGTTTATTGCTTTACAAATTGTAAATTTAAAGTGAAGTTGAAGATACTAATCGAGTATTATAGTTTGCTAAGAAATGATTGCCACTAACTACAAACTAATTTTGATATTCGAAACCCACTCTCCTTTGTATAAATAAAATAAAACAAAGTCGGGTTAAAGTACTCGCACAATAAGTTTGCCCCTCTGAAGTTAGCTCTCCGCAATTTCAAACATGTACAGACGGAATGTGTGTGTATTATTTTCTATAATAACTATCGCTAGATGACATAAAACACTTGGACATTTCTTTCCATCCGCTAACTTGCCTTGCCTCCCATTTATACGTTAATAATTGATACTTCGCGGTCTTTTGTGACTAACTTCAGAGAGGCAAACTTATTGTGCGAGTACTATAGTAACACCATTTATAAGTCACGAACGGCTGAACAGAATTTTGTGATCATTGATTTTTTGAAATTGTCTCCGACTCTAGTATATTATCTATTGAAACATGGGATAAATTGAAATTGATTTTAAAATGATTAGCTAATGTTACTTTGAAATACCCCTTTCGTATGAAAGGAATGAAATTGCCTTATTCTCGAAACTTAAGTAACCGACTTAGTGCATTCATTGGCTTGCCATATGCCAGGAATTCTGCCGTTAAATCAGCACCAGAATGGCAACGGGGAGTCTCAATTCTAGTGAGATACTTTCTCTATCACAGAGGTAAAGGGCGTCCACTGCAGTTAGAAAGAGACGCCAATATTAACTGCCCTTGTTCTTGAGACGGAGAACTAGGGAATATTGTTGTATGTTCATAAACCATAAATAAAGTATTTCCTTCCAGTTAATTGATAAGTCTACTGACCGTATTAACACGCGAAAACCCTGAAATTCTTCAGGATCCAGTACTTGCCTCATGTTGAAATTGCGTCCGAATTTATGGAGCAGTGCGCACCTCAAAACGGTAATAAAACAGACTATTCCAGATACATTTCAGCACTAAACTGCACGAATTGAGATTTAAAACGGCTATTATTCGTTTAATGGGGCAAAATGTCCACTGGAAGTAAGTAGAAGTTGAGACCATCATTGGTTGGGGCTATCTAAAGTAACTTACTTTTTGTGATAATTTTCTCAGCTGGAAATAAATTTATAAAATTAGCCAAGTGTAAATCGGACTCACGCCCGAAGGGATCCGTACTACTGTACAATATCGAATGCGACATCGAGAAAAACACGCCGAGAAAAATAAGTGTCTTGTATGGGAACCCCCTTCAATTTTACCTTTTATTTTTATTTGCAATAATATTGGCCGTAATAAAATAATACACATTTTGACAAAATTTTCAAATATCTATGTCTGTTCAAACTACACAGCCGTAGAGATGGGTAATGTAAACATTTCGTTCCAAAAGAAAAAGAAAAAATCTTTGCGTTATTTTTAAAATTTCTACAGCATTTTTTTATTTTTCTGAAAAATTTATTCATAAAACACGATTGCAAAATTTTCGGAAAATTATCCATTACTAAACAGCCCTGGAGAAATGCGGGGACTTAATCCTGCTAGGCACTATTTAGTACGGACCCCTAAAAATTGTCCCAGCATCATAGAACTCTGCGCGGACAAATGAACAAACAAACAAACGCACTTTCGATTTTATATTATTAGAAGGTTTGTATAAACCAATCACGCGAAGTAAATACAAAACAATGCAATCAAGCTATTTTCTCGTTCAGTTAACTTCGAGAGACTTCTATCAAGTATAAATCTATTGGTAATTTTAAACCTTAAAACATTTAAGTGGTTAAGTTAATTTTGTTTGACAACTTATACCTGTACTTCAAATTCTATACGTGCCGATTTTAAAACTGGGAAGTTTTATCTATTTAATTAGATTTTATGGTTTTATAAGTTTATAATAAGGTAAATAATATTGGGTAAGTGCACACCTGTTTTTAATATGTCGCAAGGTGTATAAAACACGAAGCGATAAGGAAAATGTAGGAATGCAGCGTTCATTCGGCAGCAACTTTTCTGCCCAACAGTTGCTGCGCGGGAAAACTCAGTCCAATCTCGAATATCGTTGGCTCTACATGCCTTCACAGCGCGCGCGGGGATTCGATTTTCAAAAAGTTTCGATTTCCTATCCCCTTTGTGACTGCCAGTGATTATAATTCGGACAAAAAGTTTTAATTTAATAAATTTAACACAAACTTTTTTCTTGGACTATAGTGTCTTTTTTTTAGTTAAACTTTTTTGTTTCGATGTAGTTTATGTGCCAGTGTTTGAACAATTCTTAATGCAATTCAAAACTTCTTGCGATACTTAATGGCTATTTAAGAAAAGTGTTTTGTGTGCAAAAATAGTTTTGACTATTAAACGGCCCATTAAGAAATATTTGACAGAGTGCCAACATCGACGGAAATGTAAGTACTTAACTAAGTAAAAATATTGGCTTTTATTAAAGCGCTGTCAATCATCGGAGCCATTTTCGAGTTCTTTTGTTCGTTGATTGATGTGTATTTTGGTTAGACATCCTGTTCATTGTTTTCTCGCAACGTTTTGAGTTTGTTATACATAATTGTATTTAAAAAAGCCTGTGCAAAAAGAGACATATATCTTTGAAGAAAGAATAGGTTTTTTTTTGTTTGCGTTGTCATAAATGCGTTAACTTATTTACGCCGCAGAAAAAAGCTGCGCGTGATTTTCTGATTTATACTACAAAAATAGTCAGAATTTTTCTGTTATTTTTGATGAAAAACAAACATTATCAAATGACTTATCACCACATAAAATAAAAACTTTTTTACGGACATCTGTGAGCCGTGAGGACCTAGAATATAATAAGGCGGATAAAATTACTTTAAAAAAAGCTTAAACAATCCGAATATGTGAGTAGTTAAGCAAAAAGGGTCCTTAAGGGAAAATAATTGAATTCAAGTAAATCGCGTTTGTAGTTTTGAGCCGCTGTGAGTTTCGCCTCAAGTACGGAGATTTAAAAAAAAACTACGGCATCTAAAAATATTCTGATTGGACCAAAACAAAACTGGAAGACCAAACAATCTCAATGCATGAAAAATATATAAAGTTTCAAATCCCATCAGGTCTCTTTCCGCTTAGCCGCTCACATATGATCAATTTAATTATTTTCGGCACATAATCACAAAATAATCGCTGCATTCAATATTTCAAAAAGAACGAGGTAAACCTGAGCACTGAATTTAAATGAAACTCTTTGTAGGCCTAAAAGCTAAATGAGCCATAAAGCGTTATTATTTTTAATCCGCTTTTAATTAAGGGTTATGGTAACACAAGGCCTTATTAACGAGTTTTCTGGTCTCGTTATAATGCTTCGCTTTATTATTAAATGATTATTTAGGATAATGATAATATGCAGGCCACATCGCTCGAAGAACCGATAACCGGTGGGGAGTAAAGGTTCTCGAGTGGCGACCACGTACCGGGAAACGTCTATCGGGCCGTCCCCCTACCAGGTGGACCGATGAACTGGTTAAGGTCGCAGGGAGTCGCTGGATGCAGGTGGCTCGGGACCGGTCGATGTGGCAAACCATGGAGGAGGTATATGTTCAGCAGTGGACGTTTCCCGGATGATGATGATGATGATGAAACTATATTTAGTTGGTGGTACATTTCTAATCTCGTCTCAGCTACCAACGAGTTACCAACATTTTTAATTTCATAATTATTAGTATAAAATTAGAATTAACACCCCGTGAAGGCACAGCAAGAGAAATTTTAAATGAAAAAATAAATATTATCTTTTAATTTTTTTATAATTTATTGAAACTATAGACTTCGTTTTTTATTTTATTTCTTTTTAAATATTGAATAATATGAGGTTTTCAAATCTTAATGTATAATGACGTATCAATAATTAATCACAAATTACTTCTTTTAAAACAGAACAGCTGACTTTGATAAAATTAATTAACTAAAAATAGAACGTCGAATTATAATGAATGTAAATCACAAAACAAGAACAAAATTAATAAAACAATTCGAAATTTAAACAATTTCAAAAGTTACAAATTATGACTTTCTTCCAATGTAATTAAAGATGTGGTATTATTGCGTGTATAAGCTTCCGAGTAAAAATATGAAGGAGGCATATGTGTTGATTTCGAAGATTCTGTTATGAACATAGAATATTAAGTTACTAATTGAGTATTGTATTTCCCAAGAGCAAAAGTCTCGATATCTTCAACGGCACATTGTATAATCTATTTCTACGCAAGTGCGCGTACAATCTTTGACCACAGTCGCACACAAAACTTAAACGTACCTCTAATTTTGAAATTCGAACAACGTAAAGAAGAATGAATTCCTTCCCTTCCCAAAAGTTGTGGTTTATGGAACTTTATGGAAAATTCTTTATTCCGTTTAAGGACCCAGAAAGCAGTAAAAAGTCACATTAAATTAAACCAAGCTGTTTTTAACAATTTAATGTGAGAAACGAAAATTATCTGACTGTCATCACGAACTTAGTAAAATGTTTGCAAACTCTTGCGCAGCAAACAGCTGGGTAGAGCGTCAGTCCTTGAACAATCGAGTGTATTAGATAGAATGAGTTCCAATTTATTATTTGGAATTTATGTACGAATGATACCATTACCATTGGCTTTTCAGTGAAGGAAAACATCGTGAGAAAACCTGCACACTCCTGAGGATAAATTCAAAGGTGTGTAGGAAGTCTACCAAAGCGCACTGGTCCCGCGTGGTGGACTATGTCCCATGCACTCTCTGTAGGAGAGTAGGTAAAGTCACTGCAGTGGGGACATGTATAGGCTGTTGATGATTAGTCAATTATAATTACTTGTTTATGTAAAAAGAACTCAAACTTCTTCGGCAACGCAATATATAATATATAGATTAGATTATTTATTTCATTGTACCCATGTCAAGATTACAAAAAAATATATATAAAAATGTCAGAGTGTACAATGATCGTCAAAAATATTTAAAATGTCAAAAATTATATAAAATAAATGTCAAACAGTAAATTTTATGTCAAAATAAATAATAAAATAAATCTATAATATTATAGATACTCAAAATTTATCCAGTATAAAATCTTTTACATTGTACTCGTAGTATTCTTTATCCAACAAAAGGTTTTTAGTCGTCGATAAAACGTTAAAACGTATAGTTACTACTTCTGATTGACTGATGCTTAAATTCAACAAGAAGCAATATCTTTCAGCACAAGGACAATAACAATTTTGAAATTCAGAACTTTTTATTGACATCACATTAAACAGGATGATGCAGGTGTATCTTTTCATGTCCAATTTAATTTAAAAAATTCATGCACTGCTAATAAAATATGGAAACTCACGAAAGGGCAAAATACAGTACCACCGACATATACCATGTAATGGCAAACGTCTGGCATACAAATAGCATTAAATAGACATTTCGCAGACAGGGTCGGATTCAGATGTTAGGCCTACGGGGGCCCCGTAATGGTAGGTGACGCTAAAGTAATAATAAAAAGATTTTGACTGAGTGTGACTGACTATATTCTTAATCAGTCCTCATTAATTTGTTATGATGAAACGTCATGTGCAGTAAGTTCGCAATACAATGTTCAAAATATAGCATTTGGTATTTATCTCATAGTTGTTGGTAATCATCTACAAATAATTGTTTCAACTTTCAAGATAGCTGAACAGATTGGGCAAATAAAAAACAAATAATTTGCTATCATTCAATCAGTCAATCCTTATAACGTATTTTTAATAGATGTACAATCAACATTTTAAAACATAACTAAACATATTTTGCTGTTGTGTTTGCAGTTAGACTTCATCTAACCTGGTCTTAAGGGACGATAAATCGATCGATTGCAGAGTGCGCTAACCCAGAATCCTAAAGCTAATATGATCATCAGCGAATTTATAACAATAATAATTTTGTTTGGATATCTCTATAGTAACAAACAGTCTTATACTTTGCTAGTAATAATTAAATACAGGGTAACATATAACCTGCTTACAAAGACATATTCATTGGCATGGTTGGACGGCACCGCGTGCATTTTCGTTAAATGTCTTTTAATGTAGCCGTCTATCCGTTCCGCCACTATGTACTTACAGACGATTATGTTGAATGTAATTTGAGGGACTTTTAAAAACGTCAAGACTTGGGGCCCCAATTTTAACCAAATCCGTCCCTGTAGACTTGAGCATTAAATCGGCCTGCTCACTCACAATAAAGTCAGATTATGGGCTAACACACCATCGGCTAAATGAGTTATGTCGCATTTGATGGCGTTTTCCCAATGGCTTAGTTGGTTTTATCGAGAACAGAATGCTATTGGAATTGGTATGAATAAGACACATTCAAGTACGTTTCATCCCAGCTTTTATGGATATAATCTTGGATTTATTGGGTCTGTAATTTTGTGTTGTGGTTTCATTTACTCTTAAACTACGAAGCACAGAGTTGTAATGAGTTTCAAGCTTAAACGGATGAAGCGATTTCACTGTGGCTTTCAGGGATCGTATTCAAAGGGCACAAACTTCCGGGACCCCTCACATTGGGAACCCTTATGGTTTTGCCATGTTCATCTCTCCGTGGCTTAACTTTGAGTGTCTTGGTGCTAGAAACATATTAATTACGCTGAAATAGTAAAACTAATTGGGGATTTTTTTTAAATTCGGCTACACAATTTAAATAGTTATTTATTTACAGTCGCATACAGTATGCAGCCCTATACTGATCTTTAGACGGACTAAGTTCACCGACAGAACCCGACGAGTCAGTGAGCTGAAGTAGCAATGGGCAGGCAACATCGTTTGAAGACAACCGATGGGTAGAAAGAGTTCTCGAGTGAAGACCACGTACTGTACCAAGCTGGTCCCACTAGCTAGATGGATCGACGATCTAGAAAGGTCGCGGGAAGTCGATGATCTAGGTTTACTCCATTGTGAATGCGGTCAGAAATCTCTTGACAGAGCTATTTAAATTGTACATTCATGTACAGCCTGCGGCAGTCCACTGCTGGACATAGGCCTCTCCCAGAGTGCGCCACTCGATTCGGTCCTCTGCTCTCCGCATCCATTCACGTCCGGCTACCCTACGTAAGTCGTCTTTCCACCTCGCCGGGGGACGTCCTACACTACGTTTGCCTAGGCGTGGTCTCCACTCGAGAACTCGTCTGCTCCAACGACTGTCTGTCCTTCGGCAAATATGACCGGCCCACTGCCACTTCAGTTTGCTAATACGGTGAGCTATGTCGGTCACTTTGGTTCTCTGACGGATCACTTCGTTCCGAATGCGGTCCATCAGAGAGACTCCGAGCATAGCCCTTTCCATAGCCCGCTGAGCAACTTTAAATTTGTGGATCAGTCGTGCCGTGAGTGTCCACGTTTCGGCTCCGTAAGTCATCACGGGTAGGACGCACTGGTTGAAGACTTTTGTCTTGAGGCATTGTGGTATCGACGATTTAAAGACTTGACGTAATTTCCCAAACGCTGCCCACCCCAACTGTATCCTCTTATCGGCTTCTCTCTCGAAATTGTTTCTACCTAACTGCATCGTTTGCCCGAGGTAAACATATTCTTGAACAATGTCGAGAGTTGTTCCATCGACGATTACCGGTCTCGGAACGACGAGATCATTGAACATAACCTTAGTTTTGTCCAGATTCATTCCGAGACCTATACGTCTAGAGGCTACATTAAGGGTGTCCAGCATTTCCTGCAGTTCCTGCGGGGTTTCTGCCATGATGACGATATCGTCAGCGAAGCGTAAGTGGGAGATGTCTGCGCCACGGAACACTTCACATAAAAAATTATATGGAACGCAACATAAAAAATTCGTTCCGTTCGTGAACGCGTCGCCAGCCCGACCGATGCCGAGTTGGCGGCCATATTGGACTACCTTCTTCTAAATTTTGTAAATGGACTGACTGGTCGACCGTCCGCATATAATTAAGATTAATTGTAAAACTTTAATAATTAAATGTTGTAAGAAGCAAAAAAAAAACCTTTTGTTTGGCTGAAGAAGCCTGGACAAAATTTGGCGACCGTGACAGGACTATTGTTCGATCTATGAACAAGTCAAGTTTCAGATTCAAGGGCGGACGAAGGTTATCGCCACGCAGCGCAGCGCCGTTTTGTTGCTGATCGCCTGTACCAGCGCACACTGCGGCACCGTGTCGTGCATCGCGTGCAGCCAGCCACGTCTGCGCAGAACGACCGGGAATACTGCGACTACGCACGCCGAGAGAAGACATCTCCCTGCGACCTCATTATCGGACAACGAGCTACCACGGACCACGTCCAGCTTGTCTGGTCATCAAGTGAGCCCGTTCCTTTTCATTCCCGTATCGTTCCCCCTTGATTTGTGTATTCAGAGACCGCAGTTATTTCATTGATAGTGTGCTTTCTTACGTGCTATAATTCTCCAGTGTGGCTATTCTGTTCCGTCGGCTAAAGGTCAACGGAATCATTCTTTCACACTCAGGCCTATATAACACGCATATATCATTTGCATTGTCAATTAAAATATATTTTTTTTTTCATCAATAAATCACATTCGATCGAGCGCTTGCGTGAACTGCATCGCCGTGCACAGCTGATTTCGCCGGCTTGCGCTGCGTGTTGCTACGGAACGAGGAGCGTCGTGCGTAATCTATTTGTTTACTTTTACGGAGTGACTTCGTTACGAAGTGACTTTGTTATCGAGTAGCCGTACTTGTTTTTACAATGCCTGAAACTGAAACTGGGAAGTCTGATCCGCGATTAAAGGATTTAACTTCTAAACGTAGCTCAATTAAGGGACGTGTTACCAAATTTAAAAATCATTTAGAGTGGCTACAGTCGCTAGATAACATTTCTCCATTAGAAATAAATCAACTTAAGCACAAATTACCTAGGTTCCAATCATTGTTCTCTGAGTTCGATGACGTTCAAGGTCAAATCGAAGTAATCAATATCGCCACTCAAGATGTTGAATTATCCGTTAGGGAATTATTAGAACAAGAGTTTTACTATTGTATTGCAACAGCTCAACAAATAATTGAGGACAATACAGACACAGACAAGAGCAACGAACCTCATTCCTCTCGCAACAGTTCTCATTGTCGTCATCAAGATGATGATTCTCTTGGATTTAAGTTGCCAATTATTAAAATTCCAAACTTTGATGGAACATATTTTAAATGGCTAGAGTTTAAAGACACATTTGTCTCCTTGATTCACGAGAATGCTAAGATCAAGGACATTCACAAATTTTATTATTTGAACTCCTATTTAGAAGGAGAGGCTGCACGGGTGATCAGTAACTTAGAGGCAACAGATAAAAATTACTCAGAAGCTTGGAAACTTTTGTGTGAGCGGTATGACAATAAGAGGCAATTAATTAACAATCATATGAGATCTTTATTTAGCTTGGAAACAGTACGTGAATCTGAAAAGTCATTGCGTTTCATCATTGATCACATTTCCAAAAATTTAAGAGCCCTCAGCTCACTAGGACTTCCCACTGAAAGTTGGGATATGGTAATAATTTATATGGTTTCCGAAAAATTAGATTCCAAAACATGTTTTAAATGGGAAGAGGCACGAAATTCTCTGAGTGACATACCCACCTTGTCAGACTTTTTAAATTTTTTGAGAAACCGCGCTGACGTTCTCGAGACGGTCTATAAGAAACGGTTTAGTACCTCCGCTATAGATCCAGCGCCACGGCCTAAGACACAAACACGGACAATGGTTGTATCTAGAGAGGAGCCCTCTAGCAAAAGGGTTTCTTCATCATTCCCCATGGCCTGTTTGTTTTGTAAGGGCCAGCATAAACTTTATGAGTGCTCTGCATTCAAAACAAAATCTTTAGAGGACAGAATGTCGTTTGTCATGTCTTCCAAGCTGTGTCAAAATTGTCTACGCAGTGGTCACGACGCTCGTCGTTGTAGACTCCCGAGTGTGTGTAAATCGTGTAAATTACGTCACAACTCATTACTGCACCAACCTTCTGCGGCTACTGAGACAACGACATCTGAATCCATCAATATGTCTGCTATGTCTTCTGTAACTTCTACTGAAGTTCTTCTTTGCACAGCAGAAATTGATTTAATAAATCCCAATAATAATAATACTGTTACAGTGAGGGCGCTGCTAGACAGCGGGAGTCAGACATCTATTGTGACCGAGCGGGTTCGGGACATCCTTCAGTTGACTCCTCAGCATTCCAGCACCACTATAATCGGCATCGGAGATAAACCTGTGAATCTCGTGCCTGATCGATGCGTTTTACGCGCTCAATCCAAAAACAGCTCATTCAGTGCTGTCATGTCTTGTCTAGTTTTACCGACTATTTCCGGTAAGTTGCCTAAGGCATCTTTTAATAGAGAGCATTTTAGCTTATCTGGTTTTAATTTGGCAGACCCTAGCTTTAATGTGTCTTCTTCTGTTGACATGCTCATTGGTGCTGACATCTTCTGGGACATAATAGGTTCTAAGCAGCATTCATTGGGTAGCAACAATCCTGTTTTGCGAAGCTCTAAGCTAGGCTGTCTTGTAACTGGGTCCATTTTCCCTATAAAATCGGTTTCTAAAAAGCAAGTACATTGTAATTTTTCTCGAAATGAAGATATATCTAATCTTAACCACGATTTGGCTAAGTTTTGGGAGCTAGAAAAGGTTCCTAGTGCGTCGACCCTATCTGAAGAGGAAAGGCTTTGTGAACAGCACTTTCTATCTAACACTACACGTGATATTGATGGTCGATTCTGCGTCAAACTTCCACTTCGTGATGATAGGGATTGTCTTGGTGATTCATTTCGACTAGCTAAGAAAAGATTTATAAATATTGAATCGCGTTTTAAAAAACAGCCTTTACTTAAGGAATTGTATTTTGATTTCATACATGAGTATGAAAACTTAGGTCATTTATCAGAGTATAATGTTACTCAGCCAGAGGTAAAATATTATTTACCTCACCACCCCGTATTCAAAGGCAACAGTGAGTCTACCAAGCTGCGTGTAGTTTTCGACGCCTCGGCTCGTACTTCTTCGGGGTTTTCTATGAACGATATTCAAATGACAGGGCCATCAATACAGGATTCTCTGTTTAATATTCTCGCTCGTTTTCGATTGCATAAATACGTCCTTTCAGGTGACATAGAAAAAATGTATCGCCAAATTACTGTTGATGATTTGGATCGTAGCTTGCAGTTGATCCTCTGGCGTGACGATGAGTCACTGCCTCTTCGCACACTACAGCTCAACACCGTTACTTACGGGTTTTCCAGTGCTAGCTTTCTCAGTACTCGTTGTTTGTGGCAAGTTGGTGAAGAGTGTAGGGATCCGTTCGTAAAGGATATAATACAAAGGGACTTTTATGTTGACGATTTGTTGACAGGAGCGCAATCGGAGGCAGAGCTACAATATGTTCAGCGATCAGTGGCTGCAGCGCTTGCTGACAGTGGGTTTCACCTCCGCAAATACAGGTCGAACCTTTCTTCAGTGCTTCATGCAGACGACGAGCATGGTGATCTTTTGATCAGTAATGCTACAAGCACTTTAGGCATCGGTTGGCTGCCTGAGTCGGATCATCTCAATTTCCCTGTTAAACCCCCTTCGTCTTGCTCAACTACTAAGAGAACTATATTGTCAACGACCTTTAAGGTTTTTGATCCTCTCGGACTGCTTTCTATCTGTACGGTCAAGCCGAAAATGCTCTTACAGGAGCTTTGGGCAGAGCACAAGTTAGGTTGGGATGATCCAGTGCCAGATAAAATTCATTCTGCTTGGCAGAAATTCGTAACAGGCTTATCCTGTATCTCTGATTTGAAGATACCTAGACATGTCTTAGTTGACGACCCTGTAAATATTGAAATGCATTGTTTTTGTGACTCTTCTGAGAAGGCGTATGGCGCCTGCATCTATTTAAAGTCATGTGATGCACAAGGCGTCACAAAGGTTAGTTTATTGTGTGCCAAGTCCCGCGTTTCTCCTGTCACGCCTACTACGATTCCACGGTTGGAGTTGTGCGCTGCGCTATTGGGTGCACAGTTGTCATCGGTCGTGACACAGGCCTTGCGGTACAAAATCAATCGGCACGTGTACTGGACAGACTCTAAAGTAGTTTTGAGTTGGTTACGTACTACCAAAAGCGTTAAAACATTTGTGGCTAATAGGATTGGCGCTATAAAGGAGCTCACCGATTCATCCTCCTGGCGCTACGTTCCCACTTCACTTAATCCTGCAGATCTCGTCTCGAGGGGCGTGGACCCGCAGCAGCTAGCCGACGCTACGTTGTGGTGGCAAGGTCCTCCCTATTTGCATCACGATGAGGGTTCCTGGCCTTCTTCAATGTTGCCGGAGTGCAACGAAGTGGTGGATTTACCAGAGGTAAAAGCTAATGTCGCTTTTGTGGGGGAACCTTCTCTCGACCTCTCGAGAATTTCTAAAATAACTATTGTGCAGCGTGCGTACGCACGCATTCTTAGGTTATTTCATAATGCTAAAAAGTCTAATAAGGACAATATATTAACAGGTGTTTTACAGGCTGTAGAACTTGAAAAATCTATGAATTTGCTGATCAAGCTATCTCAGAAAGATTCTTTTCGAGAGGAGATTGCTTTACTTTCACATAATAAGCCACTTAAACCGAAATCTAGTATTGCTTCCCTCAATCCCTTCATAGATTCGGAAGGTTTGCTTCGAGTGGGTGGGCGAATAAGCGCTTCAGATTACTATGAATTCGACAAACGTCATCCTATACTCCTACAATCCTCCAATCGTTTCACAAACCTCCTTTTTAAGCAGGAACATTCTCGATTAATGCATGCTGGCCCTCAGCTCCTTCTCGGGGCCATAAGAGAACGCTTCTGGCCTATAGGTGGTAGAAATTTAGCCAGACTTACTGCTCGTAACTGTTTCGTGTGTAGTCGATTTAGAGGAAAGACTATGTCTAATATCATGGGCAATTTACCTCCGGAACGCGTAGTTCCCGATTTTCCCTTTGTCAACGTAGGCGTCGATTTTGCGGGACCATTTTCAATAGCCAATCGAAAGGGGAGGGGATGCAAAATAAGTAAGTGTTATCTTTGCATTTTCATTTGCTTTAATTACAAGTGCATACATTTAGAAGCTGTGAGTGAGCTCTCTAAGGATGCCTTTCTTTTAACCCTTAAACGTTTTATTTCGCGTAGAGGACTGCCCAAGAAAATATTTTGCGATAATGGGACTAACTTTGTGGCCGCAGCTCGTGAAATCAAGGAGTTCTTTAATGTAAAGGACAATCAGAACTGTATTTCAGACTTCTCAGCTCAGCAGGGCATTGAATTCAAGTTTTCCCCCGCCTACGCTCCTCATTTTGGTGGCTACCACGAGGCCGGCGTCAAGTCGGCGAAGCACCATCTCCGTAAGACCATGGGGAATGCACATTTAACCTTTGAGGAGCTGTGTTCTCTGTTTACACAAATCGAGGCAATCCTCAACAGCCGTCCTTTATGTCCCCTCAGTCCGTCACCCGATGACCTGCAACCCCTTACCCCGGGACACTTTTTGATTGGCAGGCCTCTTGCAGCTCTCCCTGCGCCTGCTCTCATGGACAACAACCCTCACCGCCTTGACCGGTACCAGCGTCTTGAACAAGTGCGCCAGCACTTCTGGCAACGCTGGTCACGCGAATACGTCGCAGAGCTCCAGCAGCGCTCCAAGTGGCGCGCTCGCTGCAAGGACCTGCGTGTCGGCGACCTCGTCTTGATAAAGGACGAGAGTGCGCCCCCTCTCAGCTGGCGTCTCGGCAGAGTGAGCACACTCTTCCCTGGTCCAGACGGAGTACCGCGCGTCGCTGACGTCGCTACCGCGCGGGGCATAGTGCGTCGCGCCCTCAACCGCATCTGCCTGCTTCCCGCTGCGGGCGTCAGCAATGGTTGAAGAGATACATCATCCCTTCAACGGCCCGGAGGATGTCTGCGCCACGGAACACTTCACATAAAAAATTATATGGAACGCAACATAAAAAATTCGTTCCGTTCGTGAACGCGTCGCCAGCCCGACCGATGCCGAGTTGGCGGCCATATTGGACTACCTTCTTCTAAATTTTGTAAATGGACTGACTGGTCGACCGTCCGCATATAATTAAGATTAATTGTAAAACTTTAATAATTAAATGTTGTAAGAAGCAAAAAAAAACCTTTTGTTTGGCTGAAGAAGCCTGGACAGGAGATGTACTCGCCGTTGATATTGATTCCTCGGCCAGTCCAATCCAACGATTTGAAGATATCTTCCAATGCGTTCGTAAACAGTTTCGGAGATATAACATCTCCCTGTCTTACTCCTCTACGCAATGGGATAGGTCTTGTTTGTTGGTTTTGGACTTGGACGGTCATCGAGGCGGCGTTATACAGACATCTCAGCACTTCGATATATCTCCAATCAAGTTGGCACCGCTGCAGGGATTCCAGAACGGCCCAGGTTTCAACAGAGTCAAAGGCTTTCTCATAATCCACGAATGCAAAACACAGAGGCTGATTGTACTCTTCAGTCTTCTGTATAATCTGCCGCACTGTGTGTATGTGGTCTATGGTACTATAACCCTGTCGAAACCCAGCCTGCTCGGGAGGTTGGAACTCGTCAAATCTTCGTGTGAGACGATTTGTGATGACTCTCGAGAACAGCTTATAGCTCATAGGTGTGGCTCAGGAGTGAAATGGGCCTGTAGTTCTTCAGTAGGGTTTTGTCTCCTTTTTTGAAAAACAAAACTGTGATACTCTTGCTCCACGCCTTTGGAGTTCTCCCTGATTCTATGACGGCATTAAATAGCTTCTGTAGCTCAGTCAACACAGGCTGACCACCTGCTTTCAGAAGCTCGGATGTAATGCCGTCATCACCAGGGGCTTTTCCGTTTTTAAGCTGCCTGAGTGCCAGTCTCAATTCGTCTAGGCTTATTTCGGGTAGCTCGTCAGTGTAGTGCCGGGTAAGCCTGGCTCTAGGATCAGTTTCGTGGGGCTATGCTCTTATGGCTTGTTGCGCGTACAATTGACCATTAAAAAAAATTTGTACATTACTTATTTGTACATTACAAAAAAATTGTACATTACTTTTTCATATTTTCGTTTAATATAATGTATATGCAAAAATAACAATTAATATACACCCACCGTATCATATGGCGGCCTAATTCTAAAGCTGTTCATCGAGCAAAAAATTCGTATAAAGAAATAGCTAGTACGCATCCAAATGAAATATAGTATGTTAGTTTTATCGGTCCCCTGGGTTCAGGGACAATTGTTGTCGCCTAGAGGCCGTTCGCGGTTCATTCAGCCTGCCACGTTCATATGAGGATTAGCCAGTTATATATGTTTGTGCTCGTAGTTCATTCGAATCACGAAACAATTCTTATGTACGACTTATTTTTAAGCTACAGGGATATTATATCTAGGAACCGTTCAAGGTTACAAAAATAATCAAATGGGGTTAGATGCGGTATTTGATTTGCTTATTTTTACGACATGGGAGACGAAGTGTTCATCATGTCAAAAACATGTAAAGCCGTCAGCACTAAATATTTATTCGTGAAGTTGAAACGTACACCGCTGAACATTTTCCTCCTCGATGGCATGCCACAAAGAGCGGCCAGAGACGCTTGCAGCCGGCGACTCCCCTCGACCTTTACTAGGTCAACGGTACATGTAGTAGAGGGAGGGTAAATGTTTACCGATACGTGATAGCTACGGCATGTCTTCTCGTCCAAAATACCTCTGCGTCTAAAGACAAAAGTCTTTAATCAGTGCGTGTTGCCAGTGATGACATACGGAACCGAAACGTGGTCCTTTATTGTGGGACGAATGAACAAGCTCAAGGTCACTCAGCGAGCAATGGAACGAGCTATGCTTGGAATTTCTCTACGTGATAAGGCCCGGAATGAGGAAAACCGTAGACGAACGAAGGTCACGACAAAGCTCGACGAGTCAGTGAGCTGAAGTGGCAATGGACAGGCCACATCGCTCGAAGAACCGATAACCGGTGGGGAGTAAAGGTTCTCGAGTGGCGACCACGTACCGGGAAACGTCTACCGGGCCGTCCCCCTACTAGATGGACCGACGAACTGGTTAGAGTCGCAGGGTGTCGCTGGATGCATCCCATTACCGCTTCAGCTCACTGACTCATTTTACTATGTCGGTGACCTGAGTTCGTCTATGGATTTCCTCATTCCGGATTTCATCACGTAGAGAATTCTGAAAGAGATTTCCATATTTGTTAGTTTAAAAATGGCTTTCTTCTGTATTAATAAACAATAATAAAGAAAGCTAAAATATCATATGGAGATATCAGGCAAATGTTATACTGTTTCAGCTTCCGTAACTCGATGTCAAATCTAAGTTGTAAATCGAATATGAAGTCCTATCAGTGACCCGAAAGTTTTGGATCCAAATCTTTGAACATCTCTACGGCTTCGATAAATTTGAGATTTTGGGATAGGTCAATAAATGTCTGTGTACATTTGGCTTTTGCCTTCTGTCACATGACGAAGTACCTTTGTATGAAGCGGTGTGCCAACAATTCACAAGGCAGCCGATATCGACAGAAAAGTTGAAATAGTAGAACTTACAACTGAAGCCAAAAATTCATTAAAATAAATAACAAATTGTGATCTTGAGATAATTTAACAAATTAAACTCGGGAATTTATTCCGCCTTATTAAAGGTAGAATAGATACACACTACTCCTCTGGCCAGGGTCCCAGGTTACTTGCGGAAAGAGATGAGGTACCGCGGATCGTTGAGAGGCGGTCAATATAAGTTCTATACATCTTTATGTAACTCTTTAGACCAGTTTTTTTAATGGTGATCAATTCCTTAGTAGCTCAGTTGGGTAGAGCGTCAGCCCTTGAACAATCGAGGTCTGGGTCCTAGCTCTTACCAAGGAGTTCCAATTCGTTATTTGGAATTTATGTACGAATGATAAAAGTTACCACTGGCTTTTCGGTGAAGAAAAACATCGTGAGGAAACCTGCACACTCCTGAGTAGAAATTCAAAGGTGCGTGTGAAGTCTACCAATCCGCACTGGTCCCGCGTGGTGGACTATGTCCCATACACTCTGTAGGAGAGTAGACCTGAGCCCCTGCAGTGGTGGACATATAGGGTGGTGATCATGACGATGATCAAGTCTAAACAGTGACTCATTAATTTCCTGGCACTTTATGCCCCATATGAAACGTAAATACGGAAGTTCTAATTTGTCTATGTTGCTATAAATACAAATAAGAAATTCAATCCCTTTGCGTAATGGACTCGTGGTGTTAATTATGGCACGTTAAACATTAAGTAAGTAGCGAGCAAAATGTTTTTTTTATTTTTGGGTGCCAGCCATTGGTAAGCCTCCACATATGGCTTTTGTATCAATTATAAATTTACAATTATGTATAAATACTAATAAATAATATAAATACTTAAATAATATTGAAACTAGAGTCAATATATATGTCTATAAATAAATAATAGCATCGAAGAAAATTTAAAAAAAAAACATAAACAGAACAACAAAAGATAATAACAATAGTTGAGCATACAAGACATACTATCATTTATACAATTGACAATAAGTCGTTCAGGTAAATCTCAGTCAGATTAATTTTAATCGTGCTTACATTACTACATATACCTAGTCTACTGATATAACTACCACAGGTCTAACGCATAACTGAATCTGTTCCTGAGGTATGAGAGCGGTACTGGATAGTGTGTTTACAGAACGTCAAACGTCGCTGTTTTATACTCGGGTGTTGTTTGACGTTCCGCCGCTCTCATACCTCAGGAACAGACTCAGTTAAGCGTTAGACCTTTAATATAAAAACGTCATTATCCAATGATTGTGTTTGGTAATCATTTTAAATACCGGAATGAAGAAATCCTTAGACGAACAAGTCAGTGAGCTGAAGTCGTAATAGACAGGTCCCATCGCTCGAAGAACGAGTAAACGATGGGGAGTAAAAGCTCTCGAGTGGCAACCACATACCGGGCAACGGGTACACGGCCGTCGTCCTACTAGATGGACAGTATGTCTATTGTATAGAATTTAATACTCATACGAGTTTTCACGATGAGTCTCGCGTTGATGTCTATTTATGGAATGTAATGCTCATACGAGTTTTGTCGATGTTTCTCGCGTTGATGTCTATTTATGGAATTTAATGCTCATTCGAATTTTGTCGATGTTTCTCGCGTTGATGTCTATTTATGGAATTTAATGCTCATTCGAATTTTGTCGATGTTTCTCGCGTTGATGTCTATTTATGGAATTTAATGCTCATTCGAATTTTGTCGATGTTTCTCGCGTTGATGTCTATTTATGGAATTTAATGCTCATTCGAGTTTTGTCGATTTTTCTCGCGTTGATGTCTATTTATGGAATATAGTGCTCATTCGAATTTTGTCGATGTTTCTCGCGTTGATGTCTATTTATGGAATTTAATGCTCATTCGAGTTTTGTCGATGTTTCTCGCGTTGATGTCTATTTATGGAATTTAATGCTCATACGAGTTTTGTCGATGTTTCTCGCGTTGATGTCTATTTATGGAATTTAATGCTCATTCGAGTTTTGTCGATGTTTCTCGCGTTGATGTCTATTTATGGAATTTAATGCTCATTCGAGTTTTGTCGATGTTTCTCGCGTTGATGTCTATTTATGGAATTTAATGCTCATTCGAATTTTGTCGATGTTTCTCGCGTTGATGTCTATTTATGGAATTTAATGCTCATTCGAATTTTGTCGATGTTTCTCGCGTTGATGTCTATTTATGGAATTTAATGCTCATACGAGTTTTGTCGATGTTTCTCGCGTTGATGTCTATTTATGGAATTTAATGCTCATTCGAATTTTGTCGATGTTTCTCGCGTTGATGTCTATTTATGGAATTTAATGCTCATACGAGTTTTGTCGATGTTTCTCGCGTTGATGTCTATTTATGGAATTTAATGCTCATTCGAGTTTTGTCGATGTTTCTCGCGTTGATGTCTATTTATGGAATTTAATGCTCATTCGAGTTTTGTCGATGTTTCTCGCGTTGATGTCTATTTATGGAATTTAATGCTCATTCGAGTTTTGTCGATGTTTCTCGCGTTGATGTTTATTTATGGAATTTAATGATCATTCGAGTTTTGTCGATGTTTCTCGCGTTGATGTCTATTTATGGAATTTAATGCTCATTCGAGTTTTGTCGATGTTTCTCGCGTTGATGTCTATTTATGGAATTTAATGCTCATACGAGTTTTCTCGACGTGTCTCGCGTTAATGTCTATTGTGTGGAATTCAATGCTCATACGAGTTTTCTTGTATGGAATTTAATGCTTATACGAGTTTTCTCGATGTGTCTCGCGTTAATGTCTATTGTACTAGTTTCTACAGAAGCGACTGCCATCTGACCACCCTGAGACCGCGTGGTCTGACTGCTCAGTCCGACTAATCGAAGGAAAGTATATTTTTTGATTCCTATCACGGTCTAATGACTGCTGTCAAAGACAACAACCGAGATCTGACGTGCCGTAGAAAGCACGAAATCGTCTTACCTTTCAGACAATCAGGTGATTCAGCCGTGAATCGTAACCAAACTGGGGAAAGTCTCACAAACTGATAAATGTTCCCACTAGAGACATTTAACTAGTGTTGCGCGTTTAAGTCTAACGCAAGCCTCTCGGTCGCACGTGTTCACTCGACAAAAATTTTTTAATTAATCATATGCTGGACCGAAATTTTTCTGTCAACCCATTTGCAATATATTCATTGACATATTAGATTTGCTATAAACTACTTTTCATCCATTAACCAGCTCGGTGAAGGCCGTTGTATGCTAGGATCTTAGACTACCTCTATAATGCTGCGAATGAAGTGCCCAGTACGGTCGGCAGCGCTTGATATAATCGTTGCATGTAAATTCGTCCTGTTAGGACCAGTCCCTTGCAGCGACGAAAGATCGGAAACATGAAAAACAAACCGTGGTAAGATCCCAAGATTAATACAAGTATAACACCGCATATTTTTTGGTTTGATTGCAAAACAAGAAGGGTCGAATCTTTGGATGATTTGTTTCATTATAAATTGATTTATTCTACTTTGAATCACCATTTAAAATATTTAATTAAACTGGAACTCAAATGAAATGTGCTTGCTCATTTATCAAATTAACTAGGATTATATTTTAACCAGGAGTTTTGTTGTCTCAAGAAACAGAGTAATTCAGTTACAAAAAATGAGATGCTGATTCGGAGAGGTTTTTTAATTTAAAATTATTTTGTTTGCCTCCAAAACGATGTCATCTTAATTAGTTTTATGTAATAAAACTCGTGCCAAGGAAATTGTTAAACGGAATTTAAAAGTGTTCTTAATGTACATCTCACCTGATGGTAAGTGAAGATAAGAACTCCAATGAGGCATTAGCTCTTCTTTAATACCGGAACACATCAGTGCTATTAACACTGCTGTTTGGCAGCAGACTTAGGTAAGATGGTGGTAGCCGTAGCGGATGTAAAAAATGCTCTACCACCAACCAAACCGAGTACCGACAGGTACCCCACTGGGCATCGAACCCGAGACCTCAAAGTCGCGGTAAGGTAAGTGGGTAGCGATTAGGCCACGGAGGTGTTTAAAAATGTAGTTAATGCTGTCCAAATCCTGAATATGTTTATACTTAGTCGCCTTTCACGACCCAATGCCACATAATTAATATACTGCTACGTACAGAGCTGACATTCTCATATATACACCCAGATGAAGATGTTGGAATGTTGCTATTGTAAAGGTTAAACCACACAACACCGCACTTATGCTGTTGCATATTGATTGATTATTTTTAAAAGTCTTTATTGATTATAAAATATACACAATCACTGAGCACCCGACACAGTCAGGCACCAGGTAACAATATAAAATACAATATTTCGTCGACACTAGTCTTTTAGAAGTTTATTACATATTAGATTACATATAAAACCTATAACATAATCAGAACAATGGTTGTTGAGTACACAACTTTTGTAAAGGTCGTGTTTATGACTTTTTGAGGGTACATTTACTATAAGCGTACGCAACAAATCGGTGGTTAGCGTTGGATGCGCGTGCGTCGGTCCGGTAGCTAGTTAACTACACGTCATCTGCATATTATTTTGGTTGGATCATCAAAAAAAAACAATTAGTGCCGACATCTTAAAATTTCCAGCTCCTAAAAAAGATATGATAATTCGACGTGATGTTTGTGGCTAAAGTGATAATAACAACTTGATGACGAAGTTGTAACATTATTGTTAATTTTGTCACCTTGTTGAAGATACCTGAAAAGCGGCCAATGGTGAAGTTCACTTTACATCAGGTTTGTTTAGATAGTGTCACATTCGTTAAAAGTGGTATTGATTCAAATGATGCTACCGCGAAGTCAATGCATGACGTCTGCGGCGTACATCCGTTGGGTAATTCGTCATTTTATATCGAGGCATCACAGTGGAAGGTTGTGTTGGTAGCTTTGGTGGTGGTCTGCTGCGTGTATATTAATTGTTTTCTGTTCAATTTTGTGTATGACCCATATTTTGCCGATTAAATAATTGTGCCTATGTAGGTCACTCACTAGCTTTGCTATGCAAACAAATCTAGAAAGTCAATTTTAATCTACTTCTGTCAATCATATCAATTTGGCACTTTGCTATTGTAATTCTGATGTCAGTACAATACAGGCACCATCGAACTGATCTGACCACGGAACCAGGAGGAGTTACTCTTCAACGGCTACTAGAAACTCCTTTAAGTTAGGAAATTTTGTGTTGATCTTACACTTGGTGACGAGGGTCTGATGATGGATAAGAAATAGGAAGTGGAACTCTTTGCGTGCTACTAGTATCCCCCTTGAGTTTGGGCTCATTTTGTATGTTTGGACGTGTACTTATTAGGGAATTACTGACGTTTTTATTTGAAGATTTTAGTTGAACTGTATTATATTCTTAGCAGCAGTCTGCTATAACCAGGTGTGAAATCCATTTATGATCTATTTGATGACTTCATTCGATTTTGGTCATTGTTGCCTAGGAGATACCGTCAGCAAATACATCTGTGAAGCGAAGCTGGTGCATGCCATCCTAGATAACATTGCTATTTTGGTGGTCAAACGCAAGCGTATCATGTCAAGAAATTAGTTTTCTTTCTCAATTATTATTTCCTGAATTTATTTTTGTTTTTCCAAGAAAATTGTACACAGCATAAGAGATCTAACAAATCAATAAGAGATCTATTAGGGTATACTATTCTTGTGCAACTTTGAGAGCTACCAACACCAATGGTTGACTTCAAAACGTTTTCATAATCTGCAATAATTTTTTAATTACCTTCAAACTAACAAGATTTTAAATTAGATATACTTAATAGCGTGACATTTTTAGTTTGTAGCAATGACATAATTAATTTTTAAATAAGGTGGGATAAAAATTGAAAGTGTAATAAATAATATTACCATAAATTTTGCATGACAAATTTTGGTAAAATATGTAATCTAACATTATAAGTAATTTTAATATCCTGTACTTCATTCATGTCAACTTGACAGAGCTCGTCAAAGAATTCTATTTCGCTTTTAATAATAATGAGTAAAAGTTCTGAAATTATTAAACCCAGGACTCCTGAGTCATCAGTCATAGCCCTGCCAATGTTAGGTCCCCCCACCCCCACAGCGCCGTAAATAGTTAGGAACTTAATTTCGAATGCTAGGAATTCTAATTTAGCGCTACCTAAACGTGTCTCGGTCTGCGATTGGATGAGGGGCTAGACTGGCCTAACAAAATAGAAGCTGTAATTGATAAAAATACGGTATAAAACGGTAATAGCCTATTCAGAAATATTAATCGAGTTGAACTCGCGCAAGGGTGCCGAAACATGGAAAGAAACGAACAGATATTGCCTTCTTCTTCTATTATTCTTTAATTATTATTAAGGTTCATTTTCCAGACCGACCGAATAACTACGTTTGTCAAGTTTTTATGGCAATATCTCAAAAGCTATACAAGACTTGTTTATATGTATAAAGGTTGCGTTGTTTCTTCTGATGTTTTTAACCAAAAAAAGGAAAACGAAATAATTATCTTTTAATATACTTGCTTGATGATTTTACTAAGATTTCAGCTGTAAAGAATGATGATAGAAATTAACAATAATCTAAATCGAAGTCTCTAGCTAGTACAGTTTTTAAAAGTCAGCAAATAAAAACCTCTTTCTGGTAAATGACTTCGGTACGTTTCCAAGGCCCCTCGGTGAGCTAGCACGACACACACTTGGCCGTTTAACAAGTTAAAGCGTTCAAAAGTAACTAGAAAGCGACTTCAACTGCCCTAAAAGTCTACAGCAAATTGCAGACTTATATGGTTTTCCTATGGATACCATTGTCAAAACTGGAACCACAATGGACCACACGGAAAGTAGCCAGCTTTCAAATAAAAAATAATCATCAAAATCGGTTCACCCAGTCAAAGTTTATGAGGTAACAAATCAAACAAGAAAGAAAGACATTCCCGTCTAATTGACAAACTCCTCCTTTTTGAAGTCGGTGTAAAAATACAAGTATGATCATGTCAGCAGATTGCGAGAAGGGTTCTCGGTACTATAAATTCCATGCACGTAGTAAGGCCCAGTGAGCTGTGCCTATCGTTCATATTACGTCTTTCCCATATTTCAGTTTACGACTCATGTAACATAGCCTTATCATAGCATAGCTCGATGTAAGAGTCGAGCGATTTGAAGAACTTTTCTGGGAACATTCTCACAATAACAAACTGATAAACCTTTAAAATAGTTTAAGAAACAACGCTTAGAAAAGAGATGTTTAGAATAGTAATTGAATTATTTTTGTGATTTCAAAATCAATCAAATTAAAATCAAAAATATCATAAATAGACTAAATTTTAAATATATAAATATTTGTGTTAGGTAGCCTCGCTCTTCCAGATTTCGTTATTAGGTCTAGGATTTATAGGTCAAAATCAAACACATTAACATTAATAGTAATAGACCGGACAAAGCTAACAAAAATTTTGATCCTACACTAATTACCAATTGGTAATAAGTTACTCAATCTAGTGTCACATCACGTCACGCGGCCGTACAAGACATTTGACATACCGTTGACTTTTGAGATCAAAATGTTTATATGAAACGTTTCCCAATGTCCGCTCTATAGCCTATTACTATATTTAAATCTCTCTGGTCAAAATGGACACAATGAGCATTGAAATTGTGCATTTAGTTTAATAAAAACAACAATAACAAGAAACCGTTTATTTCAACTCAATCCGAATCAGGTTCAGTTTTCGTAGCAATGGGATTGAAACTCAAGTTGTCGGGAGACACAACTGTCGAAGTCATTTGCGAATAGGCCCCCATCTCAGCTTGATATATGATGTTCTGTATCAAATTTTGTACTGTAGATGTTGTTACGGGGTCCAATTTTCTTATTTTACTAGCAATGTATTCACCGAATACCGTAGCTTCGTCCCGCACCGGTGCAATAGAGGTCGCCATCTTCTTTATTTCCCTGAGTACATTGAAAGCTTCAGGGAGAAAGTTTTCATCCATTTGCGTGTTCTTTTTCCTACTATCACTGGTTCCAGGGGCTTGCTTTGATTCTGTGTGCTGTGAAATAATAGATTTTTACAAGCTTTATAAACTTCTCATCAAAAAAATCGAAACACCTTGCAAGTTTATGTTTAAGTTCTAAGTTATCTTAGTTTAAGTAAGATTAAGATTATCAGAAAACTCTATGAAAATTTAATTTGAATTTAGAACATTGACATTAGGATTTGAAAACCTCACATTATTCACTATTAAACGACATTTGACATATATTCCTAAATATACACATTTTTTCTGATAATCCTTACAAAACATAAACTTGCAAGGTGTTTCGATTTTTCTGATGAGAAGTATACTCGTATTATGTTCACTTGTAATTTGATGACAAACTATGTATGACAAACAAATGATTTTTAGGGTTCCGTACATAAAGAGAAACTAACGGGACATTCGGGACGGGACGATCTGTCAGCGGAATAAATCTTATGAATGATGAAGAATGTGTATTGCTGTTGCCGCTACAACAAAAACTAATAAAAATAAAGATAAATTCAAACATTATTTAACTATAACACATTAAAATATCCACTTTACTGCAGCTTTTAGCGTCTTCATGAGAATGTTATTCTTCATTAAATTAACAATTACGCTTGTCTTTTTGTCAGGCGTTAGAGCTTTGTTTGGTGGTTGTTATCGTACCTATTATTTACGATTTTCAGTATGTTAATTATTCATATTCTGTAAGAAACGGAAGTAAATCATTCGACAGATTTTTCTAAATTTAAACGAAACTTATTATCCGTTCCTTAAAAAGGCAGCCAAGTGCGCAGTGTAGGGTTCCGAAGTTAAACTGGTTTAAAAAAAATTTTTTTTGAATGAAATTTATACGAAATTTTCATTTTGACCATCCAAAGTACATTTTATAGTTTGTGTGTGAGGTCTTACATCACAACTGTCAGCGATACATCTTAAAACAATGATTTTTTTTAAATAATAACACAGTAAATATAGCTTTTTATGTTTACAAACTTAATTTTGCGGTTGAAAGACATATAACGGGTATGTAATTTAACTGCAAAGTAAAGTTGGTTTTTTAATTGGACTTACATTTATTAAGATTTTAATGTGGAGGTTTATTATGAGTTCATAGTTACTCATAAGTAACAATATTCATTTAAATTAGCAAACTGTTGGTGTCCCTAAAAGTTTTGAAAATAATTCGAATACTTACAAATGCAGTTTCATTACTTGGTATCGGTTTAATTTTGTCGCGTAGAAAATCCAAAGCTCTAAACGCGAACCACTTGGGTCCCATCTCGTCGTCCGACGCGGAGCCTGACTTCTTCGACTCTTCATACTTCTTTCTCTCTCGAAAATAATGCGATGACAAATTCTTAAGCTTCCTTTCTATCTCTATAGCGTCTGTATCGAACAATTCCGCAATCGTTTTGATTAAATCAGCCCGAATATATCTGTTTCTGTAGTCTGGATGCCGTGGATTCCATAACACTTCGTTTTCGTGGTACTTTTGTATGAGTAACATTACGGATTCTTCGTTCCAAGTGAAAGACATGTTTGGTGCGCGACACAACCTCACCATTCAAGCGCTGGGAGAGTACTGACGCCCGCCGGCCTTTCCCCGCGCCGCCGGGACCCCGCCGGCAAGCCGGCGGCCATTTTGGCACAATTCATGTACCTATATAGAAGTCGTAGGTATACTTGTATTTATAACAACGGTTCTTTGAACTTGGTTCGGAGCGTTAAACGTGTTATTACACTCACACGAATATTTTAAGTGGTAAGGCCTAAGTTTCTTATATTGCGCAATAATCGGCATTTTACTTAACCTCGGATAAAATCCTGAATATCATCAATCAAACATACACATCAATAATCAAACAAACATACACATTAAAATCTTGCATACTTGTTAAAAATATATTTGTAGGGGCGCATACGTCACAGTATGCTGACTTGACGTTTTGCGACTCGGGGCTCGCCAGTCGTTCCCCGCGCCCCTAGCCGACCACGCGCGCACAGCGCTATATTATTGCGTCATACATTATTCTCGTCTAATCTAAGACAAATGTGTAATATCTGAATAAATAACGTATTGTTTCGTGAACTGAGTATCGTGGTTTGTTTTGATCATCTCCTCTCAAAACACAGACTAATTTGTGCAGTTAAAGAACACGCAGTAACTAAATTAACAGACTTTATATTGGTGACCCCGACGTGATTTGAACACGCAACCTTCTGATCTGGAGTCAGAGGATAGAAAAATACAGAGGCTCGTTGGAGAGATGCAGCTTGGTGAGCAGAAGCCTTCTCAGTTGCTTAGATGTATGCAGAACCTGGCTGGCACTAGCTTCCAGGATAACGCGCTCAGAACGCTATGGCAAGGCCACCTACCGGTTGCAGTCAGAACGGCGTTAGCAGCCTCCAGTGTAACAGCTTTGACGGAGTTGGCAGCGATGGCCGATAGGGTTATGGAGAGCCTGAAGCCAGTAGAAGTAGCAAGCGTGTCGACCGGAAGTAGCGAAGAGAGCAGTGTTACAGCAAAGATGGAGGAGCTCAGCATTGAAGTGGCGGAGCTGCGTAGAGAGAGAAGACGCTGGAATGAGGATCGCCGCGTCAGGACACAGTTCCGCAAGGACTACGATACACAGCAAGGACGACCGCCGGGCAGGAAGCTGTGTTATTTTCATCAGCGTTTCGGAGCAAAGGCTTTTAAGTGCAGGAGTCCTTGCAGCTGGAAAGGAAAAGTCAACCAGGGAAACTAGAAGCTGTGCAGTCGACGACGGGACCCTGCATAGGCAATGTTAATCGCCGTCTATGTGTGCAAGACAATAATAGTGGTCAAAGTTTTCTTATTGACACAGGAGCGAACGTGTCAGTGATACCTGTTGGTGTAGTTAGGCGTAAAGCTAGTTGCGACAAAAGCGAGTATAATCTATACGCCGCAAACGACACGCGTATAAATACTTATGGTACAACTTGTATGAATATTGATTTGGGTTTAGGTAAAATTTTTAAATGGACGTTTATTATTGCAGGCGTCAAGCAACCCATAATCGGAGCGGATTTTCTAAGCCATTATGGTTTGCTTGTCGATCTTAAAACAAAAAGGCTTATCGATAATTATACTAAAAAAAATATAATTGCAAGTGTCGTAAATAGTTCTGTATCATCAATCAAAACTGTAGACGAATGCCACCCATATAGTAAATTACTAAATGAATTTCCAGATATAACAAAACCAATTTCGTTTAAGGAGACTCCACAGCATTCGGTGAAACATCACATAGAGACCACGGGGCCACCGGTGTTCGCACGGGCACGTCCGCTGCCACCGGACCGCTACAAAAAGGTTAGAGATGAGTTTAAAAATATGCAGGAAATGGGCATCTGCAGACCATCAAAGAGCTCGTGGGCGAGTCCTTTGCACGTGGTACCTAAGAAAAATGGAGATATACGTCCTTGTGGTGACTACAGGCAGCTGAACGCTATAACCAAACCAGACAGGTACCCCATTCCCCGTTTAGGTGATTTCACATACATTTTGGCAGGTAAGAAAATTTTTTCGTCAATCGATGTCAACAGGGCCTATCATTTTATTCCAATTAATCCGGCGGATATCGACAAAACCGCGATTATCACGCCCTTCGGATTATTCGAGTTCACGAGGATGACCTTCGGACTTCGGAATGCGGCCCAGACCTTCCAGCGCTTCATGAATCATACCGTTTTAGAAGGGCTAGATTTTCTATTCAGCTATATTGATGACATCATCATCGCCAGTGACAACGAGGAACAGCATCGAGAGCACCTGCGGCTACTTTTCGAGCGGTTAAACAGGTTTGGTATAACGATCAACTTGGCGAAAAGTTGTTTTGGAGCTGCCGAATTAGATTTCGTTGGTTTCCGCGTCACTTCCAATGGGATACGGCCTTTGGACGATAAAGTCAAAGCCATCTGTGACTATCCGAAACCAAAGAACATCAATGAACTTCGTCGGTTCTTAGGAATGGTAAACTTTTACAGGAAACACATCCCACAGGCGGTAAAAAGTCAATGTATTTTAACAAAATACCTAAGTAACGCCAAGAAGAACGACAAAACACCCATTGTGTGGACACCGGATGCGGAATCAGCATTTCGAGAATGTAAGTCGCAACTGGAGAACGCTGCGACGTTATCGTACCCGAGCGCGGACGCTACGTTGGCGCTAATGACCGACGCGTCGGACACGTGCATAGGGGCAGTTCTACAACAAATGGAAAAAGGTTTGTGGAAGCCTCTTGGGTATTTCTCTAAGGAGTTGACGACACCGCAACAGCGTTATAGTACGTATGATCGAGAATTATTAGCCATTTATTCTGCCTTAAAATATTTTAGAAAAATATTCGAAGGCAGACCGCTGGTCATATATACGGACCACCGACCGCTAGTACACGCGTTCTCAAGATCAAAATCAGCTACTGACGCGGAGACGCCGAGGCGTACAAGACAGCTATTGTTCATTAGCGAGTTTACTACCGATATTCGGCATGTACAAGGTAAACACAATAGTGTGGCCGATGCCTTATCGCGTGTAGCGACGATTTCATGCCCAGCACCATTAGATTTGGAACGGCTGGCCGATTCGCAGAAATTGGACACCTACATTTCGCAACGTCATACAAACGACAACAATAGCGTATGCATTAAAAGCATATTTGTGCCTACATGTGACCACGAGTTGTATTGCGAAATATCAACATCGACCGCTCGACCCTACCTACCTAAGGAATTTAGGCGTCAGGTATTTGATAATTTGCACAACTTAAGTCATCCAGGAATTCGAGCTTCACGCAGATTGGTTGCGAAAAGATATTTTTGGCCGGGTATGAACACAGACGTAGGTAAGTGGGCCAAGTCTTGTATTAGGTGTCAAAAAGCAAAGATCGGTAGGCATACAATATCAGAATACGGAGCTTTTAAACATGCAGAGCGTTTCGAACACTTACATGTTGATATTGTCGGACCTTTACTCACGACTGAGGAAGGGTATAGATATCTTGTCACCATGATCGACAGAGGTACGCGCTGGCCGGAAGCAGTACCGATAAAGGATATTACGGCAGAAACTGTCGCTAAGGTAATATATGATAACTGGATCACGCGATACGGTTGTCCTTGCCGAATAACAACGGATCAAGGGCGGCAATTCGAAAGCCAGTTATTCACCGATTTGATGAAGTACTTAGGGGTCGAAAAGGTAAGGACCACTAGTTACCATCCACAGGCTAACGGCATCGTGGAACGCTGGCATCGCAGTTTCAAAGCAGCGATGATGGCTCGCCTAGACTCAAGGTCATGGGTAGACGAACTCTCAACGGTGTTATTAGGACTTCGCGCTGCGGGACGTAGCGACAACGGCGTCAGTGCAGCCGAATATACGTTCGGCAAGCCGTTACGATTACCAGGTGACTATTTTTCAACAGGTAATTCTGTACATGGTGGCTCAAGTGGTGTCCTTGAGAACGTACGCGAAGCAATTAGCAGGCTCAGACCTATCGCTATTAATCATAAGTGTAACCAAAACTGGTTCGTGCATCGAGATTTAAAATCTTGCACACATGTGTTTGTCAGAGATGATGCAGTTCGGAAGCCTTTGAAAACTCCGTATGATGGTCCTTTCGAGGTCATTAAAAGAGGTTCGAAAGTTTTCGAACTGCAGCTACCAAACAGGCGGGTAAATATCTCTATCGATAGACTGAAACCGGCATACGTTCTTAATGATTCGGAAAACACGGTTGCGCCACCAAGTACAGAAATCAAGACGGCTTCGGAAGCAGTGCACGGCAATGTACGCGGTGATAGACCACCGCTGCAGAAAACGCGCAGTGGACGCGTAACAAAGATGCCAGCACGTTTCTAGTAATTAAGGTCATACTAGGTAAGCAAAATAGTTTAGGCATGTGAGTACTTTATTGCAATTTCTTTTAATCTTAAATTTATTTGGTAAAGCAGCGGTGACACACGCCTAAAATATAATCATATTTAAAATATAAATTTACACCTACTTAAAATAAATTGCAATGGGACAATATAACACTAAGAACGAAGAAGTAAACATCGTCAACCAGCAGATGAGTCAACAGGTTGAGGACCTCAAAGGCAAAACGGAATTCGTTGGAATTATGATTATAGGAGCTATAATTGTTTTCACAATCATTATGTGTTGGCTATGTTTACTACGTTGCAAGCAGTGTACGGGAAAGTGGATCAGACGAAGAGTGAGTGCTGTAGTTGGTAAGGCCATCGAGACGCAGGAGCTGTCTGCAGTACGCACAGAGCAGCCCACACCCACTAAGGTGATATTTTCATAAGTGTTTTAGCATTTACTTATTTTTCTCACTTTAGTTCACAAATATTACTTACGTTTTAATAAAAGGCATTTCGTTCACAGTTTGGTAAAAATATATATATTTGATCTAGTATATAAGAACTGGATTGTTTAAATTTAATAATGTACAAACAGTAATGTATATTGCCAGCAATGTATACTTAATGATTTAGCATGAACATTGAACTGTTACAGAGTCATGATGTAAGCAAAGCTATCATGTTACGCATTGTTGTTGTAGGTTTATCGCAGCGCATTCTTTGTTTGTATCGAGTCATATCTTAGTAGTTATAATTTGGTTTGTGATTTCAAAATTTATGTATTTTTCATCGTACCAAATTCTAGGGGGGTGTGATGTAGGGGCGCATACGTCACAGTATGCTGACTTGACGTTTTGCGACTCGGGGCTCGCCAGTCGTTCCCCGCGCCCCTAGCCGACCACGCGCGCACAGCGCTATATTATTGCGTCATACATTATTCTCGTCTAATCTAAGACAAATGTGTAATATCTGAATAAATAACGTATTGTTTCGTGAACTGAGTATCGTGGTTTGTTTTGATCATCTCCTCTCAAAACACAGACTAATTTGTGCAGTTAAAGAACACGCAGTAACTAAATTAACAGACTTTATATATTATTAAAAAACCTTCACACGACCATTACTCTGGACAGAAAAATGACCGCTCACAACCTCCGCAGCAACAACCAACTGCAGCTTCGCAGGCCGCGGACAGAGTACGGACAGAAAACAATATTGTTTGAAGGTGCACAACTATATAATAGCCTCCCTAAAGAAGTGACATATCTGGACTCTCTAAATAAATTTAAATTTACACTAAAACAATACATAGCAGATACACCTCTTATCTAATCCTACTAATATTATAAATGTGAAAGTTTGGATGTTTAGATGTTTGGATGTTTGTGACGCTTTCACGGAAAAACTACTGAATGGATTTGAATGAAACATTACAATAATATAGCTTATACATCAGAATAACATATAGGCTATAATTTCTAAAGACATATTGTGTAAATTGTCCATAATTACACTTATAATGTTAGTGGGATTACATGGGCAATTTTGGCATAACAAAAACGCGTTGCCCAGCAACCGACCATAGAATATGTAAATTCGTATATACAAACTTTCGCGTTTATAATATTGGTGTAAAGACTATTTGAATGTACTACGTCAGATATTGAAATTTATTTTGTTTCTTTAAATTATTAGTCTACGTAACAGAATAAACACTATTTTATGCCTTATGCTGTATAATAATTTGTCATATACGTCACCTGTGCCTATCGAACAAGTAGAATACATCCTGAAGTACACGCGGACAAAGTCGCGGGCGGAAGCTAGTTAGAAATAGTTCAGACATAAGTTTGCACAACACTGCAATACTAGCTGTAAGATACCTACTATAATATAAATTGTATTTTCTCTAATTATAAGTGAAATGTAAATTTCTTTTTAGAGAAATAAAAATTCTATAAACCTAATAAGGAAATCCGTAGACGAACGAAGGTCACCGACATATCTCGACGAGACAGTGAGCTGAAGTGGAAATGGACAGGCCACATCGCTCGAAGAACAGATAACCGATGGGGAGTAAGAGTTCTCGAGTGGCGACCACGTACCGGGAAACGTCTACTGGGCCGTCCCCCTACTAGGTGGACCGACGAACTGGTTAAGGTCGCGGGGAGTCGCTGGAAGCAGATGTCTAGAGAGCCACAAAGGAACAAACATAACGTATAGGATGATAAAAAAATTCGCATTTGTGTAATGTTTGTTCATTCTGTTAATGTACTTCCAAATATTAATATCTGGGCGAACGAGCTTTGCTCGTAGTTCTTTAAAAATAAACAAAAACTTTATTTCTGCCCCTGGTTAGCCATAAAGAGTCGAGCAATTTTCCAACCGGGATTTGAACACGGATATCTCGGACGGAACGACACGTGTGAACCACTCGGCTAAAGTGATTATGTTTTTGATATGATAATTTCCCATCATATTTTGCGTAATATAATGCGAAGGTAAAAACGCATGAAAACTCGAAAACGCGCATTTTCCCAGACATGAGACTAATTTAGATCGATTTTTCGACCCCGAATACCCCCAAATACCAAATTTCGGAGATCCGAATTATATACACAGACACATAGACAGCCCTTACCACAGAACTTTTTAATATTTAATTAATTTTTACTATGTTGTATATTTATTGAATGATTCTATATGTGTATGTCTGTGGCAAAATAAAAATGTGTTTATGTGGTTTAAATAAACACATAACCATTCCTTTTCATAGCAAAGTCTGTGCACAAACTTTCATTAAATCTTAATAATTCCATTTGAACTATTTACATATTTGCTTACAGTTAATTTTTCGTTTTTTTAATGTTCCAAAAATACAAAGGACATTTTTCACTGGTTCCTGTCGACCCGATTATAAATACCCAAAAAGTTTAAGGTGTAAATACTGGCTCCCTTTAACTTAGGCAGATTATGTTAATGCTTTTCCTTGGCGGAACTTTTCGTGTATTTTATTTGAAAAGAAAATAGGTCACAGCTTCCGGTAAATTCACCCTCACTCTAAATCCGCATAGCCTTGTCTTTAAACTTTTAAAGCCCTTGAAAGTTTAATTTACAGAGAGTCAATAATAACTATATTTTTTATATATATCCGGATAGTCGTTCATGGACAAAGACATTTAACATTAATAGTAATATACCGGACAAAGCAAATAAAATTTTTGATCCTAAACTTATTACCAGTTGGTAATAAGTTACTCAATCTATTGTCACATCACGTCACGCGGCCGTACAAGACATTTGACACACCGTTGACTTTTGAGATCAAAATGTTTATATGAAACGTTTCTCAATGCCCGCACTATAATCTATTACTATATTTAAATCTCTTTGTTCATGGACAAGTTCAGTTAATATATTTTACAAGATTATGATTTTTGATGATATTGAAGTTTTGTACTTACGTAAGTGAAACATTTTAAGTGAAACATGTTTGACTCTAGTATTATTTAATGCATTTCCTTTTAATTTATCGTGCATCTGGGTAGCTATAAAAGTCCCTCTGATAAATTACGATGATGAAGTCGTATCCTCAACTCACCATGAAAGGACTACAAATCCGTCAGTTTCCTGTCCAAACGGAGAATCCTCGCTCATATCTTCAAATAGGTCAACACATGTCCTTCGTATAAAACTACAATATTTTTATTGGTCATAAACTTGCAACCATAACCCGTAGGGGTATTAAAGCGATGACGTAATCCTGACAGAAGGTTACGATAGGCAGATGAAATTGATATGACATTCTTTGCCTATACAAATGAGGGACTATAGTCTCTTCGCTGAGATAGTGTCGCTTCACACTAACGGAATATGTGATTATTAGGCATCTATAAATAGTACATTACGTGTCAATGTGGCCCGAGGCGAAGCCGAGTAAAAGTACATAATTAAACATCCTTCAAAACATTGCTTACACTATTTTCAAGCACACTTTGGACGCCATTATTGTTTTTATGCCGTACAGCGCCACGAACGACAAAATTCAGAACTAAAATTTTACAATCCGATGTTTCATTTCACGCTGTTAAACAAGCTAATAACTAACCCGCTGCATTGGTGAATGAAAAACTCACTCATTTTAGCGTGTTACAGATCAGCTATTATGTAAAATCGCTTAAGAGGCTTTGTTGGTTAGACCACGTGGCCGCGTTCAAGGTTGCATTGTTTTGTAGCTGTCCCTATCCGCACCCTATCCTACCCGAGCGCGTACGGTGAGACAGCATACACTACGCGAAGTTATCCACCCGTTATTTGGATGTTTCGTAGTCCAGGGATCATTTCAAGGATACAGTATATTATGTAACATTTTTTTTAATACAGTATACTAAAGAAATTTCAGATGTCGGTGGTTTTTCCAAATTGTTCTAAATTGATTCATACTCTTGTAAAACAGGTTCAAAGTTGGGGCTTTTTTTATATCGAAAAATGCAATTCTTTGACGCCCTGTTACTCTGGCAGTATACACTTAAACGAAAATTTGACTCACCACCGACACAGATATTTGTTTCTAGATTGTGTCTTGAAAATTTCATAGATTTTCATAGCTTAATACTCAAAATATGACTGGAGTACGTTTGTATGGGCGCTGTGACACCAGCTTACCCTCTTAAGTATTCTGTGTGACCCTTTCTTGTTCCTGAGATAATTAATTGTGACAGACAGACGGTCAGACCGACACTAGAGTGAAATTATAAGGGCTCCGTTTTTATATGATCTTTGGAACACTAAAAAGACGAATACTTTCGTAAAGCCTTTAGAGAGCTCTTAAAAGTCAAATAGAGTCTAAGTTACTTAGTCATGATAAACGATACACATCGTGGAGTGCGAGGATGGGTAGAGACAGGATATTTCAAAATAGCTTTTAGGAAACCTTTTAAATCCTAAAAAGTGCTACAGTTGATGTCGCTTTCAAACCACGTCACTCCCACGAAGTACATTTAAATTGATGAAAGTACTTTATTTTGACTTTATTATAATTTATGAGACATAAGTCAAGAAAAAAAAATGTGAGCGGTCACGGGACGCCTGGCAGATGTGAAACATCGACATTATTTTGTAAAAGTAATATGATTGAAAAGAACAGATTGCGATATAAACTAAATATGGCATAATGATAAAATAAAATATTACGATTTCTTCCAGAAAATGATGACTGTTTATTTAATAAACATTTATTTTCATTAAATATAAAAACAATTTATACAATTTCATTCGTTCTGTATATATACACCATCATATAGCGTGGCGACGTGTCGCCACGGCATGCGTCGCCACGCCAGAAATTTGTTTTACGTGCGGCTATAGATGTTTCACATCAAAATTCTAACATTAAAAGGCGGCTAAGAGAAAACTATTCCTCAGATGTGCCCCCGTTCATTGTATTGTATCCCCATGCTTTGAACTGTGCCCACTTAGGCCTTGCACTGTGCCCCCTGCATTGCATTTTGGCCCGGTGAATTGCACGGTATCCCCATGTAATAAACTGTGCCCTGCGCCAACTTACTTCTAGGTCACCGTTTCAAATAATTCAAGAATCGTTTAGGCACAGATTTCTCTAACATGATGATAGGCCAATAAGAGACAGAAAAGCGCGTCACCACGAACCAAATTCAATAATAATTCGATTATTACTCGAGTTTTACCGTGGTAAAATAAACTTATTTCACCACTATAAAACCCGAGTAATAAAATATTCCAGTCTATTTGCGCCTCAATCGATATAATCATTTTTATGTTGTTCGATTAATCTTGCCTTCACAAATAAAGTCATTCGTTAGAACATAAAAATAGAATGCCTTATTTATTCATGAGGTAACAAATACTGTTTATCGTATAACCACACAATGCCTAGCTACAGTAAATAGCTACTTATTGGGTAAGTTTAAGTTATTTGTGATGTTTTGTACTGTAAACTACTTTCTATTCATTAAACAAAACACTTTACAGTTATTAATAATTTCTATGTTTTCTATCTTTACAGTTATTAATAAAACTATGATTTCATAACAATAATATGAAAACAATACAAAAAATACAAAATACAAAAATATTTATTAGATAAAACAATTGTGTAACAATAGTATAGCCATACAGTCTGTCATATGGGAAGCCCTGTGCGACAGGTGTAGGCTCTCTCTATGGATGACATTTTGCTTTGTTTTGTACAATATTTTTAACATTTTTAAAAACATGCTTTACTAAGTAGGGTGAGTGTGAGTGTGTGTGTGTGTGAGTGTGAGTGTGTGTGAGTGTGAGTGTGTGTGTTTAGGGAGCTGCCACCAAGTAACAGCTTTAATAATGAAAATGCTAACAGAATTATTTGTGCAACGGGAAGGTGTGACACAGGCTTTGCCTACAACAGAGGTCGTTGAATATTTAGTAATGTATACTCGTAAATTAGTTTTGTTCGATTTAAGTTGAAATATGTATAAGATGATTAGTGAATAAACCTATTATTATTACAATGCGAAAAATAATAATTTATAAAACCAGTAGCATCACACCCACACCCATACAATTATTATACAAATATTTTGGTACGTCCTAGTCTTAATTAGATGGTAATTTAACTAAGCTTTTAAATATTTTTGTTTTGTTTCTTTTCCCGCTTTTTGTTCTACAGACCGCTTTTGAATTTTGAACTGGTTACATCGAAAGCGCAGCGGGTGAGATCCTGGTGTCCTGTAACACAGGGTCACACCTATCTCAAGCACCAGTCTCTCACAGACAGTATTAACACATAACAAGTGAAAAATGTAATATTATTTGTAAGATTTTTCTGTGTAGAGCAATAAACACATTATTAATACGAGTAGACACTCGCACTTGTCACATCTCAATGTGTAAACGGGTCTCGGTGATACTCGGTTTGGTGGGTAGTAGAGCATTTTCTATCTCCACCTGGCTAGCTCTAATCCGCTATGAGAGTGGAAGGGATGGCTCCTCAGCCCGAGAAGGCATTTATATCGCGAGGAGAGCACTGGATGCGTTCTTTTGAGGACCCAGAGAATTATTCCTCGTAGGTAAACTTTTCTTGTTTTGAAAAAAGTTCGCCTTTATTCCTTATAGATCCACTTTTTAAAAATCAATTTATAGCCAGCGCCTCATTAGCTGGATATTTCTAGGTGCGCATACTACCATCCAACGGCCTTATCGTCAGTTACCATCAGGTGAGAACAAGGCCAAGGAAACCCATTTCATTTTTTTAAATTTAAATTGTTTCATTTAACAGAACAGAAATTATTTGAGGTATTGATCGACCGTGGCGCCCTCATTAGCTCTTTTCTACATTGCTTCGAAATCATACAATATTTTCAAAAACTAAGCCAGACTATTTGATGCTATCGCTGGTTCGCAGATTGTGTGCAGTTACTATCAATAAGCGAAAGTTATATAAGCTAAAAGTATCTTTCAAAAATCACTTTATACGATTCTAAATATAAATATAAATCAGTAATGACTCGATAAACTGACCACCAGCAATAACTACAAAAAGTATGCCTTAGTTTTATATATTTTTGTCTTATTGTTCAGAAATTTACCAAAGAATGAATGGGCGCCACTGGCGCTCTATACTATGCGAATATTTTTATTTGGAATCTAAAACAGTTTGTGACAAATTGCGATCAAAAAAATACTCGTCAAGCGACCAGAATTTTACGTTCGAATTACTTACTGAGTGTACCCATAGAAGCTGCAATGTGTTTTCCCTTTACATCTTTATGTGAAGAAAGAAGTAGAATATATTGCTACCTATCGCATTTTTGCGTGACTCAGCATCTCCGATGTCTCTCTTGGGGATAAGACGAGCACAGAGTCGTAATATGGGTAACATATATATGCGGTTACATTGGCAGACTGTTGGGATAAGAATATGTTGGAAATCGACCCCGTGAAGCTTTTCTCATATATCTAATACTTGTTCGTTTGTGATAACTTTAGAATTTATGAACGGGACATTTTAAATTTCTAGTATTAGGATAGAGGATTCAAATACTAAATGTAGATATCCATAGGTGTATATGTGAATGTAAAAATATTATTCATAAACATTCGCAACTGAAAATTCTGAACATCCTGATTTTCCGCTTATCTTCAATTAAAAAAATATACATTTGTAATATCTAAAAAAGCGTCATGAAATGGTGGATGGTGGCTTAGATTATAGAATGGCCAATATATAAAACCTTCCAATGTTACTGCGTACTACCTGACTCATAATTTTCCTAAACTTCTTGTTTTTCGTTCGTTTATTAGTCAATTTTTACAGACTGTGTAGAGAGTAACGAGATAGAAATCGACGCACTGATAAACATGTTGCTGTCTTGTTTTTTCATTTGGTGGATTAAGTGTGCGAAAGCATACATTCACAGACGCATGTTTATGCTAAATTAGATTTTATATATAGAACCGCAGAGCATCGCTCCCTACAATTTCTTAAATGAAAAACAATTCTTAAATCAATTTAAATCCAATTGAACCCAATTCTAAATCCAACAAATAGAGTACCTAGTGTTTGCACGTATGTACAGCTTGTTAGCGATCAAGTGGTAGGCAAACACTAAACAGATCAAACAAAACTACATTATTTGCTCAATTCAAAATGTCAAACATGAAACCTTGAGAACAGTCAGTAGTCGGTCTGAATGTTTGAACGGGCGACTTTATTGATTGACTGAATGGATGCGGTCCTAAATGGAGAGGAGTGTGGACCGGAAATATGAGTGAAGGAATTAAGTTTGATGTGTAATGAGTGGCTCTTTGATCGGGTATTAATTAAGAACTTTGGACGTACTTCTGTTATAAACTTGTTCAAGAGGACTCTCTGACTGTCTAGGGTCAAATGGGCGGAGCCCGAGATAGTGACACCTATAACTACTTCAATTAAGACAGAAATAGATATAGTCGTGTTATATCAGTATAAACAACATTAGCGAGAATAGATGACTAAATCACTAATTAAAGAACTACGCTCCGCTACAGATACAATCAAATTTAGCATAAACGTGCGTCTGTAAACCCGTCCTGCTTTCGCACACGTAACTCTTCGAATGAAAACACGAGACTGCAACATTTTTTCAGTACGTCAATTGATGCCTAGTTTCTACACAATGCGATGCAAAGAAGTTCAGGTAAAATGAAATTTTTGGTAGTGTTGATAGGTTTTTATCTATTGGTTTTTATTTAATTTTGTTTTCTTTGTTTGTATGTCTAAAGTTACTTTTAATATTTTTAAATTACTGACGACATGTAAAAATTATTATTATTACTCGCTGAATGAGTTTTATGGAGATAAAATATAAAAGAAACGAAAGGGTTATTGTGGCTATTTAATATTTAATTATTATTATTATAAGAAGAGAGTATTAATTTAATTGACATTATTATTTTGTATTTAGCTATAACGTTTGACATGACATGTAAATTTGATATATTAATTGACATAATTATGACTTAAGTTGTATAATATAATAACATTACAGTGCCCTGCCAGGGTTCATGTCTGCACCGATGTATTTAGTCTTCAGATCTCTTGTATACACGACACGAAGCAATAAAATAATTGATTTTTATAGTGTGTTCATATGTAGCAATTCCGACTTACGTTAGTACGGAATAGAACATATCTAAGAAATATGTATACACTGAAAACGAGGCAGAATATGTGTAATAGGCTAGATGACACCAAATCAGATTGGGGCTAAATTGTATTTTAAACCATAAAGGTCATTATAAAGCTCCTATAAAATTTAAAATATCTAATATTATTTAATTTTTTCTGGACTTTTACACTTAAAAAGCCCGCAAAAATTTCAAAAAAACAACTTGCTCGTATAAAAATTTTTATTTTACGTTTTGCTTTGTAATTACATTGTGAATATTTTTTAGTAAGGGCGTGGTCACATAAAAACATTATTTTACGAGATAACTCAAATATTGTTAAAAGTTTCATACGTTATCTATACTTCAATACTTAACCGTGACGTCACACCTGAGTACCGATTTGTATGGAGCGTTTTTGCACCACGTGACTAGAATCACTTTTCGATGGGCTATATTAGGAAAACTATACATCATATCGAAAAATCTTTAATAAGGCTATTTATCTTTTCACACGGTCTCTCGAATAGGGGAATAAAAATAATTTAGTCATCATCCGTATTACTGACATTCGAATATAGAGGTAAAATGTGCGCTAGTTTTAAACCGCAGTTTGCAAAATGTAACTGGCCACTTACTGTTTTCTCTACACTATTAAAAATAAATGAAAACCGTGCTCTAGTCGTCATTTGCCTCAACAGAATATTGAATTTGTAAAATTACTCATGTACTACTCAAGAGACTGGTTAGTGAAAAATTGATTGTTCCTATTTTAATCGCAGGTAGATTACAAAGCACTGTGTATCACTCGAAATAAAGGTGAATTATAATCTACGCGTGTAAATTAAATCCCTAGGCTATGCCTCGTGCCAAAAAAACATATTACATTAGAACTTTTGACTATAACCCTATATCTGAATGAAACCGATGAAAGACGGGCGAAACTAACCCTAAAAATCATTCATATGTATATACAATTATTACATAATTCGGAGCAACGTGTTTCGAAGTAGCGACGGGCTATGACAGGACCTAGCTCTTGAGATCACCATATAAATTTGATTGTAAAGTAGAACGGCTGCCGTTGACAGCTGTTTCTACTACATTTGTTTTAGGGTACTTGAAACTTGTGCCAAATTCCGAGCTGTATATGTAGGTAGAAACTACTTGGATTTTAACTATTCGTTTTCAACAAAAGTCTTCCAAAGGCCACAAAGGGTGTCTAAGACTTTGTACACTCGAGTACAAAAATATGTATCTACTTTTATACCATGTCACATTCACCCTTGCTCGTTCCTATGTAGTGTGTTGAAGGAAACGTCAGTTAAAGGTGAATGTGACATAGTTTAAAAGTGAATACATATTTTTGTATTCGAGTGTACACTACACCAAAATAAAGGTAAAAATATGAAGTTTATTTAAAAAATCTTAATATACAGATCAAATGAGACCGTTTCGTGTACAACATATATACCTCGTTGGTTAATTCTAAATTGACAGCCTTGACTACCTAGTATTTAACATCAACACAGATTCGTTCAAAAATAAATGTTAACATTTTCATACAAATATAATGAAAATTCTCGTCTTTTCTCTACTATAATTTACATGTTTTATACCACAGCGACCAGCAGTGGACGTTTCCCGGACGATGATAGAGGCCATAGCAATGCACACATAAAATTTCAAGTGTTTACCTATTACGGTACGAAACTTACAGCTCCGTGAGAGCGAGACGGACAGACAGTGTCAGAAGTAAAATCGCGTTTGTACTATTTGGGTACGGAACCATAGGATACTGTTTCATAAGGAACCCTTACACTAAAATTAATGCGTTCAAAAAGAACTGGAACCGACTTCAACTGCCCTAAAAGGCTACATCATTCATCCTCTAAAAAGTTCACCCTTAGGAGTAGAACTATCGGGGTTACATGTATTGTTTTTGTTGATTTTCTCAAAAATAACTCTAGAAATTCGAGAAAGAATGATATAATCATCAAAATCGATTCATAATTGGCGCAGCTATCGCTTAACATACATCTAAAAAATATAGTCGAATTAAGAACTTCCTCCTTCTTTGAAGTCGGTTAAAAAGGAGACCAAATCCGAAATTGGATTTTCTTCGTAAAAAATCTACATAGCATGTTTCTGTTGTAATTTAAAAATAGGTTACTCACGTATATACAGATTTTGTAACATGAATGAGTGATCAAATTCTAAAGCCGAGACCCCACGGGATTACCATGCATCACACTCAGTGCCACTGACAAAGTACCTACGTGATTATCTTGAGTTTCTCAAGCAGCTGTTGGAGCTTCACCTCAGCTAATCTAGCTGTAATTAGCCAGCGTATGAGCTCATTAAAATGTATTGTGTTTGAGACAGCGGGATGATGGAGATATTCACGTGGGAATTCCCACTGTTTGTAGCTTCAATAGCAAACTTCGGATTGATTGAAATATTATGACTTGTGAAACTGGCTTTAGAATAGGATCAGAATACCAGTGGGAAATGAAGACGAATCCGTATCCCATTAGATAGGCAGCAGATGTTATCCTTTTATTACCATCATATCAGTATCAACTTCATCATCATCAACAGCCTACATACGTCCCCACTGCAGGGGCTCAGGCCTATTCTCCTACAGAGAGTGTATGGGACATAGTACACCACGCGGGACCAGTGCGCATTGGCGGACTTCACATGCCTGTTCAAGACATGCAGGTTTCCTCACGATGTTTTCCTTCACCGTTAAGCAGTCGGATAATGTACATGAATTGAAAAACAACTCATAGGTACACGGCTGGATTCGAACCCAGGACCCTCAGATTGAGAGTTCCGCGTTCAACTTAAACAGATCTTTTTCATTCGAATATTAGTACTGCACCTTCAAAATTTCACGAGTGTAACTGACACCCATATTCTAAGACGTTTCCTTCAGATTTACTCACCTTGAAATGACGTCCCTCACTCAAAATGGTATCATAAGTCGAGTAAAATCTACTATACTTGAGGAATTCTCTCGGTCGAGTGGAGGAACTGACATCCGTATTATTAAACGTTTCCTTCAGATTTACTCACCATGAAATGACGTCACTCCCTTCAAAATGGTATGATAAGTCGAATTAAATCTGCTCGAATTTAAAAATTTTGTCGGTTGGGTGAGGTAACTGACTGTCAAAGTCAAGGTACCTGCCGACCTACCTTGAAGATTCCTCAATGTAAATATCGCGTTGTTTCGATCAACTTTTAACAGGATTTAAGCATGTCTTTCGAAGAGTTTATTGATTATATTTACGATAGTCCATACAATTACCCTTCAAGGCATTATTTGCGTGATGTAACAAATCCAACAACAAACAAAAGTTTACTAGTATCATTGTTCTGTTAAAAGAATTAATATCTGGGCGACCGACCGAGCTTTGCTCGTAGTTCTTTAAAAACAAACAAAAACTTTATTTCTGCTCCTGGTTAGTCATAAAGAGTGGAACAATTTGCCACCCAAAAAATAATAATTACAAACTTGAATAAATAAATAAAAACCCACAAAAAAACAAAAATAAAAGCAATTTGCGTCGAATAATGCGAAGGAAAAAGCGCATGAAAACTCGAAAACACGCGTTTTCCCAGACATGAGACTAATCTAGATCGATTTTTCGCCTCCAAAACCCCCTAAATACCAAATTTCAGCGAAATCGTTGGAGCCGTTTCCGAGATATATATTTTATATATATTGCTCGTTTAAAGGTATAAGATAAGTACAAAGGTGTAATAATCTCACAAGGTTTGCAATAATAATGAATACACGTTCGTTTCAGATCGTTAGTGGGGACCTGCAACACTTGAGCCAGCCAGTAGTGTCCAAAATTGTGGCTAGAATATTAAAGGAATTAGCACTAAAAATGGCTATTTACGATTATATTTGAATTGAAAACGAATTTTATGCCAGTTGACCTGTTAACTAGTTGCAGTTCGTTTCACGTCAGTTACTAAGCTTTTGACTATCAAAAATATTTAGAAAATCATCTTTTTCATGTTTTTACTAATGATAACCAATTTAATTTTTAAAGTTGTTTATTTTTCATATGTATTTTAATTTCTGACTGTTATTTGCCACATGTTTTGAGCTAGAAAAAGTAAAGTTATTGCCTATAACGAATACTACATGATAGTATTCAAAAGGCTACCAACAAAACAAATATGAAATCCTCGAAACAATGACGCGATCACTCGAATCCATGACGTCATCCACCTCGCGGGAGGAACGTCAAATCGCACTCAGGTTTCGACTTAGAATACCGATTCTGAGAGAGTTTTGACGTTTTCCTTTCGGTGTCCTTGAGTAAAGTTGAGTGAAGTAAATCTGAAGGAAACGTCTTAGAATACGGGTGTGAGCCCCCAACTTTAGGCAGATTTTTGGTGTAAACAAAACTTTTGGACGCGCTTTCTTACGTCTCTGTCCGTCTGTTTGTTCGCAATAATCTCAATAATTACTGAACGGATTTTTATGAAGTTTTCATTCATCCATAGAGAGTCTGAGGAAATTTATGGTTGTGTAGATTGGTTGAAACACACAGCTCCGGGCTGAGGTTTAGGTGCGTTTGAGAAACATGACATGACATGCAAACTCTCAGTAACTACGTCAGCAGCAACGCAGTATGAGTTGCCCTGACCTCTGTTATAAATGGCGTATATAAAACATCTACGGCATACAAATGCAAAATACGACAAACGCACTGGATTGCAATCTCGCACGCCGTGCATACGAAATGCAATGTAGCACTGTAACACGATTTTTTTAAAATATACACGATGTTATTACAGCTACCCCTTTGGGCTTGATAGTATTTAACGAAGGCAGGATGGACGTAAAATCATTCAAGGAGTCTCAGGCTAGTGAGAAACTTGTTAAATTAGACGGGTTTATTGGGAGTTAATGGGAAAGTGAGTTTTTTGTTTATTTATGTCATTGAAAAACTGCCAAGTGCGAGTCAGACTCACACATGAAAGGTTCCGCACCATCGTACAATATTTAATACTATCTAGGTACTCTTTAAATTCATTTGTAAAATAAACAAGAGAGGCGTTATAACAATTACATGAAGTTAGATTTTCATTTTTCTTTGCAACACGTTTCTTGTAGGGGAACCCGCGACTCCCCGCGACATTAACTATGTCGTCTGTCCATCTGGGGCACGGCTCGGTAAACGCTTCCCGGTACGTGGTCGCCACTCGATAACGCCTACTCCCCATCGGCTATCTGTTCTTCGAACGATGTGGCCTACCCATAAAGTAACCTCTATGGCCCTGTCCCGAAACACACACACGCACATTCCACGTACTTGTAATATAACAAAAAAAATCGTAACGTAATCCACAGTGCAATATTGTTAGTGATTCTGTTATTCCATTATATTATTTGTTTATTTCTCATCCTAAATTTAAGTAATGTATACCAGAGACGAGAATTCCGTGTGTATAGACCTGGTTACCCATAACACAGGCCTCGAGCTTAGTTTGGGAACCAGCAATCCCACAACTATATTACTTGTATAAAAAAAGTTAAAAATATATTGAAATTCAATTGTTACACAGATTATTATACATAAAAGCAAATATTCAACCCTTTCATCATCATCAGCCAGGAGACTCCCACTGCTGGACAAAGGCCTCCTTCATTGCACGCCACATCGACCGGTCCTGAGACACCTGTACCCAGCGACTCCCCGCGACCTTACGATTCAACCCTTTACGAGATGAAAAAGCTTTGTTAGAAAACTGTTATTAATTTTGTCGTATGAATATATTTTTATCTTTTACAAGTCTAAACAGTCATTGGTCATCAAACAATAATAGATAAAGGGCAAAAACAAAACAAAACAAATAAAACAAATATTTATCGCGAGCATTCAAGCAACTCCTACAGAGTTTCAAAGTAAACAGTTCGAAATAGCCGAGCAGTCACAAGTCAAAACAGTAGCCAGTATTTTTGATTCATTGTGGCGTGGCGTGGGTATATTTGAACAATCTGGGCAATAGGCGTGAGGAATCGGTTTAGTTTCGCTCTTGCTAGCCAGCTGTAAACAAAGCATTGAGAATTTTACCAGGTAATATCGACGAAGACTTTATGCGATAGGCTTTATTTTATGACATTTCAAATTTAGAAGGACCACCCTGCCTTCCTGTGCAGAATGCGTATTCATTCTAGCATTCAAGACCTTCTTAGCATGTAGATTTCTAAGGTCGATAGCCGACCTCACACACCCTAGTGTCAGAGTTGATCCGCCACAGTCCTCTGACATGTCTCATGTAGCTACTACCTGTCGTAGATAGTAACCGGTGACAACGGATTAACGTGACTAACGAAGCACGGAATCATCTTACTGTTCAGACAATCAGGTGATTCAGCCTACAATGTCTTAACCAAATTGGTAAAAGTCTCACACAGTGATTATGACAATATTCCCATTGGGGTCGCACCAGGGACCTGAGCGTGTGCTCCGCGTCTGAGTCCAACTCTCCAACAACCGCCTGACTGAATTCACTTTGCTGCTAATTTGGCGTCTTAGAACCGACGAGATTGTCTTTTTTTGATAGTTTGAACGGTATGTACCGGTATTTATAGGAATATACCTGTGCTTCTAATTAACTAGACATTTAATTCTGACGAAACATTCTAGAACAAAACATTCCTCTATAAAGAGACAAAGTAATAATGTACCGGCTGTAAAAGGCTATAAACTCGCTATTTGCCGCTATTTGCTATCCCATTTTATTATAAGCCATTAAACAGAGAGGAATAACCTCTAAACTAACACCGCTTTTATGGTAAAAGGGACTAAATTGAATAGGGAATTCGATTTTCTTTGCGAATTAAAACGTACCGTTCCACCAAAGAAATTGAAGGGAAGTAATCATAGGCCTTGAGACATTTGCCTTTCATTTTTGGTGGTCAGTTTTACATAAAATTTAACGTGCCTGCAAAAGGCGCCATTCAAAACAATTTTAAAAAAGTAAATTTTAAAACACCCGACTGCGTACTTTTTTTATACCAAGTATCAATTTCACAGTAAATACGAATCTAACGACACCTCTCAAGCTAAAATCCATCAAGCCGTTCAGGCCGCAGAGCGCGCCAAATTATTATATGTACATTCTCGAAAAACATAACCCTCCATCTAGCGCAGTCGAGTAAAAATAGTAAATCAATCGCCTGAAGTATTTTGTTACCGTGATCTAACTGCAATAAACATGAAAGAAAATCATAAATTCTGGAGGTAGTAGAGAACCAGACGCTCAAATGATATAAATATATCGTCATAAACGTCAAACTATCCCTATACCATAATTACAGTCGAATAAACAAACAAACAATATAAGGTCGATGTCTGACCTCACACACCCGAGTGTCAGAGTTGAACCGCCATAATACTCCTCTGACATGTCTCATGCAGCTACTACCTGTCGTAGATAGTAACCGGTAACAACGGATTAACGTGACTAGCGAAGCACGGAATCATCTTACTGTTCAGACAATCAGGTGATTCCGCCAGCAATTTCCTAACCAAACAGAGGAAGTTTCACAAAGTGATGTTTTTGACAATGATGAAGCAACTGATATTTCTTTACCACCTTTCTACAAAACCCTATTTTTGACAATTAAAAAGGTTTTGATTGATTTTGAACCCGGGACCTTTGCGCATGTTGCGCCTCTGAGTGCGTTTAGAGAACTACGACTCGGAAGCGGCTGTTATAAATGACTAGACTGCCCGCGACTGCATGGAGTTTCGGAATAACTATCCCCGGGAACTACTGCTTCGAACGGTATAAAGCGGTGCCCATTTCCCCCGCTCTTTAACTATCCCCGTTTTAAAAATCTTTTTGACTCTCCGTTACGATTTAAAGAAAGATTAAACATACAAGGTCAATTTCACATTTTTCCCAAAAATTTAGAGATTCGTCTGTGACTGGGACGTATTGTTAATTTTTTCAATTAGTTCTACAGAGCTTAAATCAAAACTTCGTCAAGTCGATGGCTTACTTTATTTCGTATTCCAGGAAGTTAGTTCCTCTATAGAATTCGTTGTTCAACAGAAATGCTTTACTAGGAATAATTAATGGAAATATAACGTCGTGACTACAACTCGGAAAATAAAAGTATGCGAATGCTTTTATCGGTTAGAGAACACTTAATAAACGCAGTGGAAGGTAATACCGTTAGAAAGGTAATCAGTTTTTATATATTTTTATTTATTTATTAAATATTCAGACAACCATGATCCATTTTTGTTAGTAATATCCTATTATCTATGTTAGTACTTATATTCTAGTACAGACTTGGTTATTGTTATAAGATGCCACATCAGTGGGCAATCGAATCTTCCAGCAATCACCCTCAGAACGCTGTTAGTGCTTCCTCTAATTCTACGTAGCAGCGACGCTGCTTTCTTTCTTAGGATAGCGCTAAACCATCTGTTCGCGACTCCGCAAAACCGAGGAAGGCGTTGTTGAATTGGACTCGCAGAGCATTGTAGCACTTTTGTGTGTATCTGACCCACAAGTTGCCGGTATACAGTGAGGTACAGTAAGCTTTAAGAGGGTATGCTGTTGTCAAAGCGCCCATACAAACGTAGTCCAGTCATATTTTGAGTATTAAGCTATGAAAATCTATGAAATTTTCAAGACACAATCTAGAAACAAATATCTGTGTCGGTGATGAGTCAGATTTTCGTTTAAATATATACTTCCAGAGTTACAGGGTGTCAAAGAATTGTATTTTTCGATAATAAAAAGCCCCAACTTTGAACCTGATTTACAAGAGTATGAATCAATTAAGAACAATTTGGAAAAACTACCGACATCTGAAATTTCATTAATATACTGTATTAAAAAATGGTTACATAATATCTGTATCCTTCAAATGATCCCTGGACTACGAAACATCCAAATAACGGGTGGATAACTTCGCGTAGTGTATGCTGTCTCACCGTACTCGCTCGGGTAGGATAGGGCTCGGATAGGGACAACTACAAAACAATGCAACCTTGAACGCGGCCACGTGGTCTAACCAACATAGCCTCTAAAAAACCGTGATTTTTACTGTGTCCGCGCACCGGGCAAACCTGCGAGCCAGCATGTTCGCGCGCACCACCGTTTTATGCCACCATAAGATTTATGACATATTATATTTGTCATTTTTATGCTTTAATAATTTTAGAGATAATTTTAGAAATTTACTTACACATGATTGAATTTTTAGTTCTGTAAAATGCAGTTTTGATTTGATTTGATTATTGTATATAATCTTCCCTAGACAGCGTATACTAGAGGTATATATGTTCATCACAAAAGGCCCCGTGACACAAAAACGTTACCACTTTGCGCTCGCGCCCTTCACGAGCGAGTTTCTGGGAAAATCGCATTAACTCCTCTTTGACTGACGAACGACATTCCTCAGACTGCCACAAACACTCGACGTAAGGATTCTTGAACTGTTTGTGTTTGCCTTGTTATAGTATTAGGTCCCAGTGGACAAACACTAGCCGTGAGGTTTCGACTTTACAATATTACAATATGTTGCCGTAGTTTTCGTACTGGTAATTATCAAGAATATTGTCTGGAATGAAAAATATATTTTAACACATTTTAATTTCTTATTTTCCGGGAGCTTACAATATATTTATTACACAATTTCAATTTTCATGACACCATTTTAATTTTTAGGGTTACGAACCTTAAAAGGAAAAAGTAACACTTACAGGATCACTTTGTTGTCCCTCTGTCTGTCTATCAAGACCCTTTTCAACCAACTTAAAAAAAGGAGGCGATCTCAATTCGCAGCGTATTTTTTGGGGTATATGTGTTACGCGATAACTTCGCAAATAGTAAACCGATTTTAATGATTCTTTTTTTGTTTGATAGAACATGCCTCAGAGGTGGTTTCATATAAATTTTATCGAAATTTATTGATCGCTCTTTGAGAAAATCGTCAAAAACCAAATTTTAAGGCAATTGAAGTTGGTTTTTAGTTCTTTTTGAACGCGTCAATTATTATTCTGCTTTAGAAAAGCGTAAACGTATTAAGTAGAAATAAATGTTGAATACTCAACTCTGTAGTCCCTTGGATCTGTGAAAACATCAAGCTTCTCATCATCATCATCAGCCGGGAAACGTCCACTGCTGGACATAGGCCTCCCTCATGGTACGCCACATCGACCGGTCCCGAGCCACCTGCACCCAGCGACTCCCCGCGACTCTAACCAGGTCGTCGGTCCATCTAGTGGGGGGACGGCCTGGTAGACGTTTCCCGGTACGTGGTCGCCACTCGAGAACCTTTACTCCCCACCGGTTATCGGTTCTTCGAGCGATGTGGCCTGCCCATTGCCACTTCAGCTCACTGACTCGTCGAGCTATGTCGGTGACCTTCGTTCGTCTGCGGATTTCCTCATTCCGGACCTTATCACGTAGAGAAATTCCGAGCATAGCTCGTTCCATTGCTCGCTGAGTGACTTTGAGCTTGTTTATTCGGCCCACAGTAAAAGACCACGTTTCGGTTCCGTATGTCATCACTGGCAACACGCACTGATCAAAGACTTTTGTCTTTAGACGCTGAGGTATTTTGGACGAGAAGATATGCCGTAATTTCCCGAACGCTGCCCAGCCGAGTTGGATTCTTCGGTTGACCTCTTTGTCGAAGTTGGACCTACCTAGTTGAACGATCTGTCCCAGGTATACATACTCGTCTACAACTTCGATTGTAGTGTTCCCAACCACTACCGGCATAGGTGCAACATGGACATTTGACATGATTTTCGTCTTGTCCATGTTCATTTTTAAACCTACCTGTTGGGAAACTCTGTTGAGGTCATTGAGCATTACGTTCAGATCCTCCAAGGATTCTGCCGTTATGACTATGTCATCGGCAAATCGAAAGTGAGTGATGTAGTCGCCGTTGATGTTGATGCCCAGTCCTTTCCAGTTCAGAAGCTTGAAAACATCTTCCAGTGCAGTGGTGAAGAGTTTTGGGGATATAACGTCACCCTGTCTTACACCTTTCTGCACTTGGATCGGTTTCGTGCATTCATCCTGTACTCGGACGGACATTGTGGCTTTATTGTATAAACATTTCAACACTTCGATATAGCGATAGTCAATGTGGCACCTTTGGAGAGACTGAAGCACTGCCCAAGTCTCGATTGAATCAAAGGCTTTCTCGTAGTCCACAAACGCCAGGCATAATGGCCGATTATACTCCTCGGTCTTCTGTATAATCTGCCGGAGCGTATGTATGTGGTCTACGGTGCTGAAGCCTTTTCGGAAACCGGCTTGTTCGGGAGGTTGGAAGTCGTCAAACCTGCGTGCTAGTCGGTTCGTAATGACTCTCGAAAACAACTTATAAACGTGGCTCAGAAGGGATATCGGTCGGTAGTTCTTCAGTAAGGCATTATCGCCTTTCTTAAAGAAGAGCACCACCACGCTTCTGCTCCACGCTTCTGGCGTGCAGCCTTCGTGTATGACGGACTGAAAGAGCTTCTGAAGGACTACAAGTATCGGTTTTCCACCCGCTTTCAGAAGCTCTGATGTGATTCCGTCTTCATCTGCCGCCTTGTTATTTTTGAGTTGTTTGAGAGCCATTCGAATCTCATACAGGCTGACGTCCGGGATATCTTCGGTATAGTGTCGGGTCAGTTTGGCTCTTCGGTCACTCACCGGGCTTGCGCCTGGTCTCTGTGACGATGTGTACAGCTGTCCATAGAACTTCTCGATCTCTCTCAAAACTTCCGGTTTTGACGAAACAGTGCCGCCCGTATCGGTCTTCAGCCTCGTCAGTTGGCTCTGTCCTATAGACAGATCTTTTGCAAACACCTTGGAGCCTTTGTTCCGCTCTATCGCGTCTTTAATACGTGATGTATTAAAGTGGCGAATATCGTGTCGCATCGATTTAGAGATCTGTCTATTAAGCTGCCTATACTCTGACGAATCAGCTGGAGACTGCAAGCATATGTCGCGTCTATCCCGCATGAGTTTGAGAGTATGATCAGAGAGTTTCTGGGTTCTATTTGCGGGACGGGCCTTAAAGAATTTAGACCCTACCGCATGGACAGTTTCCACGAGCCGATCGTTAATATCGTCAACGGTTTCTATAGCGTCTAAGCATTGGAAGCGATTGTGTAGTTCGAGCTGAAAGCTTTCGGGGTTTGAGATGTAAGCATTTTGAGGCCGGAGCGTAGACTTCATCAGACGAGCTCTTTCCAGTTTGGTATTAAGCTTCAGTGTGCCTCGAACCATGCGGTGATCACTACCGGTTTTCACCCTGTTGATCACTGAGACATCACTGAAGGTCTGCCGCTTGGTACTCAAGATGAAGTCTATCTCGTTTCTCGTTTAATCATCAATCAAATCAAGCTTCTAGTTTAATGCATTAAAAATATATAACTGTTTATGTTTAAGGTGTATTTTCACACCATTTCCTTACAGAATGCAAGGAAACACAAACCTGTAACATAATTCCCGGTGCTCTAGAATCTATATATTTGGCAAGACTCAAGTTCTTACAGCACAATCATAAGAATAAATATGAAAACCAGGATTTTACATAATACACACTCGCACAGCACGTAAAAATTTCACGTGTCTCTCTATTACGGTTCAAAAAATAACACGGTCGGACGTAAATAGGCGGACAGCCTAAGCCATAGTAAAGTGGTATCTTCAGGTGCAAAGCCCTAAAAATATCACAAAAATACATTACATTACGATACAATAAATTCTCTATGCTGTCTATTCATACTTTAGTCTAAGAGAATGCCTGATAAAATTCTGTATACATTTCACAATGAAGTCACGTACTACCCCACGCCTAGGACAGGTGTAATTTAATTACAGCAATAAAGCCATATATACCTATCTATTATGTACAATTCGTGTTTCCAAACAGTTTGTTAAGACCTAGACTGTACTCGTACTTATCCTAAACTAACCCAAGATATAGGTAGGTAGTGTTGTGCTTTCGCATAATTTAAGTTTAAGTAGAGCTAAGTTATTCAGGAAGCAATTTCAAAGTTTATCTTTAGCTCGCTGAGCGTATTGTTCCCTACATCAAGCGGAACACAATGCAATGTACAGAGCCGGATCAAGGCAACGGTATTCGTTTTCGTCATTTAAATTATCGAAGAGATATAAAGATTAGAAGTGAACCCAGACGTGTACCAGTGCTGCTACTCTGAAGGTTTCTAGCAGAATATAAATAATTAACATTAGGAATTCATAAATGATAGGTACGGTAATATGCACCCAAAAATGTGTCTGCAAAAAATGTAAGTCTGATTGAAGAACCAACTTTACTTTGCGGTTACTTTACATACTCAATGTATGGATATCCATTGCAAAGTTAAGTTTGTAAATATATATAAAAATATTTTACAGTGTTATTATTTAAAATTGAGATTTGTTGCTATGGTTGTTCTGTTTACCTTTCTTTTAGACAAATTTCAGGATTCTCGGTCAACGGTAAGTACCCTATAAGTTTTTGATTGCACTCTCTAAGGAAATTTTCTAAAATGCAGCTAAACAGCCGTATCTTTTTATTGCATTGACCTAGAAGCTAGATTTTTCACAGATCCATGAAACGGCAGATTTGAGTATTCAGTATTAATTTCAACTTCATACCTCAACGCGTTCCTGAGAAAAACGGTCTTGACAGACAAGACAGACCGACAGACGGACAACAAAGTGATCCTCTGAGGGCGGAACCCTTCTTCGGAAGGGTTCCGTTTTTATTTTGAGTCACGCCACCCAAAAAATAATATAAAATTACGTCATGAACTCAAAAGAAAAATATTTGAACGGCAACTGAGTAGGACAAATCAAATCAGAACCACTCGTTATGTTGAATTCATCTCTGTAGTCATTGCATTGATTCAGCCACGTTGGCGTCTGTTTGTGGGGCAATTAAATTGCAAATGCGGCCTCTGAAATGCAGTACCACACAGACGTGGGTTTAGATATTAGGCATTTAACAACCTCCTGTAATCTCAGACTGTTGTCATTAATGCACTAAATCTCAGTCTGTTATTACCTAGAAGTGATATGATATGCATGCGTGTAATTATTAAATCAATTACAATTTTACAGTTAAGAATTAAGGCCCTCTGTTTATGCGAAATGAATATAACTGATGTTATTAGTGAATACCAAAAAGTTAATGGAGCTAACAACTCTTGTGGACTACGATAAGGCCTTTGACTCACTCGACACTTGGAAAGTGCTTCTGTCTCTCCAAAGGTATCACATTAACTACCGCTATATCTAAGTGTTGAAATGGTTATTTGTACCTGTACAATAAAGGCACGATATTCATCGAAGTAAAGGATTAATCAGCCCTAAGCTAAACCTAAAGCAGACAAGCGTACGCCAGGGTGACATAATATCCCCTAAACTCTTCACCACTGTACAGAAAACCATTTTCAAGTTTCTGAACTTCAAATGATTCGTTGATATCAGTTATTTATATTAGAGATAAATCATTTATAAATGTAAATAGGAACCTTCTAGCCAATTCAACAACGCGTAAAATCGTTAATCAGATCATTAACATCAGGTGAAGGAGATTGTTTTCAAGCGTTGGACACAGCCTTTTTGTTCATCTCACGCATTATTTTAGAAGTTTTAGCATTTAAGAAGTGGCCCCTTTAATTAACAAAGCCAATATTTTGAAACGGTCCCGTTAATAAATTTTAGGTATATGGTGCATTAATTTTACTATTGGCTTTGAATCTCCAAATGACCGTTCAGTCATATAAATAGCTGCGACAAGATTTATGTAATGTTGGGAATATGTGCTCATTTGTACGTAATTTACTAGTTAAAAAAGACACGTCATAAACTGCTCTATGTTTTTACCATAGTTTTTTAAAGAAACCTTATTTCAAGGTAATTAAATCTGCAAGTTTTTTTACCAAGATTGAGAACCACAGGCGTGCAAGTCTAACTCGCACTTGACCGGTTTTTTATTACCAAAGTTTTCAATAAATTTTATTTTTAAATTACATCCGGAATTTTATTATTTTATGCACATCATATGACGGTCTAGTTTATTAATTAATCCCTAATTCACTAAGTTATTTATGAAATTGATTCTAATACCTTTATTCGTGCTTTTATCAGAATGGGAGAATACAGCTACAGTAGTTTTTTTTAAAGTAATACAATTTAAAATGTAAATTATATATGCTAACAATTTTGGCTCGGCTATATGATGATATGATACCTGCTTCTTTTTCGTAATCGGTTCAAAATCAAACTTACAAATTATTATCAAAAGAAGAACCACTTATTGTCAAGTCGGTAATAAAATAATAAAACAAATGAATCGCAATACAAACTTGATCTGCCCGCACCAATTCAAAACAATGCCTCAATTTGCCCGTAATTTAATACAATATAGGGCACACGGCGGAAGTATGCAATTTTGTGCACGTTTGTACAGAACGTAGACTAAAACACACTCTACAGCTAACACAATAATGTTTATTTTGGCACAATAGCCAATTCGTCCCATTGTGCACTGCCCCGATTGAAGAGAATGCAGTTCCAATTGCGCTTTTGGTTTGTTTATATTAGCGTATTGTAACAGGAAGCTCCTATTTAAAATAAATATATTAAGAATGCTAATTACTTCCGCCATGTCCGTGTGGTCCGTTTTGGATAGGACCACCCAAGTTATCTAGTGGGAGTCGTGAACGGCGACTAAAAATCATCATTTTACTGCGATCACCTTTCCACCTTCCAAGTGCGGTGATTATTGAATGACTGACACGAGGCTTTATGAGGGAAGCTGGTGTCCAGCAGAAGCCTTATGAAGCTGAAAACGACGTCATTAATATGGACTTGATATGAGTCATTCCCTGGACTGTGTTCGCTTCTAATTTCAAACCACCATGATCCAATAAAAGTGTATTAAAATTAACTATTTTTGAATATATTCGTCGAGCTATGTGCTGAAAAATCATTAAATTTGCATATAACAGCACTTACCCAAAAAATCAAGATGGCGTCGAATTCGTTTTCCATTTACCTAGAAAAAGAAAACATTTTTTTACAAACAATTTCAAGTTCGAGCAAAATCGTCTAAAAACAAAAGTCAGTGTTGTCAGTGATGACATACGGAACCGAAACGTGGTCCTTTACTGTGGGCCGAATAAACAAGCTCAAAGTCACTCAGCGAGCAATGGAACGAGCTACGCTTGGAATTGCTCTACTATACGTGATAAAATCCAGAATGAAGAAATTCATAGACGAACTAAGGTGACCGACATAGCTCGACAAGTCAGTGAGCTGAAGTGGCAATGTGCAGGCCACATCGCTCGAAGAACCGATAACCGATGGGGAGTAAGAGCTCTCGAGTGGCGACCACGTACCGGGAATGTGTACTGGGCCGTCCCTCTACTAGATAGATGCTGGCAAGCGGCTCGGGACCTGTCATTATGGCATATGTTACCGACGATAACATCCGATGCAAGAGATACCAGCGACATCTGTATGAAGAGGCATGACAGGCATCTCCAGCAAGCAAACAATAACTACTCTTATATTTTGATATTGTATATGTGATTCTATAATTTATTAACGAGAAAGATTAATATTGTATAATATGTCGTCGGCAATTACTTCCGGTGAGAAGGCGATGCACGCTACCTCGGTTCTGTTTATCGAATTTTTAGGAATAACTATGTATTTAAACAATGTAAGCATTTAGTAACAAATCTTGAATATAATTATCCATTTTAGAATTTCAGTATTAACGTAATTGGTTATAGGGATTAATTAATATTCTATAATTGTGTCTGTTTTGATTCACGAAGTTGTAGTTTTCGAAGTAGGAACTGACGATGGTGGGAGTTATGAAGATCGTATTATAAAACTGATGAACACTCATGTTGTAGACCATTCCTTTTGTGAATTCTGTTGAAATAGTACTAGTAAACGTTACTCTGCCCAACTGTGTGTTGAGAATATATTGAAGAATATACAATATACAATTATACATGCCTGATGGATTGAATCGACTAAGAGTTTTATTAGTGAAAAATACTGCACACACATTGGTTTTCTTTTGTAAAACATACTATCAAGGAGGCCTACATCCAGCAGTGGACATTTCTCGGCTAATGATGAACGAATGAAAAATATTTGTAGGTTTCTTAACATCGTTCAGCACCCTTGCAGCTCCTTGGAGTTCTATTCCAACAACCCCATCAAAAAATGCAGGATTTGAAACATCTCTGTTCACTCATAGAGACATAGAGATTTATTGGTATTGTTTCCCAAATATCCTTCCCAACCACACAATTACCGCGAGAGCAATTCCCGCTCAAGCCTTTCATCTCAGCCAGGTGGCACCTCAAGAATTTTCCTTGTGACGTAATTTCGTACGCTTTGTACAGCGTGAATACCTGAATAGTCAGGTTTTGCCAGGATTAGAGGAAAACAGGTGTTTAGTAAGATATTGCTACCTTTGGGTCAAGAAAATACGCCTGACTGTATTGTTGGGGTACAATTAAAGAGTCTTGTAATATTTACACTAAAGATCTATGTCTACAGGACAGAACATAAAGTTATGTATTTCTATAGCTAAAAAACCGTGAACTTTTGTACAATTGAATAAATATACTCTTACCCGATTGCACAAAAAGGAGGGTAATATTTATCTTTAGATGTGTCGTTACATTGGTGTTAATAGTGAGAGTGAAAAACAAAATAATAAAAAATTAATAAAATGTATACCACAATGGCCGTTCCCGAGACACTTGAAACCAGCGATTCCCCGCTACCTTAACCAGGTCATCGGTCCATCTGGGGGCCGGCCCAGTACACGTTTCCAGGTACGTGGCCGCCACTTGAGAACTTTTACCCCCCACCGATCGGTGTTTCGAGCGATTTGGCCTACCCAGTTCGACTTCAGATCACTGACTCTTCGAGCTATATCAGTGACGCTTGTTCGTCTACGGATTTCTTCATTCCGGATTTCTCACTTAGTGACTTTGTATTTAAATAAGTTCAAATACAAAAGAGTGAAATTTATGATTTTAATGATGGATTCACACAATGGCCTTAGCGTTTCATACCAAAACACAATTAACACTGATGTTTGTCGGAAAACTTACCACCAACCAAACCGAGCCTAACCGATTGTCCTAACACCAAGAAAGCCAAGAGTAAATCTTACATTACTGTAACAGTATAGCTAAAAACCACCCCATGTCATCCCGCGGGAGTCGTAAAGGGTGACGTAGCAACAACATCTTACTGCGATCACCAATCCGCCTGACATGCGTGGTGATTATGGAAAATCTCCTCGTGGAAAGTCCATGGACATCTATGAGGGAGTCAGTGGGCATACGCAGCCAAGGAAAATGAAAAATTATACTGAACCGGAACTTATATTCGCAGTTGTTCGAATCAAATGGCGGAAATACGAAACTTCCGCGAATATTGTTCCGCTATGAGTCAAATAGCAATAAACAACGGTCCATACTAAATTTTCTCACAATAATATCTTCATTTCCCATCATAACTCATGTTTTATTACTATACTGTATATTGCATACAAAAAACTTATTCCGAATATCTCGATACGCAATATGCGTCTGTCGCCAATTCCAGTAGCACTCTCGCATATTGAAGTACACACATTTTTCTTTTAACCTGATCTGTACGGAATCGAAGAATCCAATATCTTTGGTCCAATAGCATTCCATTCCTTAAAAGTAATATTTTTCTTAGATTTGTATTCTATGCCGATGGAATACTTAAAAACTGAAGCATTTGCTTTGTCACCTTTTGTATGAAATAAATAGGTCGAGACTGCGGAATACATGAAAAAACAGCCAAGTGCGAAAATATGGATGATTAACACACTGAAAATCAGAAATATTATGCACCGAACAATCATCTAACAAAGCGCCTAGTTGCCTTAGTTTTGCTCCGCGTCATTAGATGGCGCCACTAGTACCTTTAAATCGTGCAAGTGATCCGTCTCTCAAGCAAAACAGAGTTTACTTTGCAGTTGAATTCCATACCCGGTGTATCGCTTTCAACTGCAAAGTTAAGTTTGTAATCATTAAAAGTAGTTTCTAGCAAGCTCTAGTTATTTTTATATATATTAAATTTTTATTATTTGTTGTTATAGCGGCAATTGAAATACAATTTTTTGTGAAAATTTCCAACTGACAGATGGACGGACAGCGGAGGCTTAGGTTGGTTACGGAACCCTTTCGGTACGGAAATTTAAAAATGATAAAATATTTTATGTGCACATCTATTAAATTCATTAATGTTAAACTGTCTAAGTTTGGTTGTTTGTTACATCGAAACTTTACAACCCCATGCCATTATTACGAAACTTATGTCATATTTAGGCCCGGATTATACTCCAGCTACTCAAATACTACAAATAAATTTACTAACAATGTATACGAAGACAAAATAAAGAATAATCTTTATAATATATCTCATCGTATTTAAACTGCAAGAAAATGCTATAACAGTTAGAATCTAATTTTTAGGGTTCCGTAGCAAAATGGCAAAAAACGAACCCTTATGGATTCGCCATGTCTATTTGTCTGTCCGTATGTCTGCTACTTTTTTCCGAAACTATAAGAACTTATACTGTTGAAACTTGGCAAGTAGATGTATTATAACCGCATTATGATTTTCATAAAAGTAGAAGAAGAAAAAATTTTGGGGGTTACCCATATTTAGAACTGAAACTCAAATACTTTTTTTCATCAAACCCATACGTGTGGGGTATCTATAGATAAGTCTTAAAATTATATTGAGGTTTCTAATATCATTTTTTTTAAATACACTATTATTAAAACATTGATCAAAGTTACAACAACGTACAATAACTTTTATAGTATGTTACTTGCTGCTACGGAGCCCTTCATGGGCGAGTCCCACTCGCACTTGGCCACTTTTTAAATACTTACATTAATGATGGAAAAAAAAGGAAAACTATGATTTACATATATAAAACTTTCAAAAACATAGTCGTAAAAAACAGTAGTTGTGTTAAAAATTACTAATAAAAAATGAAATGGCATACAAAAAATATAATGCTTATCCTAAAAAGTCGAACATAAAATCCAGCAAAAATATTGTATATTAAAAAAAATTATATGATCGCAGTAAATAAACAGGCAATATAATAAACACTATATTTACTATAAAATGGCGTTATGCTGAGCTCGTTATAAAATACATCGTTAAATTGCAGACTGCCTTATAAAATCCAGTCCAAGTAGCTAAGAATAAAGTTTTATGTTCTTCCATTTGTTCGTTGGCACACGACTAGTATGTGAGTTTGTCGCAAGCAACACACACCTGATTCAAGAATTATGAAGCCCAAAAGTTGTGAAATTTATAATTCATACATTTTAACGTAGCCAATAGCCAGTAGTCTTACACGGCCACTGCCGATAGCCTTACACGGCCACTGCCAATAGCCTTACACGGCCACTGCCAATAGCAGTTTGACGCCACTGAAAAGCTGCAGACTCAACTCACCCCCCATACGCAGGCCACTGCCGATAGGTTTATGAGGCCACCGACATGCTGCGGTCTCACCCGCCAAACACGGATCACTGCCCATAAATGTATGAGGCCAGCAACAAGATACAGTCTTGCCTTACACGGGCCACTGCCAATAGCTTTATGAGTCCACCCAAAAGCTTCAGTCTCACCCGCCATACACAGCCCACTGTCAATGGCTGTATGAGGCACGTCGTCCTACGCAACTGAGCTACCCCCGCTCAAAATTGCTTTTCACTTCGTCAACGCGTCGTCAAACTAATTTAAATTTTCATGAAAAGTTGTTACTTAATTAAGCTAAGCCGGATCTGACAGGAGACAGATGGAATAAGATAGTTTGTAGGATCTACAATTAATTACGAAACATGTTACTAAGGAACGTAAGTTTAAGTTAATTTTTTCTTACAAATAGAAATCTTCATATTTCAGTTGACTATTGGAATATCAGACACGGCGGTAAATATTTATAGATTACTGCTCCAAGCTATATTTTAAGAACGTCTAAAAGTAAATAAACTACTATAAAACTTATTCGATTTAACCGCAAACTAATATACACACACATTGCACCGATATGTTGAGTGTGCAATGAGCTTAACACGTCTGGGCCGTGTCAAAATCATATACATATATTTGTTGTAAAAATACAATACCCTGAGAAAGGAAAGAACATTTTACAAGGTTTGCGTGTGTGATTATATATCTTTGGGAGCTTTAAAATAAGCACAAAATAATACCGCAAATTTTTAAATATTTTTTTTAATGAAATCAACACGAATGCTTAATGGCACATCCTTTGTTCTTAGATTTATGAGCTGCAGTAGGCCCAAATCCCAGTCTGCTGTTTGTTTTAAATACACACTGGCTTAATTATTCGTAATGGCAATAAATAATCTAAAAAGCAGAGGTAGATTTTAAGATTAAGCACTGGTGGTGATAAATATGAAGCATTCTTACTGTGATCTCGCCCTTAAATTTGAGCTGTTATTTAGTATTTTAAGTGCTTATACAGCTTAAAATTAAATATAATCTTTAAAAAGTAAATGACAACGACACATCTTTATGAGCTCTGGGACAGTGAATAATAATACCAAATTATTTATTTTTTGAATTGGCCATTACACTCGAGGATTGCAACCCAACCTAGGCGAAGGCGTAACGACAATGAAATGTAAAAATCCCGCTTTATCTGTGTCTAAAAGTGATGCAGAAAAAGCCACTTTATGAGCACGTATGTTAAAAAACGTCAGCAGAGAAATGCCATCCGAAAAATGTTGAATCTATGACGAAAAACTGGTATAGGGTATGTAACAGTTGCTTCGAATATTGATGGAATATGATTTATGATGTGCTTTCTATTATGTACCAATAATGTGTGCAATGGAAGCGGTGCGGAAGGAGGAACTCCATCAAACACGGCGGAGTAATATATTTATTTGTGTTGCTGTATTTTTCGTTGTTGTCATGGCGGTTTCCGCTTTTGCACATGTTTTGGATATTCTTCGCGAGCAAAAGTGTACCTGAGTTTTATAGCTAACCTATAAATGTAAACATCACTATGTGTATATTATATTTGTAAGTAATACAGCCATCCACACCATAAAGATAATTTCAAGGATGTCCATTTTGAACGGACTATGGAAAGGCATGAAGGATGTGCCAACAAATCATCAGCTATTGACTTCTGAATGAGCATACTTTCTAAATTTAAATGGGATTCATCATCATGTACAGCCTGTGGCAGTCCTCTGCTCTCCGCATCCATTCACATCCGGTTACCCTATGTAAATCGTCTACCTAGGAGGACGTCCTATACTACGTTTGCCTAGGCATGGTCTCTACTCGAGAACTCGTCTGCTCCAGCGATTGTCGGTCGGTTGTTATAATATTTTTTTTCTGGTTGGCTTCCACACTTTGCCATGTTTAAGCCTTTTTTAGAGTGTGAGCCAGTTAGTCTACCCAGACGATCTTGTCCCAGAAGTGCGCAAAACGCTTGATGTATCTGCTCGCCTCCTGGAGTGACCCTGGATTGTTCAGGATCATCGCCCGTTGTGTGGCCACGCTGCTGCAGGTCGTGAGTTTCCTTGGCGGACAATGGCGTATTTTTCTGTTGTCACATTTTCATCATAATTTGTGTAACATATTTGAAATATCAAGGAGCGATTTTATATGAACCACCGCCCTAGAGTTGATTAAGTATTACGAATAATTTTTAGGCAAAAAGCTAAATTATTTTTGTCAAAATGATTGAACAAAGCTAATAAATTGTAAAATATGCCAAGCATACTAAGCAGGGCGATCAAGATGATAAAAAAGCTTTTTCTCTAACTTTGGCGCCAAGAAAAATTATAACACCAGCGTGTCCGTATTATTTTTAAATTTTAATCTTTAGAGGTTATCTCAAGTTAAGTTTTTTTGAGTCGTTAAAAACTGAATACTAAAGAGATCCCTAAAGATTTTCAGTCTTCATAGAATAGCAAAAACTTGACGAACTAAAAAACATAATTTCAAAATTCTGCGAATTCAAAATGCTGACCTATTTTTATCGCCACGCCGACTCTCTTTTTTTGAATAATCCCACGGGAACATTTTACCGGGGTCAAAATAAGCCTAAGAGGCTCTTCACAGAAACCGTGCCTATTATATTTTCATAATTAAAAAGAACAACATTGGACACAATTAAAATTTAGTCACCTGTTTTTGTCGGAGATAAATTCACGTATTCTATAACATCACTCCTTAACAGGAGACGCAGAAGTCCTGATTGGAAGAGAGTGACTCTTTTTTTATTTTTCAACTTAATTAAATAGGCACACAGCTTGGCGCGCAATGGAGCGTCACATTTAATTTCGGGCAGGCTTTATATTTTAAGTTTTATTAGAAGTCATATGGCTATATTTTACAGCGAGGCGCTGTCTCGGCTACTTTTAATACCAGAACACAACAGTGCTATAATCACTGCTGTTTGGTGGCAGACTAACATGGTGGTAATACGCTACGCGGGCTTAGTAATTTCCCTACCACTAACCAAACCGAGTACCAATAGGTACCACTGAGAATTGAACCCGGGACCTTCGGATTGTAAGTCCAAAAGTGTAGCCATTACGCCACGGACGCGGTTAAATTAAATATGACTTGTAACCTCATTTGTTTCATATAGACACATAATGCGTTCTCCCGGTCATGACTTACGCAGCAGGGACATGGGGCTCTATTTTTGATTCGCTCGTGTGACATAGCTTCCTCGCACACGACTTAAGTCACGATCGACTACAAGTCGCATGAAAACAGGTTTAATCGTATTTTCCAATCATTCGCCTCAGATGTTATAAATATAACTTAAAATGTTTAATTTTATACGTTTTACGCAGAAAAATAAAATCGGTAATTCATGCAAGAAAAACGGAGCGTAAATTTCATAGAACAGTTCCTATTCATCATCAGCCGGGAAACGTCCACTGCTGGACATAGGCCTCCCTCATGGTACGCCACATCGACCGGTCCCGAGCCACCTGCATCCAGCGACTCCCTGCGACTCTAACCAGGTCGTCGGTCCATCTAGTGGGGGGACGGCCTGGTAGACGTTTCCCGGTACGTGGTCGCCACTCGAGAACCTTTACTCCCCAACGGTTATCGGTTCTTCGAGCGATGTGGCCTGCCCATTGCCACTTCAGCTCACTGACTCGTCGAGCTATGTCGGTGACCTTCGTTCTAAATATATAATAATACCAAATTTCATAAGTCGAAAGAAAAACAGTAGAAATCGAGCGCTCGCGGCGCGTAGAGCGAATAAAAAATAGAGCCCCTGGACGCTCACATTGGGGCTTGTTCACCGCTTCAAAGTTGCACAGCGAGCGATGGAGAGGGCTATGCTTGGAATATCCTTGCGCGACAAAGTCAGGAATGATGAAATCCGCCGACGTACAAAGGTGACCGACATAGCTACTCGAATAAGCAAGCTGAAGTGGCAATGGGCAGGCCACATTTGTCGTCGAACAGACACGCGATGGAGCAGAAAGATTCTCGAGTGGAGACCTCGGATCGGGAGACACGGGGTGGGACGGCCTCCAGCCCGCTGGTTTGACGACCTTAAGAAGATAGCGGGAAGCGAGTGGATCAGGAGGACTGAGGACTGGAGGTAGTGGCGCACGTTGGGCCTATCTTCAGAGTGGAGAGACACGGGCTGATAAGTAAAGACACATTTGTATGTAGCCGGTGTGAATAGTTATCGCCTCTTTCTCTTAGCAGAATCTGCTTCCATTATCATCCTGTCAGTTAAAAAAAATATACACCTACGATATTTCACTTACACAATGTAATACACATGAAGTCAGTGGAAGCTTTCAGCACACTTGAGAGCCGTTTGAAAGTCCTTAAAATAACAGTCTCTGCACAAACTTTGATGTCAAGGAGTTTTATTGAAATTACTCGGAAGTTGTTTAACTTATAAGAGCTTTGACATTACGATGACAAGCGCCAACGTGTTTTTGTAGTTAGGTAGAAAATGTCTTAGTTGCTTTTTCCTATATCCAATCTTATAGATCCATACACTTTCCTATTTTAAAAACGAAGCATTTTAACCGACTTCAAAAAAGGAGAAGGTTCTCAATTCGAAGGGTAAGTTTTTTTTAAAATGTTTGTTACCTCAAAACTTATGACTGAGTGAACCGATTTTATTGACCCTTTTATTTGAAAGCGGGTTCTTCCCGCTTGGTCCCATTTTAATTTGGTCCAGTTATGACAATGGCACCCATGAGAAAACGATAGAAATCTTAAATTTGCCTTTGTGAAAGTATTTGTATCATTGCAGTCGGTTTCCAGTTCTTTTTGTTCAAAGATAAGAAATGAACTCTGTTCTTGATATTTTGTATTTTATGTTGTGCTGAAATAAACTCAAGATTTGACCATGCATCTCAGACTAGAATATTAATAGAATCAAGTTTATTCCTAACCTCACATTATAACTATTAAACAAAGGAAATACCACAGCATTACTCATTAAAATCTTGCCTGCGTTGCAGCGATAAAAATTATCCATGCCCGAGGTGATAAGAACTGCCTTGGACTTGCACTGTGATCTTGGTACTTCAATTACAGACGGCACGTGTCGTGTACAAGAAATTTTTAACCGACTTCAAAAAGGAGGAGATTCTCAATTCTACTGTGTGTTTTCTTTTGTATGTATGTTAGGCGATCATTCCACCAATTATGAATCGATTTTGATGATTCTTTTTTGTTTGGTAGTGCATACTTCAAACTTGGTCCCATATAAATTTTCTCGAAATTGATTTAGCGCTTTTTGAGAAAATCAACAAAAAACAAATATGATAATTCTACCTCTAAAGGTGAACATTTTAAAGTATGAATGCTCTAGACTTTTATGGCAGTTTAAAGTCAGATTCTAGTTCTTTTTGAACGTCTTACAAAACATAAACTTTATACTTATAAGCAGTCTGAAATGTACTTCATTAATCAGCCTTCTGCTGCAGCTATTTTCCGCGGGCAAGAGTGGGCCTCCTAATACAAGTATTATCCATACTTAAAAGGAGAGCCTCCACGTACTGTATATAGTAGGTAAAGGTTGTAAACTTGCAAGGTGTTTCGATTTTACTGATGAGAAGTGTATACACGTGTTAACATATTAGGAGATGAATGTTGTAGACTTTTACTACAGTTGAAGTCGGTTCCTTACTTTTTTTGAATGCGTTAATGCGTTTAATTATTACAAAACTTTTAGCTATAATTTTGCTTGATAGTAGGTCATTTTATATCCGCCTAGCTAGCTAGCTAACTAACTAGCCACCATTCACCCTAAGTCTGACGCTTAACAGCAGTGTAGAAGTTGTGTTCCAGCGTGAATTGTACCAAAGCCTTATTAGATTGAGGCTACTGGGTGAGCATGTTTTTCAGACGACGGGATCATCGTCGTCGTAAGATGATGGCCAAGAAAACAACTTTTAAAAAGTGTTAATAATAATAAGTACAGTCCATTGGCTTATATATATATAGTTTCGGCTAACATAGCCCTACGTACAGGGGCTCTATATTTGATTCGCTCTACGCAACCGCTCGATTTCTATTGATTTTCGTTCGACTTATGACATTTGAAGTTTTTGAATCGCTCTTCTGCAACGAGTGGTCGGGACCACTCTATGCGGAGGCGAGCGATAGACTAAACGTCATCGTCGAACACTGACATTACCACTCATTGACATTGACAGCAGGAACTGTTATATGAACGTTGCGTTCCGTTTTCCTTGCATGAATTACCGGTTTTATTTTAACAGAAATATAAATTCTGTGAAAATTTCGACTGTATACAACTGTTCATTAGATACGTCCCGCTGACAGCCAGACGGGCAGACAGACAGCGGAGGCTAAGAATAGGATTCCGTTGGTTACCCAAGGGTACTGAACCCTAAAAATCATCGTCGAAAAATCAAGATTACTACTACAACCATCTAAAGATTTATACAGCTGTCCTTCTCATCCGAGAGTCATAAATTTAGCTAAAGAAAGAAAGGGAAAACAAAAAAATACGGATCTATAACTCTTCTTAACTTCGTCTGATTGGAAACAGTAAACTTCGTAAAGCGTATTTACGATAAAAGGAAAGTGATAGACAAACTTTGTATTTTCAACAAAAATATACGAACAAAAATCACATATGACGACAGAGTTATATAATACGTTATATAGGCTCTCAAAGACTATAATAAAATGCCACTGTTCGACCAAGAAAGTCTCATAGGGCATTAAGAGCTTTTAATAGCCAATCTATAATTTGTCAAGGACTCAAGATCGTCTTAAGCACTTACATAAATTACAACCTTCGTACCTTCAAATAAAGGAGATTTAGAGCTTATCGATATGCGATAAGTTGAGTTTCTCTTGCCATTTCTTGAACCTCTCAATTGAAACTCAAATAAATTAGTTGTAAGTTCAGTGACGTGGAATAGATACGTAAAGAATAATAAATAATAAAAAATAATAAAAAGTATTTATTTTACAAAAATTGTTACATTTCACTTATAAGTATGTGCGTGTGTGGTGAGAGGGCGTGTGGTATGAGAGCTGAGAAGACGAGAATCATACCCAAAGAAGGAGTAAACCTGAGTTTTGGGTACTCTTCTTGTCTCCCGCTACAGCTTTACCAGTATCTGTATACTTATAAGGAGCAATGCACCCCATACTAGCCGAGGCTATATGATGGGGTACAGTGAGATGTTGTGGGACTGAAAGGAGTGTGTGTGATCTGTGCTAATGTGTGTTGTGTTGTAGAGAGTTAGTTTTATTTATTATAATGTCTACTTATGTGAGTGTCGTATGTGCTTAATTGTGTGTATGTAAGTGAGTCTTTTGTATGTAAGTGAATACTCATTTATATACGTATTCGTTCGTTTGTTCCCGAGGGATAACTGTGGACGAAGTCGCGGGGAAAAGCTAGTATTCAATAATAATTATAAACTCACTTTGGCACTTCAAACAAACGAGTTCCCAGATTTTGATTTTAGTGACCGTCCGCCATCTTGTTTATTTTTTCAAGCACATAATTCTTCTGATGTACATCGATAGAGAACTATGATATGAACAAAAATGTAATGAAATATAGTGGCCTATGTTTGTAGTACTTATTATCTCCTTCTTTACTTCGGAATATCTGGGCAACGTGCCGCTTTAGGACACTATGTTTCATTGCATTTTTTGGTCATACCATAGTCGTCCATCGATATACATCAGCAGAATAGTGTGATGCTGACTTGAAGAATTGAACAAGATGGCGGCTGGTCACTAAAGCCAGGCTTCGAACGAAAATCTTCGAACCCATAGGTAAGCCCCCATTCAAAAATATTGTGTTGTTTGAATATGAAATAATTTGGTTTGTACACAAATTCACGTTGAACTACTTACTGATTGTATTTTGCTCCGTCTGTTTTGTTATTCAATCGTAGTAGCTCACAATAAAACAAGGTTCGAGCCGACGCGAAGGAATCCTAAATATACAGGGTGGAAATTAAAGGGCTCGTGGGAATAAGATCGATGTGCCAGTGGAACTGATCCCTCACTGCGTTTCGCGGGATAGAGGTAGGTGGAAATAATCGCAGGTCTAATATTTATATAAATAATGAAACAGTGGTTCATGTTTTCAGTGTTTTAAACGGAACTCTTGAAAGTTTGTCTACCTTTTTAGGTTTACGAATCCAAAAGCTCTAGCTAAGGAGTCGGGTACATTTAAAAGATTTACCCCTCGAAAAAAAAAGGTACATATGACGATATTAATGATTATTTTAACACAAATACTACTTTACACCTAAATAAATTATTTGTATACCTTCGACTGCCACCCAGGAATATTTTAACTGAATAGAAACTTTTTTTCTAAGAGCCAAAGAAGAACACTCGGCGGTTTTCAAATATACCTCGGAAATTTATTGTAAACTTTAAACTAATCACATATACTGAACAGTCCTCTTTTGATATGTAAAAAAAAACATATCAAGACCTATAGGGTACTTCTCATTGACCTGCAACAGAGAGATTTAAATATAGTAATAGGTTATAGAGCGGGCATTGGGAAACGTTTCATATAAACATTTTGATCGCAAAGTCAACGGTATGTCAAATGTCTTGTACGGCCGCGTGACGTGATGTGACACTAGATTGAGTAACTTATTACCAATTGGTAATAAGTTTAGGATCAAAAGTTTTGTTTGCTTTGTCCAGTCTATTAATATTAAATGTCTTTGACCTTCAATCATGAAATTTGTCAAGAAGCAAGGACTTACAGCACAAAGTATAGAAATAAATATGAAAAGTATAATTTTTTACTTATATCTCATTACAAACGCTCGTTCATTTCGTCAAGCCCTTTCGTTAGGCATTATTCAGTACATATTCCCTTACATACGATTTACGATATGTTATTCATGGTCCCTCAGTGCGCGAGTCTGATTGGAACATGGCAGATTTTTTGACTATTTAATGATCAAAAAGACTAAGTTACAACACCTATACAGGCTTTGCCTCACCGGCGCCGTAATCGAGAAAAAAAATCAAATTTCCTCTCACACACACATACACTGCGTGTTCACATGTCTAGCACGTGTCGTTCGTTAATTAAATTCCGCCACGCCCCGCTTTGTTCGTTCCATTACCGCTGCGGCATGGTGTGATAACAGATTTGTTATGTCCAAACTAGACTTGGATATCACCTTTTATTTATCTACTATATAATTCAGAGTCCTGACTGACTGACTGATATATCAACGCACAGCCTAAACCACTGGTCATATAGACATGAAATTTGGAGGGTGTTTTTAGTTTTATTTGTTAAGTGTAGGCACGCACTAAGAAAGGATTTTACAAAATTCCACCCCTATCAGGGTAAAATAAGGAATGTAAGTTTTGTAAGAAGCTAGTATTTAATATAAGCGTAGCCTAATGGCTATATGTTGGACAAACTGGGAAGGTACCTATCGGTACTCGGTTTGGTTAGTGGTAGAGTATTTTCTATGAATGTCTCTAAGTCTGCTGCCAAACATAACACTGCCATGTTCCTGTGTGAAAGGTAGCAGAGGCATTGCCTCATTATGCCTTATCATTATTATATCATTGTGTAAATTAGAGCTTATTACTAACACTAGGTTAAAATTGACTTTATTTTATTTACTAACAAAAATTATGGATTTTATATGGATTTTGTCTGATACAAATAAATAATAATAATTAGCTTGTGGCATCCGGGTGCGCACGCTTATTATCCAGCCCTATCGTAACTTACCATAAGATGAAGGCCAAGTCCAATCCTTAGTTGCATGCTAGTTGTAGCAAAATGATTTATTTAATCCAATTTAAACATGCGGTGGAAACCAGACTTTTTGTCATTATTTTCTTTTCTTGTCCACCTGATTAATATGTATCATTATCAACAGCCCCAATATATCCCCACTGCAGGGGCTCAGGCCTACTCTCTTACAGAGAGTATATGGGACATAGTACACCACGCGGGACCAGTGCGGATTGGTAGACTTCACACACACCTTTGAATTTCTTCTCAGGAGTGTGCAGATTTCCTAGCGATGATTTCCTTCACCGAAAAGCTAATGGTAATGATTTTTATAATTCGTTCATAAGTTCCAAATAACAAATTGGAACTCATTGGTACGAGCCAGGATGCCATAAGTATTATTTTTATGTTTGATGGGCTTCCACTTGGCCTGCATGATACCTGAAGGTAAGTGACGATAAGGCCGATGGATGGTAATCGTGCGCACCCAGATGCCTCACACTTTCATACTGGAACACAACAGTGCTATTAAAACTGCTGTTGGGCGGCAAACTTAGGCAACAGTAGTAGCAAGACCGGCGGCTATAGAAAATGGCGTACCACCAGCCCAAAAGCATTAGAAAAAGTATGTAGTCTAGGGATCCCTAAATACTAGCTTATACCAATCTCTCTATTCAATCACCAAAATGAAAAATCGAAGGTGATTTATTTAGCTATCGGTGGGACTGCGTCTTCGCCCGCGGTCGACTCACGTCTCACGAGAACTGTTTGTTGGCCCCAGTGATCCATCTGCACACAAAATTTCATTTCGGTTTATTTTAGGATTGAGGCGTGATCGGGTTGCAAACGCGTTCCCTTTACGACGGGAAGGCGGCCGGAAATACCTCCAGCCTCGTAAACAAATGGGATTCACGAGGAATTTGTGGTTTGATTTGAAAACTTTTTTGTGAAAACAATCGCGTTTCCGCGTTGGGTAACCGGTATGACAGTGGAAGGGCTGCCACATCAGCCGGGGAAGTGCGACATGCATGGCGCGAGGAGAGCACTCGAACCGTTTTTTGGAGTACCAGCTCTCCGATATGCGCTCCGGATGGCCACCAGATGGTTTAGTGGGTAAGAATAGCCCGGTTCTTCCCTTAAAGAGTCCATTATCTTGTAAAGATTCGCCTTCGTTAATAATACTGTGATTTGTTTGTAACCGTGAGTTGGAAATCGTATTATGGTGGTAGGCAGGCGGGTACACCTACTAATTTTCGTTTAATTTAGTGTAAACTATCCATCCATACTAACATTAAAAATGCGTAGGTTTTTGTTTGTTAGAATTTGTTTGACGCCTTAATTTTTTCCTACAGGCATAGTTTAAGGGTCTGATAACACGGCTACTATCTACGACAGGTAGTAGCTACAAGAGCCATGTCAGAGTATGGCGGCTTAACAACTCTGACACTAGGGTTTGTAAGGGTGGTCATAGACCTTACAACTTTAAAATAATCGTGTTGATTTTTGCTCCTTATGAAAGAAGTAAAATCCACATATTTTCGTTTTTAAAGCGGTTGTATAAATTTTACTATAAAAAAGAAGAAGAATTTATTTGCTAAGTAGGTATATAGTTTTTTACACGGTGTTAATATAGTAATTTCAATTGATACGATGTACTCAGCCTGTCCAAGGTGTGCAAATGTTCTAAACATATCTAGTATGTTAATTTTAAAAGCATTAACTTTTGCCCTTTTGCCTGCGTGGGCTTCATAAATCCCAACGAGAACACTTTACCAGGATACTCCCTCTGTATGTCCTATTCTTTGTACATACTAAATTTCATACCGATTGGTTGTACCGTTACTGCCCCAAGAGAACAAACAGACATGTTCAGATTCCCGTCTGACGACAATGTCACCTAATATCAAGTGTCTAAAAGCAGTCTATTATGAATTGCTATTTGCCTCTGTCATGTCATAACCTAAAGAGGCATATCAATTAACTAATTATTTAGTAATTAATTCCAAAATCTCACTAATCCTTCTAATTGACTTTGAAGCGTCTGAAGTTCAAACTAGCTCGGCTCATGAGCTGGTTGCACCAACTTAAGTAATTACTTCGTAAAATTGAGTATTCAACTTATGTAGTTGCTTTCTGAGAGCGCTGTTTGCGTTTGACAAGCTCAGTTTATACTTGTAAAGTTGGGGTCACGATGACAGCGGTGATATTTACCAACTAAAGAAACCGGTGCTGCGGAGACATCAGGGCTGACTGGCCAAGGGGAGGGACAAATGCGAATACAGGAGTTCCCAGGGCTCCTCGACTTGCACCAAGGGGGGTTTTGTGAATAAATTTTTCACATAACCCGGCTTCGCTCATAAGGAGTCGGGTATCTTTAGAAGAATTGCGTCATGAAATAAAAGTTTAAAATGAAAAAATATTTATTTCCTTTCACATTTACATTAAATTACAGTTTTTGGAAGCGTCGGCGGCGCAATGGATAAGGCGCGGGACTCTCAATCTGAGGGTTCCGGGTTCAAATCCAGACGTGTACCTATGAGTTGTTTTTCAATTTAAGTACATTATCCGATTGCTATCCTATCCGCACTGGGCCCGCGTGGTGGACTATGGCCCATACACTCTCTGTAGGAGAGTAGGCCTGAGCCCCTGCAGTGGGGACGTATATATGCTGTTGATGATGATGATGACAGTTTTTGGGACACTCCTTTTAAGTTTTAAAAAACTTGTATTAGGAGGCCCCGCTCTTCCGCTAGTTATTTAGGAATACAAATACATAGGGGATAATACAGTAGTGCAGTAAAAATTAATAATAGTATAACTTATGACGTAGAATGTGACGTAAAATGTAAAATGCGTACGTATGATGTAAAATGACGCTTACAATCACAGATCTCTAAGTGGACAGTCTCGCTCAGACAACTGCGTCATTAATCGTGATCCCTGTAACATAAAACCAGACCCGCTGACACTGTGACCCTGCCCTTGTGGTCTTAACGTACACAACGTCACTGTAATAGGGGTCGCGGCCACGCCCCATCGGTGTCAACTTCAAAATTACTTAGTGCCCTTTGAGACTCCAACTTTACCAATCCTCGTTTTAGATCAAGTGATCACTGATGATGATGAGAACAATCCCTGAAGACTACATTTCTCAGTTTGTAGTTGCAGGGCTTCACGATAGATGGTTGATGGAATTTGTTGTTCACGGTCTTATCTTTAAAGTCCATATCCATTAGAACTCAAACATTTTTTTTCATGTCATTCATTACAAATTATACCTTTATATCTAAATCGAAGCCATTTCGTATCGTGTAGGTTATAAGGTCAATGACCGACCTCACACACCCTACTGTCAGAGTTGTTGATCCGCCACAGTCCTCTGACATGTCTCATGTAGCTACTACCTGTCGTAGATAGTAACCGGTGACAACAACTTTACATACAATAAGGTGATTCAGCCTGTAATGTCCTAAACAAACTAAGGAAAGTCTCAGAAAGTCTTTTATTGGACGGTGATCTGCACTGGGAATCGATCCCGAGACCTGTGGATGTGTTGCACGTCTGAGTCTCTGAGGTCGTTAAATTGGCCATCGAACCCTCTATCCCCTCTCGAATTTTGAGTCCAACAGTTTAGCTATTAATAAACTCAGGCGATTCATCGTATTCTAAAGCTGAGACCAGACCAAATAACACAATATTGCCGTCAAAACGCGCTCTTTTGAATGTATCCAAGGTGCTTTTGAATCATGTCCTCATTTCCTCAAACGAACGAAACTAGGTGCTTTACAGCCATTCAAAACGGCTGCCATAATACAACGATAAATTTAAATCACTTCCTTATTACGAATATTAGTGTTTCCACCTAACAAATAGCTTTCTCCGTATCCAAGGGCGCTGGAAATAAAATGATAATGTCCCAAGTTAAGAGGCTATGTTGGTAAGACCACGTGGCCGCGTTCAAATTTGGATTGTTTTGTAGCTGTCCCTATCTGAGCCCTATCCTACCCGAGCGCGTACGGTGAGACAGCATACACTACGCGAAGTTATCCACCCGTCATTTGGATGTTTCGTAGTCCAGGGATCATTTGAAGGATACAGTATATTATGTAACCATTTTTTTAATACAGTATACTAATGAAATTTCAGATGTCGGTGGTTTTTCCAAATTGTTCTAAATTGATTCATACTCTTGTAAATCAGGTTCAAAGTTGGGGCTTTTTATTATCGAAAAATACAATTCTTTGACGCCCTGTAACTCTGGAAGTATATATTTAAACGAAAATCTGACTCACCACCGACACAGATATTTGTTTCTAGATTGTGTCTTGAAAATTTCATAGATTTTCATAGCTTAATACTCAAAATATGACTGGACTACGTTTGTATGGGCGCTTTGACACCAGCATACCCTCTTAACATGAGTTTAAATTAAGTTGGTTTTGAGGAGTGCCAGGAATGTTGTGTGTTTTTAGACAAAGACAATGTGAGGCAAACTTTAATGAGTTATGGCGGAACTTTGCGCCATCTAGTGTAAGTTTCCGCAAACTATTTAGACAATCAATTTTGGGTGAAAGTTGTAACCGAAAATTCTAATTATGAACTATCGTTCTTACGCGTGTACTTCAAAAATTATCCACTGAGAAATGCTTGTTCAGTCGGGGGCCTATGTCTTTTTTGGCCATTCAACTATCCCTATACAAAAATCCAGTCATTATGAGTCTCCCTTTTGAGGTAACGGAAAGGCAAAAAAACTTACAATTTCTATTTTAATATTAGTATGGATGTATATGGTCAACCACTGCCGTGTTCACCTGGAAATTCATTTATTCATACTCTATGAAAGTACTCACGTTCCAAACTTCAAGTGTATAACTATAGTAATTTTGGTTGAGCGTGTATATATCAATCAGTCAGTTCATTGTTCACCAAGGGAAGAAAGCGACCGATTACCAACGAGGTGCAGTAGGCACGAGGCAAAGCCAAGTACCTCAATTAATAAGAGATGGGAATCGCATTTTCTACCCTGTTAAAATTAGAGCTTTACATTTACGAAAAAATTAAGTGTCATCAAATCTATACTACCACACAAGACAATAGCTAATTTAGAGCGGCTATCAATTTTGCAAGTTGACAATTCAGATGAAACAAAAGAAAGCTCCGTGGCTCGCGCGCGGTTTTGCCATAATTTTTTTGTCACTTTGGCATTGACTAACATTATCAAACAATTTTTAAAAAGCTACCTTTCTGCCCTGTCCGCACGTTAGCAATGGTTTTTGATACACTTCTTCCTCACGCACATTTCCATGACAGTAATTAATGACGTATTTCGGCTTCGACGATAATAAGATGGACGGAAAATTTAGCGTTCACAAGGCAGGTACATTTTTTCCCTTTTCTACGAAATCTACCAAATGAACTAGCATTTTGGAATAAGCACTAATCGCAGGTACATCAAAAGCTTTCCGTAGAGATTTCCAAAGACACGTCTGACAAAACATACGGTGTTTTGTAATCAAAGCATCAGCGTAATGTCTTTGTCCCCATTCAGCCAATCTTGGCAGGCTTTTGTCTCAATAGGGGCGGGCAAAGGTATACAAGGCATAGAATATACTGCCAAAGTCAGCTTGAAAGGGGGTAACAAACCGAAAGGGGTATCAAAGCACGCGAAAATACCTGAAAATACTAGCAAGTTTAGTCTATTTACTATGAGTTTTTGTTGTAAAGGTTTATACGCTTTTATGAGTCCTTACTACATACTAGATTGCTTCTTTCAAGTCGTAACTTAGAATTTGTTGTTTTATCTAAATTAAAATTCTTGTAAAGGATTACTTGGAGGGAGTTACTCTGATCGAAGAATTAGTTCCCGTGGCAACTTTTTCGTAATCTACTCAGAGAAAATAGTAGTATTCGGTCGTGAATATAAATGTCTAAAATACGATTAATACGATAGTTAATTAAATGCCACAATGCAGAAAATAATATGCAGTTTATATGTACACTAAATTTATAATTTATATATTATGTAAATCGTGTTTTTATTTATTGTTATGCTTTTTTTCTACATTATCTTCCCTAATATATACTTTTTTTGTTTATGTACATGTATGTAGGTCTACTTACAGTATATTTATTTTTTGAAAGCTCCAGTGTGAGTGCCGGGAGAAATCTCTTGTTAGGGATAGGCCACTCTAATTGACTTTGTAATTATTATTATGTGCAATAAACAACAAACAATAAACAAAGAAAATCCTAGTAAAGTGTCATAGAATTCATATCCATTATTTTAATATTAAAAATACGAAAGTTCTTTTGTTTTTCCCTGCTTCACGTCGTAGCGGAAACTCAGAATGACTTGAGTTTTTGTTTAGAGATAGTTGAAGGTCCGGAAAAGGACATAGGTTGCATTTTATCCTGATTAAGCTAGTAGTTCCCAAGGAACAATTTCTAAAGTCCACGCGGATTAAGTCGCGAGCAAAAGCAACAATATAACCTACAAAAAACCCTTTCATTCCTAAATGAACGAATAACAGTCTAAAATTTTACTTTTAACCCAAATTAAGTCTGTTTAATCTAGGGTCTTGACGTCATCTTAATCTACCGTGGCTTCCATTAAAGCAGCTTTTTATATGTTGACAATATTATGTATGTAAATCTAATCCATACAAGGTTCGGCCATCGGTTCGTGTATAGGTATTTTTATTGAGAATTTATGAGATTACAATATGTGTTCCTTTTTGCTTAGACGGGGTCCGTTGTCGTATAATCAACAAAAGATACGCTCTGAATCCGGCCGGAATTTTGCATACTATCTAAAGAAAACCAACAGATATTAATTAAAATAAAAGTGAGTTATCAATCGTGGTAAAAATTGGAACGATGGCCTAGGACGTAAAAAGGTCAGAGACTTCTTATATCCTGACTGACGAAGCCAAGGCCTAAAACACTAGCTCATCTACATATAATAAATGTTTTATTGGCAGGCAAAAAAAAAACATAAAATTACAAAAATACAGTTTAAATAACTATAGTACAAATATGTCATCATCAGCCGGGAAACGTCCACTGCTGGACATAGGCCTCCCTCATGGTACGCCACATCGACCGGTCCCGAGCCACCGGCGTCCAGCGACTCCCCGCGACTCTAACCAGAGGGACGGCCTGGTAGACATTTCCCGGTACGTGGTCGCATTTCAGCTCACTGACTCGTCTAGCTATGTCGGTGATCTTCGTTGGTCTACGGATTTCCTCATTCCGGACGTTCTCACAAAGAGAAATTCCGAGCATAGCTCGTTCCATTGCTCGCTGAGTGACTTTGAGCTTGTTTATTCCTCCCACAGTAAAGGACCACGTTTCAGTACAAATATGTTTACAGCCAAAACTAAATACACTTAAATAAAGCTATATTTTCTGTGGATGGAGAGCCAGTCATATACCGCCCTCAATATGGTATCGCTGGATGATAAGAGCCTCTCCTGGAACGAGGCAACGCGGGCTCTAATGAGAAGTGTATAATCTTAAAAATACTGTTAAAAAATAGAGAATAATTTGTTTCAAATAGAACCAGAAACATGATGAAAACTCACTTCCTGTGCCTAAAAAAATCGTTTTGGCTTTACCAATTTTAATTCCATTACATTTTTGGCGTTTCCCCAAACAATTTCAAAACCAATACGTTGGTTGAAAAAACTACAAAAGCTAGCGTGAAATCGATTTCTCCACGACCAGCGACTACAAAAACAGTGTACAGGACATGTCAATCAAGGTGAACCATAGCTTTGTATTTTGTAACTCTATTACATCGTAATGTCACTGTCAAATGTGACTGCTTGAATAACGTGTCAAGCTTGAAGCTGTTCATGGAAAACGCGGTTTACTATTTAAGAAACTTTTTTTATATTTCTAACATGACTTTATTAGTTTATAAAGCTTAGGAGCCATGGTAGCAGTTGGGTAGAGCGTCAGTCCTTGAGCAATTTAGGTCTGGGTTTGATTTTGGCTCGTACCAATGAGTTCCTGTTTTGTTATATGGAATTTATGTACGAATAATAAAAGTCCTGAGAATAAATTCAAAGGTGTGTGACGTCTAGCACTCCGCGCTGGTCCTGCATGGTGGACTATGCCGCATACAGTCTCTGTAGAAGAGTAGGCCTGAACCCCTGCAGTGGGAATATATGTAAGCTGTTGATGATGAACTGCCTCCGTGGTCTATGGAGGTACCTATCAGTACTGGTTTTGGTAGGGCATTTGCTATGTACGCCTGTCTGGCTACAACCTGTTACCTAAGTCTGCCAAGCTACTGGGTGCGCACGATTACCATCCATCGACCTTATCATATCGGCAGTAATCCTTTTTTTTTACAGAGTATAGATCAACGCTTGGCCACGATCTCACCTGATGGTAAGCGACGATGTGGCCTACGATGGTGCGCGTTGGTCTAGAAGGTGCCTGTTCACCCTCGACTTGAAGACACCCAAGTTATAGTTTTCAGGGAATACAGACGCCGGCAGCGCGTTCCACTCCCTGGCTGTTCGCATGATAAAATTAGAAGCAAAGCGCTTAGTGCGAGCTAGCGATCCTAAAAATTAACACACGTTTTTGTAGTATTCAAGACCATTCAGACAAGATCTCATCCCATCCCATTTACCAAACTCGAGTAACCACCAACGAGCACCAACAATAAATGAGGCAACAGAAAATGCTTTTAGTAACACAAACATCCTCCTGCGATTGTTTTTATTTCTCACGATGCCATTACTGAGATGTAACGCAGCTGGGGTTCTACTAGACGTTGTTTTCAATCGCGAGTGAGGATATTTATGATTTCCGATTTAGTGTAGCTAAACAACTTATTACAATGGCCGCGGAGCGTCTTTTTAAATTACTTCATTAAATGTATGGTGGATTCGCACTTGGACCTGATGGTCATCTGACCTGATGGTAAGTAACGATGAGGCTGTGGGCTGGTTAACTCGCCTCAAGCTAATGGGGCCCTGTCTCTGCTACCTTTCATACCGGAATATAACAGTGCTGTTCACACTGCTGTTCAATTCAATTCAATCAAATAAACTTTATTTCACACACATAATAAAATAAAAAGCCTTTTATTTCTTGCAAGAAAGTTACATTTGTTTTTAAAACTAAGGAAAAAAATAATTAAAATAATAAAGAAAAAATCATATGCAAGAACCCTCCTCAGGCGAAGGTGAAGGCCTCCTCTAAAGAATTCCAGTTGTCTCTATCTTGAGCTACCTGCAGCCAGCTGGGGCCCGATATTTTTATTATTTCGTCTTCCCATCTCGTTTGCGGTCTGCCTTTGCGGCGCTTACCGTGTGGGCCTTTCCACTTTGTTACTCTGCTAGTCCATCTGTCACACACATACACAAACAAAACAAAACAGAAAAGAACATAAAAAGTACAGAGAAGGCGGCCTTATCGCTAAGAGCGATCTCTTCCAGACTACCTTGGGGCAGAAAAATCCTATAAATGAGAAGGGGTATGTGGTGCTACAACAGTGGTAGCACCAACCAAACCGAGTAACGATAGCTGGGAATCGAACCCGGGACCTCTGGTTTTAGTCCAAGCGTGTAGCAATTAGGCCACGGAGGTTGTCTAGTGTCAAGCAAATTTCGATGATTTCAACATGTCTTCTACAAAAGGTAACCTTTTTCGACTATCCCTACACACAAAAGCAAATCATTATGACACTCAGTAGCGACGTACTCGTGTAATGGAAAAACAAAGTCACTCTAGCATTTATAATATAAGTAAAGTTAAGGTATATAAATACTTACTTTTGCCCAACAAGAGAACTTTATCAGGGCATATTAATAAGTTTATATCAATTTTCTGAGCGAAGCGGGTTAATATCTTATTGGAATATACTTTACAAATATAATAAATATATCCTGTTAGCAAAAAAATATCGAAAAGCATACAGTCACAACAAAAAAACACGCACTTTCCATAATAAAAAAAACTTTATCCGAGCTTTTAAGCAGTATAATAATCTTTAACAAAAGCTCCATCCGATAAGGAAACAACGGTGCTAAACCCTCAATAAACTGAGTAGAAACTCGGAAACCTCAGCATTTTTAATTTCAAAAAAAACTCCAGTCATCGCCATGAAAGGCTCGCTGCTCGCTCAACCGACGAAGGGGGTGAAATACAAACTTGGAACCTTGGCCCTTTAACGTCATATTTTCGATATTATGCATGACGAAGCCTTTCTTTTGCTAGAGAATTATGAAAAGTTTTCCTTTGCTTACATTGTTACTGAGTGTTTTGGTTTGGCGTATACATATGTCGCTTTAGAATTTCTTTGTGTGACTACCATTTAAATCGATTAATTAATACAGTTTTGGAAATGATGATCCAAAGGTCCAGGAAGCGCATGGGCTACGTTTATTCTGATCGAACGAGTAGTTCCCATGTGATAAATCGTAAAGTACTACAGACAAAGTTCCCGCCTGACCACCATTAGGTCCAGTTTCGCATACAGTTGTGGCTCGCGCTGCTCCGCCTTGCTAGTGTTTTTGGGATAGATCATACAACTATAAAAAAACAATAATTCATTGTTGTATTTGTGAAAGTCCCGTAAAATTGACACCACAATGATACATTATAAAATGACCCTAAACTATAACTAACTACTGCAATGAACCCTAAAAGTCATAAAAACTCATAAACAAAGGCGTTTTCGTCTCTCCTTATTGAACAAAAGAGAAGGCGGGTCTAGCTAAGATCGTCACATGCAAGCAACTTGGTTTTGAAACTGATCACGCGGGAGCTTTGTCGATATTACATACGGTCGAAGCCGCGGGCAGAAGCTAGTTAGAATTAAATTAGAAAATGTAATCGAATTACCTGACCTAACTAAACCTTTTACGACATAAGTTGATTGCCCTCTCATTTGCAGCCGGCGGGTACAATTTTGGTAAATTTGCTTTCCTTTCCCACTCTGTTAGTTCTAGAAAAGCCATTTAGATAATCTAGCTAGGACTGTACCGTTATAGTGTAAAATATTAGCTCTGCCGTGCAGCTAAACGATAGCATTATGCGAAATTAACACATTAACTCACAAACTGATTGTGCTGAGCTTCTAAGTATGAAGTTATCTGTTTTGATGGTATTAACTTCAGTATATAACAGCCCACGGAAACTTTCATAACAATAACTTACCACCCGCGACTTCTTGCGTGGACTTTAGAAATTATATGGTAAAATGTGTGTCCCTTCCCCCCTCCCTCTGTAACTTCTAAAATAAGAGAAATGATGTACATTACCATGCCAACTTCCAACGAACATTGGTTTGAACGAGATCTAGTAAATATTTTTTTAAATATTACTAATATTATAAGTGTGAAAGTTTGGATGTTTAGATGTTTGGATGTTTGTGACGCTTTCACGGAAAAACTACTGAATGTATTTGAATGAAACTTTACAATAATATAGATTATACATCAGAATAACATATAGGCTATAATTTATAAAGACATATTGTGTAAATTGTCCAAAATCAGACTTATAATATTAGTGGGATTACATGGGCAATTTTGGCATAACAAAAACGCGTTGCCTAGCAACTGACCACAGAATATGTAAATTCGTATATACAAACTATCGCGCTTATAATATTGGTGTGAAGACTATTTGAATGTACTACGTCAGATATTGAAATTTTTTTTAAACTATTAGACTACGTAACAGAATAAACACTATTTTGTACCTTATGTTGTATAATAATTTGTCATATACGTCACCTGTGCCTATCGAACAAGTAGAATACATCCTGAAGTACACGCGAACAAAGTCGCGGGCGGAAGCTAGTACGTCATAAATTGTAAACCGCAATTTACCTTTTATTCAATCTCTTTGAATTCTATCCTGCAACAATAGCTTATTCACGCAGATTCAAATAAACAAGAAAGCTATAGCTTTATTTACTACACATTTCATTGAGATAATTGACAAACGCACGCAACACGAAGCTAGCTGCTTCGCCGGTGGGGAAAGCCTGCAAGAGCGCCCCCTCGCAGCCCAGCCTGAAGCCGTTTAGCGTAAAAAGTCCTGCTACGACGCGCCATGGGCTCTATTTTTGCTTAGGACATAGCTTCGTCGCACACGACTTAAGTCACGATCGACTACAAGTCGCATGAAAACAACTTTGACCGTATTTTTGAAACATTCGCCTCAGGTGTTGCCAATATAACTTAAAATGTTTAATTTTGTCCGTTTTACGCAGAAAATAAAACCGGTAATTCATGCAAGGAAAACGGAACGCAAAGTTCATAGAACAGTTCCTACTGTCAATGTCAGTAAGTGGTAATGTCAGTGTTCGACGATGACGTTTAGTCTATCGCTCGCCTCCGCAAAGAGTGGTCCCGACCACTCGTTGCAGAAGAGCGATTCAAAAATACCAAATTTCATAAGTCGAACGAAAATCAGTAGAAATCGAGCGCTCGCGGCGCGTAGAGCGAATCAAAAATAGAGCCCCATGTCTTGTTCCGCAGTCTGCGAGCGATGGGTCTCACGGCGTATGCGCAGCGTGAAACTTCCGCGTCGCGTCTCTATGTGATCTGACCCTAAACGTATTTTATATGAAAAAGCTTACACAAGCTTAGCTTATTGGAAAATGATCCCCTCCATCACTTTATCCCGAAAATTAAAGTCAATTTTGCAATCGGATATAGAGAGCACTCTGTCTCCGATGTGAATAAGATATAAACATTTCAAGCCTTTCCATTCCAACTGGTGTTGGATTTCGGAGTTTGTCACACAAAAATAGAATTTCTCGTCTTGAGAAAATGTTTAATGGATATCTTGTTTTGGCTGTAACTCATCCGCTTGGAGTTCGCTTTCGTTACAACTCCCCACTGTTGAATTTTCAATACTTTTCAGCGACGTTGAAATCTCAAAGGTATACTTCTAGATCAGTGAGATGATAAACAAACAGACATGTATTAGATTCTACAGTAAAAAAGCTAAAAATCTAAAATCGGACTACATCTTCAAGATACGTTTCAGCAGTAGTAAAAGAAATATTTTTCTGTAATATTATGGTATGTTTAATATATAACAAACACATTTTCGGAAGGCACAAAGACCTATCATTTGATACACAACACTTTCAGACAGTGAGCTGAAGTGGCAATGGGCAGGCCACATAGTGCGACGAACAGATAACCGATGGGGAAAGTTGTCGAGTGGCTACCACGTACTGGGAAGCGTGTTCCAAGCCGTCCGCCTACTAGATGGACCGACGACCTAGTAAAGTTTGCGGGGAGTCGCTGGATGCAGGTGGCTCGGGAACGGTCAATGTGGTATACCATATGATGATGTTGACTATACTTAGTATCAAGCGGCCATTTTGTATTTCATATGACGTCATATAGCGTATACATAACCCTCAGACAAACAACAAAATGCTATTAGTAGTTTAGTATATATGAAGGAACAGATGAAAAACCAATCAACCAGGGTTACTGAAAGCATAAATTTCTTATTGGCTTCGCTGTAGACTGGCAACAAGTAAATAGGAAATCACTGCTCCTGAACATCCGTCTCGCATGCCCATAGTCTTCCCATTCCTGCGCGCTACCACCAGAACCTAAAGGACTGGTGTATAAGCAACAGGAAGGTAGACCTCTGTGACACAGGCTGTGCCTACAACAGAGGTCGTATATTTAGTAATGTATAAATTAGTTTTGTTCGATCTAAGTTAAAATATGTATAATATGATCAATGAATAAACTTATTATTATTATTATAAGCTGTTTAAAGGCAATAATATCTTCAACAGTGGCGACAATATATTTTCTTTCGCTTTTTTCGCAGCCTACCTATTTGAGAACACTCGGAGCATACAAAGGTTTTTCAAGTGCTTTATTTGGAAAAGTGGAGAATATTCGTGGCGAGCGATAGCAAATATGTACGCTCAAAATTAAACTTGATCGTCAAACAAGAATATTGACGAAGTCGGAGTGATTTCTCGCGGGTTGTCGATAAACAAAAAATTTAAATAGCAAACTAGCTATGTGAAAAGATTGAAATTCTTAAAATTTTCTGATTCGCAGCTTTTACTTATTTGAATTTTGCAAATGCAAAATATTCAAAAGCCAGTTTTCAATTCTATTTTCAACCGACTTCAAACAAGCCTCTCCTTTTTGAAGTCGGTTTAAAAGGAGGAGGTTCTCACTTCGACGGGTATGTTTTTTCTAATAATATTTGTTACCTCAGAACTTTTGACTGGGAGAACCGATTGGTCCCATTTTAATTTGGTCCAGTTCTGACAATGGCAACCATGTGGAAACCATATAAATCTTAAATTTGCAGGACAATTGAAGTCTATTTCTGGTTATTTTTGAACGCGTTAACCTGTGTTGATATAAAAACTCTGAGTCGTTTGTAGCTTCGTTACGTCACGCTTGTTCCGGTCATATTACAGATGTTACAATTGTGACCTCAAAGGGGTCCAAATAAAATTAACTGTTTTGTCTAACTCCTTGTTTGCTTTGACTTGAATATTCTGCGAACCCGGCAATGGTCAGGGAATGGTATAATTTTGGGTAACCTTGTGTGAAGTTGTGTTTCATTTGGAATAAAGTCCGTGTAAACATTCGCAAAATATTTTTAGAAAACTATACAGTGATTTTATGATTCGTAATTTTATGTTTAATCAAATGCTATTGTAGATAATTAGATGTGTGTATTAGTCATCATCAACAGCCTATATACGTGCCCGCTGCAGGGGCTCAGGCCTACTCTCCTACAGAGAGTGTATGGGACATAGTACACCACGGAGGCCCAATGCGGATTGGTAGACTTCACATGCCTGTTCAAGACATGCAGGTTTCCTCACGATGTTTTCCTTCACCGTTAAGCAATCAGATAATTTACTTGAATAGAAAAACAACTCATATGTACACGGCTTACCGGCCTCTACGCATTCACGATAATATTATTATATAATTTTTATATAATATCTTTTTAATTTATAAAGCCGTGGTAGCTCAGTTGGGTAGAGCGTCCAAAAGCGTACCAATTAGTTCCAATTTATTATCATGTCATTGGTACGAGCCAGGATCGAACCTAGACCTCGGTTGTTCAAGGACTGACGCTCTAAACAACTGAGCTACTACTTCTGCTTCTCTATAATTTAATAGAAACATAGACAATTAACGCCTTAAAATTTACTTTTTGTTGATTATCTCAAAAAGCGCTCAATTAATTGGGATAAAATTTATAGGAGACCACTTCTGAAGTATGTTCTACCAAACAAAAAGAATCACCAAAATCAGTTTACTATTGGCGGAGTTATCGCGTAACACACATACAAAACAAAAAAGAACGCGTCGAATTGAGAACCTCCTCCTTTTTTGAAGTCGGTTGAAAAGAGAAAGATAGAAATAGAAAGAAAGAAGAAAGAAAAGTGTTTATTTGGCACAGAAATTACAATTAAAAGAATACTTAACGCACTAAAAAAGACTATATTATATATTATCTTATATAAAAAAAGAATACGCTTAACACACTAAAAAACTTTAATACATAGTTCTAAACTATGAATAAATAAATAAAACATTAACAAGTATGTACATGTCTGTGCCAAAAAGTCCTCCGACTGAGCATGTTGGGGTCCCTGCAGCATGCAGCGACAGCGCTGGTTGTCAGCGGAGCACGAGGTAGGTGCGGGTGCGCGGGCAAAGGTACTAGTTAAAATAAATAAATAGATGTGTTAGAAAAATAATGTGTTCAATGATTGTTTGCTCAGCGGTAGTGTACTGTATATATATTTAAATGAAATACACAATTTGGAACAAAGCTAATACATAAGTGAATTAGTTTTCCGTTAGCTAAAAGGTTAGGTCTTGAATATGTTTTTACTGGAGTAAAATATGATGATGAGAGATTTCTCTCGCGCTTCTGTATCAATCATGTCTAGGAGTCACGTATCAAATTTCCAAGCCGAAATACTGATAAATATTATGTTTACATACAGCTCTCTCATGGCCATGAGCAACTCAGGTTGTCTGAGTAAATTGTAGTGTTTAGCAACAACAAAAATAGTGGCTGATTTCCTGAATCGAGACAATTTTGACTCCATACTACCTCTGCAATCAATTTATGAATATGATTATAAATTGTCGATCGACATGTTTAGTAATCCTAAACTCGAAAGGAACCGCAAACCAAAACATAACGCTTTCCTGAGGTATTGTAACACTTATCTTGGAAGTATCTTATTTAGGTATGTCATTAGTTTCAAACTTTCAAAATAAATTGTGAACCAGGGTAATTTGAATCCTTTTTAATCCTGTGTAAAAGCTTAACAAGCAACTAGCGCCAAAAAAGTTTTAGATAATAAAAATGCTAACGAACAAATTTCATTGAAACAAAGCACATTTTGCGTGTGGATTTTAATTTTCCAGACATTACTAATTCGAAAAGAATTTTTAGTTGGTTTGACTAGTACGGTCAACAACAAAAAAACAATTTGACGACCTGAATTCTTCTTAATTAATTATGTGATTTCTGAGAGCTATAATATAGTATTTTTATATGCCAGTGTGTTTCTTCCAGGGAAGCATATAACTTCCTCGATCGCTTAGTAGATCAGCAGAGATTGTGGTCAAAATGGACCTAGATTTTTCTAAGATACATAAGCCAAAAGTTAACATAAAGAAGCAAAACTAAAAATCCTGATGCTTTAAAACTTGACTACTACCTTCTTTACTCTTCACCTGATAGAAAAATATCCTCGAAATTCTACCCTTAAGGCGTAAAACATGGGTTCAAAGTTTAAGAAGGAAAAAGTGAAACTAAAGGTCATTTACGGAATTCAGCGAGAAATGCTTTAATGGGCTTTAAATTCAACGTAAGGAAATATACATAATTTAATAAATGTCTGTCACCGTAATTTATTTTAATGAAAACGAATTATATAAAAGGGGCAGATTTTTAGAGTGCATCATTTGAATCGAAACCTTTCAGATTTATCCATACCGTCCTTATGTAGCGTTAACTAAACTTTTTGGAATTAGTGAAATAAGTCATGGGAAGAATCTAGCAATCAAGACACAGGCTCGACCTAGTTTGAATGAGAGTCTACAGAGTTATGTATATAAAAATATCCAAACTGTTACCTAAATTAAGACATAGAGATAAGTTTAAGTGCCAATAAAAAGTTTTTTTTATTATTATTTAAAAATTGTATCTGACTTGTAAATTGTATCTAAAAACATGAAACAAAACTTGCGCGTAGAAAAATGCAGTGAAGTTTTATTTATGTATGTACCTTTTGGCATTTTGCAACTCATTTGCATTGCAAAGGAACACAATATTCAAATTAAATTACTAATTACTTTCAACTATGTGCCTTTTTGCTGACGGTACGCTATGAATATTCAACTGGACCTAACCTTAAACAAGCCAGCGGTAACACGCGATGTTGAATGACAGTATGACGTTTGTACTTTTTTCTCAGGGCCTACATAATTAATTTCGTGAGGACACTGCTAACAAAGAAAGTTTTAAGGGTAGAACTAAGGGAGGGAACATCAAAATTTGACCCCCTTCATTTGAACAAAAAAAACGGTCTGGATCAAAACTCATTTTATCTTTTTTGTTAGCAACCTCGCCTGCGTAGACTTTTTTTTTAGAAGTTTTTAGAGTTCCGTACCCAAAACATAACCAACGGGACCCTATTACTAAAACTCCGCTGTTCGTCTGTATGTCGGTCTGTCCGTCTTTTTGACAATTGAAATTTTCACAGATGATGTATTTCTGTTAACGCTATAACAACAATTACTAAAAATAGAATAAAATAAATATTTAAGGGGAGTCCGTTACAAAAACCTTTTTAGACGTGTATTTTAACGTATTAGTAGCGCCACCTAGTGACGAGTAGCGAAACGAAATGGAGGCGCATTCGTTAGAGGATTGTTCGGTGCATATTATTTATGAGTTTCCGTATTTTAAATATCCATATTCTGTACGGAACCCTCGGTGCGCGAGTACAACTCGCACTTGACCGGGTTTTTTTAAATATCAGCTCATGATAAGTAATAAGACCTTTTTATAGTAAGCGTGCGCACCCAGGAGCCTTAAGCTAGCGATACGCTGGCTCTGGTACCTGGTACACCTGTTTGGCAGATTTAGGTAACAGGCTGGTGCCTATCCCGATGGACATAGAAATTGCCCTTCCACCAACCAAACCGACTACCGATAGCTACCCCAAAGGGAATCGAACGTGGGACCTCTGTTGTTGTTAGTTGTTATTCCGTTGTTTTTAGTCCGTGTATCCATTAGGCTTATGGGAAGACTTTATCGAGATATAAAGTAGTCTATGTCCCTTTCCACGCCATAGAAATGAACGGTACAGCTATTTGTGGCAACAAACAGAATGAGAGTCTGATTTACTTTCATTATCGTCAGCTGCAATAAGTCCACTGTTGGACAGGAGCCTTCCTCATATATCTCGACGTTGGACTTTCCATGAGGGTATTTGGCAATCACCACACTTGGCAGGCGGATTGGTGGTAGCTAATGTTATCGATATGCTGCTCCCCATATCTCCGACTCTTTCTCTTAGTCGCTTTTCATGAGCTGCAGTGAACCTAGTTTAAAGTCCGGTCGCTTAGTGTCGCCTTTGAAATGCGCCGCGCGGCACACGCCGCCTCTAGTTAAAATATATCGATTTTGAACTCAAAGATGGCCGCTGTCGTGTACACCTGCTGATGAATTTGGCATTTCATATCGATTAATCTCAGTGAGGTTGTGTTTGTGACTTTATGGTGACAGCTGCATAGAAAATGTTTGAAATTATTGTTGCTGATTAAATCCAATTAATATGCATTATTTAATACTTGTTTTTTTTTCTTCATTACAATAACCACAATACCGTTCGGGTGTACCGACAATATCTAAGCGAACGGACTATAAAGCCGAGGAAAAGCGGGAAATTTCTGACACGTGCGGCAACGACTATTAGCAGTGAAAAATACCCAGATTGAAATATATCATCGGAATTAAAATATAAACGTCACGAAACATCATAAATAACGTGATAATCCGTTTTATGGCGCACAGTAGCTGGCTTCAGAGAGATATTGTATCAGCGGCTTTGTAACAGGCCGCAAAAAGCGGGGAAAAAACATAATGATCATGAGTTAGATGTATTGGGTTTCGGATATTTCAGCACGGTTACAAGCGCCATTGTCACAGAGGCAAGTCAGACTCACCATAGGTTAGTTGATTAAGGCATTATAAAACTCTTATAAAATTTAAAATATCTAGTATTATTTAATTTTTTATGGACTTTTACAGCATATCATCATCAACAGCCTATATATGTCCCCACTGGAGGGGCTCAGGCCTACTCTCCTACAGAGAGTGTATGGGCCATAGTCCACCACGCGGGCCCAGTGCGGATCGGCGGACTTCACATGCCTGTTCAAGACATGCAGGTTTCCTCACGATGTTTTCCTTCACCGTTAAGCAATCGGATAATGTACTTGAATTGAAAAACAACTCATAGGTACACGGCTGGATTCGAACCCGGTACCCTCAGATTGAGAGTCCGCGCCTTATCCACTGCGCCACCGACGCTTACAGCATATAAAGCCCGCTAAAATTCAAAAAAAAATATAGTCGAATTCAATTTTTTATTTTACATTTTCCTGTTTAATTACATTGTGACGATTTTTTAATAAGGAAGTGGTCACATAAAAACTTTATTTTACGAGATAACTCAAATATTGTTAAAAGTTTCATACAGTATCTACTTCAATGCGCAGACGTGACGTCACTCCCAGGTACCGATTCGTATGGAGCGTTTTTGCACCGCGTGACTAGAATCACTTTTCTACGGGTTATATTAAGAAAACTATTAGCCATATCGAAAAATCTTTAACAAGGCTATTTATCTTTTCACGCGGTCTTTCGAATGAGGGAATAGTTTTTGTCTACATCCCTATTGACAGTGGTCACCTAGCTTTTCTAGCCGGACTTGCGTAATGTCATCCGACGGGCGTCTGAAATTTTCTGCCTGAAAGTTTGTAAAAACAAAATTGCTTTAGTCTTTGATAAAGTGATTTGACGTAAGGGGGCTGACCCCCTGAATCGGGCACTGCTTCCAAAGTTTGCGTTTTAAAATACGGCTTGACGTCTCGTGACTTAAGCTCTGAGGGATGTCGTTTTACACTTGAGGTGTACGGTTTCATTCGTTTATTTTTTTGAACTGTCTAAGTAAGGACTTTGTGCAGTAAATTTTTCATCGGATGTATGGAACCATTATAAGATCTCGGTTACAGCTGATTATCTCAGCAGTTTGTAATGCTAATGATTTTAAATTTGGAATCGGTGTAACTAAATGCTTGCACAGCTTTTTGCCCCATTTTTTATTAGTATAGAGGCCAATTAGCTACAAGGTCAAGTGGGTATCTGTGACAGAAAGATAGATGGCCAATATACTTTTGATTCGGAACCCTAAAATCCTCAGGGTATAATATCCTCAATGCGAATTCTACTAGTATTATTTATTAACATTGATCATCTTTTTGTTACAGACGATGGTACAACGGCTGCGTAAACAGGAACGCTCCTAAAATGAGAACAGCGCGTGTGGGAGCATCGACCAATCACGATAAAATGTTAACATGAACTTTATTACAATGGCTTTTGTAAATACACTGCCGATAGCCATGATAATGGTCTTCAATATCTGCCTAACGGCGAACGAACGCCTCGGTAACCTGGACCCTTACACAAACTCTACAATATTCAGTGATTTCGTAGATAGCAATGTAGTTAAAGAAGTAACAAATGCTATTACTAATTATAAACATAAAGAAACGAAATATGATGTAAAAAGATCGGTGACGTCAAATAAAACTAGCGAAGATATGGACGCCCAAAACGTACATCAAAATACGACTGAGCACAACTCAACTGAAGTAGAGTTCGGGCGGATAATCAATAATCCAGATTTGACGGATTATGACAGCTTTAACATATCAGAACCCTGTGTTGGAGATCCGGAATTCTGCAATATGACCAAAGATGAATACTTAGAAATGTTAAACGATTATATATTCCCTCAGCCGTACGAATGGGTCCTAATAGCAACACATGCCATCGTATTTGTGATTGGACTAATAGGGAACGCTTTAGTGTGTATAGCGGTGTATAGAAACCATTCTATGCGGACAGTGACCAACTATTTCATTGTGAATTTAGCTTTTGCAGACTTCATGGTGATTTTAATATGTTTGCCTCCGACAGTGCTGTGGGATGTGACAGAAACGTGGTTTTTTGGGACAGCCATGTGCAGAATAGTTCTGTATTTTCAGGTGAGCAAATCAAGGTTTCTTTTAGTTTGGAGCGTGTGGTTTTGGGTTAAGAATAGAACTACCTCGTCATCGTCAGTGCCATGTTTTAACCATCTCCATAAGGTTAAACTTACAGCCCAAAGCTCATGGGTTCAATCCGAGCGAGGTATCTCTGGCGCTTGATTTTGTTGGTGGTAGAGAATTGGCTACCACCATGTTATCTAGCTCTGGTGTTGCGGTGTTAAAACTTAAAAATTCTGGGTGAGCACGCTTTTATCAATCAGCCTTATTGTCGTTTATCATGAAGGGAGATAAAGATCAATTGCGAAGCGCCAAATGATAAGGGCGACCATCTAAGTACCGATCAAATCTACGATAACCAATAAGCCAACCAAAGAATCTGTTTATGAGTACCAACGTAAAAAACTAAATTTATTTTTGAACTATTTTGACGTGATACTTGGCTTAGCACGACTTGGCTCGTTAAATATTCACCAGCTTGTGTATCTCCATTAATTAAGATAAGGCTCTTCCAAGGCGCGGTATTCCTTCCGGTCCTCAGACTTCAACTGACTTCCCGATATCTAATCTCGTAGCATCTGTACATCTGAGCGACAGAATAATACTATTCGAATTCGTAAAATTCATAAAATAAATACGCCATAATTATCCAATCTATTTTCAAATTAAAATTCCATTTACGAATTGTAAGAAGAAAAAAATCAGCTATGTTTATAACATCGCCAGCATGCGCCGTTTAATTAGATTCCAATTTTAAACGAATGTTCGCTTAAAATGTTATTCGCTATACGTTTTTTTTTTGTAAGCTACCCTTAATCGGTCCCTGGCGGAACGTTTTACATTTTCATAATGGCACTTTCGCTGTCTTTATTGAGTTATCCAGAAACGGTTTCAATTTTTTTTGATGTATTTGGAACAGATTTAAAAGCTATCACTTTATTACGCCTTGAGGCGAAAACATATTACGGGGTTGCGACTTCGCATCGCAATAAATGATGATATTTTTGTTTGTTAGGATTGGAATTGATCCATCCAATGGAAAAACGGCGCCTTTGAAGGATCTCTGCCGTTGATTGTCTCAGCAAAAACTAGTACCACAAGCTTGAAATTTTTAATGGTTATAAATAGGATCATTAATTAGAAAAGTGACCAAAATTTTGAGAAGTGACGAAGAGCTACAGTTTTCAGTATATGCCATAAATCGCAGTAATGTGTAATCATCAACAGTCTATACATGTCCCCACTTTAAGATCTCAGGCCTACTCTCCTACAGAGAATGTATGGGACATAGTACACCACGCGGGAACAGTGCAGATTGGTAGACTTCACACACACCTTTGAATTGCTTCTTAGGAGTGTGCAGGTTCCTCACGGTCCTTCCGGTCCTTCCCCGAAAAGCCAATAATGATTTTTATCATTCGTACATTAAAGCCGAATATCAAATTGGAGCTCATTGGTAGGATCGAACCCAGACCTCGATTGTTCAAGGACTGACGCTCTACACAACTGAGCTACCATGTCTTACCGAACTTCTGTCGCTCTATGAAGCCTTAAAAGGTTTTCATTCATGTTAGGCACCGTAAATACATCGTCGTAATGGCTAATCAAATAAAGATAACAATCAGTATTGCCGTGTCGTCGTGTAAGCCAAACAGAAGGCATCAATTTTCTGTTCTGCCGACGCGTTAATTACAGCAGACTGATATTGATTGCATTCCCCGTTGATTTAGTAAAGCCGATCCGCGTGATAAATTACCACGGGCGCACAATTTGATACCAGGGGTAACCACCTCTTTTGTGGGCACCTCTTCATGACATTGTGGATTAATGACACACTTGGAATTTTGTAATAAACACATGTCCAAAGACAAACATTTCCGAATACTTCCAAAGTCAATAAATCATAATAGACAAATTTTTCGTTAATATAAATTTCTAAAGATTTCCTAGCGACCCGCCCTATAGTCGCAAGGATGAAGGAATTTCACACCACTCTGCTCCTCGGTGGCTATTCTTTGTAACATGTACCAGATCTTAAGTTGGACTTTTAGCAATACATCGGTAAAAACTGCATTCCAGAAAGACAAACAAAATTTTTATTAAAAAAATTGACCTCAGTTGCTCTAATTTCCAAAAAAAAACTCATTCAATAATTATGGTGCACACACAGAAATCGGTCTGTTACACAATTGGCCTTAATATCACTTGATATTTGTTGAAAATCGCGAGTGTCTGCTATCCAGGTGCTAAATGACGCCAACCAAACCTTGGCCGGTTTGCAAGCATTTTAGTCACCTCTATGAGGACTGGAAAATAAGTCTAGACTATTTTTCTCATTATGACATGACGATAATAATAAATTTGTCTGACAGTCTGTATCGGTGACGGTGTCGGTTCTGACGCTGACCTTCATCTCCGTGGATCGCTGGTACGCCATCTGCTTCCCGCTCAAGTTCAAGTCCACCACCGGACGAGCGAAGACCGCCATCTTGGTCATTTGGCTGCTGTCTCTTTCTTTCAGTAAGTATATCTTATAAGTCCTATAGTCTAGATGCTACAAATACAGAGGCATTTGTAAAACATATGTCAGAGGCCAAAATCGTCTGGTTGGTTGTTAATCAACATAGTTGCGGTCTTTGAGAGTAAGTATGACTTATTAGCTCTTATACTAAAGCTTCCATGATGCGATCACTTTGTCTCTTCAAGCGCTACCGATCCGTCCCAAAACGCACACTGCACGATTACATCTCTGCCAGCGAAGACGGAAACTACCCACCATCCCAACGACGAGAAATAATAGCGCTTATCGCAATTATCGGCACAATCCGGGCCGATTTTCTCCAAACCCTTCATCACAAAGTGACAGCCTAAAGCCGAGGTCAAGCCCGAGTGAACGCCCTTTGGCTAGTCACTCGTAAAATTTTAGCCGTGTGAGTGCCATCCACGCTCGACAATTAAGCGTTCGTGGTCGTAAGACTAACAGCATCAAGTCCATTCAAGGAAGAATAAAAAAGTTATAAAACTCATAAAAGTGAGTCTAATTTAATATCTGAACTACACGTCATAATTCCACTGTCCTCCTCTACAGCCGGTCAACCAGGGGAATTGCGTGAGTCCATCCTAACTGATTTGATACTCCACCGTTTCTCATGAAGTGGTTTGCTTCATCAATCACTTTTTACGCAATTGCGCACTGCTAGGATTGTCCCCTGTCTATTCTGTGTTTTTCTGTGTGTTTAAATTATTAATGTCTTCAAAGTCAGCGTGAATAATTTGTTTCTATACAAGCATCCTCGGCGAAATTCTGTTCAAATACAAGCGTATTTTTTGTGAAAAAATTGTACGTTTTGGCCTTTTCATATTCTAGAGACAAAAATTATTCGATATCTTTGCTACGCAGATGTGCCGGAGTTCGTGGTGCTGCAAGTTCAGAGGAAGATGGAGCTTCGCTTCAACGTGCAGTACTTCATGCAGTGCACTTCCACCTGGTCAGATGAGAGTGACCTCAAGTGGCACGTCATAAAGGCGCTCTTCCTTTACACGTAAGTTCTTAAACCAATTCGTAAATCATACAAATCAAGATAAAAACTAGCAAGGAAAATGGTAACCTGTATCTTTCACCAGGTTCTGTTTACTATTTCATAATTTTGCCCTGATACCCTAAGTTTTTCGCCAGGTTTCCTCCAGTATAATACAGTTTGATCTTACCTTTTGTCGTTCACCAGGTTTCCACTTCTGCTGATGATGATAGCGTACTGCCAGATCGTGAGAGTGCTGTGGAGGTCTGACAACATTCCTGGCCACACCGAGTCCCACAAGCTGTGCACGACACCTACGGGGCAGAACAATTGTGAGTCAGTTTTATTAACCCCAAAAGTGAATAGAAAATCTCGTTATAACCATATAGTAGGTAACCAAACAGCCATGGTAGAGATTCAATCCTTAAACAATGAAAGTCTGGGATCGATCCTGGCTCGTACCTATGAGTCCCAATTTGTTATTTGGAATTTATGTAAGAATGATAAAAATCATTAACATTGGCTTTTCGTTGAAGGTCAACATCGTGAGGAAGGTGTGTGTGAAATCTACCAATCCGCACTGGTCCCGCGTGGGGCAGGGCTGTTGATGATTGATGACGAGATCACCAAATCGGACTTTCCATGAGTAGATTTGCAATATCACCCCTAATGGTCGATCGGTAGTCGTATTAAGTCTTCTATACCTAAGACTCCTTGGCATCTCTATAAACACCTTTAGTTCTTTTACACGACTCTTACTCGATGACATAGAGTTATTGTATGCTAAAGACGAATATATAATAATAGGATATTTTAAACATGGATACTAGTTTATACTGCTCAGAAATTGGCGTTAGAGTCGACCCCAAAAGAGGTGGGATATGATGCCAAGAAAGAAAAGGTCATAAGGTGAAATAAATCAGACGAAGTTGAGTGCAAAATCATTCCGTGTTTTTTAAGTTGGGTCGGTACTGTCTTAAGCTCTTCCAAAGATCCTTATATCTCATCAATTTTATTCCAAGACAATAGTATATTACATTCGGAAGCGAAAGTTCCGGCGCCTCCTTTTCCGTGTTTCAATTGTATTTTCTCGTATTTTTTCCCTTCTAAGGTATCATTTATCATGTAAATCCTTGGTTTAGCCAGTCAATAGTTGATCTGATTGAGAGAAGTCGGCTGTCGGAGATAAGAGGAATAGGATTGGGGTTCAGTGACGCCTGGCCTGCAGTAAATATCTTAGGGCGCGTTGGTCAAATTATTTATTTAAATGCTATTCGTAATGCGTGAAGAAATGGAATTTACGAATATTTATGTACCTTTTTCACAAAATCGGACTTTCGACTACTTTTCGGTCGGTGGAAGTAGACATATGACATATTCCATTTATGTATGGAGCCACGGCCAGGAACCACTTACTATTTAAAAAATTCACTATGGGTAATGCCTCTAATAATAAACTTATTACCAAATTTATTCAAATTATTTTTTTTAATTTTGAAAACACATAAAACAGGCAACACTTAACGTTAAAAAACAAAGATGGTCTCAATGAAAAATGACATTTGATATTTTCACTTTCAAAGAAACCAATCATGGCATTATAATATTATTCTATACATCTTAAGATTATTCCTTAATTTTCTAAATAGTGTAAAAAGTACGTGCCGCTTTTGAAATATCTCCTTTCTTAGATCCATCCACATTGAACAAAGCTATTGGATAAGTGATATGGGGCCCTAAATAGTATATGCCGCTTGGAAATGTCAGCTGTCATGTCAGCGCAACGCGGCAATATGGCGTCTGGGGAACGATTTTGCATGCTTGATTATATGTAGAGATTGTAAACGTATTAGCCGAGTTAGGATAGACAATACGTACTTAGGGAGAACATTGAACATTACTGCATAAGGCATAATTCATTTTTCACTGCTCTAATAATAACAATTAGCAGGTTAGTCCTTGCGCGTCATGACAAGCAATTAAACCTTAACCATCTAAATACTAAATATAAATTCAGACTTTTGAAACTATGTTGAAAAATAAATCACAAATTGAATATTTATTTCACAGCTTTAATATTGCTATATCATAAGAAAATAAATATTATTAAATTAATAGGGACAAAAAGCTATCGGGATTGAGAGTTTAAACAGTATCATGTGTAGTGATTATTGGATAAGTTAATCCCAAAACTCAATTTCTCGTGTCAGGGAACGGCCTTACTGGATCGAGATAAACATATTGTATGTTTGATAACCGATCTAAAGAAACACCAGACTGAAATAAATTACAAAACTCAGAAACTTCAACCTTCTGGTAAAAGTAATAAACTTTGCCCCTTCAGTCATCCACGTTGATTACTTACTTTATAAATTATATACAAGCTTAAATTTATAAGCAGCGACGAAATCTAAGCCGAGATCTTCTTGCATTTCCTTCATAAATTATTCAAGTAATAACCTCGAGTAATGGCTTCCTCCAAACTTCAGTCAGGTTTACATTAAACGTTTCTAAATAAAGGTCTCAACGGGCCTAGATGTATTTATGGCGTGTAATCATATGTTATTTGGTAAACGAGTCCATAAGTAAAGCAGAAGCTTACTTAATATCCTATCATGATTACGTGGTAACAGTTCTTAGGAAAGGATTAATTGAATATAAATTTAACAGTCCAGTCAGACCAGCAGGTTATCCCAACCCGCGTCTTCCGGTACGAGGTCTTTTGATAATCTTTCTGCTCTATCGACCGACAAACGACTAAGAAGATAGAAGGAAGCGAATGTATGAGGACTGATGACCGGAAGGAGTGGCGCACGTTGAGAGAGGCCTATCTTCAGCGGTGGAGAGACACGGGCCGATAAGTCAATATCATAAAAGAAGTGCGTCAGAGCGATATACGGATTATGGCCACATTTCGCAAAACTTAACTTTTACTTAATATGTATGTATTCATATTATAACATATTATAAAACAAGTCCCCAGACGCGTCTGTCTGTTCGCGATAAACTCAAAAACTACTGAACGGATTTTTATGCGGCTTTCATATATCAACACAGTGATTTATTGAGGAACATTTAGATGTATAATAAGCTAAGATTTTGTGTAAATTTGTTGACATATTACGATAATTGTTGAATACGTCGGAAAATTCTAGTCGTGTTCTCGCCAGATGATGCAGCCACGTGATGACTGAAGGCATATGTTATTATTTTAGTTTGTTTTTATGTATATCGTTCTTTTTATTTTCAAATACTTGCATTAACAATATAGGCATAGGTATATGCTCTACTGCCCGTGGGGAGCCGGGGCGGACCGCTAGTTTCTGATATAAGTGTAATTCAGAAATATGAGGTTTAACATACTGGTTTTCGATATCGAAATACTCGTATACAGACTTATTTTTAAAAGTACTAATTTTATAACATTATCTTATTGCTGGTAAACCGTTTTCTAGTTGGCGTTAGTCTTATAACATAAAAACATCAGTTCATCAATACAAACTGAATTTTAAAAAAAGATTGAAAAGGTTAAAATTGAAAAGAAAAGACCACTTAAATTACGGCCATTCAATTAGTTCGAGTTTCTATCACTCCTTTTTCTATGAACGCCTTCGAGAGGCGTTTAAAATAAGAAGTGAGTTGCGAATTCCTATCCTCAGAATTCACCAACTATGAATATGTATGAACATGAGCCATGAATATTTCCATCTTGATATTATTTATTTGCGGCAAGTCTGCGACAAGATCTAGATATGGCGTGACCTCTTTGGAAATAATTCCGTTTGGTATGAACTGTAGATCCATATCTATGACTTGACGTCAAAGAGACTGACACAATTTACTTAGTATCGCATGGTATATATTCCACTGTTTATATATTTATAGTAGGTATATTTAAGCCAAACATCTACCAAAACACATACTTTTCGCAGTATATAATATGTCTATTGTTTTATTCCGTCACAGGGCTAGCAGCAAGCCGCCGCACAGCGCCATCTATCCACACAAACGCGTCAACTGAAGGGCAGCTGCGCTCGCGCCGGAAAGCTGCCAAGATGCTGGTGGCAGTGGTCGCCATGTTCGCGGTGTGCTACTTCCCCGTACATCTGCTGTCAGTGCTCAGGTAGGAATTAAATAATGCAGTCCCGAATCACATAAATCGTCAGCGTCGGCTTCTTCTATCTTTAAAAAGTACTAAAACATATCACCCAAAATAAGAGACGGGGAGAATGTTGGTGGGATAGCATGCTCCCAACTAGGTTATACTTCATTACTGGAGTATAACCAGAACTTTTCACAGTGCTGTTTGGCGGCAGTCTTAGACTTACTTAAATGTACCATCATACCACCACCAAGAAGGCCAGGGAGATATAGAAAAATATCGTACCACGAACCAAACCGAATATATCAGAGACAACAAGCAATGGAAATCTAACCTGGGACCAAATGTGCAGCTCCTAGACCACGAGATTTAGCAGGCAGCTTTTGGGTCCTATAAATCCTTGAGGACCCCAATTTACTTGAGAAATGTTATGATGAAATACCAACTTGTTGAAGTTGTTGTTTCCTCGTGCCTGATGGCACTCGTACTGATATGTTCCCTCTACAGGGTTGCCTGGGACGTGCAACAGAGCGAGCTGATGACCTGCATAGCGCTCATCTCGCACGTCATGTGCTACGCAAACTCCGCTGTCAACCCTCTCATCTACAACTTTATGAGCGGTGAGGACTTCTTTATCACCTTCGCTAGTAACATATGCATGCTGCATGCACTAGACTTGGAAACTATATTCTCCAACAGCACTGTCACAAGAAGAAGCTACCTCAGCATTATTCGTTTCAGATCAAATACATTCAACATTTCGACCCTCACTCTTAACTGGTCACCTTTTTTGGGGGAGAAGACATCTTTCAAATATATTCGAATAATGCTGGATTTTCGCCAGTTAAAACCACTGCCAGTTTCCCTATGTAGCTATATTTGAAGAGTCCCGGAAGCGTATGATTCTTCCGCGACTCGGCTGGTGGCCCAGTCTCTTCTCCATGCATCACTCCTATCTCGCATTTATCATTTTCTTTCTGCGCCAACCACATCAAGCTAAACTCCACTAAAACCCTGCCGATACTGTCCAAACCAACCCAGCCCACTCGAAGCTATAATACTTGTTACCACATGTTACAAACTGTCTTGTGCCACACCACGTTACACGCGATATGTAATTTAGAATAATCACTCTACAGTCCATATGGTTGCGTTCTCCTTGGACACGCCGGCGCCTCTACCAATTTATAATGCTGGGACGTAGCATCAGCTTCGGTCTCAATCCAAAGAATGAACACGCAATCGCTGAGTAAAATATATTACGTTAGGGAAAATAACAAAATTAGTGATTCAGAATTACCAGTGGGCGCGTAGGCACGAAGATATTCTGTCGTGCGCGTGCGCAGGCGTGCCGATATTCTCCCATGTTCCAGCTCTCACAGCGCTCAACACGCTCATCGACAAGTGTCCAGACGTAGACGTGTTTTTGGATGAATGGAAGGGAGTTGGGAGAATGTGAATGAGAATGAGTAAATTTCTGTGAGATTGCCTTTGGCATATAAGTACCTCAGTGTTTAGTATAAATATTAACGACTTGGTTTACACTGTAATGCCAATATTGTAATAATAAAAAAATACTTTTCGTCGTCACACAATAGATACGTCCTTCTCGGCTTGCTCCAAAAAACTGATCATCTATTGATAAAAACTAGATATCACTGCAACGTGTTCTATATTTAAACGGAACCGGCCAGACAGTACGATTATCCAAAGAGAACGCAACCATGTAGAGCGTAGTCTAAAGGCAGACCTTATTCGTGTTATTTGATTTATTTTAATACTCTGTTCACTGTATCAGCTGTGCGCATGAGGTCCCAGACGCTTGCTTTAGGAACTCCCTGAATGGGAAATGAGCATGAGCATGTAATGTAATCAAAGAAAATGAAGCTGTGTCGGTTCTCGACATGGGTGTAAGAGGATTATCGTGTGGGAGTAAGCTGTAGCATTCGTTTTCAATCAAATTCAGTTTGCGTTGTTTAGGAATATTAGATCGTCTTAAAAGCGATTTAAAGGACCGAATTTTCTATAAAAAAATCTGCGCAAGTAAGCCATTTTTAGAGGTTCCATATATAAAAAATCGGCAAAGTGGGAATCGGACTTGTGTACCGAGTGTTCCGTGCAGAATATGAATAATTAACATACTTACATCATAAATAATAGGTAGGGTAATAGTCACGTCACATCCATATCGTATATTGCCTTACATATGCACCCCACAATGCTATACCGACTGTATAAGTCCGATTGAAAAACCACCTTTACTTTGCGGTTACATTACATACCCGATGTATGGCTTTCAACTGCAAAGTTAAGTTTGTAAACGTAAAAATCTATTTATACTGTTTATGACACACCCAACAGCAATGAAATTTGGCACTCTTGTAACCTGTTATTGAGAAGGATATAGGCTTATTTCTATCCCCTTATACTGATTTCATGAGTTGATTTTTAAATTGCTTGCACTGAAAATCATGGACGAGAGCTAGCTCCATTTGTAGATTTCTCATTTTCCTTGTTCAATTACATCTTAAGATTGGGTGTCTAAACGAATCGCTCCCAATTTGTGGTCCACTTAACTTTCTCATCCACTCGTGAAGAGAAAACCTGGAGGTAACAAATGTCCCTTTTTCAAGGGAATCTAGAGTGCAATTCACTACGGACAAACATCATTAAATCCTCAACCTTGGCTAATCCAAGCTCTAGTTTCCTATACAACAAGGATCAATATCGTATAACAGCAAATACATTATTGAGACGTGAGGTTGTAAGGATGTTTTCCGTGTAAGTCCACTGAAGTTGTCTGGACTGATGGGAATTTTATTCCCAAAAGTTCAATTACTCATACTACTGCGTTCAGACCCATTGTATGAGTAATTGAGTTTTAGGGAATAAATTTCCCAGCAGATCAGACAACTTTAGTGGACTTACTGGGAATACACGGTTTGTCCTTAGTGAATGGATTTATCAATGGGAATATTTTACAAATAATTTACTGTAATGTATAATGCGTAATGCCAGCGAAATGCCGAGGCTATAAAGAAATTGGGGATAGCAGTAATTTAAAAGAATCTATACCAACAAACACCTTGGAGCCTTAGTTCCGCTCTATCGCGCCTTTAATACGTGATGTATTAAAGTGGCAAATATCGTGTCGCATTGATTTAGAGATCTGTCTATTAAGATACCTATACTCTGACGAATCAGCTGGAGACTGCAGGCATATGTCGCGTCTATCCCGCATGATCAGAGAGTTTCTGGGTTCTATTTGTGGGACGGGTCTTAAATAATTTAAACCATACCGCAAAAGGTTCTCGAGTGGTGACCACGTACCGGGAAACGTCTACCCGGCCGTCCCCCTACTAGGTGGACTGACGACCTGGTTAAGGTCGCGGGGAGTCGCTGGATGCAGGTGGCTCGGGACCGGTCGATGTGGCGTACCATGAAAGAGGCCTATATCCAGCAGTGGACGTTTCCCGGCTAATGATGATACCAACATAGTTCGGCCAGATATAAAACAATACCCTATAGCTATTTGAAATATAACGCACTTTACACAAAAGCTGTTAATAAGGGTAAAATAAATATTAATTATCCGAAATGATTTGTTGTTTCATTCAACACTCACATGGGCCCGCCGGTTCATTTTTACCCAACGCAAATTTATTTAGGATTTAATAAATTAGTTCTATTCATTTAGGTGCTAACCTGTACGATAATAATGTTTTTTAATCACCCGTGCTTTATACGTTATGATTTTGACAAATTAAATGTTATGAAATGCTCGGTAGCTCGGTAACTGAAAAGTTTGTCAACTTTTTAGGCATTTTTAATAATTTTTACAATAGTATGTTAGAATGTTGGTACTTTTGTGTGTGTGTATGTGTGTTGAAATGTACATTATTTATCAGTTTATAATTGGATAGTTGAATCATCTCAATATTTTTAAAAAAAGTCGGGTTTTGTTCGAATACTTATAACTCGAGAATGGCTGCACCGATTTTAATGGTTTTTTATTTGTTGTATTTGCATCGTCCTGAATAGCAGAATAACGATTAAAATATGGGATAAAGTCACAAAAATTAATTTTTCATACATTCGCGACCTAACAAAAAGTTTTCAAAGACTTGCTTTTTTGTAGAGGGTTAGTTAAAAGGCCAATGAACAAGCAGTTCCCATCCATTACATTCTCAAGTCCACGCGGGTGAAGCTGCGGGCAGAAGCTAGGAATTACATATTTTATACATTAGAGAGATTTAAAAATTCCTCAAAAATCAACTTGCTCGATTGGTAAAAACTTATTACGTCAAGTTTCCTCATTCTATTTTGAAAGTTTATCATGAGGGCGTGGACAAATTAAACCATTATTTTACAAGATAACTCCAAACTACTGCGTGTGGCCGTTTTTGCGCCGCGTGTCTAGAATTACTTTTCGACGGGATCTAGGTATTATAAAAAGTATTTGTCGTATCGATAAATCTCTCTCCAATGAGATCTAGAATTTTTTATGGTCAACTACCCAATTGTTTAAATGTGAGGTCAGACAAGCATAATTTTGTGATCGTGGTGTGCGTTCGGATTCAAATAATAATAGGATTTGTAATACACAACTACGAATGTATCCATAACACTCGAAATGACTCGTTGCTAAAATTACGCGACTAAAAATACACGAATGGTAACTCAAAAAATTGCGCTTGTCTGGCCTCAACCGAAGAATTATTTCTACTCTTCTTTGCATTGCAACCTTAGCTCAAGATATGTTTTCCAAGATTTTGCGCATGAAGATGCACTTTGCACTAATTCTAAACACAGAGTATTACTTAGATAGATTATTAGAAAGTTATACTTTTCTTTATTTAACTGAATAACAATATTCTGCACCGCCTATTTCTTTTTCACGTAGAAAACTTAGTGCTTAAACGTTATCGCTCTCCTAATGCTTCCATACTAAATTTATGTTGCCATAATCTTTTAAAATACAATAGCTGACTTTGATAAGTAATTACCTAAATATTGGAGATGAAATTATAGTGTGTCAATAGCAGTTACGCAGCTAATGGTTAATAGATTGCGCTTTGAACACAATCCAAAAAAGGTGTTTAAAATGAAAATTGTAATTATCAATGTTAATGATACTCATTTCGCGACATCACAATCTGATGTCCTATTTTTAGATAGTTACTACACAAATCCAGCTATTATATTTTAAAAGATTATGGCAATATAAATTTAGTATGAAACTTTGATGGAGGTGAATCGCCTTAGCCTAAAATTAATTATTTTTTTCGCATCTTCAGCGTTTTCACGTAATTTTCTTATGTCATTAAAATAGACAAGTCGTATTTATTGATTGAAGTTTCAACGAAAAAAACATTATGCAATTTTTTATCTAAATTGCTATGTTCTTCTGTCTACCAATTTCTTAGATGACCATTGACAATGTTTAATTGTTTGCCTTGATTTGCGATCGTTTAAACTAAATACGTCACATAATTATTTTGCTTTCAGGATTCCCAGGGTTTTCAGGTCAGTAAGCTATCAGCCCCGATCCCTAAGGCACTCTACAATAACCCCACGCTATACTCGTAGTTACGGTCTACCAGTTTGCTGCTAATTACGTTTAGGGACAAGAGGCTCCTTAATGACAATCCCACTATCTCCTTGTATTTGATAAGATAACTTTGTGTTGTGATGTGCTTTGTCTCATTTTCAGTTGTGTGACGAAATTATTACGCTAATGACGCGTCGAATTAACTGTGACTCGTGAATTCATCATTCGCTGTGAATGCGCTTTCTTGTAACTAGTTTTTGACGCTGGTTTTCAGCTGCACCGTAAACGTTAGCTTTAAGACGTTCAATTTTGAAAACACGTGTTGTTCTTATAAACCAGGGGTGCTATTCACTAATTACCAATCTAGGATCAATATCGAATTACGTTAGCAAATAGATTCGGGAGCTGTGAGGCTGTAATCATGTTTGTCCTTAGTGAATAGTACCCCAGATACCATTTCTATTTTACAAATTTTTTTTTCTCAAACATCACTTTAAAACAGCAGCAAAAAACCTAATATACCTGTAAATATCCCATGCATAGACACTATTTGATTGTCACTCGATATAAGTATCGTTCTAAATTTATTTTACCCTTATCTTTTAAATTATAATAGCTGGCTTTGTGCAGTAATTATTTAAAAATAAGGCACCGGATTGTCATGTCGCAAAATGACAACTTCATAGTGCATCACAATTTTAATTTTTATACACATTTTTTATTGTTGTTCAAAGCGCCATCTAGAGACCATTAGCTGCGTAACGGCTATTGTAGATGACAATAAAGTTGTACGTTCATACTCGTAATATTCATTTCGCAACACTATAACTTCATCTCCTATTTATAGGTTATTACTTATCAAAGCCAGCTATTCTATTATCAAAGATTATGGTAAAAGAAATTTTGTATGGAATTCTCGTTAAAGAGTTTCCGTCTTTCTATCTTTTTTGTATATTTATGTCCCTCTCTTATTATTTTTTATTATTTTCGAAGATGTCAGGCACCTGTCAGATTGAATATATGCACCGTTTGAAACGAATAAAAATAATAATCTTCCTCACCCTTTAATTATTGTTTTAACATGGAGAAGCCAGCACATCTTAATTTCAATGAATGGCTTTTAATAATTTAATAAGCATTGAATCTTCAATGAACTATATTTACCCAATACGCACAAATATTCTATCACAAGTGCTATCTTTTGCAACAGTACTTACGGTTCCTGTAAGTAATAAGTACATTCAAGAAATTTATTATATTTAGCATTTGTTTGCATATTTCTACATTTTGTCGATCATGTTTTGTAGAAAATCAACGCGTTCAAAAAGAACTAAAACCGACTTCAATTGCCTTAAAAATTTGGCTTTTGTTGATTTTCTCAAAGAGCGATCAATCAATTTCGATAAAATTTATATGGGATCACCTCTGAAGTATGCTCTACCAAACAAAAAAGAATTATTAAAATCGGTTCACGCATTAACGCGTAACACACATACCAAAAAATACGCGTCGAATTGAGAACCTACTCCTTTTTTGAAGTCGATTGAAAATAGACTGCTTTTATAATGGAAGGATGTCTTCATAAATAGGCAAAAAGTTCTAAAACCTTAATGGTGGTATCAATCAAAAAGTTAATATTATTATTATGTATGTTAAACATTTGCACACCTGAGATAGGTAGGATGTAATATGGACTACAACTATATGTAACACCAATGTATCAACATGCATCCTGGCAAATAAATATTTCATTTCATTTCATTTCAAAACTGACACATAGATGTAGGTTGAAACTATTTAATTTTAATACTGTGGTCGATAAAAACTCAATCTTGTGGTATTTAGGACATAGAGTGCCTAAACCGCATTTACACGTCAGCTTAAAAATATATTTTTAAAACTTTAAAATTTTGTGACTTTTCAAATCATCGTTGCTTGAATTGCAGCGAGTCTTCTACTGCAAATAAAATGCAATATTTTGATAAGCATAATTTTGTTGCTATCATTGACAAATATAATGAGATAAATTATTGGTTTCTTGAAATTATTTATATGTCTATACAACATGTTTAACAGGCTTTATACAGCAAAACATAAATATACAAAACCGTAACTACTGTTGCAGAAATGTGTCTATATGTACAAGATTTAAAACACAGACATCACAAATTATTACAGTATTATAAGAACTTTGTGGATCTAGATCTTCCCTTTCAAATCCTTCTCCATTGTTACAGGGAAATTCCGCAGAGAATTCCACAGGTCTTACTTCAAATGCTTCTGCTGCTGTCACACGGCCCCGCTCCCTGACCAGAACGGCACATCATTCGCTCCGATCGGTAGCTCAAGAGCTGGTACAACGAGGACCATCGTCAGGAGGAACGACTCCTGCGCAAGTTATAGACTCACACACCTGTCTCCTTCCAACCACAACAGTATCAACAGGGACTACATCCGCAACAGCAACACTTCCTTCATCGAGCAAATGAACGGGAATCGAAGACCCAAGATCAGAGAAGATTCTATAAGCGAGAACACAAGATTCACCCTAACCCCTGACTGCAAAGATTGACAATTGGGTAAGGATACACTTTACGTATGCTACAATGACTTGAGGAGCAGATCTGATGGAATCGAAACGTATATAGCGAGGAGTACAAACAGTATTGACTGTAAGCCGTATTACGATTGCTTTAAGGGTGCAGGTCCTAGTGGAACCTGCAATCTAAAGAAAGGGAATGTCATAGAAGAGCGACACAGCGACACCTATACAGATTACAGAGAGAGCGATGAAAAGGAATTGTTCTCTATGAACGACGAAGCTAAAAACGGGTTTAAATTTAAGTTTAATCGTAGTTTAAATAGTTGTCAGATTAAAAATAAGAGGAAAGTTAACACGGTGTACTAATTCTTAAGATATGTAAATAAATGTGAGCTTATATAGATATTAATAGTGCATTTTAATGGAGTTTAAGAGGTATTTTTGCTGTCAGTCTTCCTATAAGTCTATTGTAAATAACTTTAAAATACACGTAACCTGTAATCGCTATTTGAATGACGTACGAAGATGCCTAATATATTTTTATTAGTTTAATTTTTTATTATTATTATTAATTTAATTTTCTCAAAAAGTGTTCAATCAATTTCAAAAAAAAAATATGGGACCACCTGTGAAGTATGTTCCACCAAACAAACAAAAAAGAAACATCAAAATCGGTTCACAATTGGTCGAATTGAGACCTTCCTCCATTTTGAAGTCGGTTATAAACATGGGTACACATGACTGAGCATAAAATTAAACACAAAACATGTTCAACACATACAACAGGCACCACAAAGTCACAAGCTCACTGCGATGACTCGATATAAATTGCTTAATTCACCAGCGGATGTACTCCGCAGGCGGCTTTCTTTGATATCGCGAAGGCATCGTTTAAGTAGAGGCTGTGTGTGCCCGGCGGTATTTCACAAAGGTTTAATATGCCATGTTTATTAGACAAGAAACGTTCCTGTATGAGCTATAATATCCCCATTATCAGTAATTAAGTCATGCGCGATATGAACAGAACCCTTTCAAAGTGAAATTCGGGAGCTTTTAATTCTATTGAAATTTAGTAATGTGAACTTAAGCGAATCAGAACAAGTCACGCCTGATTTATATTCAATGGATCGTGTTGAGAATTTGTTATATTCTAATGAAAGAGGAAAGAGCTACGATTTAAAACAAGAATTTAAACCGCCTGCATGGCTGACTTCAGAAGTCTCGCGATTCTTGGTTTCTTTGGTGGTATGTCATTTTTTTGATTGGTCATTTCGGCACTGATGCGAGAATAGGAATAAGTTTTGAATTATACATTATTATTTTTCTTTATTTTTATATATATTGTAATATATTAATCTATGGAAACATTTCGACCTGAAATAAAAACGTTATAATTATTCTCTATCTCTTTTAATTTCTCGAGTCACTCTGTTCTTCTTTTTCCTGGTCTTTTAGAAGGCTTGCATGGGGCCACAGGTCCAACACGTAGTGGCCCTTATTATAATTGTTTGCCCGCGACTTCATCTGCGTAGAGTTATGAAATTTATTACCCTCGTATAGCAATTGAACATATATCCTAGGCAACAATTATTAAAATCGAAAACAATTCGAGATCGATCTTGACGATATATATATTTTTAATTAAATAAGAAGCATCAACAGTCTCTCGTATTGAATCTCTAAATTTAGAAAGAAAGTTTTTAATCTGATACGAGAACCAATTACAGACGCACACAACATTAATGTAGTAAGTTACTTAATAATGACAAGATAAAATGGAGATTATTATTAAATATAATTAAATATAAAATTGAAATTCACAGAAAGTTATGAGATGAGTTGGTTTTTATTTGGGCATGAGGGGCGCAGTCCTATCGTCCTGCGTGTCACTGCGACCTGTATAGATCTATTGTGACAGCGTCCTATGGATGACATCACCTCCCCAAGGCCAATCTCGGTCATGAACCGTACGATAGGCCTGGGTTTGAAGGACCTAATGTTGAGGCAGTATGGCCTCCGAGGTGTTTATTTCTGCTGTGGTGTTGGGCATCACAGTGACAGAGGACGTGGATGGGCGTTTCCTCATCCTCCTGACAGAATCTGCAAGCAATGAGTTAGAAAATATATCTATTTCCGGCAAGTCCCTACATAGCTCATTGTATTCTGTACAAATTCTGACTAAAAGAGAATGTTTAATTCTTATTACTATTACATAAAGAATACATTTATTTATCATCCTTTGTCCCCCTAGCAGCCGTATCCCACTTCTGAATCGGGGTTTGCTACCTAAATTTATTATGAAATAGTATATTTAGGGTTTGATATATATGTAATTTAGAGGTCTCCTCTCAAAGTATCTGTATTTTTCTACCAATCACACATATATTATGTTAGTAAATGTAGTATGTAAAAATGTAATTCACTGCGTTTAAATTACTAGTCTTAAATTATGATGAAAATAAAGTATTTTAAGTTATTTAGAGTGTAATTACTTAAGCATTATTTCAACATTTAATTGTATGTAAATAAATATCACTCCTCTAAGCTTTTCTACCCAAATTACCTCTGTAAGATTTTTTAATTGTTTAATAAAACTAAGAATAAAATTAATGAAGGTGTGGCAAATATTATTTCTTTTTACTTTTTACTATTATTGAAGTCGTCATATAAAATCTAACATGGCGGCTATCAAACAATATTACTGCATACATAAAATATCATGTTTACTATCGGTTCAACCGACTTCAAAAAAGGAGGAGGTTCTCAATTCGACTGTATGTTTTTCTATGTTTGTAAGCTCAGAACTTTTGAGTGGGTGAACCGATTTTGATGACTCTTATTTTATTTGAAAGCTGGTGCTTCCCGTGTGGTCCCATTTCAATTTGGTCCAGTTCTGACAACGGCATCCATGAGAAAACCATATAAGTCTTAAAGCTGTAGACTTTTAGGGCGCGTTAATTATTTTAGAAAATCTTGTTTACCAATCGAGAGTTTGAACATTTAAAACAAAATTGCCACACCATCGTTCCATAATTAAACAAATGGTTCAACATATTTAATAAGTCAATGTTTAGCTTCACTTTGTATATAATGTTTGTGTAAATAAATAAAAACAATCAAAGGAATTAAGGTTATTTTATTATAATTTCCTGATGTCCGTCCATAAAATTGCACATGTACCATAGCTTTGGCACAGAATGAATATAGTACAACATACAGAACAGACGTTTACCGCCCCCCACCGATTTGCGATACCTCACCTATCGTATATAGTAGTATTTATACGCCGAGATGGCAAACTTTTTAAGAGGGTATGCTGGTGTCAAAGCGCCCATACAAACGTAGTCCAGTCATATTTTGAGTATTAAGCTATGAAAATCTATGAAATTTTCAAGACACAATCTAGAAACAAATATCTGTGTCGGTGGTGAGTCACATTTTCATTTAAATATATACTTTCAGAGTTACAGGGCGTCAAAGTATTGTATTTTACGGTCATAAAAAGCCCCAACTTTGAACCTTATTTACAAGAGTATGAATCAATTTAGAACAATTTGGAAAAACCACCGACATCTGAAATTTCATAAGTATACTGTATTTAAAAAAATGGCTACATAATACACTGCATCCTTCAAATGATTCCTGGACTATGAAACATCCAAATAACGGGTGGATAACATCGCGTAGTGTATGCTATCTCACCGTACGCGCTCGGGTGGGATAGGGCTCGGATAGGGACAGCTACAAAACAATCCAAATTTGAACGCGGCCACGTGGTCTAACCAATAAAGTCTCTTAAGGGTTTTCTATAAACTAATGACAATGACATCTTTATAATTTACAAAAAATAAATATTTAATTTAAATAACATTTCATTTCAGTGTTGTTCATGGCAGCCTTATCTAAAATACAGATATAGATCATGGCTTGACCAAAATCTTACCCAATTTTAGTTGACGATGTGGTCAACGATGTAACGTGTTGGTCTAGAAAGTGCCTATTTACTCATCGTAGCATATTTTTTCTGGGTTGAAATATTTCAATGAGTTCATTGGAGCTATAAAATTACGGAGGTCACTCCCCTCTGGCCAACCCTTTGAACTAAGCGAACGATGGAACTTTTAAACTTTTCGTGTGAAATTTTCTCAAGTAAAACAAGCCTTATAAACTTCAAAACCTTAAATGCACACGCTTTTCTAATTCGGAGGCGCTTTCGTCAACAAAAGTTTCATACTAAATTTATTTTACCATAATCTTTACAAAAAAGATTATCTTAAAATATCGGATCATAACTTCGGTAAATAAATATTATTACTATATGGTAAGCACGGATAAAGGTCAAGCTATACATTTCCAGTATAAGCTGAACCAGCGTCGTGCCGGAGTCCATTCAATGCGAGGTGAGCTTATACTGGAAATGTATAGCTTGAGGTGTAGCCGTGTGTACTATTACAAGAAATAATAAAATAGAAAAAGGTACAAACAAGAATTTTTTTACGATGGGTTTGCACTTGGCCTTCATATTACTGATGGTGACGATGAACAACGACAAACCGTTGAATGGTAATCTAATTAGGCACTGGCTCCTGGCTTACCTTTCATACCGAAACACAACAGTGCTATTAACACTGCTGTTTGGCGACAGACCCACGTAACATGGTGGTAGCTAGCCAGGCGACATTGAAACTGGTACGGATAGGTTCTCCCACTGGGAATCGAACCCGCGACCTCCAAATAATAAATAATAATAAAAAGTATTTATTCTCCAGAATATTTCGGTACATTTTACTTATAAACTACTTATGTTTAAAAAGTTGGACAAAATTAAGTGTAAAGGCCTCCATTGCTGAGCTAGGTATAAACCTGTATTTCAGCATCCAGCGCCTCACCCCTCCGGATTATATAATCTATAAGATCAAATAATCAACATTTGGTTTATTACTTATGCACTAAGTTATACATGTAATAAAGTATGTGTGTGAGTGTGCGTGTACCTCTTAGATCTAGAAATAGATCTTTTGTTAGGTAAATACGTGTATTGTATGTTGCTACAGAACCCTTCGCATAAGAATCGGACTCTCACTTAACTGGTATTGCCATATGGACCCCTAAAAAATGTGGGCTTCAGAGTCCTTCGTCGAACTAAGTACATCCCCTACGCATCAAAGAAATTCATTACTTCAATACGATGACTTCGCATGTTTTGTCTATCAAATAAGGCCTCTAATAAAAACCTTGGCGGTAGGTACGCTCGTATAGAAGAGGGTAGCACAATCGTGGTTAGATTAGGACATAAAGGGCCTTCTCACGAGGCTGTCTCTTCTCTAGCAAGACTTATGTAGAACATATTATAGTATCGTGGCAATAAAACCGAGCTTCTGTTCTTGCTCCTTCAATTCCGTTTCATTAGTTTTGTCATGATTGCATTAAGGAGTGCCAACATGATATAGACATATTAAAAATACTAAATAGAGTGCAAAACACGTGCGTTTTTGTCGGCTGGCAGGCAGCCTGTCAACCGATTTCAAAATCGGAGTTTTCAATTCGACAGCGAGTTTTGTGTGTGCGTACACGCGTACACTATTTCGTATTGCCAATTGTAAAAAAAGAGGCGGTTTCAATTCGTATGTATGTTTTTTACGCGATAACTCCGCCAATTATGTTTCCATTTTGATTCTTTTTTGTTTGGTAGAACATACTTCAACGGTGGTCCCAGATAAACTTTATCGAAATTTATCCAGCGCTTTTTGATGAAATCAACAATAATCAAATATGTACTCAGTAATTCAGAGGAGGGACACGTTTTAGAGAATGAATGCTATAGACTTTTAGGACAGTTAAAGTCAGTTACTGGTGCTTTTTGAACGCGTCAATAATTTATTGTATAGTCTATGATACCAAAACGATAAATTTTTATGTCAAGAATTTCAGCTGCTACGCTTAAAAATTAAAAATTCTTGTTACCCGATTTATAAAACATATAAATAGTGTTAGTCTGCTTCGGTAAATAATGCTGGATCCTTTGTTCTTTTCGAATACGCAATTCATTATCATCTAAGCCCGCCCGTCTTGCTACTGACAAACATGCTATCTCTAAGTCTGCCGTATAAAGTCACCTCGTTAATGAAAGATAACATGCCCAGTGCCTGGTTAAGTTGGGGGTTTCCCCCAATGTCACAGCGCGAGTCATAGACAAAGGAATTTGTTTCGCTACACTCGTAGGAAACTTTCAATGTCCTATTTATTGTTGATATTTTTGTGTACAATACAGCTTGCATCCCGACGCCAAACCGTTCAGGTTTGCAGATAATTTATCTTTCAAATTAGAAAGGTTATAAATATCTAAAACTAGATCTCGTTCAAACCAATTTTCGGCTGAATTTTGCATGGTTATGTACATCATATTTTTTTAAAGTTTTATCATTCTATTATTTTACCATTTTGGTAGTGTCTCTCGCGCAAACTATTCAGTTTAGATAAAAATGATATTATAAATCTCTGGCTGTGACATACGGATGGACAGAAAGACAGACATCATGAATCCATAGGGGTTCCGTTTTTTGCCATTTGCCTAGGGAACCCTAAAAAGAAACCGTTTATACCGCATACTTTTGCGATTTCCTTTACGAACGCAAGGAATCAAAACCTTTAGGGTATTTACCGTTGACCTAGACCCGAAATTTGCCAAGAAGCGAGGTCTTACAGCACAAGTATAGAAGTATAATTTTTTAATTACAACTCATTACAATCGCTTTTACTATTAAAAAATGTTCCAACGCCTGTTGTAATTTGTATTTCAACGTATTCTTTGGTCAGGCATAGCTTAGTCTTATATATCATGATTTTGATTGCTGAACCGTTTTTAACCGACTTCAAAAAGGAGGATGTTTTCAATTCGACTATATTTTTTGTGTTTTTTGTACGTATGTTACACGATACTCCGCCAATTATGAGTCGATTTTAATTAATTTTTTGTGGTAAGTTACAACATACTTCAGAGGTGGTCCCATATACATTTTATCGAAATTGATTCTGTGCTTCTTGAGAATATTAACAAAAACCAAATATGATAATTCTACCTATAAAGGTGAACATTTTAGGAGATAATTGCAGTAGACTTTTAAGGCAGTTGAAATTGGTTTCTAGTTCTTTTTGAACGCTTTAATTATTGAATAAATAGTGATAATGTCTATAATAATTTGCGATAGCTGGATGTAATTAATTGGTGGGAGAGAGAGAAGGAAAACATTAGGTTGTCCGTTACGTATTAGTCACGGCAGAGGTAAGTACGAATACGAGTGGCTCTTCTAATAAAATAAAAGGATTGTTTTTAAAACTTGTCGTAAACCGCGGGCGCAGTGCCACTACCCTATAACGAGACTGATCGTAAAACATGACCACAAGTACTCTAAGATCCTGTCCTAACGAACGTCATTTTAAACGCTTAGCTTGAATCGGAATAAATGGTCAAAAATCAATGTAGAAGAAGAGTGAGATCTAAAGCTTGTGATTTAATTTCAAATTTAGCTAAATATTTATTTTTATACATTTCGTGGAAAATGCCCGGCGCTCGCGCAACTCGTGGTGAGGAGGCGCCGGGGGTGAGAAATTTGTGTCAGTAACACAATGTCGCCACATGAATAATCCAAGCGAGTAATTTGACAGAGGCTTCTTCAGCTTCGTCTGGAACATAAATATTCGTTGTCTACCCTGCGCGGAGAAAATAGTGTTATTTTTATATATATAAATATATAATATGCTTCATGAGGAATAAGAGAAAAGGATTTTAAGAACGATATATTAAACAACAACAGAACAAAAATCAATATTCACCTAGTCATACCCCGAAACGACATTTTTTCTTTCTATTTTCATTTTTCTATCCAACTACACTTCAAATTACAAAGATGTAAAATCAATCTTTAAGTTGCTTTTAAAAATAATTTTCCATAGATATTTAGTATTTTAAAGCAGTAAAATTGAGTTTATCAAAGCTCCTTCTCAGTCATCGGTATTATTCGATATTCTGCTTCGGAAACGAAGCGTTTAAAAAACCGCACGTGCGTAAGTTCCCAAGGCCCATAGCCTGATGGAATCCAAGATTGCATGCGGTAAAGCTCCCCGCTTACGCCAGTATAGCGTTACGAAGGCAATGATTATATAACTTTTCAGGTTTTTCATTACGGCTCACCAAGGTACGATAGTTTTACGGCAGTTCTGTAACTTTATGAAATATGCCTGAAAGAGGACTCGCAGGGGATTGGCGGGACGGCTACTCCAGCGCACCAAAAACGTGTTACGCCGCAGCCTACCAAGTTACGCAATTTATATTGATTGGATAGCTATGTTTAATAGCTATTTACTTTGCATTTAGTTTAGCTATTCAATCTGGGTGTAAAAACTTCATAAAGTCAAACAGATTTTCTTAAGTAATGTGATTGAGAATTGTAAAAACTTGCATCGAATCGATCATTCAGAGGGCAGTCAGAGAATTTTAATTTATCACATTCCAAATTTAGAGGCATGCAAATATTTTTAATAGAGCATGCCAAATTTCATCACGATTGATTGTACCTTTGGGGCGCCAAGCGGTAACAAACTAACTGAAATACGAGCCTCCCTGAATGTGGTCCTGTCTATTAAGTCAATTTTCTAAACGAATGCGAGCGGAAAATTTGCATACCCTGAGAAAATGAGTCATGAAAAAGAATATAAAATGACACTTTTTTACTTTCGGTGTTATTAAGATTTAAGGCTAGATTTTATTCTCTGGTTTCCCTTGATTGAAGTCAGATTGATGGCTACGTATATACTAACCACAGATACGAGGAAAATTAGTCGTCATTAAATTTTTAAGTAGGTCGAAATTTGACACTTGCTATAAAACAAAAGAAAGCTATTTCCGCACGGTTTTTAATGATGTAGAGAAAAAGCATATAGCCAGTGTCGTTTTGCTATACGTTCAAGTCAGCGCAAGAAATTTGTTTATTATTGAAAATGTTATTGTCTATTGTGTATTAATTTCAAAACAATATTTTCTTGCTCAGAAACAAATGTACATAAAATCAACTCTCACATGTACGAACAAATAACGCGTTCAAAAAGAACTGGAACCGATTTCAACTGCCGTAAAAGAATGACATTGTCAGAGCTAGAACGTGAAGCACCAGCCTTCAAATAAAAAAAGAATCATCATAATCGGTGCACCCAGTCGAAAGTTTTGAGGTAACAAACATTGAAAAAATACAGTCGACTGAGAACCTTTTTTTTGGAGCGTAAATCGAGACCAGACCCTTTTCTTCCGTGTCAACCTGTGAAGAATGCCTGACAAGATAAGAACTATCAAGGTCATATCGACAACATTTATCAAGATTGGTTTTCCGAGTTCAGACAGGTAAATTTCCGCCAAGCGTGGAGGCTAATGACGAATTTCAGACTATAAGAAAAGTAGCCACTATACTCACGCCTCCGTGGCCTAACGATACACGCTTTGTCTAAGAATATCGAAAGAAAAAGGTCGCCGATTCGACTCCTAGTGGGTGTACCTATCGGCACTGGGTTTGGTAGGTGGATGGGTATTTAAAAGTGTAAAAAGGTTCTTCAGTGGATCTTTGCAATGTATTTAAGTGGATCGAGCGAAAAGGGCACTAAATATGACATCAATGTGACCAAAAAGCATCTGTACAAACGCCCGCATCCTTCGTTTGTTAAATGTTCACGACACGTAATGATATATTTCTAATGATTTGTCCAGTGCGTTCTTAGGTATTCCATCAGTCTAAGTTTAGGCATTGTTGTCGCGACCTGGTCTAGAACAGAATGATAAATGAGTTTTTCGTGACATTTGCATTTATTGCTGTATTGGAGTTCAAACTAATTTAATAGTCTGCCCTGAAACTTGAACCAATGTCAAGCTATAATGATTTTGGGAAATTAATGTAAATGACGCTATATTAAAATATTACATATTTTTTATATTTAATTTAATAAATATACTTTTTTTAGTGCCTAAAAAGCGGACTTCAGATGCCTTGTCATATGTACACTCGAATACGAAAATATGTAGCCACTTTTGAACCATGTCACATTCATTCTTGCTTGTTCCTATGTATCGTGTTGAAGGAAACGTCAATTAAAGACGAATGTGACAGAGTTCAAAAGTTGATACATATTTTTGTACTCGAGTGTACATAATTATCTTATTATCATTTTAAATGTGAAAGTTTGTGTGATTGCAATCGAGACCAGAATGGTGCAATTAAACGGGCAATTTTTTCATTAATTATTGCCGGGCAACAGTAATGGAGAAATCTGGAGCAATCAGTGGAGGAATCTGGAAGCTAATAAATATAAGTTAAGTCTAAGTCGTGCAAATCTGGCGGACTTATTCCTATATAGGGATCTCTTCCAGTCAACCAGGGCGAGGAGAAGGATGAAGGGTAGTGTGCGGAGACATATGCAATATCGGAGCGTTAAATAAGCAGATAAGAATAAAAGATACACAAACAAAGAGATGTCAGAACGAAATAGTTAAAAATATGTGTATACTTATATACATATAATGCAACCTGTGTATATAATATATATATATATATATATATATATACACAGGTCTTTTACTGTAGTGGTGGTCTTTTACTGTGGGCCGAATAAACAAGCTCAAAGTCACTCAGCGAGCAATGAAACGAGCTATGCTCGGAATTTCTCTACGTGATAAGGTCCGGAATGAGGAAATCCGTAGACGAACGAAGGTCACCGACATAGCTCGACGAGTCAGTGAGCTGAAGTGGCAATGGGCAGGCCACATCGCTCGAAGAATCGATAACCGGTGGGGAGTAAAGTTTCTCGAGTGGCGACCACGTACCGGGAAACGTCTACCAAGCCGTCCCCCTACTAGACGGACCGACGACCTGGTTAGAGTCGCGGGGAGTCGTTGGATGCAGGTTGCTCGGGACCGGTCGATGTGGCGTATCATGAAGGAGGCCTATGTCCAGCAGTGGACGTTTCCCGGCTGATGATGATGATATATGTAAATACATAAGGATACTAAAATAAATCATTGTAAAATTCCGGCTTTCTGAGGCTGTTTTAAATGTTGTTTTAAACTTTTCTATATTAAAAAGCCTATAATTCATGAATAACAAACATTAACAGACTTGTGAGATTCTAATAGACGTAAAAATAATTTAAATATATTAATCACAAATCAAAGCCGTCATAAGGCAAATAAAAGCAGTTATCGTCAAGTTTATAAGCCATTAGGCATTAGTAAAAATTCATCCCGAATTGCAGACTAATAAAGGATTTGAATTGAAAAGGACGTTCCAATTAATAACCGTTCAATTGAAAAGGTTCAATTCAGTCAAATGATTTGGAAATTACCCCAAACTGGCCTTTCATAGTCACCCTTCAATAGGCGGGATATATGAAGCTGAATCGGCCCTTTACTAGAGAGCTCATTATATCTGTCGTTTCATTCTAATAATGAACGAATTTCTGATATAAAATATGAGCTCTTCAAGCGAACATTGGCACTATTTGGCACTGTATAAAAAAAATATGTACCTCTATAATGTTAGCCCTTGATGCTAAACGCAAACATTTTATAGGTTAAATATAGAGTAGATTTGATAAAATTTTAATTAATTGAACCCGAACCCGAAACCTAAACGCGATGCAATATCACAAAATCTATTATTTTCTTCATTTACGTAAGTCAGAAATAATCAGCAGTTTAAACATAGTATTACAGCTACTGTACAAAATTTCTCACTAGTTCGGTGCTGCTAAGACTAAAAAATGTTGACTGTTCCGGTCATCATCATCAGCCAGGAAACGTCCACAGCTGGACATAGGCCTCCTCCATGATAAGCAACTTTGACCGAGCTAATACCCGCTTCCTTTGCCAGGTCGTCAGTCCATCTAGTGGGGGGACGGCCCGGTACAAGTTTCACGTTTCATCGCCACGGTCCATTCACCGAACTAGTGAGACTAGAGGTTTTCTGACACCTTTCTAAAGCCTAGAACACACGCTAAAAGCTTTATATTCGGAACCTTAACCAGGCCAATCATTTAGGACACTGGTCCTGACGACCCTGACGTTATCGAAGGGCATCTGTGTAAAAAGGCTGACTCAGTCACTGGAGCTAGATTTCGATTCCAGATATCTTATTCTTCACATTCCAGACAGAATTGGAGATGTGATAAAGACATTCAGAAAGACACACTGACATGCTACTTCGCCAGTGATTGATATGTCGTAGAAATTTGGGTCTTTGGAAAATCAAATTCCGCAGGTAGCGAGTTCGATTCTAGACCTACCTATCCGCTACGCAGTCTGATTGGTGCTAGAGAATTTCTCTGACCACCTATCACAATTTATCTAAGTCTGTTGTGTTACGGTAATGGGAGATGTAAAAGTGACTATACTTTTGGGGCTTGTGTTCTGTCTCATGCTACGCAGACTAGTCAGGCTTTGTACACGTCATTACCAAATATACGTTTTAAATAACCATTTTCGAATATTTTTTTAATTACAGTACGAACAAAGCAGGCAACAACTATATAAAAAATTGGTTGTCTGTAAAGTCGGTTTACGGACGATAATTTTACGTGATAACATATGAAATGTTGCGTTGTATGAAAAGATGCGTTACAAGCCAAACGCTTAGGCCGATCGTGTATCTATCGCTTGATCCGCGCTCTCGCTTGCACTCTCGGCTCAGACAGAACATGACACTTTTTCGTGCGTGCAGCCGGCGTTCATCGACTTATTTAATTAAGATGTTGTCACGTCAAAAAATGGCGGTAAAGAAGTGTCATTTTCCCAGTTTGAACACAAAATAATAATTTTATGCAAACCACTATGTTTTCTTTGGTACAAAACAAAAACAAACCAAAAACTGCAATTCTTGTAATTATTACTTTTAACAATATTTAGATTTTTCTGAATGTTTTAAAATGTATACAAAATTATTATTATATTATTAGTATTACTATTCTAGGCTAAGTGTACTAACAAGTCTAATTTAAAATATGTATCTATATCAAAAATACAAAGAGCAGGCCAGTTTTGAAACTAAGAGCTGATAACTGCTTTTACCCGCCAAATATCTAGTTCGCATCGCATGTGTTTATTTCTGCAAGTCCACGCCTCGTATTTGCGGGCATAACAGTGCGTAGGTATAATTTATTTTCGTATTTCGTTAATGATACGACTTATATGAGGATTAACTTGATTTCTAATTTAGATTAGTGTGTGGACGTGTCTTCTCGGTTATTGGGCTACTGTCGAACTTGGAATAGCAACATTATATCAGTAATCAATGCGTCTAAAGAAACAGGAGTGAAGTTAATTATATTCTCAACGTTAGAGAATTGTCTGTTTAGAGCACGTGGCCGCGTTCAAGTTTGCATTGTTTTGTAGCTGTCCCTATCCGAGCCCTATCCTACCCGAGCGCGTACGGTGAGACAGCATACACTACGCGAAGTTATCCACCCGTTATTTGGATGTTTCGTAGTCCCGTGATCATTTGAAGGATACAGTATATTATGTAGCCATTTTTTTAATACAGTATATTAATAAAATTTCTGATGTCGGCGGTTTTTCCAAATTGTTCTAAATTGATTCATACTCTTGTAAAACAGGTTTAAAGTTGGGGCTTTTTATTACCGAAAAATACAATAATTTGATGCCCTGTAACTCTGGAAGTTTATACTTTAACGAAAATCTGACTCGCCACCGACACAGATATTTAGTTCTAGATTGTGTCTTGAAAATTTCATTGACTTTTATCGCTTATTACTCAAAATATGACTGGACTACGTTTGTATGGGCGCTTTGACAACAGCAAATCCTCTCAAGAAAAAAAAAATATAAAAAAGAACCAACTTCATGTACTAACAAGTAAATGCGTTCAAAAGGCACTGGAAAATGACTTCAATGTCCTAAAAGTCTACTTTTACTAAGGCAAATTTAAGGTGTATATCGTTTTCTCATGGATGCCGTTGTCAGAACTGGACCAAAAATGGTACCACACGGAAAGCACAATTACAAATTTGTATGTATGTGTGTGTGAGTGTGTACGTGTGTGTGGTAACTTATATCAAATTTTGTTATATAACGATGTTGTAAAATTAGAAGCGTACCAACTCCATGCCGAGGCTCTAAGTATTATTACATTTGTAGACCCTTTTTTTAAATCACAGTCAATCGTCACAATTTACAAGCCAGTTCTATGAGTTTCGTTGGTCTATGGTCGTTACGTAAGCATACGGTTGGATCCAAACTTTGCTTCGCTGACGTATTGTTTCCGGTTTCAATATGGAGCCAGCTTTGTCGCAGCGCCCGACATTTTTTCTGATGAAAGGTATTCTTCAAATCATGCGAAAATACCAACATCTCGTAGAGTGCAGTATTCTAGGTAGAAAATACTCTAGTAGTTCCGCCGCCTCCTCAAAATACTGTGTTAGAAATAGGACAAGTATTTTCAAGCGATTTCAAAAAGGAGGTGATTATCAATTCTACTGTATACTTTTTTCTGAAATAAACTGACTTTTGTAATGCTATAGGACGCTGAAAGATAATGAGAATCTCTAAGTATGTGTTTCTTTATGGCTTTATCTTCACTTTGCAAATACGAAAATACTTCTTAAAAATCATATTTTCTCAGACTATTGTTAATCAACATAAGGTATGGCAATATAAATTGCCTTAATTAATAGGTAATAATTATATTGCAAGTTCTCAACTGGCTTTTTTAAATCCTCGCGATTATTTTAAAATGATCTAAATGTGGGTTTTCGCTTTTCTAAACGCAGAGCATTCCCAACCATTTCCCGACCCTATGGCACTAATATTAGAGTTCCAGATTCTAGATAGCTATACCGTATATAGGAGATAGTAGTGAGGTACATGACACTTCGATAGATAAAACAAAAGTAAAAATAATTTTATTTGTTCCTATTTTTGACACGGTATACAAGAAGTATATATTACTCAAAACTAACGGAACAAAACGGCCGATGGGCTCAGGTCTACCGTTGGCAAGCCGCCGACAGACCTGCTCTTCAGCCCACGCCTGTACAATATATGATGAAGAGTAGAAGAGACACTTTGATAGAAGAGAATACCATACTTGGTATATTATTATTTTTTTGTTGCCTAAATATGCATGCAATATGATAAAATAATGCAATATGTGCATTATTTTATCTTTAAGTTAATTTTAAGCATAGCAGTTAAGTTTTAAGTTAACAGTTATTTATGCTTTTAAAAGTAGTACAATTGAATTTGTCAATCTCTACTTCTCAGTAATTCTGATTAGTATCAGAAGAAAATCAGGAAAACTGATTTTCTTCTGCTATAGATAATGTTCAGTTTTACTGCTAGTAGGATTTGATCCGAAAAGCGTTGTCTATCACATATCACTGGCTCGGCAATGCCCACGGGCTCGGTACTCTCCACGTACGCACTCGCCCACGGCTCTCATGAGCTGTCACTCACTGACACTCTGACACTGACGTTAAGCATACCAACCCATAGACACACGAGCCAGTGTGTGTATGCTGTACCAAATCACTGTATTTCTCGTACAAATCAAAACATATTGCTATAATTGTTGTTTTTCCTTATTTATCCATCAGATTTTCTATCATTTAGGGCAACGGAAAGTTCCCAAACGCCGAGTTTTTCTTGGGTCCATTTTCCGTAGCAATAAATAGCTTTTTTGTCGAGTGCGAGAATGTTTGTAGAAATAACTCTTGAAAGAAAATTATGTTACGATATTTGAGAGCCCGAAGAAGAAGCGAAGTGTGTCGTATTGTAAATTGGCAGGTTTTTTTTCCTTTCTAAACGGTAACTACTTTGTTCAGATTACTGTAAGACGGCTGAGTACTGGCCTTTCAGAAGTCAACGGTAATTGACTGTTATTGGCCTTCTAATAATGAGGTATCAGCACACATCTAATGGTAACTAGGTGGAGTGTTAAACAATAATAATTAAACGCATTCAAAAATAACTAGAAACCGACTTCAACTGCCCTAAAAGTCTATAGCATTCATCCTCTAAAATGTAAAACCTTTAGAGGTAGAATTGTCATATGTATATGATTTTCGTTGATTTTCTCAATTTCGATAAAAAAAAATATCGAACCACCTTTGAAACATGTTCTACAAAATAAAAAGGAATCATAAAATGGATTCATAATTGGCGGAGTTATCGCGTACATACATACAAATGTTGCTCGGTTATATATACACAAGAATTGCTCGTTTAAAGAGGTATATTCGAGATTAGACAATTATATTTCTTGAGCGTAAATTGCGTGAATGACTCTAAGAGAAGATGATGGTCCTTGGTGCTCCGAAGCGAAGGCTTTCTTTAAAGTGCTCTGCCGCCGTCTAAGGGAAAAGGGTTGCGATCACCGCTCCGGATCGTACCTGGCTCAACGTATCTCCCTGGCCATTCAGCGGGGCAACGCTGCCAGCATCATGGGTACGTTTGAGCCGGGTAATCGATCCGGTTTTATAGATTAGTTTTTAATTATGTTTTTTTAAGTGTAAAGTCTTGTGTTTAAATAATATAGTGAAATAAATTACACATTGTAAATTATATTATAATATATATTTTGTATTTAAGCGTATGAAAATCATTTATTTAGGTAAAAAAGAAGTTTTAAAATAATATGCATAGCTCTGTAAATAGAAAAATTAAATGCTATGCTAATAAAATGTTTGCATGCAGAGAAATGTGATACTCAAAACTTTTCTGAATAATGATGTCCATGTTCGATACAATTAAAGTCATGTTTACCTTTGTTCTCACGGCTTCTAGGTGATCATCATCAATCATCAACAGCCTATATTCGTCCCCACAGCAGAGACTCAGGCCTACTCTCCTACAGAGAGTGTATGGGCCATAGTTCACCACGCGGGCCCAGTGCGGATCGGCGGACTTCATGCAGGTTTATTCACAATGTTTTCCTTCACCGCTAAGCAATCGGATAATGTACTTGAATTGAAAACCAACTCATAGGTATTCCCAAATAACTAGCGGAAGAGCGGGGCCTCCTGATACAAGTTTTTTTTTTTACATGAAAGGAGTGTCTCAAAAACTTTAATTTAATGTAAATGTGAAAGGAGATAATTTTTTTTCTTTTTTTTTTCTCATAGGTACACGGCTGGATTCGAACCCGGAACCCTCAGATTGAGAGTCCGCGCCTTATCCACTACGCCACCGACGCTTCCTACTCGTATATGATATCCTAGATGATGCTCCATCCCAACTGTAATAAATATATGGGTCCCATGTTTAAATTTTGAACCATTAAATGAGGCCGAAAAGAAGCCCAATATTTCGCCCACATAGGAATGTCGCTCGATAAAACATTTCCTCCTAAAATATTCAATGACGGTATTTCGACAGATAAAACGAGAATGTCGAGCGCCGCGGTCTACGGTTTTCTGTATTTTTCTGGTCACGCCAAATTAATGTCGGCAGGCTGTCGGTCGATATCAATTTGTGTCGTTAGTGTTTTTGGGGAACATGAAATTCTCTTGCATTGTTAACTAGCTTCTGCCCGCAGCTTTAGAATGTGATACGTGGGAACTGCACGTTTGATCGAGATAAAATATAGCCTATGGCCTTCCTTGGCCCTTCAACTTTCAACAAAAAATTCCACTACCTTTTGTTTCACGACATCTACCGTTCCTCATTTACTTTGCTAAGTTTGTTGTAATCTTCAAAAGGCATTGTCTAAGAAATGTGCTTTCTTTTCTTTTGGAATTTATGAAAATCCTGCATGTGTGAAACGTCACGTCACTGAAACGAAATAGGGTATTTGACAGCATGCGATCTACTGACGACATCCGCATTGAATATGACTTTTGGATACCAGCTATTTAGTCAGTTAAGAGAAGTACTGGATATTTTACGAGAAAATCGACAAAGAAATTATTTTTGTCTACTTTAGGCACGTGATCGTAAACGGCTGTAATTGGCCGAATAGTTGATGACGTCAACTGCTTGTAAACAGTTGCATGTAGACTAGTCAACAACCAAAGTTTACAAGCAGGTGACGTCATCTAGTAGGGGGACGTCCTAGAACTCGTTTCCCGGTAAGTAGTCGCGACTAGAATACTCTTACCATACTGAGAGAAATTGACAAAGTTTTCTTACTCAGAGCTTGGCATTGGATCAAAGGAACCATGAAAATAAAGAACAGATAGAGCCAGGGGTAGCTAATCCTTGGGGACTGGCGAAGAGAAATATTTGGCATTTTATTTCAACAATGTAAGATCAGACAATGAATTAAAACACGGCCTTCTGTCAACAAGCTCATTATTTTAAAACGAAAGCTCTGATTGCTGAAAATGAACAAAGGAGTCCCTAAACGGCGCAATCTTCGTCCATATTGAATTCACAGTGACGTCATAAAGCCAACATCTATAATGATGAGGCTGGTGATCAATTGCATAAGTCCACTTTTTTTACTGAAGATCAACCAACACTTAATAGTATAAGTGAAGTGAGAAGGTACCTATTTACTCTTCTTTTGAAGAATTTAGACATTACTCCTTCCCATAGGTCGCCATTAGACTTTTTGAGAGGATTTTCTGGAAACTGCAGCAGACTTAGTTCGATGTACGGAATATGTGATTACAGTAATAAAACCGAGTATTAACTAATTTTAATTTACGCAGCAAAAAGAATTTAATCGACAAAATATGGGTACCTACACATGACGGAGGATATCATTAAACACAAACCATTTTCTATGCAAGCAGCAGTCACCACATATAAAATTCCAAATTCACTAGTGCCTGTGCGACACAGTCGCCTCGGTTTAAGTTACTGTCGGCATCGTTTGCGGGGGCGGTGTTACACAAAGGCGGTAGATCTATCTATCAATCTAAATCCGTTAACACATAGAAACACGTATCTTTTCCGGAAATATGGCAAATGGGCTTCTTTCGATAGCGATCTATTTTCCAAACAATATTTAACCAATATCTGAACAATAGCAGCTATTTTAAGAATTTTTACTTGTTTTCGCATTGTATTCCTATAATGTGAAAGTCTTGTCGCGAAAGTTTTCGTGCCACCCTGTATAAGCTCACAATGGAGTGTAAAGGTAGGGAAAACATCTACAGGCTGTTGTTTGGTTTATCTTGGGAGCTAATAAAAGTTCAATATCGAACCAATTTGCTCGTAAAACTTGGGTGCTCGCGAAGAAAATCCAGTTTGCAGACGCAATTTGTTGTATAGCTTTGTAGTACTTTAAAATATTTTTTTAAATAGCTTGTTGTTGACGGTGGACCCGGGACCAGGGGCATGGAATTGTGGCTTAAATGAATATACGGTTTTAATACTGTTATTCAAAGGAAAAAAATTATTTCTACAACATTTACATAGCAACAACGAGAGATGAATTTACAAGAAGTGAAAATAAAAACAAAAGCAAATCAAAAACCTATTCTAAAACAAATGAATATACATGAAAAGTGGCCAGCGAACAAGAAGGCAAAACACATCTCATCATCATCATGTACAGCATGCGGCAGTCCACTGCTGGACGTCACTCGATTCGGTCCTCTGCTCTCCGCATCCATTCACGTCCGGCTACCCTACATCGTCTTTCCACCTCGCCAGGGGACGTCCTACACTACGTTTGCCTAGACATGGTCTCCACTCGAGAACTCGTCTGCTCCAGCGACTGTCGGTCCTTCGGCAAATATAACAAGCCCACTGAAACTTCAGTTTGCTAATAAGGTGAGCTATTTCGGTCACTTTGGTTCTCTGACGGATCACTTCGTTCCGAATGCGGTGCATCAGAGAGACTCCGAGCATAGCCGGAACCATTTGTAACACTTGTATTGTTTTTATTGGACTGATAATAACGAAAGAGGGTAATGTATTTGTTTATAATGTAATATAGTAATATATAGTTTATACGGCTGGTATGTACCATTAAAAACTATCGGGCGAAATCCGATTAAAATTCGAATTTCAGATTCATATAATTTGCACATGTCCCGAGCCACTTGCGTCCAGCTACTCGCCGCGACCTAGTAGGACGGCGCGGCAGAAGTTCGCCACTTCAGCTATGTGTGTGTCGTCAGCTTCCTCATAGAGCTAGGGGAATTCTACGCATGCCAAATTTTAAGGCAATTTAGGAGCAATCAAACTTTAGCATTCATAATTTAGCAGCAACCATGACTCAGTTACAGCGAGTTGTTTTTAGTGTGTCAGCTGGAGACATGGGTCTTCAGCTGACACATGCCAGGAAGGCAAACCAGTGAGGTTAGGGCTTTAGACTACAGTCAGGCATTTAAAGGACAATTACAGCAATGAGAGCCAAAAAAATTAACGATCACATTGATAAACTGTTGGATCTACGAACGAAATACCGTGTGTAAGCTGGCGACCCGTGTCACCAGCTTACACATCTGGATCTTCGTAATTATTCAAGTTACGATTATGTATTGTACCTCATATTTTAGGGCAAAATAGCAGCGCCAGGCGCCAAAATTTTCGAATCTCTAGTGCTAAAACTGTTTGAGCTACGAGCCGATATGTGTGTGTAAGCTGGTGACATGGGTCGCCAGCTGACACATGTTGTATCTCTGAAACTACATAAGTGAGAACTTCGTTTTAAAGATCAGGTGAGACCATACAATAGGAGCGTTCATGAGTCAAAATTTCAAATCTCCTGGCTGTCTAGATTCAAAGTTATAAGCAAAAAACTATTTTCCCGCCAAAAAATTCAAAATAATCGCACGGACGCCGCTGAGCGCGCCGTTGCCGTTCCGTGCGCTACGCTATTACAATAGAGTTTCAACTTAGCCGTCATTGTTTTAAAATTCATTTTAACCTGCACTTTCGTATCGATTCAATTGGTACATTGAGCGTATTAGACCAGGAGCCGACTGAAATAAGCAATGGTATACTACCGATTAACTTCATAGAGAGATTACGAACGATCTTCACCAAATTTGAGGTCTAGCTAGAATCTAACCCTTCACCGTTGGTGCATAATTCAAATCTACTAATTTGACTAATACGGAATCAAGATTTAGTTTAGTAATGAATCAACATATAAGAAACTAGCTTCTTCCCGCGGCTTCGCCCGCGTGGACTTTAGGGTTTATCCCGTGAGAACTACATGGCGTAGTACTACAAAATATCAAACTGACGCGAGACTTCCTGTCGATGACGTACCATTCTTCTAAAATCGCGATCAAAATACGGGGGTGGGGGCAAGAGGGTGCAACATTCTCAGACATACCAAATATATGTAGAAAAACACAAAAATTGGTCAAGCTGGTCAAGCAGGAGTGCGACTATAAACACCTTGACACGAAAATTTAATATATTAGATTGGATTGGGGGATTTTTTTAAAACGCTAAAACACGTCATTTTTATTTTTAGTTCATAACACTGAGTATCAATTTTCATGATATTGACTTCAAAAACAACAGAGTTCCCATACTAAATTTCATCCCCATTATATATCCATGAAACACGTAATCCTTCCTTTGTTTGAAATCTAATCGCTTACCAATTTTCATGGGGCATTCTTTTTATTCCTTGTTGATTGCTGTGCAATTGCATGGATGTCAAACAGACTCATGCTTTACTATATCTGATTAGCTCATCAATTGAAAGGCTCCAGGTATATATAGAGCTGTAAAATAATTTCAATTTCACGTTTTATTTAGACGGTGGCGCCATCTATCGGTGAGGTGTTAAACTATTTAGACAACCGTAACCACAGAAAACAAAATTTCAATATCACGTTTTATCTAGACGGTGGCGCCATCTATCGGTGAGGTGTTAAACTATTTAGACAACCGTAACCACAGAAAACAAACCTAAATGAATTAGTATTCAACTAATTTTATGGACTTTATATCGAATCAACAGCCTAAAAAATAAGTTTCAAGCTTCTAGCTCTAAAAATAATGATACCTCTATACGACTTTTCATCTCCCCTTTCAACCCCTTTCAACAAAACCCTTTTTTCGCATTAAAAGTAGCCTATGTTCTTTCTCAGGGTCTAAAGATTGTCTGAGCCAAATTTCATCAAAATCGTCTGAGAGGTTTAAGCGGGAAAGCGTAACAGACAGACAGAGTTACTTTCGCATTTATAATATTAGTAGGGAAAAATAGGGAATAGTAAGGATAACACTTTACGGTGTGATATAACATAGTATAATAGGTATATGTGCAACATATACAGCTTATATCAATACGATCAATAATTGTTGAGCTCGGTATTTAGTATATTTTCAGTAGCAATTATTGAATAAAACATGATATCGATTTCTCAAACATTTATTTTTAGTTATTTTCATATACCTCTTATATTGTGTTATATCACACACACCATAAAGTGTTATTATAAAGTGTTATTTCTTGTATGTTGATTCATTACTAAACTAAATCTTGATTCCGTATTAGATAAATTAGTAGATTTGAATTATGCACCAACGGTGAAGGGTTAGATTCTAGCTAGACCTCAAATTTGGTGAAGATCGTTCGTAATCTTTCTATGAAGTTAATCGGTAGTATACCATTGCTTATTTCAGTCGGCTCCTGGTCTAATACGCTCAATATACCAATTGAATCGATACGAAAGTGCAGGTTAAAATGAATTTTAAAACAATGACGGCTAAGTTGAAACTCTATTGTAATAGCGTAGCGCACGGAACGGCAACGGCGCGCTCAGCGGCGTCCGTGCGATTATTTTGAATTTTTTGGCGGGAAAATAGTTTTTTGCTTATAACTTTGAATCTAGACAGCCAGGAGATTCGAAATTTTGACTCATGAACGCTCCTATTGTATGGTCTCACCTGATCTTTAAAACGAAGTTCTCACTTATGTAGTTTCAGAGATACAACATGTGTCAGCTGGCGACCCATGTCACCAGCTTACACACACATATCGGCTCGTAGCTCAAACAGTTTTAGCACTAGAGATTCGAAAATTTTGGCGCCTGGCGCTGCTATTTTGCCCTAAAATATGAGGTACAATACATAATCGTAACTTGAATAATTACGAAGATCCAGATGTGTAAGCTGGTGACACGGGTCGCCAGCTTACACACGGTATTTCGTTCGTAGATCCAACAGTTTATCAATGTGATCGTTAATTTTTTTGGCTCTCATTGCTGTAATTGTCCTTTAAATGCCTGACTATAGTCTAAAGCCCTAACCTCACTGGTTTGCCTTCCTGGCATTAAATGGCCTAAATTATGAATGCTAAAGTTTGATTGCTCCTAAATTGCCTTAAAATTTGGCATGCGTAGAATTCCCCTAGCTCTATGAGGAAGCTGACGACACACACATACTTCAGCTCACTGACTCATCGAGTCGGTGACCTTAGTTCGACTATGGATGAAGTGGCCTGCCTTTCTATATTCTATAGGTTGTTTGTAGAGTGCGCACAAGAGCTGTTCATATTGATTCCACCATCGCCATTTAAGTATCGATCCAACAGACGAACAGCAGGGCTCCACCAGTACGTAGTTGACATCCCTATGGCTCGCACTAAGCGCTTTGCTTCTAATTTTATCATGCGTACAGCCAGGGAGTGGAACGCGCTGCCGGCGTCTGTATTCCCTGAAAACTATAACTTGGGTGTCTTCAAGTCGAGGGTGTACAGGCACCTTCTAGACCAACGCGCACCATCGTAGGCCACATCGTCGCTTACCATCAGGTGAGATCGTGGCCAAGCGTTGATCTATACTCTGTAAAAAAATCCTCATTCCGTATTCTATCACGTAGAGGAATGCCGAGCATAGCTCGTTGAGTGACTTTGAGCTTGTGTGTGAGTCGAACCTATACATGAAAATAACTGGCAGAGATTGGATTTTGTTAGTTCCACACATTTCCTGCAATATGCTTGTCATGGACACCATTTTATTATTATTTCCGAAGTTAGCTTATTCATGGGTCGGACGATTAATGACAGCGCGTGTGGAGGTGTGGCCGGACGAGACAAATGTGTGTGCTAGCGTACGTACACCGAACTATAGTCTATAGCGTACTATAGTCCGTTCACTAAAGTAGTGTGACGCCCGAATGGAATATGCGTTTACTGTAATAAAAATATCTTAGTTATCAGCCCGTGACTCTCCATGCTGCTGATAGGCCTCTCTCAAAGTGCGCCACTTCCAGTCCTCAGTCTTCCTCATCCACTCGCTTGCCGCTATCGTCTTAAGGTCGTCAGATCAGCGGGCTGGAGGACGTCCCACCCCACGTCTCCCGGTCCGAGGTCTCCATTTCTGAATTTTTCTGCTCAAGCGACCGTCTGTTCGTCTACAGATGTGGCCTGCCCATAACCACTTCAGCTTGTTGCTTCGAGTAGCTATCTCTGTCACCTTTTTACGTCGGTGGATTTCATAATTCCTGACTTTGTTGCGCAAGGATATTATAAGCATAACCCTCTAAAATATGGGTACACATGGCGGAGTATAAAATTGTACACAAAACATTTTCTGTACAAACAGCAGTCACCATAAAGTCACAAACACAATCTGACTGCGATGCCTCAATAAAAAATTCCAGAGGCTGTACGACACATCTGGCCCGGTTCGAGCTCGTGTCGGAGTCGTTGAACAGAGGCGGCGTTTCACAAAAGCGACACTATTTTAGCGAACGGACTATACCATATATCTACACTGTATACATATAATAATTATGTATTCTTTTCTGAGTTCTTGTGTAACTATACAGAGCGAAGTCGTTAACTTAGAAGCCAGTAATTTTGTAGATAGATGGGGAGTAAGAGTTCTCGACTGGCGATCACGTACCGGGAAACTTGTACCGGGCCGGCCCCGTAATAGATTATTTTAACCATTTCCGTGGCTTAATAATCCGAAGGTCCCGTGTTCGATTCCAAGTGGAGGTTCTGTCGGTACTCGGTCTGTTTAGTGGTAGGGGATTTTCTGTGTCCGGCTAGCTAGCTACCACCATGCTATCTAAGTCTGCCGCTAAACAGCTGTTTTGTTCCGGTATGTAAGGTAGCAGATCCAGCGCCAGATAAAGTTGGATCGGCGACGTGGTAAATATTGCGGAGAGTCGCTGAGTGCAGGCGGCTTGGGGACGATCGTTCTGTCATACCATGAGGGAGGTCTATGGCCAGCTGTGAACGTTTTCCGGTTGATTTTGATGACCTATTACGGACCATGAGATACAGTCCGCTAAGAGATACACATACGGACGGACAGCGAAGGCTTATAGTCATAGATTACAGCTTTCTTAAGGTATTTATAGTTAGAAATTTAGGTATCGCACATTTCACTTAAGGGAATGTAAACAGATTGTTTTTTGTGTTGTTTTATGTATGTGTCAATGAGTAGGAACCAGGTCCAGCTGAACCCTCGCTGCGGCTCCAGCTGCAGCACGTGCTGAGCTGGCACCTGTTCGATAACAAATGTTCTATTTACTTATTCTATTTTATGTGTGCTTTGTTTGTGTTGCTGTTGTGTTTATTTATATTTATATTTTATGCCGAATAAAGTCTTTGAATTTGAATTTGATTTAGAAATAGTAAAATTTGAACGCCGAATAAATTAGTCGCGGTCCAGAAATGAAATGAAATGAAAATTTATTAGCCAGTATGCATGATGATACATAGATGTTACATAAAGTTGTTGTCCATAATACAGCCTACCTATCTCAGGTATGCAAATGGCTGACCAGGTGAAACCACTCCACCCGATTTCTTTATTCTAAACGAGTCTGGGGTCCCAAGATAGCTTTAGAGTCCTTAGGAAATTCATGCACCTTCAGTGTACGCGTTTCAAGTGTACCGCTGTAGATCCTGGCTAAAATAAAAAACAGGAATAACAGTGGGAGCGGAGAGAAGGTAGTCCAACTTAAAATCGGCGCTGTGGTCATTGTGTTACAGCATCAGGCTGAGCTGGTAACGTTTTCCAAGTTGACTTAATTTTACTGGAATTTTTTGCCGTGTGTGGGTGGGTGTATATTCTGTATGTGTCTTGTATTGTATTATAATTGTACTTATTTGTTATAAAATATTTTCTTTCTTTCTTCCGTAGGATTCCGTTGATTACTCTTTAGGTACAGATCCCTAAAAATGTTTGTCTCGTCTTGTCACTTCGCATTTATAAACGCCTACACTTTCACCAAAGACGAACGAGCTTTATAGTTTATAAGATAAACATGACTGTCAACAGCTTTGAGCAAAATATACCCAATAGCTTTTACCCAAGTTTCATGAAGGACAGAAGTTCAAAAGGGGTCTCGACCCTAACAAAGACCACATAGCGCTGGTATTTCATTAATTAAATGCCAAAGTAATTTAATTGAACCCGCTTCTGATTTACGCGTCCGTGACCACGTGCGACGCGGGAACACGTGCTCGTGACCGCGTGATTCCATCACGTACATCACTGTATCTGAGAATTAGCCGTAACGATGTATGTTTTGAAGGGCCAATATAATTCTCATTGACAATACTCTACATAAATGCGAGGCTTTCATTAGTATGTCACTTCTTTAAGGGTATTTTTTACAGAATTGAATGTCGGAATTATCTACAGCTTTAGGTCCTTCACTGTTACATTAATGAAATGAAATCATTATTTGAATAAAATATGGTAGAGAACGAGATGTTAAAATTACATGAATAATATCAGATAGCATATTTTACCGACATTTTGCATGAAAAATTTAATACCCTTTAACATTAATAATAACCTTAATCAAATTCCGATATATATCAAATTTCCTTTTTTTTATTGTTAAAATTTAATGTGTTAAAAATTACAAGGAATGTAAAAAAACCACGACAATGTCATTTATTTCACAAATAATGTTTGGTATGTTGTCTCAAATAAAACTAACTAATCCCGCTTCTGATTTGTGTACGCGCCCGTGACCACGTGACAGGAGTGCACACGTGCACTCGTGACCGCGTGATTCAGTCACGTACATCACAATATCTGTGAGAATGCCTCAACAATGTATGAGTGTTTCGTGTGATGTGCCGCTTTATGAGGTCTCATGTCCAGCTGTGGACATATATAGACGATTTCGGTACCAAAAATCTTTCATTATAGGTAGATAACCAATAAATGTTATATTGTCTCGGCTTTCTAACAGGACCCCCTACCAATTTCATTCCGCAGGTGTCGTAAAAAGCGAATAAGAAAATAAGTTCAGGAGATGTTCCGCAGCAACTCACTATGTAACATTTTGAATTGAATTATATACCTGATGTATTCAATTATTAAAGAAATGTACATGGATACTTTTACATTTCATGTTCGTAAAAAACGTCTGACAGAATTAACACAACTATGACATAAACTGTCAAGAACCATTATGACATTAGAAAGATTAAATTCTAGTGCATTTAAAATTACATAACGATGTAATTAACTGTAGAAAACCATTATCATAATGAAATTAAAAAGAGGTGTTTCAAATTCGGTCTGCACTTGTACACTATTTACAAATTCTAGTAATAATCTAAATATATATATAGAAAAATACTGTAATTACATTTTTGCATGTATTTTAATTGCACAAAATCATTCTTATTGTACTAAGTGACAGCGTCAAATGTCATTTAATTGACGCCATCTTTGTTTTCAGCGTCAAATCTTACCTGTTTCGTGCGTTTTATATGTTTTTTATACAAATAAACTAAACCAAAACATACAAATATGGTAACTCAATAACTGTTATTTGATAATGTCCTTTTAAAATTATAAGTGTACAAGACCAGGCCTAGGCTTCATACATTCGCGGAACGTGTCATTTATTTGCAATAAATATGGCGCTTACAAGATGGAAGGTGCTTATGAATAGTTCTCACATTTAACCCGAGTCGGGCATGCAAATATTGCGTATTGTTTTAACTATACCTAATACTATTTTATCAGTATGTATTTACTTACAATGTCAAAAGGAATGTCCAAATTAAAAAAGGCGAAAAATAATATATCAAAAAATGACAGCAATTTTATAAAAGTATTTTAACCATGTCATTAATATTCGCTTAAACAATTCGAGTGGTAATAATTTTATGTCATCTGGTAAAGTATTAAAAAATTTAAAAAGCGAAAAAAGACCTCTGTAGAATGTTTATTCACAAATTCGTATAGGTATCATTAGAGCAGCTGTAGACCACTGAAACCTTTTAATGAAGTATCGAGGGCCATTGTAATATTTTTCGCTGAATATTTTGTTTCGATCCTACAACAACACTCGAAAGTTTTTCGCAAGCCCTCAGGGAATTATTTTTAATTGAGCTCCGAGCGCCCTCGTTCGCTTCAACAGGGGAAGTTATTGCACGTTATTGTCAAGAACTTTCCTCTCAATAGTTTCTATTGAGTTTCTCGCTGAAGTTCCATTCAGAAACTGATAAAAACTACACAGAGGCGTAGCCTAGTGTAGGGCCACAAAGGGCTGAAAATATTTCAATTTACATCTAGCAAGCATGCTGAATGCGAGCGGGGGTACCCAGCGAGAAGAATTAAGAGGATTTGCTGTTGTCAAAGCGCCCATTCAAACGTAGTCCAGTCATATTTTGAGTAATAAGCGATGAAAGCCAATGACATTTTCAAAACACAATCTAGAACTAAATATCTGTTCAGAGTTACAGGGCATCAAAGTATTGTATTTTTCGGTAATAAAAATCCCCAACTTTGAACCTGTTTTACAAGAGTATGAATCAATTTTTAACAATATACTGTATTGAAAAAATGGCTACATAATATACTGTCTCCTTCAAATGATCCCTGGACTACGAAACATCCAAATAACGGGTGGATAACTTCGCGTAGTGTATGCTGTCTCACCGTACACGCTCAGGTAGGATAGGGCTCGGATAGGGACAGCTACAAAACAATGCAAACTTGAACGCGGCCACGTGCTCTAAACAGACAATTCTCTTAAAGATTCCCCGGCTGATGACTATGATGCCATCTTATATTCATAAATGGTATTCCATAAGACCATCTCACCTCACAAACTCACATTACTTTATCACGTAGATTAGGTTCGCATAGCACAGGTCTAGAACCTAAAATATTGATAATACTTATTGAAATAGATACAAATACTTTCATTTATTAGTTTGCATTTTCAAAAGGACTAATGTAAGACACTATAGCACTAATTAAGACCCTAAATGTACCACATTTTCTCAGACAAAAAACCGTTCGTTTCAACACATATTTAATTTAATTTGTTTTTATATCATACTTTCACTTCTGACTGTCTAAAATTCCGTTTTTTTAGAGGTTAAATGGTCCCAATCGACTGAATACATGAGGTTCTAGGTACTAACATCCATACTAATATTATAAATGCGAAAATGAGTCATCATAAAAGCGGAAAATGGAATCAGAAGATTTCAGGAAAGAAAATAGCAACATTTAGGGAATCATAATAGTAATTCAGGACACGTTGCTCAAGGAAATGGTAAACAAAATGAAAATAACATACATTCTCATTGAAAGCCTTTTTTGAAGTCGGTTGGAAAAAAAATGTCTCAAATAAATATCAATATAAAAGGTTTGGATTAACAGTACACGTGAAAACCTACAAATGGCTCCCACTTGGCCTTCGTCACACCCGATGAGAAAGCCATTGGATGCTAGAATCCTTAAGCTAAAGAGACGCTGTCTGCTACCTACTATACATAAAGTCTAATAGAAAACCATTTTTTGAAGTCGGTTGGAAAAATGGTCTCCCAGGCAAAGGTCACCAACAGCAGTGCAATCCCAGATGTTTACATTCCATAATTCACTTACAATACGCTTGTATCTAAAAAGTTGCAGAAATTAATTTCCAATAGCTTCCTGTTATAAAAAAAAACGTAACCGGCCGTGTAATAAATCGTTGTTTACCGAAATTAAAGCACGATCCTAATTTATAACTAACAGGGACGCGGTGTCGTGAAAAATTACCCTGCGATAGATCGGGGCTTGCTTTATGCCATGTAATATAGGCGATTTACAAAAACATAGGTTTATAGACTGCACGAAATTTTGCAATGAATTTGTTAAATACTTTGAAAGGACTTATTTTATTATTATATATTAAAATATGTGTTTACTTAGGTTAGGCCGAGCCTTGAACGAGGGGGGCGCTCTTGTTGAAATTTGATACAAATTCATAAATAATTAATAAACAATCTTACGACATCTCAATAAATATCAAATTTTTCTATGCGACACGTTGTAACATACCGGACTTAAGAATTGTTATATAATATGCGTTCCATAATCTTTTGTAACATAACCTTGACCTTGAACACTCCTGTCTCTTACGATTCTGATCAAGCGTATAGCTATAATGATTTCATAGAAAATATAACACCTTAAACATTTACAAACGAATTCCACGCTTTAACATATCAGCTTTATGGAGAAAAAATTCATTCCATAACCTTTTATAACATAACCTTGACCTTGAACACTACTGTCTCTTATGATTCTGATCAAGCATATAGCTATAATGATTTGATGGAAAATATAACACCTAAAGCAATTATGACCGAAATCCACGGTGTAACATAACAGCTTTATAGAGAAACTAGCTTCCGCCCGCGAATTTGTCCGCGTGTACTTCAGGATTTATTCTACTTGTTCGGTAGGCATAGAGGTCATCTATCTCCATTTCCAGCATAAGGTACAGAATAGTGTTTATTCTGTTACGTAGGCTAATAGTTTAAAGAAACAAAAGAAATTTCAATATCTGACGTAGTACATTCAAATAGTCTTCACACCAATATTATAAACGCGAAAGTTTGTATATACGAATTACATATTCTATGGTCGGTTGCTAGGCAACGCGTTTTTGTTATGCCCAAATTGCCCATGTAATCCCACTAATATTATAAGTGTGATTTTGTACAATTTACACAATATGTCTTTATAAATTATAGCCTATATGTTATTCTGATGTATAAGTTATATTATTGTAAAGTTTCATTCAAATCCATTCAGTAGTTTTTCCGTGAAAGCGTCACAAACATCCAAACTTTCACACTTATAATATTAGTAGGATTATGGGTTCTATAACCTTTTGTAATATGACCTTGACCTTTAATCCCACTGTCTCTCACAGCTTGGACCACACAGTAAAGGTCAGGTGAGATATTAACCACACCTGGCATGATTGTGAGAACAGTACGGGTAACAAGACCGTGCAACGTACTCCGTACTGGCGACGTACTACGTCCAAGCAATGTTACTGAAAATTATGTGGCACTCGTTTCTACGTTACGTAAAATGGATTTTATTGAATTTAATGTAATAATTATTTGTGAATAATCCATAATATTACAAATTAATTAATTAATTACAAATTCGAAAGGGAATTTGTTTGTTTATCGTTTCTTCCCATCGTTACTTCATCGTCAGAATGCTTCGTATGTACATAATATGTTTTATCCAGATAAAGTTGGATAATATTAAAATTCGAAAGCTAGAAAATGTGAAAATATAAGGCAAGAGGGAGCTATTTGAAATGTAATAAAAATCGGCCAAGTGCAAGTCAGACTTGCGCACCGGGGGTTCCGTACAGAGTATGAATAATTAACATACTGAAAATCATAAATAATAGGTACGGTAATAAGCATTAAATAACACTGTAACAAGATGTAAATTAAATATTTAATACAGTACGCAATAATCATACGATTACCAAATATAGATAAGAACCACCGCAAGGAAACATGCTTTCAGGTAAAAAAAAACATCAAAATCGGTCCATCCGTTCGAGAGCTACGATGACACAGACATACAGACAGAGATTGGCGTCAAACTTATAACACCCATCTTTTTGCGTCGGGGGCTAAAAATTTGTATGTCGAATTGTTTAACAAACTTAACTTTGCAGTTGAAAGGAAATTCTAGTTGGGGGGCTCCCCTTTAATTTTTAATTTATTTTCATTTGTTGTTACAGCAGCGACATAAATACACAGTCTGAGTAAATTTCAACTGTCTCCTTGTAACGGATTATGAGATACAGACAGACGGATAATAGGGTTCCGCGAGTTGCCTTTCGGGTACGGAACCCTAAAAATATATTGTTAGCGCCGCGGAGAGTGCGGCCTTAATTTGTTTTACGGTACTGGCTGTAAATGGAACGCAGGGACGTATTTAAGAGCCAAAAGCTTTAAATTCTGTGTTTTAAAATTGTCGAACGAATGACGAAAAATGTACCCTTTTAAGATCACTCAAGGTTGCAATTTACTAAGGACAAACATAATTAAAAAATAAATACATAAAAATCTATTACGTTAAGTTCGTTTTAATGTTTTTAAGGTAAAACTAGGAAAAGCAGGGCCTCCTTACACAAGTAATCAGTACGCAAGAGGAGGTCCTGAATGTATTGTATAAATTCTAGTCTTTTTAAGAAAAATAAACTATTTTATTTATTACTAGCTTCCGCCCGCGACTTTGTCCGCGTGTACTTCAGGATTTATTCTACTTGTTCGATAGGCATAGAAGGCATCTATCTCCATTACCAGCATAAGGTACCAAATAGTGTTTATTCTGTTACGTAGGCTAATAGTTTAAAGAAACAAAAGAAATTTCAATGTCTGACGTAGTACATTCAAATAGTCTTCACACTAATATTATAAACGCAAAAGTTTGTATATACCAATTAGATATTCTATGGTCGGTTGCTAGGCAACGCGTTTTTGTTATGCCCAAATTGTCCATGTAATCCCACTAATATTATAAGTGTGATTTTGTACAAATCACACAATATGTCTTTATAAATTATAGCCTATATGTTATTCTGATGTATAAGCTATATTATTGTAAAGTTTCATTCAAATCCATTCAGTAGTATTTCCGTGAAAGCGTCACAAACATCCAAACATCCAAACTTTCACATTTATAATATTAGTAGGATTTTAAAAATTATAACCTCACGACTCGCGAATGTTTTTTCTGACGTCACTCGTTATTGATTCGATATTGCTTATGAAACGAATCGTCAGGAAAGAATTTTAGTTGAGATCGATTTAATGTATTTATTACATCAATTTGACATACCGTTGACTTTTGAGATCAAAATGTTTATATGAAACGTTTCCCAATGCCCGCTCTGTAACCTATTACTATGTTTAAATCTTTCTGACATATACAGATCAAAAATAAACAGAGAATGAAATAGAAGATTCATCCCTGTACAACGATTAGCGCCAAAGATAAAAGCGGAATAAATTAATTTAATATCAAAGTAATTGTCGTTAAATGTAATTACAGTCAAAGTTTAGCTTTTAACCTTTCGTTAAGTGTAATTTCTGACTCGAGAGTCGCTGAGATCGACCGCGGTAACACAGTTAACTATAATTAAGATAAAGTAGAGAGATACAAGAAATTCACACTAGTAAAAGTCAATTGCATGCAAAAATGTTACTACTAAAAACTTATTGGATGCAAAAAAGTCACCACAAATAATTAATTGGATTGCTAAAAGTCACTACTAAAAACTAATAGGATGCAAAAATGTCACCACTAATAATTAATTGAATTGCTAAAAGTCACTACTAAAAATTAATAGGATGCAAAACAGTCACCACTAATAATTAATTGGATTGCTAAATATCACTACTAAAAACTAATAGGATGCAAAAAAGTCACCACTAATAATTAATTGTATTGCTAAAAGTCACTACAAAAAACTAATAGGATGCAAAAAAGTCATCACTAAATTAGATTGCTAAACGTCACTACTAAAAACAATGCAATGGATGCAAAACTGACACTACTAAGAACTAATTAGATGCAAATATGACACTACTAAAAACAACAAAACTTGAAGCTGGTGGATTAGTGCATTTTATATGTTCGTCTGGCTAGCTACCTCTACCTCCAAACCGCACTGTCAATAGCACTTTTGTGTTACGGTATGAAATGTAGTAGAGCCAGCGCCTCATTAGGTTTACGCTTCGGGGTATGCACTTACCATCAGGTGAGATAAAGGCCAAGTGGAAAACCTATTTTACAGCGACTATCATAATTCATGATATGACGTCTTAGAAGAACGAAACCGATGTGACCTTGACTGAATTTTAGAAAACTGCAATCAAAGTCACTTTCGAACCGCAATAAAACGGAAGTAAAAAAGGTATGTAACCTCTCAGCATCCAGACGATTTAATGAAGGTCGTCGTCCATTACACAGACATAGTAAAGGGGTCCTTAAAACAAACTTAAACCAGAGTAAGTAACATTTTAACAGCGCCCTAGCGTTTATCGCTTGGCTCAAGGAAATCCTTGACACATTACCATTGGTCCCACATGTTGTATCTCCTCGGCAACTCGCTCGTTGGTAATTGATCTCACTGGCAACTCGCCCATACTCGAATACAATGTCGAAGAACGCCTTTTTGCTTCTACTCGATATTTAATATTATTTACTGTCCATCATCAGCTGACGTCACTTCAAAATAAAAGGTTTATGCGATGATTACAAGCAAACCATGACTCCTATCTTATGAAATTTTCCTTAGGTCACGTTTTACGACAAAAACGAGATAACACTGGGCGTTCTTATAATATAGAGACAATTATTTTATAAAACTAAATATCACCTAGGAAAATATCATGAGATAGGGTTAAAACTGCTGCCTATTAATTAACTAAATATTATTGATATTAAAATCAGCATAGCAATAACATATAGCCCTCATGTTAAATCTATATTTCGTGCCTTGAAGCGCCAATAGTTAACAAATACACATACATTTACATTTAATTTTATAATATTACAATGAAAACATTCAGATCAACTGTAGCCTCGGCTTTAGAATAAGATCACCGAGTGTCTTGGTGTCGTAAAAGGACATTAAGGATCCCGCAGCATCTACCTATGTAAAACAATAACTTGCATGAATCACCAACCCAAACCAAGCGTAACGGTCTATAACGAAAGCTCATGTCGTAGGTTAGAAGCTGAGAATGAGTATCATATCGAGCCATTTTTACAATCGAGTGACGATCGAGTTTCAGAAGTAATTCCTAATAGGTAATTGGCCGAAGCCACGAAGTCGTCTGAGGACTTCAAATACGCATTTTTATCGTCACTGAGCCGAGGGGACTCTCCTTTTGAGTACCATTGCCTTTTCTCCGTCACTTTTCAATATATCTCTCGAGTCTCAAACGTATCGCTCAAATTGTGAGATCGAACTCTTCTATGGTTGGTACAAGGATTGGGTTTCGGTTTCTTTTTTGCATATATACAATAGGCCTGTTTCCACTAATAACAAATTGCTTGGTTTATAGTTTCTAATTATAAATGAGGAGACGAAGATAGGAAAAAACTAGTATATTTCTCAAAAAAGTTAAAGATTATTAATATTTTTAGAAAATGAATTCGAAAAAAATAGGCATTAGGTCACGTGACAACGAACACGAAGAACGCGGCGCAAGAAAGTGTGACGTCACGCCTCGCAAAACATCATTGTTGTTGTTGACGTTTTCATATCACAGAGCAGGTTATTTCGCGAGCTGTGACGTCATTCAAGACGCCATGACACTATTCAGCGTTTTCGAGGGAAATCTAAATGGCTTTTTTAAAATACAAAATACGTAATGTAAATATTGATTTTTCTTTAAAATATAGTTTTTTTGGGATAAAATAGATATTAAAGTATATAATTAGCCAAGTTTTCAAATTTAGTCAACTAGCCTATTGGCAAATTTTCAGGTTCGTTGGAACTAAATCTCGAAATGGTTTTCGATTTAGATCAATATAATATTTTACAATGTTGTCAATGGGCTAGTTGACAGAGAATGAGATTGGTGTTAATTGATACCATAAAAGACAATGAGTAACTGCAAAAAACTTATAATTTTCATTTTAGGTAAGATAAATATATTCTTTCTATGCCATAAATGTGAAATTGAATTGAGACTTTATGGCTTTAAGAAAGAAAGACAAAAATTTATTTCGACACGATAAAACTAACTAATACTCTATATTAAAAAACAATTTTATGACGTGCCAAAAAAGGTCCCCACTCAGCTTATTGCCGCAGCAGATAGCCTGCTGCGACGCGGGTCTTCCGTGGGGCCTGAGAATTCTTATGCTATTGAAAACAAAAATAAATGTTTTAAGAGTACACACACTTTTAAGAAATTTGAAACTTTATTGTATTAAATACAATTTAACCTCAAACCAAGTTGGAGTCAACTTCCCTATTAAGCAATTTTCGTTTCTTTGGTCCTTTATTCTCTGCGCTTTTCATAAAGGATAGCAGTGACTTCACAAAAATTATAACAAATCTTAAAGTACAAATATTGCTGTTTGATACCAAAAATATTATCTCATCCCTTCCCTATAGATCCCTTCAAAAGATCGTAATGAATCATTCTTTTAGGAAGGCGTTTTTGTGTGAAGATAGGCAGACGTCCCGAGGCCTAGATTAATGAAGCTATTGCCCAATTTAGAGCCATTTACAGCTGCCAATGTTTCCATGAGCGAACCGACTAAGAAAAAACCGGCCAAGTGCGAATGGGTTTCGCCCACCGAGGGTCCTGGACATATTATACATATTCTGAAGTGACGATAGCAATTTTTTAACGAAGGGGAAACTTCAAACGATACTCGACTTTCTAGGTAAAGAGATGGGTTTTATGGGGCAGTCACTCCTCCTTTTCCAAAAATCATTTCTTAGTGGTTGTCTCCATAACCTATAAGATCGATGTTTCAAACTTTATGTTTTTAGGTCAAGCGGTTTGTTCGGCGTTGGTGTTCATCAGTCAGTTAGTCTGGGGCCTTATATTTAGAAATACCTACAAAGACTGGGTTTTTATATTACAATAAAATTTCTAGTCTCCTTTATCAAAAGTTTTGTAAGTCTGAGTACGTAATAGGATTCAGGTTTCTTAAGATAAATGAAGTTTCCTGTTTTAGTACTTTTTTACGCTGTCCTGAAACAAAACAAAAAATATGTTTCTTTTACGTTCTAAACCTGTTGGCCATAGACAAATATTGAACGATTGAATAGTCTTGAATAGAATAGAAGAAATTGTAATAGTCCCGTCCCCTCGTTATCACGGAGCTACATAGATTTTGTAACAAATGTGTTCTACGAATCCCAACAATGCCAAACTATGGCTACTGAACTATGAACTATTTTGATTTTATTATTTGAGACAAGGGGGGCGGTCTACCGGGCCCAACCACTGCGACCTTGATAGATCTATTGTGACCCCTATGTGGTTAAAGCACTTCCCCGAGGCACTCCGATCATATACGAGTATCGGACGATATCTCTAGGGGTATCTCCACCTTAATATCGTCTGGTGTGACGATATGTCCTCCAAGGTACTTTTGTCGACTGTGATGGAGTGCATCTCAGTGACAGAGGAAGTGTGTATCTCCTCTTCCTCTTTACAGAATCTGCATATATTACTGTACAGATTCAAACACTGGGATAACATGATCAATTTCATACACTCTCCCCGGCTAAGCGGAAGCTGACCAAAATGTGAAGTGATTTATAAAACTATTTCCGTGTGCATTTGGCAGGCAGCCATATTGTCGAGTGGGACTGGAACGTACGGAAGCGCTTTTCAGGTTTGTTTGCTCTAAAATTTTGTGAAGCGAAGTGCAATAACGAGGACCCCTCGAAGTTTCCTTTTAAACTGTGTAACGAGTCTAAAGGGTCACTTTGACTATTTTCTCCGGTTGTTTGCTGCAATTTTTGGTGAAACACTAATTTAAAATTCTGATCGTTATTACTATTTATTACTAAGGCAGTATTTACAATCACAGTCATTTGGTTTATTGCTTTCTATGAGTTTAAAGATGGTAACATTTGATGTTACGTATGTCATGAAGCCCTGTTGGCATAACAACATTTAACATGAATTACAATTAATTATATTTAAATTGTCAAACACAGAACAGAAGGATCACTGAGGTTTTTATTTTAACTTGTCATTTAAGAATTCGTCTGCCGTGTTATATGATTTTGTTGGTAGAAAAGACTTTAATTTTTGTGTATTTTTGTTCTTCTTTTTTAATGTCATTGGCGAGTTTATTATAAATTTTTACACACAATGTTTAAGGCCCATTTTGGGTTATAGATCTTATAGGTTATAGATCGTACATAGCAGTATCACATGGACCCAGAAAATAATTATACATATTATAACCTCTGACAATTCTACGCTTGGACAGCTTTGATTTCACTGATAATAAGGTATAGGTTGAAAGAAGCTAGCTCGCCGCGGGATTCCTGCCATATGCGTCTCCCAAACTGTAAAGTTTTGATGCCTTCAAGGCCAGAGGGAATATGCTTTTTCACTTATTTACAAGTACGTACCGTCTTAGACCACAGACATCATAATCTGCTGTATTAGTCCACTGTTGGACGTGAACCTGTCTGAAAATATGGCTTTGTGGGGATTTGCCATAATCATCACGCTTGGAGGGCGGATTGGTGTCCGCAGAATTTGTAGTTAGATGCGGCTGCCCATCTCCTCTGACACATTATCGCTGACTGTTGGGTAAATAAGTAAATGCGTTCAAAAAGAACTGGAAACCGACTTCAATTGCCCTAAAAATCGACTTTTACAAAAGCAAATTTAAAATTTATATCGTTTTCTCATGGATGCCGTTGTCAGAATAAAATGGGACCACACGGGAAGCACCACCTTTCAAATAAAAAAAAAACAATCATCCAAATCGGTTTACCCAGTAAAAAGTTCTGAGGTAACAAACATTTTAAAAAAACGTCGAATTGATAACCTCCTCCTTTTTTGAAATCGGTTAAAAATAGCAGTAAACCACAAATACAAATAAAATAAAAGAAATAAGTACTACGATATCCATCCAACCATGACGCTTGGATAGGCTTTAGAGCTTACTACTAATCTAAGCGGTAAAACTCTTCGTTCTTAAATATTCAAATATTGTTAAGCTTTAAGGATTCAGATTACACAAATGATACAAAAACAACATAATTTCTCTTCACAGTAGTGCAATTATTTAAATCAGCAAACAGAATACAAATGACTCATTCAAAACCACTCGGCCGGGACTCCACCAAAGCAGAGATGTGTGCGGTGTGCTGTGCGAGAAGAGATGTTTTTCAGCTCGCGGGACTCCACCAAAGCGGAGATGTGTGCGGTGTGCTGTGCGAGAAGAGATGTTTTTCAGCTCGGGTGCGGGGCGTTGAGTGCTCAGTACGCATTCTGACACGAAAGGTAGACGATGTCGCTATTATTACAAAAAAAGTATCTTCTTTTACTTGAAGAAGAACTACAGTCTGAAGAAGCAGAATTGATAGCTTTATACTACCTAAACAAAAGAAAACATCGGTTTTGGAAAAGAAGTCACTTGTATTACCATACCAGTCATGGAGAATTTTTTACTCTGTTTAATGAGTTAGATGATGAAAGTTTTACCAAGTCCTACAGACTACCGAGGAATATATTCTACGAACTACATAACTTAATTAAACCGCATATATTTAAGCAAGATACTAACTACAGGAGATCTATCTGTACCCAAGAGCGGCTAGCAGTATGTTTGAAGTAAGTACCTACCTAATTATTTTTTTGTTAAGTGTGTTTGTGTTTATGTGTGTTATCTGCGTTTGAATGTGATCAGTCTTTTTTGAGTGTTTGTTTTTTTTTGTGTAAAAGGGCTAAGTGAGAAGTACTCAAAACGAGAATCAAGAAGTACGAGAATACATGAAAAATATTATGTAAACTGAGGTATGTAAGGATTACGAGAAATCGAGATCCGTTGTCTCTTTCTACCTCTCCGGGAGACTGGAGTGATGCATATTATGTAAAAACCAAATATATTTTTATATTATCTTATTTATTCATAAAGAAAACAAAAAAATCAACTGCCGTTCTGGGAGTAGCAAAAAAAACGTAAGGTTATATTAGAAACATAACGTACAAAAAAATTATAACAGTAAATCACATGAGACATATTGCTTTCTTTTCCATATAGTTACAAGTTATCATATGTGTCTTCTTCGTTTCTGAATGCTTCTTCTATCTGTTCATCGGTCATGTGCGTATCTTCCAAGCTTGGAACAGGTGCCTGTGTCGAACTTGGACCCGGTGTTTGTGTTGAGCTAGGAACCGGTGCCTGTGTTGAGTTAGGACCACCGGCCTGTGTTGATGTAAGAACCGGTGCCTGTGTTGAGCTAGGAACCGGTGCCTGTGTTGAGTTAGGACCACCGGCCTGTGTTGATGTAAGAACCGGTGCCTGTGTTGAGCTAGGACCCGGTGTCGAACTTGGACCCGGTGCTGAAGTGTAACCGGGGGAATACCAATTATTTTCATTTGTGTTATACCATGTGTTTTGTAGCTCAAGTTCTTCCAATTCTAAAAGAACATTGAAAATTTTACGTTTAGCCTGAAGCTGCATATATTGAGAAAGTTTTTTTACACTTTTTGATATCGACAGAAAAAAAGTGTCCATTTCGTCAAGGGTATTATTTTTCTCTATCAATGATTGTATTTCTAGTTTTTCTTGGCGTATTCTTTCACGGTTTGCATGGTGCTGTATAAGTAAATTACTTATTTCATCCGATTTTCTTGTTGCATTTCTGCATGTCGAGGCTGAGACGCTTGATGTCGGTGACGGCGAATGTTGTACAGATGGACGATCTTCTGGAGTGCTTCTTGTATGATTGCTTGATGTTTCAAAAAACTCATCGGTTACATTATTTTCCAATGAATTTGTTTCCTGTTCATTTATATTTGTTTGTGAGGTATAATTTGTAGTCCTGTTTCTATTCGTCATATATGGTATCAAAAATTCCATTACCTTCTCATATTTCCATTCACGAATTTGTTTACCACTCTGTCCACTTCTAGTGGCATTCTTCCTTTTTAATGCGTCCCGGTGGCTGTCTCTCAACTTTTTCCACTTAGATTTAGCCGTTTTTACTGAAATAAAAATAATTGAAATCATTATAAATATTAAATGTTGACATTGCCATAGTCAAAATATACTTACCGCATTATCACTCATGCAGAATTTATAACCATTATAAATATTTAAAAAATACCAGAGTTTCAAGGGAAACCAATTTATAAAAAAAAAATATCTGAAATCAAACAAACAAAACGGATTGTATCTCTCGTACGTGGTCGCGGCAGACGGCGGCGTCGAAATTTGAAATGTTAATAAATAACGAGTGATAAATCCATTTTATTTGTTTGATTTCAATGTGTTGTGCTCGTGTGAATCTTAGACTTTTAATTGTTTCTTTTCTATTATTTAAAAATGGCTATAACTTTTGAACGAGTGAAAATTCTGTAAATACATAATTTCAGTAATGCCTAATCTTTTATAGTTCCGGAAACAACACGACACTGATTAAGATATTATTTTGAAATGACCCTTCTATTCTAACTGAAACCACGACACATAAATATAAATCTATATTATAATTATTACAGGTATTTGGCGACTGGTTCAAAATTTTCACAAATAGCTGAAAATTTTAGGATTGGAAAATCGACTGTTCCAAGAATTATAGAAGATGTCTGCGATGCCTTGTGGACAGTATTACAACCTTTGGTTATGCCAGAACTTAATGAAAATGATTGGAAAAAAATTTCAAAGCAATTTGAAGAAATCTGGCAATTCAAAAACTGCGTCGGGGCCATTGATGGCAAGCATGTGTACATGTTTGCACCCCCAAAATCTGGGTCCTCATATTACTGTTATAAACACAGGTTTTCAACTGTAATGATGTGCGTAGCCGACGCTACCCGAAGAATAATTATGGTAGATATAGGTTCAATGGGAAGGTTCAGCGATGGTGGTATTTTTGCTGATAGTATATTCGGAATTCGTTTGAGAGAAAACAGACTAAATCTACCACAGCCACAACCCTTGTACCAAAATGGAGAACCTGTATCGTTTGTTTTTATTGGAGACGAAGCTTTCCCTTTGATGACTAACTTAATGAGACCATATCCACGCGATAATTTAAATAACGAAAAACGAACATACAATTATAGACTTTCAAGAGCTCGTCGTATTGTGGAAGCTACATTTGGTGTATTATCACGGAAATGGTACGTATACCGTAAAGAATTTGAATGTAAAATAGAAACAGTGGAAAAAGTGATAAAAGCAACGTGTGTTCTACACAACTTTTTAATTGACAAGATGCCTGGCTATCTAGATAATAATGAAACTGGTTTGGCCACGACTATGTTTAACGACACAAACGTGGAAAATCTATTATCGAATGACAATATGGATGCCTATCAAGTTCGAGAAAAATTCTGTAGTTATTTCAACAACGAGGGCGCCGTTCCATGGCAAGACACTCGTATTACAATATTACTTGGGGGTCGAAGCTGCTCGCGTCCGTAGGTTTTGCCCTAGTTGCCTACACGTGACCCCTGGGTGGCGCTAAACGAGCAGCATCTTTACCGGTGGTAGGCTTCGGCCGTGGCTGGTTACCACCATCCATGTAAAGTCATGGCGCCAAGCGGTGAATGCCGTGTTCCGCCATGAAACATGGAGTTGCCATTATGGAGGAAAGGTCGGGATAGTTGTGCAGCGCTTGCGAACCGGTCATGGTACCCCATTGTCGCTCCGCCGGGTGTCTGGTCGCGGAGGGTAGCGGGATCCGAAGCACGGTGCTCCGCTGGCCGACCGCAGGTAGTAGGGGGCCCAAGTAGTTGGTTAGCCACCAATGAAAGGCTGCCCCGCCACCTTGCGAAAAATCCCGGGGTGCTCCATCGTGCCGGTTGGCGACCGGATGTGAGGACCCGATGGCCACTCCTGGGGGGGTTCGGGCGTCCCCGCGCGCTCCAGCCCAGCCAACCATAAGCGTGACGACGTGGTACGTACCACTGGGTTTGCAGCGCAGCGCCTTAATCCCACTTCTTTCCTTCTGCCTTTCTTCACTCCTTCCCAAAGACACCGATGATGAGAAACAGAAAAGTTAAAAAGGTTACACAGCGGATGCACGTCCTCACTCTCCATGTGCACCTCTGTAATATTCGAGGATTGCACTCAAATCTCGTGGCAGTCCACCACCATCTTGAGACTGAGAGGCCGCACATCCTCTTCTTGACGGAGACGAAGATTGGTTGTCCAGGTGACACGGCGTACCTTACATACCCAGGATATTCTCTGGAGCACAATTTTGTCCGCAACGCCGGAGTCTGTGCTTACGCTCGTGACGACATCTGCTGTCGACGTCTTCGCAACTTAGAAGATCCTAGCTTTTCTGTTTTATGGATGCTGGTAGACACTGGTCTGCATCAAATAGTCTACGCTGTTGTATACAGATCGCATACTACTGATCAGGACACAACGAGGTTGTTCGATCATCTCAGCGATGCGGCTGACGCCGCGCAACACCGGTACCCGTCTGCACAACTAGTCTTTCTGGGGGACTTCAATGCTCATCATAAGGAATGGCTATTCCCATACCGGAAAACCGACCATGCTGGGCGAGAGGCGAGAGCTTTCGCTCTAACGCTAGATCTCAGTCAGCTGGTGAATTGTGCTACACGCGTGCCGGACGTCGATGATCACACCGCCAATTGCTTAGACCTTCTGCTGACTACCGATCCAGACAGATACCAAGTATCGGTTTCGTCGCCACTTGGTACCTCTGACCACTGTCTGGTGAAATCTGTTTCTGTCTACTCTCCTATCGACCCTAGTCCCAGGGGCACCAGACGAGTATGGCGTTACAAATCAGCAGATTGGGATGAGATGCGACATTTTCTTGCATCTTATCCTTGGCGGCAAACGTGTTTCTCTTCAGACGATCCGTCGAGCTGCGCTACCGAAATCTCTGAGGTGGTGTGTCGAGCTATGGAATATTTCATCCCATATTCCGACATATCACTCGAGAGTAAAGCTCGCCCCTGGTTCAATGCGGAGTGCACAAGTGCAGAGTCACGGAAGCACTCTGCATACTTAGCATGGGTAGATGCTCGTAACCGCAAAGCTCCGGACACACGTCAGCATAAGAGAGCGTTCAACATAGCCGCCAAGTCTTGCAAGAAGACTATGCGCAAGGCTCGCTTTGACCATATTGGCCGTATAGGAGCCAGGCTCGCTTCTTACCCTTCTGGGAGTAAAGCGTTTTGGTCTCTTGCCAAATCAGTCGAGGCGAATTTCAGCCGACCGTCCTTGCCCCCACTTGTGAAGCCTGATGGAACACTAGCTCATACCGCCGAGGAGAAGGCAAACTTGTTTGTTTCTCTCTTCGCAAACAACTCACGTCTAGACGCAGGAAGCAAAACTCCACCTCGTGTACCTCAATGTGATTCGAAAATGCCGGAAATCCATATACACCAAAAAGAGGTGCTGAAAATCCTTCGCACACTAGACGTGAATAAAGCTAGTGGACCAGATGGCATTCCAGCTATAGTCTTGCGGAACTGCGCACCCGAGTTATGTCCTGTCCTGACACGCCTGTACAGACTTTCTCTGAATACTGGGATCGTCCCTGAGACCTGGAAGGTGGCTAACGTGCAGCCTGTGCCCAAAAAAGGAAGCCGTGCTGACCCTAACAACTATCGTCCTATAGCAATCACCTCCATACTCTGCAAGATTATGGAGCGTGTATTAAACAACCGTCTCCTCACATACCTAGAAGCCAACGACATCCTGAGCGACCAGCAATACGGATTTCGACGTGGTAGGTCAACGGGAGATCTTCTAGTGTATGCCACTCACTGCTGGAGCGAAGCCATCGAGAAGCACGGTGAGGCTCTTGCCGTGTCTCTTGATATCTCGAAGGCCTTTGATAGGGTTTGGCACGACAGCCTTATTAGCAAACTTCCAGCATATGGGATATCTGGCGGCTTGTGTTCGTGGACGTCTGATTTCCTGAGGGGCAGATCGATCCGAGTCGTCATCGATGGCTGCTCGTCCGATCTGCTGGGCATAAATGCTGGTGTCCCTCAGGGGTCTGTTCTCTCCGCTACTCTGTTTTTGCTGCACATCAACGACTTATTACTAATGCCCGGTATCTTTGGGTACGCTGATGACAGCACAGTCTCGGAGAGATATTTGTCTACTGCGCAGGCCGACAGTGACCTAACCCGATCCCTCAGAAAATCTATGGTAGATCGTGTCGAGCTGACACTTAAGGCCGTGTCCGATTGGGGTGATGCCAATCTTGTCAGCTTCAATGCAAAAAAGACACAGGCGTGTCTGTTCACTGCAAAGCGGAGTCCATTCCATCTTGCTCCATCTTTCCAAAATGTTTCCGTACCTATAACTAACCACCTTGAGCTTTTGGGGCTGGATATTACATCCGACCTCAACTTTGGGAGTTACATCGAGTCCATTGCAAAGACCGCTGCCAAAAAACTCGGCATCCTATCCAAGGTGAGACGGTACTTCACGCCTGAACAGCTCCTAAGCCTTTATAGAGCTCAAGTTCGATCATGTATGGAGTACCTATGTCACCTTTGGGATGGCTCTGCTAAATACCAGCTAGCAGCCCTGGACTCGGTAGAACGACGTGCAAAGAGGCTCATTGGCAATGATTCGCTCGTGGAGGCCAAACTCCAAAGCCTTGAACACAGGCGAAAAGTGGCCTGCCTTTCTGTATTCTATAGGTTACATTTTGGAGAGTGTGCGCAAGAGCTGTTCATGTTGATTCCGCCATCGCCATTTAAGTATCGATCCAACAGACGAACAGCAGGGCTCCACCAATACGTCGTTGACATTCCTATGGCTCGCACTAAGCGCTTTGCTTCTAATTTTATCATGCGTACAGCCAGGGAGTGGAACGCGCTGCCGGCGTCTGTATTCCCAGAAAACTATAACTTGGGTGTCTTCAAGTCGAGGGTGAACAGGCACCTTCTAGACCAACGCGCACCATCGTAGGCCACATCGTCGCTTACCATCAGGTGAGATCGTGGCCAAGCGTTGATCTATACTCTGTAAAAAAAAAAAAAAAAAAAAAAAAAACTTGAACGAAATACTTAATATAATAAATTGCACTTACCGTCAGATAATTGAGTTTCTTTCAAAACGTTCTCCCAAGCTGCATCTTTGACGTCAGTAAGTTTATAGGTATCTATTGATGTGTTCCATAGACATGGATATTTTTTTACTGATTCAATAAATTGTTCATCCATTACGTTTTATTTAAATTAACTAATTGTTTACGTTGAAAAATACAAACTGCACAAATTATTCACGATAAAAGCGTGTGCTCGCGTGCACGGTACTAGCAAGATGGCCGGCCGGCCGGCGCGCGCGCGGGGTTCTGCGGGTTGCTAGGGGCGAGAGGGGGGAGGGTGACATCGCTCACTGCACGCCGCTCATATCTCTCGTCTCCACTGCGCGTCGTCCGCGCACAGCTCACATCTCCGCTTCCATCGCGACATACAAATATTAGACATCTCCGCACAGCGATCTCCACTGAAGCTGAGCGGAGAGGAGACGTGTCAATAACTCAATTCTATTGGTTGTTTAAAAAACATCTCCTCTCCGCTCGTCTCGTCTCCGCTTTGGTGGAGTCCCGGCCTTAACATACAAATAACAAAGTCTCGAATTGTATACGTTTTCACCTGCTCATTGCACGGCGCCATTTTGCTTTAAATTTTGAATTGCAAATGGCGGACACCTTGAAGTTTAAATGTAGAAAGTCTCGTTAATGAGGGGATGGAAATATATTTTGTTTTTGTTTTTGGGTTGAATTTAAATTCAAAGGGATAACAAGACTTTTACTGAAGAAACTTTATTAGACTACTCACCTTTAAGCGAGTTGTGTAAGTATAGTGTTAAATTAAGCATAAAAGTTGAGTTCGGGTGTGATCACAGTATGCCTAACGGCCCTACGGTCAGACCTCTCTAAATTAGGTTCCATTTTAGGGTTCCGTAGTCAAACAAGGAACCCTTATAGTTTCACTCTATCCGTCTGTCCGCCCGCGGCTAAGCTCAGAGACCCTTACTACTAGAAAGCTGTAATTTGGTACGGATATACGGGTTATCGTTGAATAGGTCTTATTAAAGCATTGAGGGTCTGGAAATGCTACTTTTTGATTTAGGAATTCGTTTGCGAAACTTTAAAGTGATAAATTTGTCAGAATCGAACGTCCCCCATCAATCTTAAAAATCTGAAAAATTCACAGTAGTATTATATACACCGAACTTAAAAGGATAACTATCACAATCAAGTTGGCTTTACAGGATAACGAGTAATAGTTGGCCAAAGTATTACATAGGTACGTGTCCCTATAGTAATGTTTTCTGGCTTCACTTTTGAGAGAACGCTCGTTACGAAACTACACTTCTACACGTTAATAATCTAAAATAATAGATGTGTGACCGTATACCAGTATATCTAAATAAGATAGCCTGTTTTGATATCCATTTTCCATTTCTAGGTATAAAAGATTCTCAGAAATGACTGAAATATGAGGAATGTTACAGCGATTATAGTGTCTAGACTCTAGGCAGATATGAAAATAGCCTTATTAGTGAAGCTTGTTTATTACCCTTACAACGATAACATTTGTTACAAGGACGATTGAATATCATCAACAGTCTATATATGTGCCCACTGCAGGGGCTCAGGCCTACTCTCCTACAGAGAGTGTATGGGACATAGTCCACCACGTGGGACCAGTGCGCATTGGTAGACTTCACACACACCTTTCAATTTCTTGTCAGGAGTGTGCAGGTTTCCTCACGATGTTTTCCTTCACCGTTAAGCAATAGAATAATGTACATGAATTGAAAAACAACTCATAGGTACATGGCTGGATTCGAACCCAGAACCCTCAGATTTAAAGTCCGCAACAACTTAATTGAATGAGACATTATAATTATATTATTCTGAGTAGGTTCGGAGGTCATCCCCCCCCCCCCCCCCCCCCTCTTGAACCTTTGAACTAAGCTTTAAACTTTTAAAAATTTAACTTTTATAAAGTCAACGTTGTGTGAAATTATCTCCATTAAAACAAGTATTATAAACTGCAATATCTCAAGTGCACACAATTCTGTGATTTTGAACCGTCTCCGAAAAGGAGGTTATTTTTAGGGTTACGTACCTCAAAAACAGGAACCCTTATATGATCACTTTGTTGTCCGTGTGTCTGTCTGTCTGTTATTTAAGGTTTGACACGTTATTTAAGGTTTGGTTAATTTTAAAATATTTTAATGCAGGGTCTCATTATGTATGAGACATTATGTATGTATGTACAACTCAGAGAAGTATTTTTATTTATAAATGTAGACACACAGTAGCACTTGGCCTTCTTCTCGTGTGGTGATAAAAGTTCAGTCCAGAAGAAAACTTAAAGCAAGATGGCTAATTTTAAATTCAAACTTGTTTAACGGAGACAGGTGCAGTTGTATAAAGTTTCGTTTGCGTGAACTCATGTTAGGCACGCAGGGGCTGTATTTTTGATTCGCTCGTGTGACATAGCATCGTCGCATATGACGTAAGTCACGATCGACTACAAGTCAACCGTATTTTTGAATCATTCACCTCAGGTGTTGCCAATATAACTTGAAATGTTTAATTGCATCCGTTTCACGTAAAAAATAAATCCGGTAATATCGCAACGAAAAAGTTACTTCAAATAACTATATTTTTAATCAGTGGCTACTTGACCCTATTGTTAATAAATATTAAAACTGTAAATTGAAATTAACTCTATTTTTATCATTCGCTTGAACTAATAAAACCGGTAATTCACGCAACGAAAACGGTTCGCACTGCACTGCTGTATGAACTAATTGAAACTGAATCAATGTCAATCAGTGATAATGTCAGTGGTCGACGATGAACTTTATCGCTCGTCTCCGCAACGAGTGGTCCCGACCACTCGTTGCAGAAGAGCGATTCAAAAATATCAAATTTCATTGAAATCGAGCGCTCGTGGCGCGTAGAGCGAATCAAAAATAGAGCTCCAAGTCGTTCCGCCTCCACACCTTTCTTGTTTCTCGAGAACTAATATCAATTTTCTTTGCCCCCTGTTCACCTTATTGCACGCTTTCTTTCCTCACTAACTTTGTAGCGCCACTTAAATGCCATTGAATTGCTAAAGTTTCAGACATGCGACTCAGACAAAGCTCTATCACAATCCCCGAATCAATGTCCCGTCAAATTTCAAGATGTGTTTATCAGAAAGATTTAAATATAGTAATAGATTATAGAGCGGTCATTGGGAAACGTTTCATATAAACATTTTGATCTCAAAAGTCAATGGTATGTCAAATGTCTTGTACGGCGGCGTGACGTGATGTGACACTAGATTGAGTAACTTATTACCAATTGGTAATAAGTTTAGGATCAAAATTTTTGTTTGCTTTGTCCGGTCTATTAATATTAAATGTCTTTTGTGTTTATTTAATAGAAATTCCATTTAAAAGAAAACACGGCGAACACTTTCAGACTAATTTGTTTTATACATTTTGGTCCCGATTAGATACCAGATGACTGCACGCTTATCCAATAATACATACTGAACACGTTGGTAGTTAATTATTCTGAGAATTTCATATTTTTTCAACTACTAACAAAACACTAAAGCGTTAGAAAAGATTTAAGGAACCGACTTCAACAGCCCTAAAAGGTTCATACCTTAAAAATTTTACCCTTAGAGGCAGAATCATCTGGGTATATATTTTGTTTTTGTAGAATTTTATCAAAAAGTGCTTTATCAATTTCGATAAAACTTATATGAGACCACCTTTGAAATATGATCTACCAAACAAAAAAAGTATCATCAAAATCGATAAATAATTGGGGGTTGTCCACAAATTACGTAACGCAAAATTCTTAATTTTTTTACCCCCCCCCTTCCCTCATGTAACAGGTGCGTCACGCTTAGCTGGGGACCCCCCTCAATACCGTTACGTAACAAGTGCTTTGTAAAAATCTTTAGGGTTAATATTCAGAAAAGAAATTGAAATTTTGCTGTGCAGTGGCTGCTGAAATACTTGAGTGACATTCTTTGTATGCCTTAAAGGCCTTTTGATAAATTTCACCTATTTTCGATGTCATCACCTTTAAATATATTCATTTACATATAATTTAGCGTGACAAATGACACAAATCACAAACTACTGCGACACTATGCAGCACGGCGCTGACTGTTCTGTTTAGTAATCTGTGTTGCCAGTATTTTCTCAGTACCCGCAAATTAGGGATGTGAAAAACATTTTTTTTAATGAATACTTTTATAAAATCGTGCGTGACGTAACGCAAACCTTGACACCCCCCTCCCCCAATGTAACAGGACCGTAACGCTTGGCCGGACCCCCCCCCCCCCCTCCCTCCAATTTGCGTTACGTAATTTGTGGACGACCCCTTGTCTAAGTTATCGCGTAACATACATACAAAAATAGGCTAGTTGACTAAATTTGAAAACTTGGCTAATTATATACTTTAATATCTATTTTATCCCCAAAAAACTATATTTTAAAGAAAAATCAATATTTACATTACGTATTTTGTATTTTAAAAAAGCCATTTAGATTTCCCTCGAAAACGCTGAATAGTGTCATGGCGTCTTGATTGACGTCACAGCTCGCGAAATAACCTGCTCTGTGGTATGAAAACGTCAACAACAACAATGATGTTTTGCGAGGCGTGACGTCACACTTTCTTGCGCCGCGTTCTTCGTGTTCGTTGTCACGTGACCTAATGCCTATTTTTTTCGAATTCATTTTCTAAAAATATTAATAATCTTTAACTTTTTTGAGAAATAGACTGGTTTTTTCTCACCTTCGTGTCTTCATTTATAATAAGCAACTATAAACCAAGCCATTTGTTATTAGTGGACACAAGCCTATTACCTATATGTTTCCGAAATCTGCTCATCGAGACCTTCAATTTAATTTTAATACCTTATACAATAATTCAATATGAAATTTATACTTCTCATCAGAAAAATCGAAACAACACCTTGCAAGTTTATGTTTTGTAAGGATTGTCAGAAAAACATGAAAATTTTGGTTGAATTTTGAACTAAATAAATTTGTTGTCTGTAATTGTGTTGCCAATAGAAGCGTGTCTATAGTTTTTGTAAGTCGATGGATGTGCTGAAGTTTTTGACTTTTGCTCTTTCGATTCTATTCTTTGCTCACCATTTTATTTTGGTTTGAAGAGGCCACATCTCCAGTTCCTCGGATGAAAAGACAATGTCTTTGAAATCACACACTCACGTTATTTGTTCGGTGTAAGCATACTCGCCAAGGAGTTTGTAAACACTGATTTTACGCAAAATAATACTATTTCTGCTTCTTAAGATTGTTTTAGTCTTTTTGTTGTTGATTTTTTTACACAAAAACAGTAAATTCCAAGTAAATTCTCACATAGTTTCAAAAATAACAGATGGCGATAAAATGACATTTGACGTTTTCCACTTAGTAGTAATTTAATTCTCCCAAATGGTAAGGCAATGGAGCAAAGCCATACAGCCTACTCTGAACATATCTTTACTTCAGTTTTCTCAATAAAATGTATAATGTGTACATTCTATCGCTTGTTTTGACGATTCTTGACGAGAATTTCAAAGGTCAGCCTTGGTTTCAACATAATTTGAAAGAATCCATATGCCGAATGTACTCGACATGGTAAACCCTTTCGATCGCGTCGAAACCTTCACAATTTTGCGTAATCAATACTATAACACCGTCTGTGACACTTTTTGCACTATATCACACCATTATAACACAAAAAAACACACTTAACAGTATTACTAATGAATTACTAAAATTGCAATGAACCACCATTTTCCAAGTTCGCGCCAAGAATCTCTTTTCCACTTAGTAAACCATAGATATTTAATCTCTGTGGTACAAGTGCCATATAAACAAACGACCCCGTAGTGATTACTTGCTCAGTGCCCTCGGCTATATTTACCTAATATTTACATTTTAGCACAGCGGATTGTAAACTTTTGTATCTTTTTATTGCATTGACCCAGAAGTTTGATTTTTTCGCAGCTCTAAAGGATTGAAGACTTGAGTATTTAATATTAATTTGAACTTGACACCTACACGCTATTCTGAGAAAAAGGGTATTAACAGACAGACGGACGGACAACAAAGAAATCCTATAAGGTTCCTTTTCCTTTTGAGGTACTGAGCCCTAAAAGTGTTTCAGATTTTAAAGTTATCAAAAAAAGATTCACTAATCATGCTTTAATCCAGTTATTTACTCAATAAAACCATCTTCTTTTCCTCTAGCACATTATCGCTGACTATCGCGTAAACAAGTAAAAACGTTCAAAAAGAACTGGGAACCAACTTCAATGTCCTAAATGTCCCCTTTTACTAAGGCAAATTTAAGATTTATATCGTTTTCTCATGGATGCCGTTGTCAGAACTGAGTCAATTGTAATGGGACCACACGGGAAGCACCACCTTTCAAATAGAAAAAGAATCATCCAAATCGGTTTACCCAGTCAAAAGTTCTGAGGTAACAAACATTTTTTTTAAATACCCGTCGAATTGAGAACCTCTTCCTTCTTTTTTTGAAGTCGGTTAAAAAGCTGAGAAATCACAGAACAAAATTCAAAAATCCTGCTTCCGCTACTTGAGTACATGCTTATATCGACGTAGTTAGAGCTAATAGATAGATCATAAATAAACAGAATTTGTCGATTGAAGAAAACAGCTTCGAACAAGATTGATGACAGACATCGTGAGGTAGGTACATCCACACAATATCCAGATGCTAGCACAGGATACTTTGCAATCTCAGACAAATTATGGCATTTGATTCTTAGGGTTCCAACATCCGAGAAAAAATGAAAACCTTCTAAAATCACTGCAGTGTCCGCCTATCCGCCTGTCACATCTAATTTTCCACCGACATCAAAAAATAAGAAGGTTCTCAATTCGAGTTTATTTGTATGTATGTTATGCAATAACTCCGCCAGTTGTGAATCGATTTTGATTATTATTATTTTTTGTTTGTGAGAGCAACTTCAGAGGTGATCATATAAATTTTATCGAAACTACGTCAGCGCTTTTTGAGAAAATCAACAAAAACCAAATCTCTAAGGGCGAACATTTTAGCGGATGGAATTCTGTAGACTTTTAGGGCAGTTGAAGCCGGTTTCTAGTTATTTTTCAACGCGTTATTATATAAAATAATAACTGGTAATGAACATGACTTCGAATTTGGTACAAATTCTAAGGGACATGCTGGCCGACAGACCATCGCTTACCATCAGGTGAGATGAAGGCCAAGAGAAAATTGCGTTTCCTGCTCATATACCGATCGTAGCAAACATAGAACCGTTCCTTTTGGTAATTTTCGTGGAACTTGTCTCATGCAGTCTTCTTTAGAGGATATATTGATCGCTTTAAAACATCTGAGGCCAGCCGCTGACGTCATCGGGGCAATGCACGGGTTATACGAGTTTGGAAGCAAACATTAAAAACAGTGACGTCACAGTTTTAGCCCCTCGTGACAGAGAGTAACTAAATTATGACGGGTCGGGGCGCGGGCGCGGGGGAGGGGGCGCGGTCGTGATTAACACGCGGCGTGTTTGTGTTAAACAGTGAATGTTATCGCTCAATGAGGGCAACATTACCCCACAACTAGGTGTAATTCAGTTTGTATCCAGGCACAATACTTTGAAATCAAACTTGTATACGATTTCATACAAGCTGTGGTAGCTCAGTTTTGATAAATCGAGGTCTGGGTTCGATTCTGGCTCGTACCAATGAGTTTTAATTTGTTATTTGGAATTTACGTAATGATTAAAATCATTACCATTGGCTTTTCGGTGAAGGAAAACATCGTCAGGAAATCTGCACTCCTGAAAAGAAATTGAAAGGTGTGTGTGATGTCTACCAATCCGCACTGGTCCCGCGTGGTGGACTATGTTCCATACACTCTCTGTAGAAGAGTAGACCTGAGCACCTGCAGTAGAGACATATATAGGATGTTCAGGAAACTTTCATAATATAACACAACAAAGCTTTCTAAAGAAGACTGCAAATGACACGGTTTTAGAACCGAATTGAGGCGCAGTCGAAGTCCTCAAATGACTATGTCACTAATAAAAAGTGATAATTTTTGGCAGAGTCTAGTGTCCCCACCACCATCTTCAAAGCTTGAGTTGTAGTATAATGCTGAAGTTAAAAGGAAAACTATCACGACTTAGTTGTCTTTTACAAGTTTTGTGCTCATTGCACGTGCTATACCGAGACCTTAAATGTAATCTTCATTGTAAAAGTTATTCGGAGTGCTCCAAATTTTATGTGGCCTTTTAATCGTAAATTTACGTTTTCTCGTTCTTAATTGGAAAGTCTAGAACTTTTAGAATGTTCATTATTAATAGGTCTACCTGTACCTACGGTCCGTAATGTAGAAAATGAAGTTTATTAATAAGTTAATTTTAAGAAACGATTCTTTGAAAGTGATACTTTTACCCACCTCAGCCTATAATTTCGCGGTACGAGGCGGTAATTATTTACTCAAACAAAGAACAACTGTTATTTACATCGAATATAGATAATTTAAAAAATATACGGCCTTTATTTCACCTGATGGTAAGTGAAGATATGGCCGTTTCGGATGCCTTAACCTAAAGCGGCGCTGTCTCTGTAACCTTTCATACTGGAACACTACAGTGCTATTAATGCTGCTGTCTGACGGCAGACTCATGTAACAGGGTTCTTCGTTCTCTGCTCTGCTAAACAACAAATTAAAACAGTATGCTTTTATACTTCACTTCATAACATTTATTGATTACAAACAGTGAATTTGAATCGAGATCCCGTGGTAGTCACACAAGTGCTCAGTCAACACAATATCCGTTCATCTCGACGTTGAACCGCGCTCTTGAACTGCTTTCATGCGCTTGTATTAACCGTGACTGTTGCTTGCACTAACCAGTAACCACTTCTGCACTCTTTTTTGTATGCACTGCTTCAGGCGCAGTTATTAATAACGATTCTAAACTGTACTGCGCCTCTCGCCAGTCCGGGGCCAACGTTTTGCCAAATAAGCTATAGGTTACACTGTTAGATTGGATTAGATTAGATTGGGTTAGATTAGATTGGATCAGATCAGATTATATTAGATAGCTATAAGAACCGCTTGATAACGAAATCTATGGAACTTAGATTTACATCAAATGTAATCGAATATACCGGTATGGGAGCCACGCCAAAAAAAATTTTTTTCAAGATTTTATTCTCTACCACTTTGTCGGCGAAATTAATATGTATACCCGTACCAAATTACAACTTTCTAGTAGTAAGGGTCTCTGAGCTAAGCTGCGGACGGACAGACGGACAGAACAAAACTATGGCACATTTTAACTGGCTAATATTAGTGTATAAGATAAGTCATTTTGTAAAAATAGCTGTAAGCTTTCCGACGAAAATTAAATAAATAAAATAACGGTTGTTTGTTTGACTACGGAACCCTAAAACTGACCACGGAATACTTAAGCGTGGGGTCACGCATATCTGTTCTGTTCTGATCTACCCTGATGGTAAAAGCACAGAACTGATACCGGAAGGCTAGAATGCCATACAAAATATACCGATCGTGGCACACCTATCTACCCGAACCGGCAAGCACGCCCGGTCAGCGAGCAGCCGGCCAGCATCCCCGATAAGAACGTGCTGGCCGGTCAGAGAGAGGCGCAAATTACATACAAACTCCTTACATCGTGACACGCTGGCCGGTTGCAACCGAGACGAAGAAACTGCAGGAAATTGTGTACTACTGACAGCATACTACTAGCTACTAGTGTCGGGACTTCCCGTAGTCCCGATTTACTTCCAATCCAAATTCAACCTATCCATTCATTCACCGCGCCGCGAACAAGTAGCGCCATCTACAACATCGAACACACTGACACACTGTGACGTGTAGCAAGCGCGAGTGCGAACGCGTCCGCGCAACACCCGAAAAGACATTATCAAATTACGTATAACAATCAAAATAAGCTCCGAAAGGTGTAGTTCAGCAGGTGGTTCTTGTGCTGGATTGTGATTGTGGGATCCGAAGGTGTCCAGGCGTCTCCATCGGTAGCGGTGAGTCCCATCTTTTCCTTCTCATCAATCCAACGGGAGCCCGTGAATTTTCCCATCTTCAAATTCACAGGGCATAGTGTCACTGCCTGCATAAGGAAAAACCTTGCTCGGAGCGTATCCATAAAATTTGGTGCCTCCTGTGAGGAAGTCGAATTCCGTATTTACGTACAATCAAGGAATTCCTTCCTATTTAATCTAAAGTCGTACTTTTCCCTGTAAAATATCATAGCTTATCAGCATCAAAATCTGATAACAGTTGCATGAAATAAATTTTCTGTAGCTAATTTATTTGAATTGCGGGTGAAAAAAGGTTCAAGTTTATTTCTACCCTCCACTAATTAATCTTGTGCAGACAGTGGCAGTTAAGGGTAGGACATACCAAGTGCTTGCTATACTATTTAGTTTCGTAATTTTCAATAATGACTACAGAAGAGCAATTGAATGCGGAGTTGAAATCGTTGATTAAATTACGTGAACATGAATTCTCCACAGTACAGATTTTATATAATTTGTCCATAAAGGCCATAACTGACGAGTCCGTGTTACCCAATTTTCGAGCGAGGTTCAAGCGTATTGATAAAGTTAGAGAAACTTTCATAAATGTTAATTCCCGAATTAATGAAATTGAAATAACGTTAGACGAGGATGCGGCACTAGATAATAAAAAATTGGATGCTTTCGATGACTTGTATTACAAAGTCCTTGAATTTGCGGAAACGTTACCTGTACCGGACGCTAAGACGGAAGTGAGTTCCACGATAAGGGTACAGTTACCCAACATAAGCGTCCCAAAGTTTGATGGCAACGCCGAGCACTGGCAGACGTTCAAAGACAGTTATATTCCGTTAGTTCATCAAAACAAATCATTGTCAAAGACTGAAAAGTTTCATTATTTGGTTTCATACTTGTCAGGCTTCCCCTTAACGATTGTTAAAGGTCTTCCGATAACGGAAAACAACTATGACGTCGTATTTAAATTGTTATTAGATCGATTTGACAACAAACGCACTCTCGCCACGGCTTATCTAGATAAAATATTTAAATTACAATCAACAAATAAACAATCTTTGACCAGTCTTTCGTTAACGGCGAATACCGCATATGAATGTGTAAACGCTTTACGCGCCTTACAAATAAATGAACTCAGTGAGTTCTTACTATTCTATGTTGTAAATCGTCACTTAGACTCTGATACACGCAGACAGTTCGAATTACAAAATAAAGACGAGTTACCAAAGGTAGATAGTCTAATTAAGTTCTTACAAAACTACATTCAGGCTTTAGAAGTCAGTCAATCCACTTCGACTTATGACCAAAACTCGTCAAAACAACAAACTCGTTCGAATAAAACTCCTATTTCGAAGCAAAAAACGTCACTCGTTACGTCTACTCCGGCTGTTAGTCATAATCATTGCAGTAAAGATAAGGAACAAAAGGCTTGTCCCTGCTGTAACGAAAACACGCATTCTATTTATAGATGCAGTAGGCTGCAACAAATGGATGTTGTTTCGAGACGAAAGCTAATTAGTGAATTAAAGCTTTGTTTTAACTGTCTACGATCGGGTCATGACTTTAAAACTTGTAATTCAAAATTAAGTTGTATGTTGTGTAGTAGTAAACATAATACGTTGTTACACATAGATAAGACACAAACCTCGTCCAACAGTGGAGAAGAAATACCGAGTACTTCTCTCACTACAACCGTCAAGTCGACCGCGGAGCAGTCTAGTAGTTCTGTAAAAATTCTTGGATCTGCCGTTGTCCGATTACGTCATCCTGACGGATCGATGCAGTGCGCTCGGGCGCTCACGGACAGTTGTAGTATGGATTCATTCATAACGAGCGCTTGCGCACGGCGATTAGGATTGCACATAAAGAAATGTAACTTGAATGTTGCGGGGTTGGGTCAAAACAATGTACACAATATAAAGGGTGTTACTTTTTGTACTGTAATGCCTCGTCAAAATGATAAGGTAAAATTCTATATACCTTTAGTAGTGCTATCAAAAATCACGTCGATGATGCCGTGCACGTCATTACCGTCGTCAGTTCGAGATAACTATTCTCACTTAGACCTCGCGGATGAACGTTTCCACGTGCCTAGTCCGGTCGATATTTTGTTAGGGGTCGAATGTTTCGACCAGATCTACACTGGCGCGCGATTTTCTCCCGGTCCTGGATTGCCATGCGCTCTATCTAGTGTCTTCGGTTGGATTGTATGCGGCCAGTTTTCGCACAATGCTCGAAATAATAAGTCACCATCAGTGACATCTCTCGTCGCGTCCACCTGTGCGCTCGACGACCTAGTAAAACGATTCTGGGAAGCAGAAGAGCCTCCGACGGCGTCAGCTATCAACCCAGAGGATGAGGTGTGTGAAAGGATGTACCAAGAAGGTACAAGTCGTACTCCGGACGGTCGATACGTCGTGCCCATCATGTTGAAGGACGATGTTCCCGATTTGGGTGACTCACACAAACAGAGTCTTAATCGTTTTCTAAACCTTGAAAAACGCCTCGTACGTGACCCTCAGCTCCAGTCTGAGTACTCCAAGTTTATGCGCGAATACGAAGAGTTAGAGCATATGCAACCTTCAACTGCTTCGTCTACTGAGCGGATAACTAACGTGATACCCCATCACTGCGTGTTGAGACCTGAAAGTTCAACTACTCGTTTGCGCGTCGTGTTTGACGCCAGCAGTAAGACTTCTCCAGGCAAGTCTCTCAATGACGTTGTTCATGTCGGTCCTAAACTTCAAATCGATATTGTTGATTTAGTCACAAAGTTCCGACTGCATACTATCGTCTTCACTGCTGACATTTGTAAAATGTACCGGCAGATACTAATTCGTCCAGAAGATAGATCTTATCAGCACATCTTCTGGCGCGCTCAGTCAAACGCACCGTTGACTGAGTACGAGCTGAACACCGTCACATACGGTGTCAGTAGTTCACCCTACCTGGCCATCAGGACGCTACGTCAACTTGCTGATGATCATGGATCCGAGTTTCCTTCGCGCGCCGCTGAGGTATTACGCGAAGAGACGTTTATGGATGATATTACAACTGGTTGCTCGTCATTGGACGAAGCCATTCAACTTAAAGATGATCTTGTGTCTTTACTGGCAAAAGGAAAGTTCGCACTTCGAAAGTGGAGTTCAAATTCTGCTCAGCTTCTAGAGGGTGTCCCTGTAGAACATTGTCAGACGTCAAAGACATTCGATGAGTCACACCAAGAATTCGTGAAGATCCTAGGTATTCGATGGGATCCAGCTAGTGATAGTTTCTCGTACTCCTTCACTGATAAGATTGAAATCGATCGGCTTGATAAGCGCTCGGTACTCTCAGTAGTGTCAAGGATTTTCGATCCACTAGGCTGGATTTCTCCAGTGGTCTTCGCAGCAAAGATGCTCCTCCAAGAGATGTGGCGTCTGAATCTCAGTTGGGACGAGAAAATACCACCCCATCTCGCAAAACAGTGGCACGTGATCGCCGCTAACCTGCATGATTTGCAAGAAGTCCGACTGCCACGCTTAGTACTTCCACAAAACCTTGTTCAAATCCATTTAGTTGGGTTTTGTGACGGATCATCAAAGGGTTATGGTTGCTGCGTCTATTTGTGCGCCATTGGTCCGAATGAAAATTCAACGAGACTACTAATCGGCAAATCCAAAGTAGCTCCTTTGAAGCCAACGACAGTCAATCGCCTGGAACTGTGTGCTGCAGTTTTGCTAGCGAAAGTGTTAAAACACATGTTCCAGCTATTGAGTAATAAGATTGATATCGCATCCGTGCGTGCGTATACTGACAGCGCAACTACCCTGGCTTGGCTCAACACTCCCCCACATCTGTTGAAAACATACGTAGCTAACCGAGTTGTTCAAGCTACTGACTTAGTCAGTGTCGATTCGTGGAATCATGTCTCAACTCAGGACAATCCAGCTGATTGCAGTAGTCGCGGTACTACATGTATGGAGTTGGTCGCTCATCCGTTATGGTGGTCTGGTCCTTCATGGCTATGTCAACCGATAACCGAATGGCCGACAAGATCCTCAAGTGTACAGCAAGAAGTTGTCCCGGAAATGAAGCCTCAGGTCGATCACAGCCTTGTCTCTGTCCAGTCTGACGATTTCCTGTCAAGTCTCACATCGAGGCAATCATCTTTCACGACTATTGTCAGAACACTTGCATGGTGTTTGCGATTTATCAAAAATCTAAAAACTAAGAAGGAGGATCGAGTGTTATCTTCTCTTTCTTCTGATGAATTACTCAAGTCACTGGTGCTGCTTGTTAAGCACACACAACAGTCTCATTTTAAAGATGAGCTAACACAAGTTACACAAGAGTTGTCTTGTCCGAAGTCGATTCAAAAATTATCACCCTTTTTAGATGAAGATGGCATTCTTCGAGTGGGGGGAAGAATAGACAATGCAAATCTGTCAATGTCGATATTGCATCCAATCCTTCTCGCCGCCTTAGATAGGTTCGTGTCGCGACGTGGTCTCTGTACTGCTATCCGAACTGACTGCGGGACGAACTTTGTAGGCGCTAACCGTCATTTAAAGGAGATAGTCGATGTATTTAAATCACAATTCTCGGATATATCCGACGGTTTAACGAGTCGTCAAATCAAGTGGGAATTTAACCCGCCAAGTGCCCCGCACTTCGGTGGTATTTTCGAGAGTGGAATTAAATTCGTGAAATTCCACCTAAAACGTGTCATTGGTTTGCAAGCCTTGACTTTCGAGGAAATGTCTACGGTGCTGTCAAAAACTGAAGCCATACTGAATTCGCGTCCGTTATGTACACTATCGCCGGACCCCTCAGAATCAGATGTCCTTACACCGGGTCACTTTCTGGTAGGCGGCCCCCTTATAGCATTACCGGAGATACAAATCGATGAGAACGTTTGTCCACGCTCTCGCTGGCACATGCTCCAGAAAATGACGCAGTCATTCTGGCGTGTTTGGCAGCGTGACTATCTTCATACTCTTCAGCAAAAGAGTAAATGGTTCACGTACTCGTATAATAACGTAAAAGTTAACGATTTAGTGATAATGATTGAACCAAACTTACCAACCATGTGCTGGAAATTGGCTCAAATTGTACAGCTGCATCCAGGCCGCGATAATGTGACAAGAGTTGTGACAGTTCGTACATCAAATGGTCATACTTTTCGTCGGCCAGTAGTTAAGATTTGCCCCCTACCTATGTAATTACGTTTTCCGTTCAACTCTGCTTTCAACTGTAGTTAAGTCTTATTTAGGTTATGTAGAGTTAGGATTTAGTTTAAAATTTCAGCACTCTTGGTATGTCGTTCCTTGAAATCCCTTGTGCATTTCAAGTGGGGGGATATGTCGGGACTTCCCGTAGTCCCGATTTACTTCCAATCCAAATTCAACCTATCCATTCATTCACCGCGCCGCGAACAAGTAGCGCCATCTACAACATCGAACACACTGACACACTGTGACGTGTAGCAAGCGCGAGTGCGAACGCGTCCGCGCAACACCCGAAAAGACATTATCAAATTACGTATAACAATCAAAATAAGCTCCGAAAGGTGTAGTTCAGCAGGTGGTTCTTGTGCTGGATTGTGATTGTGGGATCCGAAGGTGTCCAGGCGTCTCCATCGGTAGCGGTGAGTCCCATCTTTTCCTTCTCATCAATCCAACGGGAGCCCGTGAATTTTCCCATCTTCAAATTCACAGGGCATAGTGTCACTGCCTGCATAAGGAAAAACCTTGCTCGGAGCGTATCCATAAAATTTGGTTGATTTTAAAACTTGTAATTCAAAATTAAGTTGTATGTTGTGTAGTAGTAAACATAATACGTTGTTACACATAGATAAGACACAAACCTCGTCCAACAGTGGAGAAGAAATACCGAGTACTTCTCTCACTACCACCGTCAAGTCGACCGCGGAGCAGTCTAGTAGTTCTGTAAAAATTCTTGGATCTGCCGTTGTCCGATTACGTCATCCTGACGGATCGATGCAGTGCGCTCGGGCGCTCACGGACAGCTGTAGTATGGATTCATTCATAACGAGCGCTTGCGCACGGCGATTAAGATTGCAGATAAAGAAATGTAACTTGAATGTTGCGGGGTTGGGTCAAAACAATGTACACAATATAAAGGGTGTTACTTTTTGTACTGTAATGCCTCGTCAAAATGATAAGGTTAAATTCGATATACCTTTAGTAGTGCTATCAAAAATCACGTCGATGATGCCGTGTACGTCATTACCGTCGTCAGTTCGAGATAACTATTCTCACTTAGACCTCGCGGATGAACGTTTCCACGTGCCTAGTCCGGTCGATATTTTGTTAGGGGTCGAATGTTTCGACCAGATCTACACTGGCGCGCGATTTTCTCCCGGTCCTGGATTGCCATGCGCTCTATCTAGTGTCTTCGGTTGGATTGTATGCGGCCAGTTTTCGCACAATGCTCGAAATAATAAGTCACCATCAGTGACATCTCTCGTCGCGTCCACCTGTGCGCTCGACGACCTAGTAAAACAATTCTGGGAAGCAGAAGAGCCTCCGACGGCGTCAGCTATCAACCCAGAGGATGAGGTGTGTGAAAGGATGTACCAAGAAGGTACAAGTCGTACCCCGGACGGTCGATACGTCGTGCCCATCATGTTGAAGGACGATGTTCCCGATTTGGGTGACTCACACAAACAGAGTCTTAATCGTTTTCTAAACCTTGAAAAACGCCTCGTGCGTGACCCTCAGCTCCAGTCTGAGTACTCCAAGTTTATGAGCGAATACGAAGAGTTAGAGCATATGCAACCTTCAACTGCTTCGTCTACTGAGCGGATAACTAACGTGATACCCCATCACTGCGTGTTGAGACCTGAAAGTTCAACTACTCGTTTGCGCGTCGTGTTTGACGCCAGCAGTAAGACTTCTTCAGGCAAGTCTCTCAATGACGTTGTTCATGTCGGTCCTAAACTTCAAATCGATATTGTTGATTTAGTCACAAAGTTCCGACTGCATACGATTGTCTTCACTGCTGACATTTGTAAAATGTACCGGCAGATACTAATTCGTCCAGAAGATAGATCTTATCAGCACATCTTCTGGCGCGCTCAGTCAAACGCACCGTTGACTGAGTACGAGCTGAACACCGTCACATACGGTGTCAGTAGTTCACCCTACCTGGCCATCAGGACGCTACGTCAGCTTGCTGATGATCATGGATCCGAGTTTCGTTCGCGCGCCGCTGAGGTATTACGCGAAGAGACGTTTATGGATGATATTACAACTGGTTGCTCGTCGTTGGACGAAGCCATTCAACTTAAAGACGATCTTGTGTCTTTACTGGCAAAAGGAAAGTTCGCACTTCGAAAGTGGAGTTCAAATTCTGCTCAGCTTCTAGAGGGTGTCCCTGTAGAACATTGTCAGACGTCAAAGACATTCGATGAGTCACACCAAGAATTCGTGAAGATCCTAGGTATTCGATGGGATCCAGCTAGTGATAGTTTCTCGTACTCCTTCACTGATAAGATTGAAATCGATCGGCTTGATAAGCGCTCGGTACTCTCAGTAGTGTCAAGGATTTTCGATCCACTAGGCTGGATTTCTCCAGTGGTCTTCGCAGCAAAGATGCTCCTCCAAGAGATGTGGCGTCTGAATCTCAGTTGGGACGAGAAAATACCACCCCATCTCGCAAAACAGTGGCACGTGATCGCCGCTAACCTGCATGATTTGCAAGAAGTCCGACTGCCACGCTTAGTACTTCCACAAAAACTTGTTCAAATCCATTTAGTTGGGTTTTGTGACGGATCATCAAAGGGTTATGGTTGCTGCGTCTATTTGTGCGCCATTGGTCCGAATGAAAATTCAACGAGACTACTAATCGGCAAATCCAAAGTAGCTCCTTTGAAGCCAACGACAGTCAATCGCCTGGAACTGTGTGCTGCAGTTTTGTTAGCGAAAGTGTTAAAACACATGTTCCAGCTATTGAGTAATAAGATTGATATCGCATCCGTGCGTGCGTATACTGACAGCGCAACTACCCTGGCTTGGCTCAACACTCCTCCACATCTGTTGAAAACATACGTAGCTAACCGAGTTGTTCAAGCTACTGACTTAGTCAGTGTAGATTCGTGGAATCATGTCTCAACTCAGGACAATCCAGCTGATTGCAGTAGTCGCGGTACTACATGTATGGAGTTGGTCGCTCATCCGTTATGGTGGTCTGGTCCTTCATGGCTATGTCAACCGATAACCGAATGGCCGACAAGATCTTCAAGTGTGCAAGAAGTTGTCCCGGAAATGAAGCCTCAGGTCGATCACAGCTTTGTCTCTGTCCAGTCTGACGATATCCTGTCAAGTCTCACATCGAGGCAATCATCTTTCACGACTATTGTCAGAACACTTGCATGGTGTTTGCGATTTATCAAAAATCTAAAAACTAAGAAGGAGGATCGAGTGTTATCTTCTCTTTCTTCTGATGAATTACACAAGTCACTGGTGCTGCTTGTTAAGCACACACAACAGTCTCATTTTAAAGATGAGCTAAAACAAGTTACACAAGGGTTGTCTTGTCCGAAGTCGATTCAAAAATTATCACCCTTTTTAGATGAAGATGGCATTCTTCGAGTGGGGGGAAGAATAGACAATGCAAATCTGTCAATGTCGATATTGCATCCAATTCTTCTGCCAAAGTCATGTCAATTGTCACGTCTCATAGTAGAGAGCTACCATCTGATGTATCTTCACTGCGGGCCAAGGACCTTGCAGTCGTTAATTCAAAGAAGGTTTTGGATTATTGGGGTTAGGCTCTTAATACGCACTGTCGTGTCCAAATGCGTAAAATGTTTTAAGAGCCAACCTATTCCATGCCAGCCCATCATGGGAAAACTACCAGCTTGTAGACTTCAACCTGGTCGTTGTTTCCACACGACAGGTATTGACTTCGGAGGTCCTTTCACACTAAAAGAAAGTCGACGTCGTAATGCTCGTACATACAAGGCCTATATATGCTTGTTTGTATGTATGTCTACGAAAGCTGTGCATATCGAACTCGTAACTGAACTCAGTTCTAACGCCTTTCTCGCCGCCTTAGATAGGTTCGTGTCGCGACGTGGTCTCTGTACTGCTATCCGAACTGACTGCGGGACGAACTTTGTAGGCGCTAATCGTCATTTAAAAGAGATAGTCGATATATTTAAATCACAATTCTCGGATATATCCGACGGTTTAACGAGCCGTCAGATCAAATGGGAATTTAACCCGCCAAGTGCCCCGCACTTCGGTGGTATTTTCGAGAGTGGAATTAAATCCGTGAAATTCCACCTAAAACGTGTCATTGGTTTGCAAGCCTTGACTTTCGAGGAAATGTCTACGGTGCTGTCAAAAACTGAAGCCATACTGAATTCGCGTCCGTTATGTACACTATCGCCGGACCCCTCAGAATCAGATGTCCTTACACCGGGTCACTTTCTGGTAGGCGGTCCCCTTATAGCATTACCGGAGACACAAATCGATGAGAACGTTTGTCCACGCTCTCGCTGGCACATGCTCCAGAAAATGACGCAGTCATTCTGGCGTGTTTGGCAGCGTGACTATCTTCATACTCTTCAGCAAAAGAGTAAATGGTTCACGAGTAACAATAATAACGTCAAAGTTAACGATTTAGTGATAATGATTGAACCAAACTTACCAACCATGTGCTGGAAATTGGCTCAAATTGTACAGCTGCATCCAGGCCGCGATAATGTGACAAGAGTTGTGACAGTTCGTACATCAAATGGTCATACTTTTCGTCGGCCAGTAGTTAAGATTTGCCCCCTACCTATGTAATTACGTTTTCCGTTCAACTCTGCTTTCAACTGTAGTTAAGTCTTATTTAGGTTATGTAGAGTTAGGATTTAGTTTAAAATTTCAGCACTCTTGGTATGTCGTTCCTTGAAATCCCTTGTGCATTTCAAGTGGGGGGATATGTCGGGACTTCCCGTAGTCCCGATTTACTTCCAATCCAAATCTAACCTATCCATTCATTCACCGCGCCGCGAACAAGTAGCGCCATCTACAACATCGAACACACACTGTGACGTGTAGCAAGCGCGAGTGCGAACGCGTCCGCGCAATACCCGAAAAGACATTATCAAATTACGTATAACAATCAAAATAAGCTCCGAAAGGTGTAGTTCAGCAGGTGGTTCTCGTGCTGGATTGAGCCCTAACGGATAAATGGAACCAAACTTACCAACCATGTGCTGGAAATTGGCTCAAAATGTACGAACTGTCACAACTCTTGTCACATTATCGCGGCCTGGATGCAGCTGTACAATTTGAGCCAATTTCCAGCACATGGTTGGTAAGTTTGGTTCAATCATTATCACTAAATCGTTAACTTTTACGTTATTATTGTTACTCGTGAACCATTTACTCTTTTGCTGAAGAGTATGAAGATAGTCACGCTGCCAAACACGCCAGAATGACTGCGTCATTTTCTGGAGCATGTGCCAGCGAGAGCGTGGACAAACGTTCTCATCGATTTGTATCTCCGGTAATGCTATAAGGGGGCCGCCTACCAGAAAGTGACCCGGTGTAAGGACATCTGATTCTGAGGGGTCCGGCGATAGTGTACATAACGGACGCGAATTCAGTATGGCTTCAGTTTTTGACAGCACCGTAGACATTTCCTCGAAAGTCAAGGCTTGCAAACCAATGACACGTTTTAGGTGGAATTTCACGGATTTAATTCCACTTTCGAAAATACCACCGAAGTGCGGGGCACTTGGCGGGTTAAATTCCCACTTGATTTGACGACTCGTTAAACCGTCGGATATATCCGAGAATTGTGATTTAAATACATCGACTATCTCCTTTAAATGACGGTTAGCGCCTACAAAGTTCGTCCCGCAGTCAGTTCGGATAGCAGTACAGAGACCACGTCGCGACACGAACCTATCTAAGGCGGCGAGAAGGATTGGATGCAATATCGACATTGACAGATTTGCATTGTCTATTCTTCCCCCCACTCGAAGAATGCCATCTTCATCTAAAAAGGGTGATAATTTTTGAATCGACTTCGGACAAGACAACTCTTGTGTAACTTGTGTTAGCTCATCTTTAAAATGAGACTGTTGTGTGTGCTTAACAAGCAGCACCAGTGACTTGTGTAATTCATCAGAAGAAAGAGAAGATAACACTCGATCCTCCTTCTTAGTTTTTAGATTTTTGATAAATCGCAAACACCATGCAAGTGTTCTGACAATAGTCGTGAAAGATGATTGCCTCGATGTGAGACTTGACAGGATATCGTCAGACTGGACAGAGACAAAGCTGTGATCGACCTGAGGCTTCATTTCCGGGACAACTTCTTGCACACTTGAAGATCTTGTCGGCCATTCGGTTATCGGTTGACATAGCCATGAAGGACCAGACCACCATAACGGATGAGCGACCAACTCCATACATGTAGTACCGCGACTACTGCAATCAGCTGGATTGTCCTGAGTTGAGACATGATTCCACGAATCTACACTGACTAAGTCAGTAGCTTGAACAACTCGGTTAGCTACGTATGTTTTCAACAGATGTGGAGGAGTGTTGAGCCAAGCCAGGGTAGTTGCGCTGTCAGTATACGCACGCACGGATGCGATATCAATCTTATTACTCAATAGCTGGAACATGTGTTTTAACACTTTCGCTAACAAAACTGCAGCACACAGTTCCAGGCGATTGACTGTCGTTGGCTTCAAAGGAGCTACTTTGGATTTGCCGATTAGTAGTCTCGTTGAATTTTCATTCGGACCAATGGCGCACAAATAGACGCAGCAACCATAACCCTTTGATGATCCGTCACAAAACCCAACTAAATGGATTTGAACAAGTTTTTGTGGAAGTACTAAGCGTGGCAGTCGGACTTCTTGCAAATCATGCAGGTTAGCGGCGATCACGTGCCACTGTTTTGCGAGATGGGGTGGTATTTTCTCGTCCCAACTGAGATTCAGACGCCACATCTCTTGGAGGAGCATCTTTGCTGCGAAGACCACTGGAGAAATCCAGCCTAGTGGATCGAAAATCCTTGACACTACTGAGAGTACCGAGCGCTTATCAAGCCGATCGATTTCAATCTTATCAGTGAAGGAGTACGAGAAACTATCACTAGCTGGATCCCATCGAATACCTAGGATCTTCACGAATTCTTGGTGTGACTCATCGAATGTCTTTGACGTCTGACAATGTTCTACAGGGACACCCTCTAGAAGCTGAGCAGAATTTGAACTCCACTTTCGAAGTGCGAACTTTCCTTTTGCCAGTAAAGACACAAGATCGTCTTTAAGTTGAATGGCTTCGTCCAACGACGAGCAACCAGTTGTAATATCATCCATAAACGTCTCTTCGCGTAATACCTCAGCGGCGCGCGAACGAAACTCGGATCCATGATCATCAGCAAGCTGACGTAGCGTCCTGATGGCCAGGTAGGGTGAACTACTGACACCGTATGTGACGGTGTTCAGCTCGTACTCAGTCAACGGTGCGTTTGACTGAGCGCGCCAGAAGATGTGCTGATAAGATCTATCTTCTGGACGAATTAGTATCTGCCGGTACATTTTACAAATGTCAGCAGTGAAGACAATCGTATGCAGTCGGAACTTTGTGACTAAATCAACAATATCGATTTGAAGTTTAGGACCGACATGAACAACGTCATTGAGAGACTTGCCTGAAGAAGTCTTACTGCTGGCGTCAAACACGACGCGCAAACGAGTAGTTGAACTTTCAGGTCTCAACACGCAGTGATGGGGTATCACGTTAGTTATCCGCTCAGTAGACGAAGCAGTTGAAGGTTGCATATGCTCTAACTCTTCGTATTCGCTCATAAACTTGGAGTACTCAGACTGGAGCTGAGGGTCACGCACGAGGCGTTTTTCAAGGTTTAGAAAACGATTAAGACTCTGTTTGTGTGAGTCACCCAAATCGGGAACATCGTCCTTCAACATGATGGGCACGACGTATCGACCGTCCGGGGTACGACTTGTACCTTCTTGGTACATCCTTTCACACACCTCATCCTCTGGGTTGATAGCTGACGCCGTCGGAGGCTCTTCTGCTTCCCAGAATTGTTTTACTAGGTCGTCGAGCGCACAGGTGGACGCGACGAGAGATGTCACTGATGGTGACTTATTATTTCGAGCATTGTGCGAAAACTGGCCGCATACAATCCAACCGAAGACACTAGATAGAGCGCATGGCAATCCAGGACCGGGAGAAAATCGCGCGCCAGTGTAGATCTGGTCGAAACATTCGACCCCTAACAAAATATCGACCGGACTAGGCACGTGGAAACGTTCATCCGCGAGGTCTAAGTGAGAATAGTTATCTCGAACTGACGACGGTAATGACGTACACGGCATCATCGACGTGATTTTTGATAGCACTACTAAAGGTATATCGAATCTAACCTTATCATTTTGACGAGGCATTACTGTACAAAAAGTAACACCCTTTATATTGTGTACATTGTTTTGACCCAACCCCGCAACATTCAAGTTACATTTCTTTATCTGCAATCCTAATCGCCGTGCGCAAGCGCTCGTTATGAATGAATCCATACTACAGCTGTCCGTGAGCGCCCGAGCGCACTGCATCGATCCGTCAGGATGACGTAATCGGACAACGGCAGATCCAAGAATTTTTACAGAACTACTAGACTGCTCCGCGGTCGACTTGACGGTGGTAGTGAGAGAAGTACTCGGTATTTCTTCTCCACTGTTGGACGAGGTTTGTGTCTTATCTATGTGTAACAACGTATTATGTTTACTACTACACAACATACAACTTAATTTTGAATTACAAGTTTTAAAATCATGACCCGATCGTAGACAGTTAAAACAAAGCCTTAATTCACTAATTAGCTTGCGCCTCGAAACAACATCCATTTGTTGCAGCCTACTGCATCTATAAATAGAATGCGTGTTTTCGTTACAGCAGGGACAAGCCTTTTGTTCCTTATCTTTACTGCAATGATTATGACTAACAGCCGGAGTAGACGTAACGAGTGACGTTTTTTGCTTCGAAATAGGAGTTTTACTCGAACGAGTTTGTTGTTTTGACGAGTTTGGGTCATAAGTCGAAGTGGATTGACTGACTTCTAAAGCCTGAATGTAGTTTTGTAAGAACTTAATTAGACTATCTACCTTTGGTAACTCGTCTTTATTTTGTAATTCGAACTGTCTGCGTGTATCAGAGTCTAAGTGACGATTTACAACATAGAATAGTAAGAACTCACTGAGTTCATTTATTTGCAAGGCGCGTAAAGCGTTTACACATTCATATGCGGTATTTGCCGTTAACGAAAGACTGGTCAAAGATTGTTTATTTGTTGATTGTAATTTGAAGATTTTATCTAGATAAGCCGTGGCGAGAGTGCGTTTGTTGTCAAATCGATCTAATAACAATTTAAATACGACGTCATAGTTGTGTTCCGTTATCGGAAGACCTTTAACAATCGTTAAGGGGAAGCCTGACAAGTATGAAACCAAATAATGAAACTTTTCAGTCTTTGACAATGATTTGTTTTGATGAATTAACGGAATATAACTGTCTTTGAACGTCTGCCAGTGCTCGGCATTGCCATCAAACTTTGGGACGCTTATGTTGGGTAACTGTACCCTTATCGTGGAATTCACTTCCGTCTTAGCGTCCGGTATTGGTAACGTTTCCGCAAATTCAAGGACTTTGTAATACAATTCATCGAAAGCATCCAATTTTTGGTTATCTAGTGCCGCATCCTCATCTAACGTTATTTCAATTTCATTAATTCGAGAATTAACATTGATAAAAGTTTCTCTAACTTTATCAATACGTTTGAACCTCGCACGAAAATTGGGTAACACGGACTCATCAGTTATGGCCTTAGTGGACAAATTATATAAAATCTGTACCGTGAAGAATTCATGTTCACGTAATTTAATTAAAGATTTCAACTCCGCATTCAATTGCTCTTCTGTAGGCATTATTCAAAATTACTAAACTAAATAACAAGCACTTGGTATGTCCTACCCTTAACTGCCACTGTCTGCACAAGATTAATTAGTGGAGGGTAGAAATAAACTTGAACCTTTTTTCACCCGCAATTCAAATAAATTAGCTACAGAAAATTTATTTCATGCAACTGTTATCAGATTTTGATGCTGATAAGCTATGATATTTTACAGGGAAAAGTACAACTTTAGATTAAATAGGAAGGAATTCATTGATTGTATGTAAATACGGAATTCGACTTCCTCACAGGAGGCACCAAATTTTATGGATACGCTCCGAGCAAGGTTTTTCCTTATGCAGGCAGTGACACTATGCCCTGTGAATTTGAAGATGGGAAAATTCACGGGCTCCCGTTGGATTGATGAGAAGGAAAAGATGGGACTCACCGCTACCGGTGGAGACGCCTGGACACCTTCGGATCCCACAGTCACAATCCAGCACGAGAACCACCTGCTGAACTACACCTTTCGGAGCTTATTTTGATTGTTATACGTAATTTGATAATGTCTTTTCGGGTATTGCGCGGACGCGTTCGCACTCGCGCTTGCTACACGTCACAGTGTGTGTTCGATGTTGTAGATGGCGCTACTTGTTCGCGGCGCGGTGAATGAATGGATAGGTTAGATTTGGATTGGAAGTAAATCGGGACTACGGGAAGTCCCGACATATTGGTCCTTCGAGCCGGAGCCGTTTATCGATTTGAAGTTTATGAGCGAATACGAAGAGTTAGAGCATATGCAACCTTCAACTGCTTCGTCTACTGAGCGGATAACTAACGTGATACCCCATCACTGCGTGTTGAGACCTGAAAGTTCAACTACTCGTTTGCGCGTCGTGTTTGACGCCAGCAGTAAGACTTCTTCAGGCAAGTCTCTCAATGACGTTGTTCATGTCGGTCCTAAACTTCAAATCGATATTGTTGATTTAGTCACAAAGTTCCGACTGCATACGATTGTCTTCACTGCTGACATTTGTAAAATGTACCGGCAGATACTAATTCGTCCAGAAGATAGATCTTATCAGCACATCTTCTGGCGCGCTCAGTCAAACGCACCGTTGACTGAGTACGAGCTGAACACCGTCACATACGGTGTCAGTAGTTCACCCTACCTGGCCATCAGGACGCTCAAATGTAAATACGGAATTCGACTTCCTCACAGGAGGCACCAAATTTTATGGATACGCTCCGAGCAAGGTTTTTCCTTATGCAGGCAGTGACACTATGCCCTGTGAATTTGAAGATGGGAAAATTCACGGGCTCCCGTTGGATTGATGAGAAGGAAAAGATGGGACTCACCGCTACCGATGGAGACGCCTGGACACCTTCGGATCCCACAATCACAATCCAGCACAAGAACCACCTGCTGAACTACACCTTTCGGAGCTTATTTTGATTGTTATACGTAATTTGATAATGTCTTTTCGGGTGTTGCGCGGACGCGTTCGCACTCGCGCTTGCTACACGTCACAGTGTGTCAGTGTGTTCGATGTTGTAGATGGCGCTACTTGTTCGCGGCGCGGTGAATGAATGGATAGGTTGAATTTGGATTGGAAGTAAATCGGGACTACGGGAAGTCCCGACATATCCCCCCACTTGAAATGCACAAGGGATTTCAAGGAACGACATACCAAGAGTGCTGAAATTTTAAACTAAATCCTAACTCTACATAACCTAAATAAGACTTAACTACAGTTGAAAGCAGAGTTGAACGGAAAACGTAATTACATAGGTAGGGGGCAAATCTTAACTACTGGCCGACGAAAAGTATGACCATTTGATGTACGAACTGTCACAACTCTTGTCACATTATCGCGGCCTGGATGCAGCTGTACAATTTGAGCCAATTTCCAGCACATGGTTGGTAAGTTTGGTTCAATCATTATCACTAAATCGTTAACTTTTACGTTATTATACGAGTACGTGAACCATTTACTCTTTTGCTGAAGAGTATGAAGATAGTCACGCTGCCAAACACGCCAGAATGACTGCGTCATTTTCTGGAGCATGTGCCAGCGAGAGCGTGGACAAACGTTCTCATCGATTTGTATCTCCGGTAATGCTATAAGGGGGCCGCCTACCAGAAAGTGATCCGGCTCGAAGGACCAAATTTTATGGATACGCTCCGAGCAAGGTTTTTCCTTATGCAGGCAGTGACACTATGCCCTGTGAATTTGAAGATGGGAAAATTCACGGGCTCCCGTTGGATTGATGAGAAGGAAAAGATGGGACTCACCGCTACCGATGGAGACGCCTGGACACCTTCGGATCTCACAATCACAATCCAGCACGAGAACCACCTGCTGAACTACACCTTTCGGAGCTTATTTTGATTGTTATACGTAATTTGATAATGTCTTTTCGGGTGTTGCGCGGACGCGTTCGCACTCGCGCTTGCTACACGTCACAGTGTGTCAGTGTGTTCGATGTTGTAGATGGCGCTACTTGTTCGCGGCGCGGTGAATGAATGGATAGGTTGAATTTGGATTGGAAGTAAATCGGGACTACGGGAAGTCCCGACAACTAGTATGTCTCTACAAGCGATAGATTGAGCGCAAATCAAGAAAGCCTGGTATATATAAATCACGATCAACTCGTGTTCTTTTCTGATCTAGGTCATTCTAGGTAGATCAGAACTGAATCGGTAGGTACGGCGGACCCTTGAACTAAACACTTGCCACTTTTGTACGAGATTGTATTGATCAAACAACGAGCCAAGAATCGTTCTGACCACTTGTGTTGCTCATTGTATCAGTAAACTAAAACAGTAGGCACACAAATGCGAGCAACTTTTGTGCTTAAAATAACAACAAACTGATGTATCAGTTAGGCTCGTTATGGGGTTCCATGTAAGAAGTATGGCTGGAGAACGCATAAGCACGTGTTTGTTATAAACAAAACACAGCGACTTATGATGGACACAGGCCAACACTTCGAACAAATGTCGTGACATCGGCACACACGTATTATCGTATATTAATGAATAGTTTTATTTTTTATAGATGACAGACCAACTCTTGACCTCAATCTCACCTGATGTTAAGTGACGATGAGGTCGACGATGTTACGTGTTGGTCTAGAAGGTGCCTATTTACTCTTCTTTTGAAGGTTCCCAAGTTATAGTATTCGGGGAACACGGAAACCAGTAGTGCATTCGATACTTTAGCTGTACGTATAATAAATGTGTTAGCAATTTGGAAGCAAAACATTTGATGCGAAGGAATATCTACAGTGTACGGGTGAAGATCTGCCGTTCTTCTGTTTGACCGGTGCTTGAACGGCGAAGGTGGAATCAACAAAAATAGCTCTTGCGCACACTCTCTAAAATGTATCCTATAAAATACTCATATTTGATTAAGATTAAGATCTCAACAAAATCTGTATTTCATTTTTTTTATTCTCCACACTCCACATTCACAAGTTACATTATTCCAATACAAGTGCGTATCTAATTAAAAGCTGATACTGCATGCACCAAAAAATATTTTAATTTTTAAGATTAAGTACTGACACATTATAATATTAATGTATAAATATGTATAGTGTAATAGTTTCAGGGTTCGTAAAGACGATTCTTCGGTTCGAATTCGTATATTTTGGACAGAAACTCTAGACAAAGAGACACTTCCAACACATGAGGCGTGAAGTAAGCTTTGGCAGCTACGGTAAGCGTCCCACAAGTGAAAACTGTCTGGGAGCAGGTAACAGGAAGGCTACCAAGGAATGTGAAGAATTACGTTTTTAAAAATTACTCACGGTATAAGTTCACTGACGGTAAACATGTCACTAGCGCGTTTTATCTTGCTAGTAGCGCCATCTATGTGCAATCGTGGTGTACTAAAGTATTGTGCTACCATAGTTAAATATTCATATGTCAAATAAAATTATTTAATTTTGATTATTACATGTTTATAAAGTAACTAGTAGTATACATTCCGCACTTTTTTTTCTTTTATCCCACACTATTTAAGTTTATATTTAATCAATTGTGCTTCTTGGATCTATACCAACACAAAATTCCAAAAGAAATCTCACCGAGATCTCTTTGTTTTCCGACTGCCCATCAATTCAAGACCCTTTTCCCGGGAATGGCAGGAGGTGTCGAATGCTATTAAATTGAAATTAATATTGTATACAAAGGCCTACATATTATCTCTACTATGCGTGTTTGGTTTGGTCAAAGGATTTTATTTGTAGAAATATGTAAATTACAGTAATTATTTAGCAAGTAATAACTAAGTAATATTCTCAGAATACGTAGTAAAAAAATATTTAAGTGGGGCAACATATATGACTTTGCAGTTTTTATTAGGGTTCCATTCTCAAAAGGTAACCTACAACAACAATAATAAATACTAAAAAAACAGAATAAAAAAATATTGAAGGGGCCATACAACAAACGTGAATTTTTTGCTCGTTTTTGCTCGATATTAATAACAGCAACAGGTAGAAGCTAGAAATATTCACAGAATATTACTAAATATTCACTAATACTTTAAAAATAAATAATTCTTCTTAAGTCTTCTTATTTGGCTATCATACAACAGACATGTTTTTTTTGCCGTTTTTATAGATAATGCTACGGAACTCTTCGTGCGCGAGTCCGACTCGCACTTGGCCTTGGCCACTTGGTTTTTATTGTTATCTACTGTAGATAACATATGCAGCTCGCAATAAACACAGTATTAATTAAAAACCGTGGAGTGGTCATCGCTCTAGTTATCTTTTGCCGATGTGTGCACTAGATTAATGTGACGCTTTTATTAATTTCGGTCAAGCTGTTTTTCGGCAGTGATTTTTTTTGTTTACAGCGTAAACTATGGCACTGTTTAACCTGTAATTTGACTTACGTGTCCACTAGCCACCAGCCTTGCTGATTCAGTAACACGACCTACGCATCCGTGTCGTAAAAGGCGACTAATAATAATAAAATTAAAATGTACTCTTGTCCTCAATCTCCCCCGATGAGGTCGACGATGTTACGCGTTGATGAGGAAGTTGCCTGTTTATTCTTCATTTGAAGACTTCCAAGTTATATTCTTCAGGCAAAACGGAAACTGCACATTCCATGCTTTAGCTGTACGTATCTACCTCACTGTACACCGGCAGCTTGTGGGTCAGATATACACAAAAGTCCTACAATGCTCTGCGAGTCCAATACAAAAACGCCTTCAGGGCGCTGTTAAGGCTTCCTCGGTTTTGTAGCGCATCAACTATGCTGGCGGAGGCGCGAACAGATGGTTTAGCGCTATCCTAAGAAAGAAATCAGTCCTTGAACAATCGAGGTCTGGGTTCGATCCTGGCTCATACCAATGAGTACCAATTTGTTATTTGGAATTTATGTACGAATGATAAAAATCATTTTCTGTGAAGGAAAACATCGTGAGGAAACCTGCACACTCCTGAGAAGAAATTCAAAGGTGTTTGTGAAGTCTAACAAACCGCACTGGTCCCGCGTGGTGGACTATGTCCCGTCCACTCTCTATAGGAGAGTAGGCCTACGCCCCTGCAGTGGGGACATATTATAGGCTGTTGATGATGATGATTTATGACGTGACAGAGTATTCTGAATTGGTTGGCATTTTCTATCCTTTGCGATAGTATTATTACAGTCACTATTACAGTTGGAAATTTTTGCAATTTTCTTTTCGTTTGAAAATTTTTCATTTTACACATAAGTATCGCAAAGGTTTTCTGTGTCCGCTTGGCTAGTGGCTAGCTACCACCATGTTACCTAAGTCTGGCACTAAACAGCAGTGTTAATAGCACTGTTGTGTTGTGGTATGAAAGGTAGTAGAGCCAGCGCCTCATTAGCTCGAGACAAGCCAAGTGCAAAGCCATTATACATAATAGCATAGATAATAATAATAAAATTATATTACACGTAGCTTTTGTCATGTCTAGTATGAATTAAGTGGCCTTGACTCACCCATGGAAACCACTTAATCAATTTTGATAATAAAAACGCCCACATACTCGTACATGCAAAATGGCAACGTTGAATCAAAGCTTACTTGATTTACTGCATGTATACTTTGATGGGAATAGAATATCCGTTGAAATTACGATCCCTGGTCACGCAAAACCACTGTAGTAACACTCTAGAATAGAATAGAGACGTGCGCACGAAACTATCGATATCGAAACCAGAGGTAAGTCGGCAAACTAAAACTTTACTGCGACAGAAAGTTCATTTCAAACAGTTTCTTATAAAACTGAGCTTACATAGTTTAAAATTGAATAAATATTCACCGCGCACCTTAAAGCAAAAAAATCATCATTTTCCACCCCCTCACACCCCGAACCCTTGAAGTTAGCGATGTGACATTCGGGTACCTTTTTCAAAATGGCTGAAATATGAATTTTTCCCGTTTTAAATCACCACATTTCGGCCATTTTGAAAAATTACGAAAAACTTAATCAACAAAAAAGTAATATGGTCACAAAATTTCACAAGAATCGGTTAAGAAATGTGACCTGTAGAGAACAACAGCCGAACAAAAGCGTTTTTGCCTAAGCTGAAACGGGAACGCTTCGCTCGTGCTTTGCGCTCGCTCGGTCAATAATACAAGCAAGCATGTAAGCTTAGCAAGTTTTAAAAGTAAAATTTTAAACTAAAATATAAGAGTTAAAATAAATGGAATATTTTAGTTTTGGATGGTTTTTCGAAACGTTGGTAAGGAGTCAAAACGAATGTCACAAATCGGTCAGAATCGACACATGTATTTCCAAGTTTTTGTTTTTTAAAACATTGTCTTTGAGCTTTGGGTAATCAAACCAGATGAAAATAGTAGCTCTTATGCTAATTTCTGAATTCCACTCCGATGAAGTCTCGGGCAAAAATGCTGCACAAAAATTACATCGACATTTTGACATTAAACCCTTTTACCATCCCTACAACATAATATGAATCCTTTTACGACTTACTGCCATATTGAAATCAATATGAGCTTTATCGAAGCCTTTATATGAATTTGTGCTAGACCTCCTATGGTACGAAACGTGGCACTTATTCCATTGTTAGCGTTCATTAACTGGTACTCAATTACTTCATTAGAGAAGGCGTGTAAATCAATAGGTAGGTACATGTACATTGCTTTTCTTTGTAGATTAAATCAATAATAGAACTAGAAAGCAGGTCTTATGGTATAATACCTATATACATCATCATCAGCGGGGGAACATCCACTGCTTGATTTGATTGATCGACCTTAACCGGGTCGTTATATCTAGTAGGGGGACGGCCCGGTAGACGTCTTCCGGTACGTGGTCGCCACTCGAGAACTCTTACCCTCATTAACAATTTCTCCTATACAGAGAGTTGAATGAATGAGATCTGTGCCAACAGCAGACTTTGCTGTACGATCTAGATAAGTGAATCACCAGACTGTAATATATATCCATTGATCATCAACAACTTCACCCGCAGTGAATGGAACACTCTTGATTCACTGGCCTCTCTAATTAAAAAGGAAAGTGCGCTTCAGACATTGGAACGTGACTTGGCGTAATTTGGACCTAGCCTCACCTCTCTGTGGAGACTTCTTCTACGAATACAAATTCATATCCTACAATAAAAGGCCAGAGTAGAGAAGCATTTAAATCAAAATTAAATGTGGAATTACTGTGTGTACAGACTTGTGCTTTGTGTTCGCCACTCGATAGCTCTTACTGCCTCTCCCTCTCGGTCTGAATAGGAAAACCCTAAGTCGAATGATAGGGTTGCTGACAGGCCACTGCCCACTTAACAAACACATGTTTAATATGAACATAACATGCCGAGGAAACTCCCGCCCATGTGCTCACGACCTGCAGCAGCGTGGCCAGACGACGGGCGACGATCCTAAATAATCCAGGATCACTCCAGGAGGCGTGCAGCGACATCAAACATCTCGCGCTCTTCTGGGAAGAGATCGACTGGCTGGAATAGCCGCCACCACTACACACACACACGAATAATAATAAAGCTCGTACTCCCCATCAGTTATCGGATCTGCGAGCGATGTGGCCTGCAATTGTCACTTCAGCTCAATGACTCGTCGAGCTAAGGGTCACTTTGTTCGTCCACGGATTTCCTCATTCCAGATTTTATCACGTAGAGAAATCCGAGCATAGCTCGTTCCATTGCTCGGTGAGTGACTTTGAGCTTGTTCATTCGGCCCACAGTAAAGGACCACGTTTCGGTTCCGTATGTCATCACTGGCAAAGACTGATTAAAGACTTTTGTCTTTAGACGCTGAGGTATTTTCGCCGAGAAGATATGCCGTAACTTCGCGAACGCTGCCCAGCCGAGTTGAATCCGTCGGTTGGCCTCTTTTTCAAAGTTGGACCTACCTAGTTGAATGATCTGTCCCAGATATACATATTCGTCTACAACTTTGACCGTAGTATTCCCAACTACTAGGTGCAACATGGACATATTAAAATTAATGTATTAACTGTACTGTAATCTGTATGCCGAATAAATTATTTCTTTCTTTCTTTCTTTCTTTCATATTTATGCCAAAAACTTAAACTATAATTCTAAAACTTATTATAGTCTAATTCAGTTCTATATTAACCAAATAAAAACACCTATTTCATTATACTGTTCAACTGTAGAAGGCTTTTTAAATTGGAACGTCAATCATACTACTTTAATGTAAAAAACGATCATAAGAAACCTAACACTGACTTTGATTAAGTATGCGTTCACGTTTTAGAATTCAGAATAAAAATAACATTAACTCGCGGAGCCCTTGAACTCCAAAAGTGAATGCTTGATTACTTAGGTCGGAGCCAGGAGGGAAAACAAGCTATAGTGTAAAGTCTCATTTCTTTAAAACTTTTTGATACATATTTTTTTGTTTGTGAACTTCTTTTCTACGGGGTTGCAAACTACATGCTTGTAGTACTTTTTTAGGATTCAGTGCTTAATACTGAGCCTCCTCTTTGTCCGTCCATCTCAATACAAGGAACTTTGACTTTGCACTTGGGCTCGCACCTGATGGTAAGTGACGATAAAACCGTTGGATGGTAAGTATGTGCACAGAAGTCTCAATCTTGAGGCGCTGGTTCTACTACCTTTCATACGGGAACACAACAGTGCTATTAACACTGCTGTTTGGCGGCAGACCTAGGTAACATGATGGTAGCTAGCCAGGCGGACATAGAAAATGGCATACCGCCACCGAGTACCGACAGGTGCCTCCAGATTGGCCTACAACATTTGGCCTAGGCCAAGAAGGCGCTTTAGACAGCGGCTTTGCTTTATCTCGTCTGTAGGGCGATACGGAACCTTTCGTATGCGAATCTGTCACCTTTGGGGTGGCTCTACTTAACCCCAGTTGGTTGCTGTAGATTCGGTTAAAAGCTCATTGGCAAAAGATTAACTATTATCGGCCAAACTCCAAAGCCTCGAAATACAGACGAAAAGTGGACTGCTTCTCTACAGAATACATTTTGGAGCTATATATATAGCTATTCTTGTTCATTTCCCCATAGCCGACTTTCCTATCACTAACTTTATAATGCCTACAGCCAAGGAATGGAACGTACTGCCATAGTCTACATTCCTACAACGCTACAATCTGTGAACAGGCAATTTCAGCAACATATATCATTGTAGGCTACATCGTCGCTTACCATTAGGTAAAATCTTGGCCAAGCGTTGATCTATTTTGAATTACAAAAGACCACTGAATAAGAAAAAAACCTGGGTCCGCCCTTGTTAGCTGAAGAGTCTGTGCAATGTGAATGCCTTCTGAGATGGGCTGAAATGTAAAGTGGGTTTTGTCGCGAGGGCATTGGCACAAGACAGAAATCGAGATGAATCTCGCAATTTTAGGCCATATTGCCTGGTTTTGCTAGACTGAACTTTTTTTATTGTTCAAAGTTCCTATTTTCAGAAGTGGAAGTTTACTGGATGATTATAATAATGATTCTGAGTCTGTTATGCGTTTACCTATATTATAAAGAATCACTTTATACCTAAATACTAGATTCGTAATTCCTAAAACTTTCCCGCCTTTTTAACGCAACGAGAATGTTGTTAAGATAAGAGAATAGCATCATTAACGACAGCCTATAATTACCGCACTGCCTACAGACCTACTCTCCTACAGAGAGTGTATGGGACATAGTCCACTACGCGGGACCAGTGCGGATTGGTAGACTTCACACACACCTTTGAATTTCTTCTCAGGAGTGTGCAGGTTTCCTCACAATGTTTTCCTTCACCAAAAAGCTAAAGGTAATGATTTTTATCATGAAGGCAAAAAGATTAACGCCTCGCCCGCTCTATTTGGGGGCACAGTTTCATATTTTTAGCTTCATGATTTTTATCATTCGTACATAAATAACATATTGGAACATATTGGTACGAGTCAGGATCGAACCCAGACCTCGATTGTCCAAAAACTGACGCTCTACTCAACTGCGCTACCATGGCATTTATAATATATAGGTAATATACTGACACATAACTTAAAAAAAATTATAGTGAATGAAGTCCCTAGAATAATAAATTTCTAAGGACACTGTTACTGGACAAGCATAACTCATCATCATCAACAACAGCCTATATACGTCCCCCACTGCAGGGGGTCAGGTCTACTCTCATACAGAGAGTGTATGGGCCGTAGTCCACCACGCAGGCCCAATGCGGATTTTGGCGGACTTCACATGCCTGTTCAAGACATGCAGGTTTCCTCACGATGTTTTCCTTCACCGGTACGAAATCGGATAATGTACTTGAATTGAAAAACAACTCATAGGTACACGGCTGGATTCGAACCCGGAACCCCTTTGAAAGTCCGCGACTTATCCACTGCGCTACAAATACCGAAGACAATTATACGAAAGCTCTAAAGATACATTTACATAATTTAATTTACGAGAATGACTTCTTCAACATTCATTCTATTCAATAAAAGAGTTCCAAGAGCATAAGTTTTGAGTTGTTTTTAAAATTCATGATGGGTTTACACTTGGCCCAAAAGCCTAAACTAAGACGCTAGCTCAGCTACCTGTCATATCGGAGCACAACGGTGGTATTATCACTGCTATTTAGCGAAAGACTCAGATAAAATGGTGGTAGCTATCCAGGCGGTCATAGAAAATGTCCCGCCCCTACTTGCAACCAAACTGTGTACCGAGAGGTAACCCCACTGGGAATCGAACCCATGACCTCTGGATTGTTTATCCAACATTTAGCCATAATAGAGAGAGAGACCACGGAAGCGGTTCAAAAAGTATAAATGATCTGACCCTAGACTTTTAACCATTTGTATGTCAACAGGTTCACTAAATAACATGTGATCTGTAATTTTTTCTATTTAACACCTAGAGGTATATTGTGCCACATTTATGGCAAATAAAGTTATCTTATCTAACAATTTTATTTATCTAGCAACACATCATTTATTGCTTCTATTCCAGAAAAAAAAACATTTTTTGCTAACTCCCAACGTAGCTTCTGATTGTAGCTACTAAGTGACTATAGCATACAAAACATAGGAAAGCCACTCTGTCAGTACGTTATTTGTATTCAATATATAGAAACACTTCAGATATAGGAGAGCTTATGGTGCATGACATACAGCTTGAAACGACGCCTAGCGAAAGTATGGACGCTTCAAACCATTAAGATAAAAAGATTTTCCCTGTAACGGATTTATCGTGACTTATGAGAATTGTCTGTTTAGAGCACGAGGCCGCGTTCAAGTTTGCATTGTTTTGTAGCTGTCCCTATCCTACCCGATCCCGTACGGTGAGACAGCATACACTACGCGAAGTTATCCACCCGTTATTTTGGATGTTTCGTAGTCCAGGGATCATTTGAAGGATACAGTATATTATGTAGCCATTTTTTCAATACATTATATTAATAAAATTTCAGATGTCGGTGGTTTTTCCAAATTGTTCTAAATTGATTCATACTCTTGTAAAAAAAGGTTCAAAGTTGGGGCTTTTTATTGCCGAAAAATACAATACTTTGATGCCCTGTAACTCTGAAAGGTTATACTTTAACGAAAATCTGACTCGCCACTGACACAGATATTTAGTTCTAGATTGTGTCTTGAAAATGCCATGACATTTGACACCAGCAAATCCTCTTATCAACAGGTGAAACCCGGAACCGCACCCATACGGTCCAACTTCCTGCTGCAAGCCGCGATACCGACCACGGCCGTGTACCTGTCACGCCTGCGTATCACACATACGTACATACACATATAAGTACATAAAGAAAAGGGCCAAGTACATCTTGAGGGTGGAGCAGCCCACGACACACATTTCAAGGTGTTCGTGGTGCGAGTCCCTGCGATCTGGTGACCTTCATGAGGGACGACTTCTGGCTGAAGGTCGTGGTGTACTGTCGCTTCCGAGGGAGGATAGCGACCTAATCCACCAATAAGTCTGTAGAATTTACGTGTATTATTTTAATGTGTAATAGTTTATTTTAATTTAATTTATTGTATTGTCTATATAACTATATCTCTTTAAAATGTATAATAATAATAATCTCTTTACCAGAAATAAATGATTATTTTTATTATTATTATCATCCATTTATTTCAATAATAATATTTCAGGTAAAGAAATATATATATTTCAGGTAAAGAGATTCTTATTATACATTTTTAAATTTTTATTATTATACATATTTTAAATAGCGATTGATCAAGCAAGCTTTTCACTCGGAACGTCCGTGTGTCACAGGCTAAGCTAGGTAAAGTTACATTTTTTGTGACGTCATTATCTTGTTTCTTCTCCAACGTTAATGGACCAAACAAATTTTTTTGTACTTTGATCTAAGTTCCGAAGCTTAATTTAGTTCAGGTACTCATTACTGAATTTTCTGGAACTGAATCTTTTGTCATAGGCCTTTTCAGGAAATCTGTGGCTAAAGAACTTTATTTCTGAAATTTAGTTTTCGAAATGTAGAACAAAGTAAAAAAAAACTCATACGATAACGTTGTTGTCCGTCTTTCTGTCAAAGCAAGAACGTGTGGAGATATTCAATTGAAATTAATATCGTATATTCAAGTCTGCCGTCCCTTGGACCTCCTGTAATGTAGACAGTTTGTGTATTTCATTATTGTTTTATTTTCAAACTCGGTATCTCAGCCCATTTTAGGCCCCAGCATAAATGTTGCGAAATATAATCAGAATAAAGTATGATTTTGAAGGTATTTAAAGGTAGTTTAAAGTCACGTATAAGTTGAACGTTTCATGCATAACTGCTTCACTCTAACACTTGCAAAGATACACTCATTAGTTCCAACTGGATGGATGTACAGTCTTCAACGCAATTAGCATTCTGCTAAACAAGCTACAATTTAATATGCACGCCTTGTTACAAGTCACCTATAACATAGCTTTCCTTAGTTGGATCAAGGAGAAGCTCATTTATTACGTAAGACTTTCTTTCATTTTATCAGCTATAAAGTATTGTTTGTGGCCAAACAAGATTGAACTTATGAAAAAAAGTTATTCAAAGAAAATTCATAATTTTTATTTATTGATGTCAAACAATTCTATCCTATCCAAAAAGTTATGCAGAAGAAGAAATGGGTTAAAGGAACTCTACACTTTTATATGTTTTTATTAAATTGATGTAAATTGCTAATCTGATGTGTATTAAATGCTTTTAACGTTATCCCTCTCGTAATGCTTCCATAATAAATTTCTATTGCCATAATCTTTTAAAATAGAATAGCTGGCGTTGATAAGTAATTCCCTAAAAATAGTAGATGAAATTATAGTGTCGCGAAATATCATTCATTTACAACTTTATAGTTAGCTACGAGTACAATAGCAGTTACGCAGATAATGGTTCATAGATAGCGCTTAAAACAATAATCGAAAATAGTGTTTAAAATGAAAATTGTGATTCACTGTGAAGTTGTATGTTAATGATACTCATTTCGCGACATCACAATCTGATGTCCTACTTTTAGACAGTTACAATACAAACCAGCTATTATATTGAGGTGAATCGCCAAAAGGTAATTGACGTATTTATTTTGATATTGATTCGTAAATCCGTCTAAATAGCTTTTATAAATACTACAAATTATTAAAGATAAACAATCCCACCACTTTTTCATTTAAAGCTCTCAGAGTTCTTGATTTTTCCGGACATTTTCAATAGTCATCTTCATATTTCAACCAACGTCCTACAAAATATTAACGAATTGTACACCTAAGCCTTCCTCTTGAATAAATTTGTTGATAGAAGGAAACCGCATGAAAATCCGTTCAAAAGTTTTACACATACAGACGCGGCGTAGGACCTTGTCTTATAATTTAGTGTACATGAAGTGAAGTGATTTAAAATGACTTTAAAAAAAATTGGTGTTTCATGAACACACCCTTTTGTGCTCTCTGAAATCCTGAGCCATGTAACAAATGATAAGGTACGGGACACAGTGGATGCAAAGCATAAATACACTGTACTTTGTTCTATTCAAGCAGCCTGTGGGTCAGCTATACTTAAAAATCGCTTAGCACTCTACGCGTCCAATACAATAACGCGTTCAGGATGCTATTGGGGCTGCCGCGCTACTGCAGTGCGTCAACTATGTTCGCGGAGGCGCGCACAGACAGCTTTCATGCTGTTCTCAGAAAAAAGTACGCGTCTTTGTCATGTCGAGTGCGCACCAGCTCCAATCGCATCCTGAACACCATCGCCTGGAAATTTGACTGTCCCATTATGCGACATGTAAACAGTATGACTAACTCAGTTGTGACATATACTTACTAACATAGTTATAAGCAGTACTAACAATTATATGGATCGTTGACATGTGATAATAAAATGTTTTTTTTTTATTATTATTTATAAATGAAAAATATCTCGGTAATCTTTATAAATACGGCTGAACACATAATCTAGGATTTGCGGGTTCAATCCATAGCATTACTTCATAGCTGCTGGGATTGGTTGGCGAAAAAAAAAATTTTTTGTCACCCTGTCTAGACAATCACCGTGTAATGTAAGTCTGCCGGAAAACACCGCTGTTGAAGGTGCTACATTGAAACCCTAATGAGCGTGGCTTGAGTGACAATCTGGACCTCTAATATTAGAGCTATAGCGTTGAAAATCCCTGCTTTTAGAAACACGAAAAAACAAATTCAATTCATTTAAAAATAGCCGGGAGGATTAGAAAAAAAGCAAGTTTGGAACTAACAACATCATTGTTACTTATTATTAAAGCAATTTAGTTTGCTATACATTATGTTGTTTAAAAATAATCTGAGGAAATATGATTTTATGATATATTTTCGAAAGTAATATCTATCGAGCCAAAATCATGGAATCGCGTTTCTGTGTCATAGTGTAGAGAAAGCCATAAATAAATACATACTTAGAGACTACAAATTCTCAGGATCTTTCAGCGTATAGACAACAGTCATGGAAAGCGTATCTTTACTTGAGCCTTATGAGTTAGCAAGCTTTCCATCCAAAGACATTCAATATTAATAGACCGGACAAAGCAAACATACATTTTGATCCTAAACTTATTACCAATTGGTAATAAGTTACTCAATCTAGTGTCACATCACGTCACGCGGCCGTACAAGACATTTGACATACTTTTGAGATCAAAATGTTTATATGAAATGTTTCCCAATGACCGCTCTATAACCTATTACTATATTTAAATCTCTCTGTTTCCATCTAATGAGGCTTATGGCAACACAATTCAGTCTGAATGCGACCCGTTTGAAAAACATCGAAAGGAAATCTTGACATAGTCAAATGAGTAATTTTATATTTACAATTTGAGTAACCATATTTTCTAGGGTTATTACTTCAGGCACTCATGAACTCAAAGGTTGTGCATGAGAACTCCGAATCAAAACCAATGGAACAGGGAATTTTAAGAAGCCTTTGACCTAGTCAACCTCTCAATTAAAGTAAAAAGATGAAATGATAAGGCGTTCTCAGTGTACCATTCTCCTTAATGTCTTACTCGTTGGAATGTAATCTCAAATATGAGGACGGAATGAATTATTAACTTCAAAGCAAAGTTGTCAAAATGTTGAAGCCATTTCAAACGTTCCAGGGCTTAGCAAGGATGACTGCTCGCACCTATAGTCTTGAAATTAGACACAGTACGCCGTTAACTTATGTATGTTATCTTACATGATCCAACGAAGTAAAATGTACATTTTTGGTCTTTATTTTGGGTATATGCTATATTTATGACACGGAGGAAGCAATAATAACTTAACACCTACACGTGCCACTGGAACTTGTTATTTCGCAAAATACGGGCCTTTACAAAAGGTATTTTTGTTGGTCGCATTGTAGTCCTAATTGCCCAAACAAAAAGCGGGGACGCGTGAAAATTTGAGACGAGCCGTCACATCGCAAAATCAAAGGGTGCATGTAAATATTTGAGTTACGGGCCTGAAGGGAGGCGTCAAACAATCGTATCCGGCGAATGCTGAGAATCTCCGATGTCGAGATAGATTTTTTGTTACGGAAAATTGAAGGTACTTTACATATTGTTTATGTATAATCGGGGTAACAAAATGCTTATCAAATACCAATATCATTTATAGGCTTCCGAACATGCGATCCAAAAATTGAACCCTTATAAAATCTTTCTGGTTTCTGTGTGTCCGTCTTTCACAGCTCATTAACTCAGCAACTACTGATGCAATCGACTTGAAAAATGGAAAAGTTATGGGAAATTGTTACCCATACTTGTATTCAAAGAGGGGTCCGAATAGAAGAGTCATCTTTAGAAAGTGTACTGTATATTCTAAAACAATCCACCCTACCCCCTACATCTGATTCAATAATTATAGTAGGCAGGAATTTGTGTCAATATTACAGGAGAAATAATGATAAAAAACCTTGTCAAATAAACTTAGTTTTACAGCCGGGCAAATTAAAATTATATCTATTAATTTCTTTGCATAGTTCGGAATCCTTTGGTGTGCGAGTCCGACTCACACTTAGCTGGTTTTAATTTCTAGTGTTGGTTGTTTTAGCAGCCATCATAGTGCCACTCTGTGAAATTTTCAAGTGTTAATAATAGTGTCCCATTTGGCACCCTTTGTGAACGTAAACTTAATAAATCCAACACACCACCCATCCCAACTCAATCCTTTATTTCCTAAGTAAATCTTGACCTCTATCTATGACATTGTAACAAAATACAAATAAAAGAAAGCCAATATTACATCTGTTATTGGGTTAATAGAGGGACTGGAGAAAAACAAGATTGTCCCGGATAGGGTTTTGATGCCTGTTTATTGAATAGGATAGGACATTGTGTCCCGTAAATAACTTGTAAAACGAATACCCTTTTTAAATTTGTCTGAAGACCCGATGAAAGTCTGGCTTAAATTTCGGGCTGGATTTCGCTCCGGGACATATAAAATTCAAGAAATTTTCGCAGAAAATTCGTTTTACTGAAACTCTGTGTCGCACTAGATGGCTAGACGGTTGTAGATTTGTTATCTTAAAACACTAGATGAATGTGAATCTATTTTACAGGCGAGATGAGTTTACGCTACTTTCTATCCTGAAAATTTTGTTCCGTGGAAGAAAAAAAATGTTGTCTGTAAAGTCGGTTTACGGACGATAATTTTACATGATAACGTCATATGAAAACAGTGATGAAATGCTATCACAAGCTAAAGAACGCATACAATTCGATCGTGCCTCCGTATCGCTTGTTCTGCGCTCGGCTCAGGCGGAACGTGACACTTTTTCGTGCGTGCAGCCGGCGTTCATCGATTTATAAGACGTTATCACGTCAAAGGTCAGACACAACTATTGTTGATTTTTGCCATATTTTTTGTATTATATTTGTCCCGTAAAACTCCAAGTACCTAGCTTATTACAACACTATGGCCCTCCTCAATATTGAACGTTTCGTCAAAGAGTTGAAGCCCGTTAAAAGCTTCCGATCTCACGGACTGGAGCGAATTCAGGAAATGAATTGTGGCGTATTCTGGTGGGGTAGTCTCGACATCGTTGCGACATCGTTTCCCCTTTATACCCTTCCAACAGCAACAGGCGAGACAACAGAATCGCTTTGCAAATAGATTTAATTCATATACTCGTAATACGTTATATTCACGGAGCAGAATGGAGTAGAGGGTGAATTCGGGGGCCACCGTTTCCAACCGTATTCCCATTTTGGGCATACACGAGGAATTTTATTATCAAAGCATCCAAAGTCAAATTATACGTAATTATTAAAAGCAAATTATAAAATTTAACGTCGTGGAATGTGTACTACAACTTCAAGTTACACAAAAGATGGAATAACATTTCACAGGTATAAAAACAGTTGTTCCAAATTCGGCCTGCACTTGTACACTGTTGCAAAAATCAAAATATGTATAGAAAAATATCATAATTACATTTTTGCATATAATTTAATTGTACAAAATCATTCTTTTTGTTCTAAGTGACAGCATCATTTTATTGACGCCATCTTTGTTTTCAACGTCAAGTCCTACCGGTATCGCGCGTTTTATATGATTTTGTACAAATAAACTAAGCCAAAATATACAGAAATGGTCACTAAATCATTTTTATTTGACAATGTCCTTGTAAAATTATAAATGTACAAGATGTGGCCGTCGCGCCATTCATTCGCGGAACGTCATTTAATAAAACAAATTGATATTTATTAAATATCTCAGACACGCGCGTTGATTTCTTTCCATGTTGTCCCTTTCTGATACACTGACATGAACATTATTGTTGTCGCAGTTTACCTTGCCTCCCTTAAATCGGCACATTTTGTTCCGAACAAAATCGCGTACTGTATAAGTACACAATAGAACGAATGCGTTCCAGAATACCCCCTCCGCCGTTCGTTCCGTTCAATCAATTCTAGTTAGCACGCACCTGTGTACGTGACTTGTAACGAACGAGACGGGAGAACGTGATATACGGCGGGAAAAGGAACGTAGGACCGCGGCAAATTAATGTGCGAGACTGTGGTGCACGATGAGGAAAATGTGTCTGAGGGCCTAACTAAATAACAAACGAATGCACAAATAAAAAGCCTATAATGTTATGACTTTGATTTATTACGCACCTTGTATCCATTATTAGTATCCACGAGTGACCCGGAACCGCTGCGGAACCGCACCCACAGGGCCCAACTACCTGCTGCACGCTGAAGTTACAACCACGGCCACGTATCTGTCACGCCTACATTTCACCACCACTATGCAGGATATCACAGAATATATAAGGCAGAAGTCCAACTACACCGTGAGGATGGCGCAGCTGGAGTCACGCCATGATACATCATTCAAGTCGTTCGTGGTGCGAGTCCCGACCTGTAAGCTTCATGAGGGAGGACTTCTGGCCGAAGGGCGTGGTGTACCGTCGCTTCAGAGGAAGGGTAGCGACCAACACCACCAGAGCGGCACCAACGTGTCATAGTAAATAGTTATTGTAGTGTCCAGTAGTTTATTTTAATGTATTTTATTGTATTGTATATATACTTATGGATCATTGTTACCTGAAATAAATGAATAATAATAATTATTACATCAATGACTCAATGTAAAGGACATCATTTTTCGAGTGCCTTTTCTGAAAGCCAACAACAAAACTTGGTACGTATTCTTAGAAATATCCATTTGGAGCAATAGTTAATATGGCACAAAAGTTGTAGGATCGCTCTGAACCAAGTTATACAAGTTCGATGATTCATTATTTTCATACATTTATAATATTGATTTCTGAAGGTGCTGGGAAACATAAAATAATGATTGATATTGCTACAACTAATTATCTGACCACATACTAATATACGAGTATGTTGTTTAACGCGAGTCGAGCGCGAAAGCTATGGGATCGTCATCTGTTCTGTTATCATCATCATCAGCCAGGAAACGTCCGCTTCTCGGTACGAGGTCGCCACTTGAAAACTCTTACCATGTCTCTGCTGTGCATATCATGACCGGGAGAACGCATTGGTTATACGCCTTAAGGCATTGCAGGAGTAAGAGTGCTAGGTGGACCGAAGACCTGCTTAAAACCTGGTCACTGGATGCAAGTGACTCGGGACAGGTCAATATGGCGTAACATAGAGAAGGACTATATCCAGCTGTGGACGTTTCCTGGCTGATGATGATGATACCAGAACAGATGACGATCCCAAAGCTTTCGCGCTCGACTCGCGTTAAACAACATATATTAGTCTGTGGTTTAACAGTAACAAAACATAACGAAACCTTGACATCGGATGTCTATACTTGTCTATCCTAAAATAAAGTTGACTCATTTTAACAAACGGCATTTGTTATAAAAGAGACCAAAATACTTTTTCACTTTCATAGTGTTTGTATTTTATTATCTTGATTCTATGAAGATTTGTTTAATAAATTCTGCGATTAACGAAACACCAAGTCATTCTTGATCTGTATTCTGTGGTGCCAAAAATTAAAAAACAAAATGTCATTCTCAAAATCGATTGTTTATTCTGTTTTGTAATGTTTTGTTTGTACGTAAAATCGTGTGTAAATCCGTTTAAATATTTACTAGACTCTATATTTAAGCTGTAAAATAGTATACCAAAAATGTCCGATCTAAAAATATGTAGAATTTGTCTGCGGACAGAGTGTAAAGTGTACAAATTCGATCGATACCAACTTAAGCCGTACTATGAAGAAGTTATGGCTATGAAGGTCTTTAAGATTGTTTTTAACGCTCTTTCGAATTAACAACATCGTTTACTCAATATATAAATGTATATATTGGAAAATTGAATGTAATTAACATACTAATAATGTCTCTAGAGCTTTAGTTCTTTTGAATAACTACCGGTACTATTTCTTCCTTCTTTGAAATATACTCTTGACTCTCTCCAAAGCCAATAAACGTGACCAAAATTCAGTTACAATAAAAAACACAAGGTTTAAAGCCCCCTTTGGCCCCACCAGCCATTCCTTTTTCCCTTTGCGGGGAAGTGGGAAGAGTTACTTACTGAGTCTTTCAAGATACTGGCATAGCAGACACAGGCTTGTATCATTGCATTAGGATCTCAGTGCACTGGCATGCCACCTTATCTGTGACTAGCACCGTCCACAGCTATGTTTTAAACTTACCTTACACTTTTATTTATAGCATTTATTTAACAATCTTATACAATTATTAATACAACTTTAAGTAAGCTATTCTGTAATTAAATTTGAAACATATTAATGATATCGTAATTATTTGACACCGGTATTGAGATTGTCTTGCATATCCACAAAGGCCTAGGTATGCCTCCCCTAGAGAGTGCCATGCTTTCCGATCATTCTCCTCCAAGTAATGCCAGCTTTTCATTACAATAAAGTAAATGCATCAGCGGCATGAGTCTACTGCTGGACATGCCTCCCTCAGAGTGGGGCTCTGAGAAAGGCACATTATACTACATTAATTTGTAGAATGAATGTCATTAAAAAGTGACATTTTGCAGACTTCTCTTGCCCCTCACTGCCTGCTTTCAATTCTTCCAACTTCTCATCTTACTTTCTTATGTTATGTAGTTTTACACTTTAGTTAAATTACTTCACTGTTTCAACTTGCTACCATGACACTGGCTGCCTGTTTAATTGTGTTGCCATATTACTAAATATTGAATATATTCCAGGTAAATGAGAAGGATGGCCTCCCTCACTACTTCTGCTATGAATGTGCCACGATGCTGCATAAGTTTCATAAGTTCAAAGAGAAGTGCTATGTCGGACAGAAAGTGCTGAAAGAAATCAGTTGGAGAGGTGGAGTGAGTAGAAAAAGTAATTTTTAGGGTAGCGAACTGCCGATGAAAAATTACCAATGCTATCTACTTGGAATAAGGAATTCCAAGTAAGCATTTCTAGAATAATGTTATAGATAATTTTTTATTATTATATTAATTGAAAAAAGTTAGTATGAAAATTTTGATGATAAACATGAACAAAAAATTCAAGGCTGACTATTTAAATGCTATATTCAGAATGGAAACCCCAGTCAATCCCAAGCGTTTGACAAAATTGTTTCGATTAAAATGATGAAAATTGTATATTCAGTTCATATTGTACAATAATTACTATTTTCGTGTAGTGAAAGATACCATTGTTATGTTATTTTTTGTTGTTATGTATTATTTACTAAATACTGCTACATGACAATACTGTGCCTCTTTAATATATGTATTTTATTTCCACAAAACACCTGAAATAAAAAAAAAACTGAAATGTTCACTATTCCTCAAGTCTCAAAATATATAATACAAGTTAACTGATTGTAACACAGGTTGCCCTCAAATTGTAACACAGGTTATTGTGGAATTACCCACCTGTAACAAAATTTGTAAGAAATCAGCTTGTGAATAATTTTATGTGCTGTAGAGAGAAAAAATAGGAGACATAGGGTGACATTCTTTTTAATACAAGTCTAGAACAATTTCATTACCATTTTCATCTCTTGATTAGACTCAAAATTTTGTTGTAAAATAGATCTGTCTCAAATCTTCTTGTTACATTTCCAGGTCACCTATGAAGCTGTCTACAAAGTCGACAGAGCATCAAATAACCTAAAATCACCTTTAGAAATACTAACAGTCTTAGGTAAAAGAGTCAAAACATACATTACTAAGGATAGTACAGAAATATCAGACTCTGAGACTGAATCCGTGGCTCTGCTTAGGAACTTTGAAGTCCAATTCGTCAGTGAAGACTCTATCACAGACCGTGACGATATTATGGATCCTGAAAATGACCCCGTAGATGAAATATCCAATAACATAGTTCTCATACCAGAAATAGATATGAAAGAAACAGAAAATGACTCGTTACCAGAAAATACAGATGCAGTTGATAATCAAGACGACAATTTGAATGTTGATGAAACACTAGCAAATGAGAAAGATTTACAAGACGAAGATGATAAACCTTTAGTAGATTTGAATGTGTCAAAAAGTCCAACAACTGTGTTTGTTAATGTTAAAAAGGAAATAGTGCACTTGAAACGGGAGAAAATTAAAGGAAGGCAAAGGAGCTATGATGCTTATGGGTTGAAGAGGCAGAATCCATCTTTTGCAAAGAAGAGGACAAGGTTTTTAGGTATTTAAATAGTTTTTTCTTTCTTTCTAATACCGTTTTTGCATGCCATACTTTCAGAGGCTATAATTAAGATTCGAAAATTAAATCTTTCATAGGCATCTTTGTTTATGCAGTCATTACTTTCTTCTACAAGCTCGATCATTACTTTTGCAGTTTAGTTTTACATGTATCCATCAATTTAAAAAGTTTTGTAGCCAAGGAGTTTTCATACATAGAATCGGAAATTGGATTGATTTTATACAAGGAAAAATGTATGAGTTCGTATGTCTTAGCAATGAATGGGACGTTTTCTACGGAAATGGTGCTTCATTCTTCTTCATAGCAATGACATAGCTAAATTTAATATATTATAAGTACTTAATGTATATTCAAATGTATATTTTTCGTATGAATTCAAAACAAGGAGTTTATATACTAAATTCTTTGATGCAAAGCCATTACAACCTACTGGCCACCAAATCTACCAAAGAGAATATAACTGCTGTTAGCTAGACTTTTTGGGATGTGTGGACTGCAATGATGTTTTATGACAGATTAATTTCAACTTATTTTATGCAATCTATTGAATATATTTTTTAATGTTGTCTTATTAGAAGTATATAATCATCATTTATTGGTACTGCTGGTACAAATCAATATCTTAGTTAAATTACTACTAGTCATGGAGTATAGTTGAAGAAGTCAATTCAACTTTTGTTATAGTTTTAAATTTTTAATTATTTAAGTTAATATGAATGAATAAAGAGTATTCAAACAAACAAACAAACAAAGTCATCTATTTTATAGAAACACTGCTCGACAAGTCATTTTTTAGGTTTATTTTTAAAAGAGTATAGACTCGGTTCTCTAATATGGTTTGGCAGCCTGTTGTAAACTCTAGGGCCCATAACACGAATAGTTCTCGACATTTGGTCTAGTTTAAATGCCACTGGCTGCAGCATGTCTGCATATAAAGTCCAGGCTGGTGCTACATAAATTCATGAATGTCTCTACTCTCACAAATATTATCCTTAAAATCTGTCTCATCTTCATGTAAAATTTCATATCTTTATATTTTAGATACAAACAACTGGAAGAAATTCAATTTGTCTGAAGAAGAAGCGGTTGACGAGTTCAGGAAGAGAGCGTTCGATTCTAAATATGATGCGGCTGCGTTCAAATGTACCGATTGTTTCAGAGGATTCTCTAAAGAGGAAATGTTGAAACGACACAAACAGTTGAGGCATAGTGAGGTGAGGAATTTTCCATTTCCTGATTTTAGGAGGAATCGTTTAAATTTCTTTAAAATATAGTTTTTTTGGGGGATAATAGATATTGAAGTATATAATTAACCAAGTTTTCAAATTTAGTCAACTAGCCTATTGCGTCAGCCAAATTAGTGACGTCACAATGGGTCGCGTCACCGGCCGCAGCGTAAAGAGATATCTACTCGTCATCATCTCAACCATTTTAAAATAAGAAACGCAGTTTTACTCGTAATTATTCCTGTATTTGTTCTAGAAAAATCGTTAGTCAGCCTCGTTTGTTGTTTACAGACCCTGGGAACATTGGACTGCCGTTTCTGCCACATGAGATTTAAATGGGACTGTCACTTGAGAAAGCACATGAGGCAGCATTTCACTAAGTACAAGTGCTTGAGATGTAACCTCGTGTGCTCAATAGAGTAAGTTATAATTCAGTACTGCTAACAGCTAAGGAGTGGAATTCCCTGCCGGCTTCGTTTTTTAAGCGCTACAACCTAGATATCTTTAACAACAGAGTGAATGGTCTATTTATAGGCAACCGTGAACCATCCTAGACCACATCGTCGCTTAATATCATATGATATTGTGGTCAAATGGCAGCCTATCTAATGCTTAAAATCCTACCGGGTGTGGTTCAGTTCCGTACAGAATATGAATAATTAACATACTGAAATTCATATTTTATAAGGATAAGTTGTGCCTGATGAAAGAACACGAGCAATTGTTAAATTATACATTAAAATACAAATTTCGACAGGCGCTGCAACAAGTTGCAATTGTAAAAGCGACTTTAATGTGCTATAATCAAAACAGTACACATTTCAGATTTATTCATATACTTGTGCTGTAAGACCTTGCTTCTTGTCAAATTTCAGGATTTTATGTCAATCGAACGTTTTGACTTAGAAGTGTGATTTTTTCACAGATTCAATTTACTGCAAACTTGAGTCATCATCAACATCCTATATACGTCCCCACTGCAGGGGCTCAGGCCTACTCTCCTACAGAGAGTGTATGGGACATAGTACACCACGCGGGACCAGTGCGGATTGGTAGACTTCACACACACCTTTGAATTTCTTCTCAGGAGTGTGCAGATTTCCTCACGATGTTTTCCTTCACCGAAAAGACAATGGCCAATTTTTATCATTCGTACATAAATTCCAAATAACAAATTTAACCTCGTTACGAGCCAGAATCGAACCCATACCTCGATTATTCAAGGACTGACGCTCTACCCAACTGAGCTACCACGGCTTAGAGTATTGGATATTAATCCAATTATGATTGTCTATGTTCAAATTCAAATCCAAAAGACTTTATTCGGCACAAAATATAAATAAACACAACAACAACACAAACAAAGCACACATAAAATACAAAAAAGAAATACAAAATGTGTTGCGGAACAGGTGACCCTCAGCATGTGCTGCAGCTGGAGCCGCAGCGATGGTTACAGCTGGACCTGGTTCCTACTCATTGACACATCATACATAAAACAACACAAAAAAACAGCACAAGAAACAAAACATTAAACAATCTGTTTACATTCCCTTAAGTGAGGTGTGCCTATGTTGTATGTATGCATGTGTCTATGTCTAAAATGTTTAAATCTATATTTACAGAAACACTGCATTGCTTCATGAAGAGTATCACAATGGGGTTTTAAAGAAATGCATTCACTGCGGAGAGGAGTTCAAGTATGTATTTTTCATATATCTGCTTATGACCTGGAGCCCTAGTGAAATTGTATAGTCCGTTCACTTAAATAGTGTCGCGTCAATGATTTTATCTTATGTTTTTGTGTAGAAATCAATATGGTCATGATATTTTGTTTCGCTAGGTTTAAATGGTTGTCAAATTGATAGAAATGCGCCAGTGTGTTATAAAAGACGAAAGTCCTTAGCGTCTAAAGACAAAAGTCAGTGATGATGATGACAAAGATCAGTGCGTGTTGCCAGTGATGACATACGGAACCGAAACGTGGTCCTTTACTGTGGGCCGAATAAACAAGCTCAAAGTCACTCAGCGAGCAATGGAACGAGCTATGCTCGGAATTTCTCTACGTGACAAAATTCGGAATGAGGAAACTCGTAGACGAACTAAGGTCACCGACATAGCTCGACGAGTCAGTGAGCTGAAGTGAAGAGCAGGCCACATCGCTTAAAGAACCGGTAACCGATAGGGAATAAGAGAGCTTGAGTGGCGACCACATACCGGAACGCGTGTACCAGTCTACTAGACCCTTACTAGATGGACCGCCTCGGAAGTCGCTGGATGCAGGTGGCTGGCGTACCATGGAGGAGGCCTATGTCCAGCAGTAGACGTTTTCTGGCTGATGATGATTCCTACTAATATTATAAATGCGAAAGTAACTCTGTCTGTCTGTTACGCTTTCCCGCTTAAACCTCTCAACCGTCTTTGATGAAATTTGGCACAGACAATCTTTAGACCCTGAGAAAGGACATAGGCTACTTTTTAATGCGAAAAATAAAGTCCACGCGGGCGAAGCCGCGGGCAGAAGCTAGTGTGTTATAAAAAAGATGATTCTAACAATAAACATTTCATTCATTTCCCGCTATCATAATCCGATGTTCTATTTTAGGTAGTTACATGGTAGCTCAGTTGGGTAGAGCGTCAGTCCTTGAACAATCGAGGTCTGGGTTCGATCCTGGCTCGTACCAATGAGTTCCAATTTGTTATTTGGAATTTATGTACGAATGATAAAAATTGGCCATTGGCTTTTCGGTGAAGGAAAACATCGTGAGGAAACCTGCACACTCCTGAGAAGAAATTCAAACGTGTGTGTGAAGTCTACCAATCCGCACTGCTCCCGCGTGGTGTACTATGTCCCATACACTCTCTGTAGGAGAGTAGGCCTGAGTCCCTTGAGTGGTAGATACTTATCCAAGCCAGATATTCTATTGTATGCAGGTTTGTTAGTATGACATAGTTAGTATGATCTATTAGAATGCAAGAATGTGTTTATTTTGTCAGGCACACATCTACATACTACACGCACCTGCGCACGCACCGCAGCGACTACGTGTGCACGCTGTGCGGGGTCTCCTTCGTCAGCCCGCTCGGACTCCACCAGCACAAGAAAGTCAAACACGTAAACAATGAGATTGTAAGTATTTTATTAAAAAATGACAACGTGCAGAAATGAGTTTTTGACCACATGTGTCACACTTTTTGTTTAGTAGTAGTTTAATTCTCTCGAATGGGAAGGCAATGGAACAAAGCGATACAGCCTACTCTGAACATATATCTTCTTCAGTTTTCTCAATAAAATGTACACATTATACATTTTATTGAGAAAACTGAAGAAATGGCTTCGGCATAGTTTATAACCTCAAAATTTGTTCACCTAATTTTACTCGTCATTGGCTAGATAAACACTGGTTAAAGCCATTATTTAAAAAAAAATTACAAAACCATGTACTGCATAACGGCTATTGTAACACTTATTCCTATGTTAATGCTACTCATTATCCGACATTATATTCCGATGTCCTATTTTTATATAATTACTGCACAAAGCCAGCTATTCTATTTTAAAAGATTATGTCATTTTATATGAAACTTTGCCTATTTTCTAGTTTTTTTATATTATATAATTATTGTTTGTGTAAATTGATCATCATTTCCAGGATAGTCCGGATGATGACGATGAAGTGAACACACATTGTGAGAAGTGCGACGTACGTTTTGAAACCAGGAAGGCATATGAAGAGCACCTGTTCCATTCAGCTATGCACACCGAGGGAGTTGAGTAAGTTGACATATTTTTAAAGTGAAACTTATAATGTGACTTCCAACAAAGTTCCTTCCTACCATGGAGGGGGTATGAAAGCACTTTTACAGGTCAGCGCGAGCGTCAGCAACGAGTAGCGTCCAATATTCCAACGCAAGAGTGAGAGAGAAAGAAAGATGCACAAAGGTAGAAAGTAAGAGAGAGAAAGAGAGTGAGTCGGTAGATCCCAAGCACATGCGCGTAGTATTCTTGCTATGCAGCACAGACTAATATATAGTACCTATACGGTACAGAGTGTAATCTCATAGGTACATACAAACACAAGCTTAAAATATACCGGAATCGTTAATAAAGTTTGCCTTAAAGAAACGATATGATTTCACTAAAAATCCATTTCTACCCCTTCCTATTTTCATTTCCACATTACGAAGTTTCACTTCTTCCGCGCGGAGGGACTTCACGCACGATTTTTTTGGTTCGTAGTAGGATATTGCCAATATTGCCTTCATTGTACCTTTTATGTTCTGTTTTGTTTGTGTGTGTGTGCAATAAAGTATTTTTGGATTGAATTGACATTTGTTTGTATGCTGTCTAGCTACCAATGTAAACTACTCTCGTCTACCACCAAACATACGTGTTAATAGCACTGTTGTGTTCCAGTAATGAAAGGTTTTTTTTAAACAGCTAGCGGTTATGTAAAACATCTCATTCGACATATATATCTGGTTGCGCAATCGACTACCACCTGATCTTCCTTTTGCTTCTTTTCAGAGATGAGTTGGATGAAATTTCAATTCCCAGAAAAGTGTTGGGGAAAAAATTACAACAGATGGTATGTAAAAATTATCATACAAACTTTGTAATGTACCGTTTTAGCTAATGTATATCTAAAGTGAGAAAGGAAAAATTTTGTTTGTACACTTTAGTGCAAAAATATTTATCTACTTCTGTACCATGTCACATTCACCCATTCTTGTTCCTACAGAGTGTGTTGAGGAAAAGTCAAGTAAAACTGAATTTGATATGGTTCAAAAATTCATACATATTTTTGTACTCGAGACTTCAGTCAAATCACAGTTTATTGCGACACAAGTTTAACCTACTGCCGTAAAGAGGGATCCATAACAATGGTAGTCATTACCTAAAAGGTATCATCATCAACAGCCTATATACGTCCCCACTGCAGGGCTCAGGTCTAATCTACAACAGAGAGTGTACGGGACGTAGTCCACCACGCGGACCCAGTGCGGATTGGTAGACTTCACACACACCTTTGAATTTCTTCTCAGGAGTGTGCAGGTTTGTTCACGATGTTTTCCTTCACCGAAAAGCCAAGTAATGATTTTTATCATTCATACATTAATTCCAAATAACAAATTGTTACGAGCCAGGAACTAACCCAGACCTCAATCGTTCAAGGACTGACGCTCTACGCAACTGAGCTACCATGGCTCTTTTTTATTATTATTAATTAATGTTATGAGGTGTTTTTGCCGATAAGAGTTTCATTTTCATTTCTTTAAGCGTAAATCATTAAAATATGTGTAAATAGTCTGTTTTCGTAATATAAGTGTGTTTAATACATTATACAAACATGGCGGTACATTTTTTTTCTTTCAGATTACGAGTGAACTAAAAGGAAAGTAAGTTATCGTATTTTTCAGTTCTCTAATCTACAATCTATTTACCATTACATATGTAAGGTTCAATACATATTAGGTACTAAAAAACCATCAAGTGTGAGTCGGACTCACGCACCGAGGGTTCCGTACAGAATATGAATAATTAACATACTGAAAATCATAAATAATAGTTACGGTAATATGCACCCAACAATGCTCTACCGAAAATGTAATCTGATTGAAAAACCAACTGTACTTTGCAGCTAAATTACATACACGATGTATGGCTGTCAACTACTAAGTTAAGTTTGTAAACATACAAAAGCAATTTTTACTGTGTTATAATTAAAAATCATGGTTTTCAGATTTATTGCTCTGGTTGTGCTGTAAGACCTTGCTTCTTGCCAAATTTCAGGATTCTAGGTCAACGGGAAGGTCCTATAGGTTTTGGTTCCCTTGCTTGTAAGGAAATGAAAGAAAGAAAAAAATGACGCCTATTTAAACTGATGCTGCAACCACAGAGTAATTGCAGCGCTGGTTTTCATATACGCCTGAACTAATACTAAACTAAACTAATCTCTATAATTACATTGAGGCATGAGCTACTAAATACAAAAACACAATGAATATACTGTGACACACAAAACTTAAAACTATATAATATTCTTGCGTTGACCTATAAGTTTGATTTTTTCTCAGCTCCAAGGGACGTCAGACTTGAGTATTCGATATTAATTTCAACTTGATATCTCCACGCGTTCCTGAGAAAAAGGGTATTGACCGACAGACAGACGGACAACAAAGTGATCCTATAAGGGTTCCTTTTTTCCCTTTTGAGGTACGGAACCCTAAAATGGTAACTAGCGACTTCATGGCTGTCATTGTCCGAAATGAAGTCAGGCATTTTGAGTATTGAGAAGTAAACTGCATGTATTACGCACAGTTTTGTATAAGTTCGGCGTAGGCCTCCTGTTAGGCTCCCTGATCGCAAAAAGTGATATCTTCCAGGCAAAATATTGATGTCTTCTTTCATCATCATCATCAGTCAGGAAACGTCCACTGCTGGACAAAGTCCTCCTCTATGGTATGCCACACTGACTGCTTCCGAGACCCTTCCAGCGACTCCCCGCTAACTTTACTACTTCAGCTCACTGACTCTTCGAACTATGTCAGTGAATGTTCGGCTACAGATTTCCTCATTTTCGAATTTTATTACGTAGAGAAATCCCGAGCATAGCATGACAAGGATTCATTTATCGAAGACTTTGGAATGAAAAGGAGCGCTAAGAAACTTTGATGTCAGTTTGACAGATACTCTTCGCATCAAGATGGCGCCCGCACGGTCCTATTTTCGCGGTTGTCTTTACAAATAAAATATTAAGTTTGGAATCATTATTCAATGGCTGAAACCGCACGATTTGTGTAAACTAATGTGTAAATGATTACAGGAAATGCGAAGAAGATTCAATGACGCCGCCTCCGAGGAAGCGAAAGCGGAAGATAAAGAGACTTCATCGGAAGCCCACCACTTGCTATCAAGTAAGGTCCAATTTATACACTAAATAATTAACGCGTTCAAAAATAACTAAAACCCGACTTCAATTGCCTTAAAAAATTGTGTTTCGTTGATTTTCTCGAAAAGCGCTCGATCAATTTCGATTAAATTTATATGGGACCATATCTGAAGTTTGTCTGTAAGTAGTGAACTATTACTAAGAAGTCCGCCCGTCTGTCACCAGGCCGCAGCAGCAGAATAAAATCAAATATTTAAGGGGGCTTCAAATTTTTTGCCGTTTTTATAGAGAATGGTATGGAACCCTTCGTGCGCGAGTCCGATTCGCACTTAACTAGTAATTTTTTTTTATAATCCCTGCGTTTGATGTAAAACTCGTTTAGACTCAGCTTTAAACGCAATTTATTCGTAACTTACATATATTTTTAGATTATTCCTGTATGCAGGCTGCATTTGAAACACCTCCTTTCCAACTCTCTCTGTTCAGCGCAGCGTACATTACTCTGTGGTAGTATATATTCCAACTGAATTTTTAAATATATTTTTTAAACGTTTCAAGTGTGGCAAACACTTCGATACCCAAGCTGCCTGCATGAAGCACCACCAGTCCGAACACCCGCGGACTTCGTTCTTCGCTCAAAACGAGAGGCATATCTGTGAAATCTGCGGGGCTTCGCTGGCGGTAAGTGTGGACACTCACTAATGTTTGATTCTTTGATGACAACTTGTAACGGTGGTGGATTTGTGTTTTAGTTTTTTTTAAATAATGGCTTTAGCCAGTGGTTATCTAGCCAATGACGAGTAAAATTAGGTGAACAAATTTTGAGGTTATAAACTATACCGAAGCCATTTCTTCAGCTTTCTCAATAATGTATAATGTGTACATTTTATCGCTTGTTTTGGATTCTTGATGAGAACTTCAAAGGTCAGCCTTGGTTTCAACATCATTCAAAAGAATCCATATGAATCCGAATATACTTGACATGGTAAACTATTCCGATCGCGTCGAAACCCTCGCAATTTTGCGTAATTGATACTATAACACCGTCCGTGACACTCTTTGCACTATATCACACCATTATAACACAACAAACACACATAACAGTATTATTAACGAATTACTAAAATGCAATGAACCACCATTTTTCAAGTTCGCGCCAAGGAACCGGGTTTTCGTTTATTTATTGAAAATTCGTTTGTTGCAGGCATGTCAAAATTTTTTTAAATCTAGATTTGTTACTTTTAGCTTAGTGTGAGGAAATATATTTCTTTCTTTCTATTTTATATTGGTGAGATATATTGTAAAAAGTGTCACGGACGATATTTTGAATGCGCACAATAAGGCGGTCATTGAATATTTTGACTTTCTTTTGATTTCATTGAATGTTGTCTTATCTAATACTGGTGGTATCAAAGTTGACCTTTGCCATTGTGTTTAAAGAATCTAATATTAGATATAAAATTTATACATTATGCATTTTATTGAGAATATTAAAGAGATGGCTGACCTTTTCACGTCTAAGAAACAAGTAAATGCATTCAAAAAGAACTGGAAACCGACTTCAATTGCCCTAAAAGTCTACTTTTACTAAGGCAAATTTAATATTTATTTCGTTTTGCGCCGTTATCAGAACTGGACCAAATTTTAATGGGACCACACGAGAATCACCACCTTTCAAATAAAAAAAAAGAATCATCCAAATCGGTTCACCCAGTCAAAAGTTTTGAGGTAACAAACATAAATAAAGCCCAAAAATGCACGTCGAATTGATAACCTCCTCCTTTTTGGAGTCGATTAAAAATACTGAGGTTATGGCTGTAAGGTCTAGCGACCATTGCCTTCCTTGATAATGAATAATGAAAAAAATTGCTGATGGTAAATGTATTTCCAGCCTGGCAGCGTGGCGACTCATCAGAATATGCACTCGAGACAGAAGGTGCACCCGTGTGAGACCTGCGGACGAACATTCCACTCCAGCGTTGGGCTCAAGAGGCATCTGGTGGTAAGATATTAACATAGAATATAATGTCATCGTCAACAGCCTATATATGTCCTCACTGCAGGGGCTCAGGCCTACTCTCCTACAGAGAGTGTATGGGACATAGTCCACCACGCGGGACCAGTGCGGATCGGCGGACTTCACATGCCTGTTCAAGACATGCAGGTTTCCTCACGATGTTTTCCTTCACCGTTAAGCAATCGGATAATGTACTTGAATTGAAAAGCAACTCAACCCTCAGATTGAGAGTCCGCGCCTTTTTCACTGCGCCACCAACGTTTGTAGAATATAATAATTATAAGTCTACCACGAAACAACAATGTTAATAGCACTGTTGTGTTCCGGTATGGAAGGTAGCAAAGCCAGCGCCTCATTAGGTTGAGGCTTCTGAAGGATCCAACGCCCTTATCGTCACTTACCATCAGGTGAGATGAAGGCCAAGTGCAAACCCATCATACAAAACAAAAAAAATGTTTAAAACTTTGTTCATACGAACAATCTTATAAAACATTGAATTTTTTTGAACTGTAACCTAAGAATCGAAGTAAATGACACGTTCCGCGAATGTATGGAGCTAAGGCCTGGTCTTGTACACTTATAATTTTAAAAGGCCATTATCAAATAATTTGTATATTTTAGTTTCATTTATTTGTACAAAAACATACAAATCGCTCGAAACAGGTCAGACTTAACGTTGAAAACAAAGATGGCGTCAATAAAATGACATTTGACGCTGTCACTTAGTACAAAAAGGATGATTTTGTACAATGTATGCACAATAAAAACGCAAAAATATTTTTCTGTACATATTTAGATTATTACTTAATTTTTTAACTAGTGTACAAGCGCAGGCCGAATTTGAAACAACTCTTTTGTAACAAATCTTTTTTCTCTACAACGAATGCATATGTTTGCAGACGCACACCGGAGAGAAGCCATACCCCTGCTCGTTGTGCGACAAGCGGTTCACTCAAAGCAACAGTATGAAACTGCACTACAGAACATATCATCTCAAACAGCCGTATCCAAAGAGGTACGTTCAATATTCCTTTATTTGCCATTAAAGTTACATAAACTGTGCAAAAAAAATATACAAAACATAAAGGATAATAATACTAAAAACTAATCCTAATAACTAGAGACAGAGTCAAACAATTTAAAAAAAACTCTTTTATGTCATAAAAAGGTCCACATATTAAATATTTATACAATTTATTGGAAAATTCATTTGGTGTTTTACAGTTTTTTATGTCATTATCAAGATTATTGAAAAATTTTATGCTATTCAAAAAGCTCCTATGGTAATTCATATATTTCGTCGTAGGAAGAACGAGTCTGTTATTATTTCTTATATTTCTTAAATATGTATTAATAATATCCAATTTTTGTAGCTACAACACAGTGGATATTATAAAAGGGTATCCGAAAAATCTACTAGGAGCAGCACCTACCTTCCAATAACATCTTACTGCGTTTGGCGTGGTAATAAGTGAGGCTCTTGTCCAACAGTGGACTTTGATGATATAATAGACTGTATATGGACGGGGCCCTTAATCAGTCACTTTGGCACACTTGTCCATGTTCATTTTTAAACCTACCTGTTGATAAACACTGTTGAGGTCATTGAGCATTGCGTTCAGATCCTCCAAGGATTTTGTGTTTCGGGGATATAACTTCACCCTGCCTTACACCTTTCTGCACCTACTGGATAGGTTGCAGTTGTATATAAAATTTACAAACAATCAATTTAAAACAATCTTACTTCCCTCTTTTAGAAACAGAAGAAAAAAGAAAGACGACCCGCCAGAGACTACCGAGCCTGAAGATAAGTCGGGGGGAAGCGAGGAATCCGACGAGAGCTCTAGGGAACCTGAAGCCACTGCGCCCGAACGGGGAGTCGAACCTGCTACCGACGGCACACAGGACACCATGCACTATTTAACTTTAAGCTAAATCATCTTTGTAATAAAGTTTTCTAAAGGCAATTTAAAACTAGCTAATTATATATATAACACTAAAATGCATATGGCGTCCAATGTCGGCCATTTTGTCTCCTCTCTGTCTCCACTTAATGGCGGCGTACACATTTAAAAACAAAAAACAAATAGAATAAGAACTTAATGTATCAGTAAGACTTCATTAGAACAAAATCGCTTCCACTCTTTCTTTTTAAATTTAGCAATCCATACTAATATTATAAATTAGAAAGTTTTTGTCCTTCCTTGTATAGGGATAGTTGGAGAAGGTATGGGTTACTTTTTATCACGGTGGTACAAGTAGTTCCTGTGCAATAATTTATGAAGTCCGGGCAGGCGAAGTCGAGGGCAAAACCAAACAAGTTAAGTCATAGTTGCTTAACCTGTAAAGTTCATCCATGCAAATAATGTAATAGTGTTCAACCAGCAATAACTACAGAAAAGTTGGACTTGTTTTTTATAATCTTCAGAAATTATCCCACGCACAAACTATTTGCTAAAAGCGTCGGTGGCGCAATCGATAAGGCGGATCCTTCCTGGTTCAAATCCAGCCGTGTACCTATGAGTTGTTTTTCAATTCAAGTACATTATCCGATTGCTTAACGGTGAAGGAAAACATCGTGAGGAAACCTGCATGTCTTGAACAGGCATGTGAAGTCCGCCTGACTATGTCCCATACACTCTCTGTAGGAGTAGGCCTGAGCCTCTGCAGTGGAGTCGTATATAGGCTGTTGATGATGAAACTATTTGCTCGATTAGCCTATGTCATTTTTTGGCCCTTCATCCACCCCTATACAGAAAATCTAGTCGTTCTGACTGAGTTACGGTTTAAAGCAAGGACAAACAAATTATGTACATTCGTATTTGTAAAATTAGTATGGGTACTATTAAACGAGTAATTCTTGTATATGTACGATCTCGGAAACGGCTCTAACGTTTATGATGAAAATCATAGATAGGGGATTTCGAAATCAATGAATGGATTGGTTTTACCGTGCGTATAGTAATAGCAATCAAGAACACAGAATTGTGCTGTAAATATTGTCAAACGATTTATAGGTAATTGTGAACTGAAATAATGCCATTTATCTATTGATATGGCATTGTTAAATAAATAAGTACATATCTGTATTGAATCTTTTATTTATCTAAAACCAAACCTCTTGGAACTTCAACAAATTTTACATAATTATGTATTTAGCTTCAGTTAATCTACAGCCTCTTTTGCTAGTGTAATGCAATGCTATTCTCGGAATTAAATTCGTTGAATGTAACCCTTATACTCATAGTAATACGGCTGCATTTCAGTAACATACGCGTTCTATCTGTCCTTGCCGCGCAGCGCGCCCTTTCGCACGCGCCGCGCTGGATGCGAGTGAGCGGTGCAGAACGATGATATGCGCGCGGATTGCCATGAGTAACGAGTAATGCTTGAGATAGTCAAGTGATGTGTACTGCAACAGTACGCTCTCAGATTACTTACACTTGTCTATTTAATAGGTATTTTAAAGAAAAACTGATGTTTTGTATATTTTTTTTTTATTATTTAATCATAACTTAAAAATACCTCATTTTTTACCAATGCCCCAAAGTTCTAACCCGAAATCTCACTAACGCTCATTTTAGGGTTCTGTACACAAAGTGCCCCATGGGACCGCAATAATACTCCACCCGTCCGTCTGTCAAAGACTTGTATCTTTTGAACTGTAATAGGTAAACACAATACTTGCTTCATTAAATAGTTTATTATTTGTTAGGGCATCCCCTAAAATAAACTTGTGAAAAATTCAAAAGATAAAGGTAGGGCACTGGCTTATAATAGGGTCCTATATTTCGGTACGGAACCCTAAAATGCTTTTACATCTGAACTGTCGAATTGGGTTGTTTATACCAGAGGCATTATAAAACTTCTAAAAAATTAAAACTGTTTTTTAATTTATTTTTTACATCTGTGTTACAGGAATCGAATTTACTCGAATTCAAAGGTTTTTTTTTTAAATAAAGGCGCGGTCATACAAAAACATATGAGATAACTGAAAGCTTCATACATTTTAGCGCTTCAATTCACGGCGTTAAGTCAGTGTGTGGCTGATTTGTATGGAGCGTTCTTGCACCGCGTGGCAAGAATTACTTTTCAATGGTTTATAATAGGAAAAGTAATATTTTATTTAAAAAATATTTTACGTTGATTTGAGGATGCATGAATTTTTTGCAAACTACCCAATAGTAATTAAAAAACAATTTATAAACATACTGTTTATATAGCAAATAGAGAAACATCTCTGTTGCTATAACACTTTCCAAGTATCTTAGTTTAAAAATTACGATCGGCGCCATCGTTACTGTTTGAATTAAATTATAAAATATGATGATATAAAAATAAATTTACATGTAAGTATAGCACATATAAGTGAGGGAGAATATGGGTCAAAAGCTGACCATTTCTTATAAAAATCGATATCTCAAATAAATACTAACATAAAATTTTATTTTAAAACCTCGCATTGTGTCATATTTCGAAGATATAATAAACTAAAACTTTATAAGCATCGTATGAATTTTTTTTTTAAATTACAAACTTTTTACCTCATCGGTGTTGAGTTCAAAGATAACCTAGCTTATCTTAATGCTTCTGGATAAGCCCGTTTTCCATCCAAAGGCTTTATCACTTAACATCAGGTGAGATGAAAGCCAAGTACACCCTTTATACAAATAAAATATATCAGCTATCGATTTCGATAGAAAAAATTTTTTTGTGTTGGCGTCAGACTAATAGAAAACGATTATAAACTACATATGAATTAATTAACTCTTTATATCTTCTTTTTTCTTCCCACATTCAAATCGTCGCCCCAGTAGGTCACGTTTTGGACTGTCTTGCTGAAAATAAAAAATAAAACTATAAGCTATCGATCATCATCAGCCGGGAAACGTCCACTGCTGGATATAGGCCTCCCTCATGGTACGCCACATCGACCGGTCCCGAGCCACCTGCATCCAGCGACTCCCTGCGACTCTAATCAGGTCGTCGGTCCATATAGTAGGCGGACGGCCTGGTAGACGTTTCCCAGTACGTGGTCGCCACTCGAGAACCTTTACTCCCCACCGCACTGCACTGACACGCGACAGCTTTTTTTGCTATATTTGTAATGACATGATCTGTAAACATCGCCTTATAGTCCTAGTAATACGGTTGCATTTCAGTAACATGCGCGTTCAATCCGTATTTATGGTATTGTCGGAGGATCCGAGCCCGCGCAGCGCGCCCTTTCGCTCTCGCCGCGCTAGGTGCGAGTGAGCGGTGCAGAATGCATTACTCGCACACAAGTTTGCCCCTCTGAAGGTAGCTCTCCGCAATTTCAAACATGTACAGACGGAATGTGAGTGTATTATTTTCTATAATAACTATCCCTAGATGACATACAACATTAGGACATTTCTTTCCACCCGCTAACTTGACTTGCCTCCCACTTATACGTTAATAATTGATACTTCGCGGTCTTTTGTAGCTAACTTCAGAGGGGCAAACATAGTTTGCGAGTACTGTACACATGTCTGTATTTGTATATATTTATCAGATTCGCGAAATATTTTAACTAACCATGTTTGGTGGTATTGCAATCCGAGTGCGTCTCGGTCCGTACCTCGTTATCGCTTGAGTTGGTATCACTGGAGGTGTCAGAGTCGTAGTACCCGAGTCCTGGCAACACCGCCACGCACCGCAGCGCCCCCACACTCGCCACACAGTCCTCATTGGGAGTGATTGGAGCACTGGAACGATAGAAAATGAAATGGTTGACATAGCAACAAGATTGGGGTTAAATTCAATCACTATACTTTACACTATCAACGCTGATAGTATAAAGAGGAAAGATTTGTATGTTTGTAAATTGCCAATGTCGATGAGAAAATCACAGCTACATGAATTTAAAAAACAATGATTTTTTGAATTGCAAAAGCTACTACAGTATTAAAGAAAGTAAAAAACATTGTGTATGTTGTATAATTTGTATAATTTGATTTTTTATATATATATTATATGGGAATATTTGTACGCCGCAAGGTTCAACATAGCGACCGATGCTTCATATATCTTTGTAATACCTACGATGCACAAATAAATTGATTTGATTTGCAACGAATAAACTCAAAAACTACTATGGATCGGTTTTAAAAATTATTTTACCATTAAAATACTACATTATCCCTGACTAACATAGAGAGAAAGAGGGTGCGATGCCGGGGCGGGGCGGTAGAATTTTTTAAAAAAGTTTTTGTAATAAATTGGATACATAAAACATTTTTAGATAACTCAATCTTAAAAGTTTCATACATTTCAACGTTCCAACGCACGGCATTACGTCACAGCGTGCGACTAGAAAAATTTTTCGACGGGTTTTATTACGAATTATTCGTCATATCGAAAAATACCCAGCACTGTACAAAAATAAACAAAACCGTCGATTTTTTCGTTCCGAAAGCGGCAAGATTCCTTGACGTCAAAAAATAGACAATAAGGATATATTGGATATAAAAAAAATGTGTACATACTCAGCAACACCATTTAATTTGGCCTCCACTGTTTCCTTCTCTTTCGTTTCACCTTCCATCTCACTCGCTTTTCGCTTTCTCACCACCACCTGTAAATCATCAACAGCCCTCATGTGAAAAGTTCAGCATGTGAGAAAAATCATCAAACTTCTAGGTCAACGCTAGCTGTTTTTAGAGCATTTCCTTTGCAATGCAAGGGAACCAAAACCTAGTACTTCCCGTTGACCTAGAATCAGCACAACCATAGGAATACATCTGAAAACCTGGATTGTTTACTTATATAACAGAATAAATAGAAAGAATAGACAGAATTTTGATTCTTGGCGCGAACTTGTAAAATGGTGGTTCATTGCAATTTTAGTAATTCGTTAATAATACTGTTATGTGTGTTTTTTGTGTTATAATGGTGTGATATAGTGCAAAAAGTGTCACGGACAGTGTTATAGTATCAATTACGCAAAATGGCGAGGGTTTCGACGCGATCCGAAGAGTTTATCATGTCGAGTACATTCGGCATATGGATTCTTTCGGATAATGTTGAAACCAAGGCTGGCCTTTGAAGTTCTCGTCAAGAATCCAAATGAAGCGATAAAATGTACACATTATACATTTTATTGAGAAAGCTGAAGAAATGGCTTCGGCATAGTTTATAACCTCAAAATTTGTTCACCTAATTTTACTCGTCATTGGCTAGATAACCACTGGTTAAAGCCATTATTTAAAAAAAATTGTTTTTTATAGATTACAAACTTAAATTTGCAGTTAAGAATCGATCTCATTTTTTTCAACTGCAAAGTTAAGTTTGTTCATCAATCAGACTTATATTTTCTTAGAGCTTTGTTGGGTGGTTGTTAATTTACCTATTATTTATGATTTTCAGTATTCATCTCTGTTGGATAGAGCGTCAGTCCTTGAACAATCGAGGTCTGGGTTCGATCCTGGCTCGTACCAATGGGTTACAATTTGTTATTTGGAATTTATGTACGAATGATAATAATCATTACCATTGGCTTTTCTGTGAAGGAAAACACAGTGAGGAGACCGGCACACTCCTGAGAAGAAATTCAAACGTGTGTGTGAAGTCTACCAATCCGCACTGGTCCCGCGTGTGTACTATGTCCCATACACTATATGAAAGTAGATCTGAGCCCCTGCAGTGGGGATGTATATAGGCTGTTGATGTGTGTGGAATCGATTGGACATACCCCATCGAGCTTGTTCTTTTTGTTCTGTGCGGCGGGTGGGGCGGGGCGCGTCGGAGCAATCTGTGCGCGCAGCCTCTGCATCTCTTCTGTTTCTGCGAGGTTCGATACTCTCTCCCTGTAACACACATTTGTTTAGTAAAATGGGTCTCTTTTTGGCCTTAAATGAGGACAATGACACTGTTTTCTATCATTGTTAAGGATCTCTGATTACGGCAGTAGGTAAAACCTGTGTATTATATATTACTATGATTCGTACGGTGAAAGGGAGAGGTGTTGATTCGAGTTATAGTGCAAGAGGGTTGGTGTGTGTGTGAGAGAGGGAAGAGTAAGTATGGGTATAAATAAAAAATATATATAATATATTAATAAAAACGGTACTCTTATAATATCAGTGTGGTGTCCATCCATCTGTCACTTGCTTTGTGTCCATGTGAATTGCTCTTGCTATCAACTTGAAATTTGGAATTTTTTGGAACTTTTTATGTGAAATGGTGACCAATTTGAAATCACAATTGAATAATTGATAAAGTAGAATAATGATATCCATTAAATAACTTTATAATCTGTCCATCTGTCTGTAAAATGTCTTAATTAGTATTTAAAGGTAATTACTTATCAAAGCCTGCTATTCTATTTTAAAAGATTGCAGATTTTGTATGGAAGCATTCTGAGCAAATGACTGCAAAATGTTGCCGTTCAAGTCTGTGTTTAATCTGTTGTTTTTTATTTGTTTTTAAATCGAAACTTATAATTGAGACACTTTTTTATAGAATTATGTTTTAAAAATAGTCATGTAGAAATATCAGGCCATGACAAAAGACACATTTCTTTTAATTTGAAAAATACGCAATTTCATTTACTAATTAGTCCTATCAGTTTACTAGACAGTTTAATGATTGTATGAAACTATACCTGAACTCTTCCATCTCCTTCTTTTCTTCCAGGGATATCTGCTGTGCTGCTTTAGCTTTGGTACGCTCCACCAAATCCAGGAAACCAACTTCATCATCATCAAGGCCTCTTATCATGTTTTCTGGAAGACGACACCATAGAATGGACAATTTCGTTATTGTGCTAACATGGAACAAATTCGCTTCTAAGTCGTCTCTGCTCTATAAGTTTAATAGTAGAAAATACAGTGCTATGAAGACTGCTATTGGGCGACCGACTTAAGTAACATGGTGGTAGCTAGCCAGTCGTACATAGCTACCAACCAAAACAAGTACCAATAGGTCAAAGAAACATATCCACAGTTAAAAGTAGATTATTTTTATTAAAACTTACTGAGTTTGTGAGCCTCTTCGTATTCTGCCTCTTTCTTGAGTCTCTGCTCTTCAAGACGCTGGAATAACGGTCGAGAGTCGAACGGTTCAGGTTCTGGAGCATCTATAAGAAGATATTTACATGTTTTAACACCAGAAATAACTGAGTTCCCTTCATATGTAATGTTTTATTATGTTTTAGACAATTCCACACTGTCAGGTACACTCGAACATAAAAATATGTATCCAATTTTGTACCACATCACATATACATTTAAATTGACATTTCCGTCAACACACTGCATAGGAACAAGCAAGGGTGAATGTGACATGGTACAAAATTGGATACATATTCTTGTACTAATGTGTACAAGATACTCAGGCAGAAACACAATTTTGCTAAAATATGCATAAGGATACGAGATCACACTCTGTGCGAGTGTGGAAGGGACCTTCAATGATCCATTTCTGAACTCTCTCGATTTGTTTGTTATGTCAACATCGTTTATTTACTAAATTTAGTTAATACCCCTTTGATTGACACTGTATATATACAATATTCTGAGTCAATTTGTAACTTGTTTTGTACATATTATGGTACACATACAGTAGACACACTAGAAAAATAACCTCTATCATGAAGACATGATATTGAAGTTTAATCCTACTAATATTACAAACATACATGTATGTCTGTCCTCACAGTAATGGGAGTAAACGACTGATGCAGCCAAAGTGTTAAATGTGGAGCCAAAGTGTCTATAAGACACAGGCGACATTTTATCAAATTGTAACAGTCTAGAGATAAAATTTCTTGTAAATGGTTAGATATCACAACCTAATCTATCTGATTTGGGTTGTAACAAAATAGAATGGTTTCTAAAAGTGAATGTTTTCCATTCCCAGCAAGAAAACAGCTGCAAGGGGTTCCAGACCAACACCCTAAACCACCGCACATTCACAGAAACATCAGATTCAGATGACTAAATTCAAAATTCAACTCAATAAAGTTTATGAAGTGTATGCAGATGAAGCATAGCAAAAGCAATTATTGAACAAAGTCGCAAGGTTAGGAAAGCCTCTATATTTGCCTAAAAATATAAAATAGACCAAATTATATACCACTATGAATTACAAAAAGGGTTGAGTTGCACAAAAGGGGACACCTACTGTATGAAATTTTCTTAGGTGTTTTTTTTTCCTCAGTGCCCCCTTTAGTACACCCGAACCACAAAAAGCCTTGTTTAGGCCTTTAAACACGTGTTTTGTTCAGAATCACGAAACCCGGTGCCTCTAGGTACTGGGCATGGGCCACCATTAAAGCAAGGATGGTACATACATAGTCCTTCGTGATTTGGTCATAATTTACAAAACAATGATAGGACTAACGATAAAACCATGATAAAAGATTGTGATTATGATAATTACCCTGAGGTTGGTCTTCAGTGCGCACTTTATCCCATTCTTCTTGTCGAATCCTTCTCTGCTCCAGTACTTCAGACTCTGTTATAAATCCGGAACTCATTGCTAGGTGTTTTACTATTTTGTTCCAAATAACAAAGCGAATTATACAAAATGTATGAATCGTAACACTTGCTTAGCACAACAGCCACACAATTTTTTTAAGAGGACGGACACAAAGATTTTTTAAATTGTTGACAATTTGACATTAAAGGTGTTGCCAGTAAGTGTCATGTGTTAGTAGCTGGACTGCCCCCCAAAAGTTGGTTATTTTTTGTTATTGTACCTCTATCTAACAGTTTTTTTTAAACGACTTAGATGTAAATCTATTGAAAATTTTGCCGACCCCGACATCATCAACGCTCTTTCTAAGCTAGCTTTTCTTTCTACAATGTTAGGGCAGAAAGTTTACGATTAACCTTCTAAAATGTTGAATAACTCCCGCTCTCCGAAGCGCTGCTCATATGTTCTTTGTTATGTGACAGACTGACATTCGTTTTCTCGAGAACTTAACACCACTGCCATGACCTAGGAGCATTTAATCACTACGTTTGCCATGACCGCTAGCACAGTGTTTGCCACAAATTACCTTGTAACTGTTCGCGTACCACCTCTGTTGAACCGCCTCTGTTGAACTTTTTCTATAATTTTTTTATCTTAATTTTTAATATTATTATAATGAACCCAGGCCTTGATTACCAGCGGTGAAGATGACGAGTTATAAACAGCTCAATAAAGGTGCAGTATTCTCGGCAGTAGAAGTATCAAAATATAGGTTTATAAGTACAAATACCTAGTGGGTAATAAGTTTTAAAAATTATTACTTCAAAAAGTAGCCATGCTGGACACAATATTGTCACAAGTGTTATTTTAAAGCTCTACAGGGAATGTCAATTATCAACTTTTCATGATATACAAAACGCAGCTTTGACGTTAGTTAAGAGTTTTAAGGTCGCACCGTACACATGCATACTTTAATATTTAGGAGAAAGTAATACTGGGCAAGGCATCTTAAAATAATAGGAAATGATTGTAACATTTAAAAAAATAATAAATGAATTATCATAAAGTACACTATAGTTCATACTTTCAATAATTGTTGACAATGACAAATGAACAACCGAACTTCACAAATGCTGTGATAAATTTGTAAAAATATCGCTGCGGTGCCGGTCTACAAATTTTTGCATTTAATTACAATTTTAATGAACTCTCATATACAAAACATACTAAATTAGTGAACTAACTAAACCAGTGACATGTCAGAATTAAAAAATAGTGAACCTGGAACGACGGAAGGACAGAAAGATTACGTTGAAGACGGGAGAAATAAATTCGTTGTTAAGTGCAAATTCTGTGATTCTAAAATGTTAGACAAAAAATGTGGCATATATTTGGAGCAAGAGGTGATTTTCAAGCTTAGAAATATGTATCTAACTGCTTTGTTTCTTCATTAAAAAACTCAGTCATACATAACATAACCTAACTTTGGTAATATTTATTCTTTCAGAAAGAGCTACCATTAATGCAACAAGACAAAGGAAGCGAAGCAGAAGTCCAAAACGAACTCATAAAGGAGTTCTTTCACGTAGAAAATATGTACACATTTGACAATATTGGCTTCACACACACAGTAGCAAACTATAAATATTTAAGCTGTGCAGATTGTGATGCTGGGCCAGTTGGTTACTATGATATGAATACTAAACACAGTTACGTAGCTATAACAAGGATTGTTCAGTCATAAATGGTAAAAATATTGTGTACTAAAGTCAATGATAAAATTTCACAGACTGCATTGACAGTTCATCAGACAAAAATGCTTCCACAGTTCGCCCAGTAAATCTTATAAATATTTATTATGCTTTAGAGCTTAGTTTGCCCATAATCTAGCCTCATTCCATAATGTTTAAGTACATTATAAATTATAAAATATTATTTAAAATGTATGCTTTAGTATTAATGGCATGCAGTGTACAATTGGAGCTTATAAGTGCAATGGAGTGGAGTGTATGAAATGAATATGTCAACTTTTATATGAGATTTTTATTGTAATATAATTTTATTTTGAAATCATTTTTATTTTATTTCTTCCTTCTTCCTTATAAAGTTGTGATTAAATATTTAAAGGTGTAGTGTATGTGCCATAGCATACTCACACTGTCTTGTGTGTCTATAGCTTGGTTTGATAAACATCAGTGTCAAAGTAACTATGATGGGTCATGAGCCGTGGGCGAGTGTGGACATGTGTAAACATGTGGGCAATGCCAAGCCAGTGAAGTGACACAACATCATAGGGACCAACTACTACAAGCAGATTTAATTTATCAGTTTCAAGTCCACCATCAGACACTTGGTGGTCAGTCACCAGTCACTTCGAACCTTGTTTTGAACCCCTTTGTTTGACTTTTGAACAATGCACGAGTGTACTATTTCGTATGTACACGTGTACTATTAAAAAATATTTTATTTATGTTATAAATAAATACATTTCATGACTGTCCATTGAATTTGGATTTCATTTAGATCTCTCATTTTTGTCGTTGAAGTCAACAACCAAGGCATATACATAGAAGTATAATGTACTAACATACCTTGGGCATATATCATACTGTTGAACTTTGCTCTCATTTCACATTTATGTTTTTGATGGGATATCTTTATCATAAGTGTTCCATAAAAACAGGAACACTTCAAAAATTCTTATAATGTAAAGTATGCGTCTCTATAATTAGTGATCTAACTCAATTTATTGTGCCGACATACTGTACATGCGTAAGAAACGAAACAATATTAATAATACTACCCACTGTATCTTGTATTTCACAATATAAGTGACTTGTATTCTGTTTTGTGAAATAAATATCTACCGTAAACCGTACAATAGCGAGATTCTTAATATAAGTGGCGACATCTAGTGGCGCAACACAAGAACCAGATGTACAATATAAAAATAGTATATTTATTTCATGATAAACTAGATCCAGGTTTTTATTAAAACCTAAATAACAATAATACGTTTATATACGGCAAATATCCCATCCCTCAAACCTTAGGGAAGGTGACAGAACTGGAACATTTTAAAATATTATTGAAACATGCCATGACATTAGATACTTTAAAAATGTATTTAGCCGATCCCTGTAGCATGCAAGTAATAAGCCTTAAGGCAAAGAGTACTATATACGAGCATACGGTTGATATGCTATGTAGGTATGTTATCCTTTTAGCGTTATTATTCAACCCTAGAAGGATTCTCTTATCAACCGTATTTGACAGATGTGAGTAATTTCTCTACGTGATAAAATCCGGAACGAGGAAATCCGTAGACGAACGGCCTAACTTCAGATGATACTCTTCAAACTCTTGAAACCAGGCGAAAAGTAATTCTTGTTGTGCCGTGCTTATACATAACACATAAAAACATTATTTATGATATAACTCTAAATATCGATACATGTATCTCTCCAGTATAGTAATGTCATGTCATAAAACTGAACCAATTTATGTGGAGTGTGCTTTGTAGTGAAATTTAAATGCGGTGTTGTAATTGTTCCTCTATTTCAACACTACTGTCATCGGTTTCCGTGGTGTAGCGGTTATCACATCTGCCTAACACGCAGAAGGTCCCCGGTTCGATCCCGGGCGGAAACATAGTTTTTGCTTCTATTGATTGCTTATTTCTCTAGAATCAGCATTTTTTTTCAATGAATATATAAAAAAATAATTAATTTAGTTGCATGTTATATGTAAATATTTTATCTACAAGAATATTATGTTTATTTTCAATAACAATTTAAAAAATATATATAATCTTTTAGAATAGAATATTTAGTGCTTAATAGTGCTAATAAATTCTTATAACCTAATAATATGTATGTTTTATGACGTCATTGAATCTCCTGCTTGTCTCTAAGATTAATCTAGCACAGAGTAGGTAATAGACCACAACAAATGAAAGTTTGCAAGAGAATCACTTTCCTTAGATAGAAATCCTTTAAGGATTCTGTCACGAACGCTCACAGGGCACTGCAAACTTAACAAGCACCTGACCTACATGCGTCTAGGAGACGATAAGATTTGCAGATTCTGTAAAGAGGAAGAGGAGACACCTATCCACATCCTCTGTCACTGCGATGCACTCCATCACAGTAGATAAAAGAACCTTGGAGGCCATATCGTCACACCAGACGATATTAAGGCCTCCACCCCTGGAGACATCGTCCGATATATAATCGGAGTGGGCCTCGGGGAAGTGCTTTAACCACATAGGGGTCACAATAGATCTATCAAGGTCGCAGTGAATGGTTGGGCCCGGTGGACCACCCCCCTTGTATCAAATAATAATAATAACAACAAATGAAAAAAACTTGTCTATTCCCTAGGGATCGAAATGCGATTTTCATCCCCCATAATGAAATGCCTAATTTTAGACTGGAGAGATGAAAATAAATAAAATTGTTACTAAAAGTATAATTGCTCTTAAGTATTTCACAGGCATTAAAATTGTATTCCTTGTTCCAATGCAATTTCAGTTGAGGAATGTCAATCAAAAGTGAATATGACATAGTACAACAGTGGTTACATATGTTTGTACATGACCCAGAGCAACACTATGCCTTATAGTTTTTAGAATGTTGTGATGATTTGTGGTTAAAGAAGTTAATTTATCTCAAATTTACATTTCACTTCATGAGATTACAGTAACAGGAATAATAATGCTGTGTCAGTGATCATTCGAGAGGGTAAACAGTAATAAACAGTTCCAGTTGAATACAATGAAACAAACATAATAAGTTAGTTTTGAAAATGTTAAATGGGTAGTTAGATAAAATACATTGGTGACCTAAAATAATTATACAAACACATGAGATTATTTGAGCAGGGCTGGATTCAGAACATTAGCTATGCCAAAGTTATGCTTTATTGGAACCTTTTGTTGGATAAGGAATATAGGAATATTTAATAAAAGATACATTTTGAGCATCTATAATATTATAGATTTATTTTATTATTTTATTTTGACATTGAATTTACTGTTTGACATTTATTTTATATAATTTTTGACATTTTCAATATTTTTGACGATCATTGTACACTCTGACATTTTTATATATTTTTGTGTAATCTTGAAATTGGTACTATGAAATAAATAATCTAATCTATGATTTTTTAAATTTATTCTTCTTAAATTTAATTTCTCGTGTAGATGTGCAGTTTGGAGATTTATTTTAATTCTTTTGGCAGTTTGTTATATATACATATATTTGTGCTACTTAAAAACTTATGTTTTTGTAATTGGTAAGTTCAACTTATCGGCACTTCATAGTTACCGCTTACCTGTTTCTCTGTTAGTTTTAAACTTTACTTGTGTGTTTCTCACAATGTTACAGCTATCCTATTTTAAATGTTGGTACAATAAATTGTATTTATAATAATTATAGATAAAAATAACGGCCTTATCGTATAAGGTGAGATGATGGCCAAGTGCAAACCCGATGGTCCGGATAGCCCTAGTGGTTCCTGTGGGATATAATGTCAACAACGAGGCAAATGTCACGTCAACGTCACATCATCAGCCTATATAAATGTCTCCACTGCTGGGGCTCAAGCCTACTCTGCTACAGAGAGTGTATGGGACATAGAACACCACGCGGACCCAGTGCGGATTGGTAGACTTCACACACCTTTGAATTTCTTCTCAGCAGTGTGCAAAGTTTCCTCACAATGTTTTCCTTCACCGAAAAGCCAATGGTAATGATTTTTATCATATCATATCATTCATACATAAATTCCAAATAACAAATTGGAACTCATTGGTACGAGCCAGGATCGAACCCAGACCTCGATTGTTCAAGGACTGACGCTCTACCCAACTGAGCTACTCGTACCACGGCACAGTACGACAGAAATAAAGGTCATTGTCACGCTAAAGTTAAAATAAGTTTACAAAAAAATAAAGAAACCATCGATTACCTACAATTACTGTATTTGCGAAATTACATTGAGTACCGTAACGATAATCGACATGTTCACTTTGCATGCCATTTGTGACCGTATTGGCTTGCAATATAAATGAAATTAACGGTGAGGTTGTTTAAAGCTGTTAGGGCTTAAATGTCATAATTGTTGCATAGTATGTTACCAGTCTACTCCACCACCAGATTACTCCCTCAAGCTTGCGTTAAGAAGTTTTTCTTCAAAAAAAGCAACAAAAAAGCATCCAAGTGCGAGTCAGACTCGCGAACTGAGGGTTCCGTACAAAATATGGATAATTACAGGTCTAGGCGACGCGTTTAAGAGGGTATGCTGGTGTCAAAGCGCCCATACAAACGTAGTCCAGTCATATTTTGAGTATTAAGCTATGAAAATCTATAAAATATTCAAGACACAATCTAGAAACAAATATATGTGTCGGTGGTGAGTAATATTTTCGTTTAAATATATACTTCCAGAGTTACAGGGCGTCAAAGAATTTTATTTTACGGTAATAAAAAGCCCCAACTTTGAACCTGATTTACAAGAGTATGAATCAATTTAGAACTATTTGGAAAAACCACCGACATCTGAAATTTCATTAGTATACTGTATTAAAAAAATGGTTACATAATATACTGTATCCTTCAAATGATCCCTGGACTACAAAACATCCAAATAACGGGTGTATAACTTCGCGTAGTGTATGCTATCTCACCGTACGCGCTCGGGTAGGATAGGGCTCGGATAGGGACAGCTACAAAACAATCCAAATTTGAACGCGGCCACGTGGTCTAACCAACAAAGTCTCTTAAGAAGTTTTTCTTCAAAAAAGCAACAAAAAAGCATCCAAGTGCGAGTCAGACTCTCGAACCGAGGGTTCCGTACAGAACATGGATATTTACAGGTCTAGGGAACGCGTTTAAGCATAATTGCGTCGTTTGACATTCTGAAAATACTCCCCAAGTGCCGCTACCATACCTCAGGAACCGACTCAGTTAAGCGCCTGTATTAACATACTGAAAATTACAAATATTATGCACCGTATAATGCTCTCTATTGAATGCGCCTAAATATACCAAACATTTGCTTGCATCGCTTTACGTTTGCTCCGTGTCACTAGATGGCGCCGGTAGCGCAAGGGACCCGTCTCTCAAGAAAAAAAAACTTTACTTTGCAGTTACATTCCATACCCGATGGATGGCATTTAACTGCAAAGTTAAGTTTGTAATTATAAAAATACGTTTTTAGTAGGTAGGTTTTAAATGTGTACCCATTACGGATTGTGATATACAGCGCGCTGACAGGCGGACAGCGGAGGCTTAGTAATAGGGTTCCGTTAGTTACCCTTTGCGTATGGAACCCTAAAAAGTAAAGATTGGTTTATTGCCCAAACAATCAAAACAATCGTGCAATTTGCACAATCATACAATATTAGTGGTCAGCCAGCGTTTAAAATAAGACTATTTTTTTTATGGATATGCACTTGGCCTTCATCTCATCTAATGGTAAGTGACGATAAGGTGGTAGGATGGTACGCGTGCTTACCCAGAAGCCTCAACCTAATGAGGCTGATGTCCAACAGTGAACTCACGCAGCATTATGGAATGAAATGTTACATTTTTTATTTTAAATTTAGAATTTTAGATAACTATATGCTTTTAAATGATGATAATTTTTAACGATGATCAAGTTAAATCTAAGCATTCACGCCGCCCTCAAATCAAGACCAAGAAAATCCGAACACCCTTTGCGCGCAGGTTCAGCTATTTTGCATTCCCCTTTATTTACACAAAGACAAACAGACACTGCTCCATCATCAACTGCTCTCTGGGTGAGGCCAAATATAAAATGACCAATTGGCTTTTGACACAAAATTATAGTGCCACGGAGGAAATCCTCACAATATTACATTAGCGGAACACACACACACACACTTTCATACACACTAACATGTCATAAATTCCCTACCATTTATTTGCAGTTAGTTAGTTTAGAAATTTTCCACATGTAAAATATGTCACTTGTTCTCCAAAATTGTCTTCCCGCAACACAGGTCTCCTAGTGCGGGAGATAATGTAAATTGTATGTGTTTGTAATAATCAGCAAAATAAACATTTTTGTATTTTTTTGTATTTTTTGTAAATATTACCACATGCTTACTGTGAGCCTACATTCGGAAGTGTGTAAGATACTCGTACGCCCAAATTACATAACTCAGGTCATATAAAATCTAATTAAATTAAATTTAATTGTTATAAAACACCGCGTAACACGTAAAATGCAAATTTAATTATTGGTACATGTAAATATCCCACAATATATTCCATATCACACTTCACATATTTTCATCAGAAAAAATCGAAACACCTTGAAAGAAAGAAAGAATTTATTTAAGTAAGCAAGTACATAGTTTTTTTACACGGTGTTTAGATAGTAATTTCAATTAGTTCGATATACTTAACCTGTCCACAGGTGTGCAAATATTATAAACATATCTAATAAGGAATTTAATTGTAAAAAAATTAGTTTACATCGCATGTCAATTAGTAAAATGTTAATAATTTTGTCATTAAATAATTCACAACTCATCTTATTAATTTATGTCAAACTATAATTACAGGTATATTTAAAATGATTAATTTTTATGATTCAAATATTCAGGAAAACTAGAAAAGCAGTTTCCAAGAAGCCAATCCGTACTCATTTTTATATATTTTCCTATAATTCATGCTATTCTATATAGTAATACGTATTCGTGTCCGGCGGGAATCAAGGCTTCACTGAAAAACAGTGCTTCGCTTCATCCACTCCCGGTTGAAGTGCAGCTTATGCTGAGTGAAGACCTTGTCGGCGCTCACTGCGCGACACGGGCAGCGGCAAACTGACATCACATTGTTATTATTTATTTATTCGAATTTGTTTGTACAATTGTTAATTTAAATTAGTTGTTTTATTATTATCGTTTTAATTATTAGTTTATTTTTCCATGTTTCTAGTTGCAACGAAGTTCCTTATCGCGCGTTGTGAAAGGGGGCTAGACGGAAAAAATTCTTACGAAAAGTTGTCACGCGACACTTTTTGCTATAGTAAGTTAGCGTCATCTGTTAGTACGACGTACGTAGTAGTAAGACGATACCAACAGTACAGCTATGTGACGACAGATGGCTCTGATTAGTTGCCGCTACTCAATGACAGATGTCGCTAAAAACAAAACGAATCACGTACATAAAAAATCTGATGAAAAAACCTACAAAACCATATTTAAAATATAATGTTAAAAATCCGTACAAACCTTATTGAAAATTTGTAAAATTTTATTACAATTTCTTCACTAATTAATCGAAAGGAACTTCGTTCCATCCGGGTGTCCCTTGACACCTCTCAAGTTTTTTAGAATATATTTCTGTGTGTTTGTTTTTGTGTGTGTAGTGTTGTGAAAATGCCTATGCCAAGATTTGGTCTAACATAAATAAGCCATTTCAATGTATTTAACTAATTCAGGAATTAACCGCATAATAGTAAAGACATTAATTTACACAATTTCGTGCAGTACCCTGTTAGTTTAAAAAAAGATGTTTCGCCGTGGTTAATGTTAGTTACTAAATGTATTTATACTAAACATTTAGAAGTCTGTATTATATACATATATATGTGGGTAATTATGTGTGTATGTCCGTCATACGTGTGGCAGTCGGATGCGCGCGCGCTACAAATTGTCTAATGACTTCTTTGCGGTTGATAGACTGAGGTACAGTCGGCGGTAAAAGTGTTTTCAGACATTTATTTTCGACCGCCTCCGTGGAGTATTGGCTAAATGTTGGCCTTACAATCGTGAGGTCCTGTGTTCGATCCCCAGTCCCGGGTTCTACCTATCGGTACTAAGTTTGGTTGGTGGTAAGGCATTTTCTATGTCCGCACGGCTAGCTACCACCGTGTTACGTATGTCTACCGCCAAACGGCCGTGTGAATAGCACTGTTATGTTCCTTACCATCCAATGGCCTTATTGTCACTTACCATCAGTCCATGATGGCCATGTGCAAAAGGGAAAAAGAAGGAAATAATAAACACATGGGTACATGTAGTCTTAAGGAATTGAACCCCTTAGTGGTAGAGCATTTCCTTTCAATTTTTAATAGGAGCACCTTAATTTCAATAGCTAATAATTATTTAATAATAGAGTGTTGACTTATCCTTCATCGATCGGTATGTGACGATAAAACCTTTGGTTGGTTGGTAAGTGCCGATGACTACCAAATAACCCGACATCTCCCCTTTAAAAAAATTCCTCGTCAAAAAAAAAAGGTAGCCTAGCTGACCGACAAACTGGGATTCGGACCCGGGATCTAGATAGAGTGGTTTTACACCAAGGAGGCGGTAGAAACCATTTCGATTCGAACTCGTAATCTGACTTCATCCTTTTAGTGAATATCGTGAAATATCACGGGCGTAATAACCGTTGCTTGGTTTATTTATTGCACTATTATTAATAACAATAAAATGTAATGACAATAACAACAATTACATCGGAAATTTTGAACTTGACTTTTGGTCCATCTTGCACAATTAGTGATTAGAAAGGAACTAAGCTGCAAAATACTCGAATATTCGTATGGTTTTATGAAAATTTGTGCAATATATTTTGTGATAGAATTGGTCACTTTATAATTAAGCCGTGTGACCTCAGCTTTAGAATTGGACCACATGTCATTCCGTGGGTGTTGTGAAACGCGGCTATCTTTTTTTTTACAGAGTATAGATCAACGCTTTTCCACGATCTCACCTGGTGGTAAGCGACGATGTGGCCTACGATGGTGCGCGTTGGTCTAGAAGGTGCCTGTTCACCCTCGACTTGAAGACACCCAATTATAGTTTTCAAGGAATACAGACGCCGGCAGTGCGTTCCACTCCCTGGCTGTACGCATGATAAAATTAGAAGCAAAGCGCTTAGTGCCAGCCATAGGGATGTCAACTACGTACTGGTGGAGCCCTGCTGTTCGTCTGTTGGATCGATACTTGAATGGCGATGGCGCTGACTGGCTAGCTACCACCAGGTTGCCTAAGTCTGCCCCAAAACAGTAGAGCCAGCACGTTAATAGCTTAAGAGGGTATGCTGTTGTCAAAGCGCCCATACAAACGTAGTCCAGTCATATTTTGAGTATTAAGCTATGAAAATCTATGAAATTTTCAAGACACAATCTAGAAACAAATATCTGTGTCGGTGGTGAGTCAGATTTTCGTTTAAATATATACTTTCAGAGTTACAGGGCGTCAAAGTATTGTATTTTTCGGTAATAAAAAGCCCCAACTTTGAACCTGATTTACAAGAGTATGAATCAATTTAGAACAATTTGGAAAAACCACCGACATCTGAAATTTCATTAGTATACTGTATTAAAAATGGTTACATAATATACTGTATCCTTCAAATGATCCCTGGACTACGAAACATCCAAATAACGAGTGGATAATATCGCGTAATGTATGCTGTCTCACCGTACGCGCTCGGGTAGGATAGGGCTCGGAGAGGGACAGCTACAAAACAATGCAACCTTGAAACCGACCACGTGGTCTTACCAACATAGCCTCTTAAGGCTTATAGATGCGCACGCTTACCATTCAACGGCTCTATCCTCCATTAGGTGTACCCATTAAGTTAGATGATTTTGGCCTTTACAATATCAAACGTAAAAAGGAGTAAAAGTTCTCGAGTGGCGACCACGGACCGGTGAGCGTCTACCGAGCCATCCTCCTACTAGATGGACCGACGACCTGGTGAAGGTCGCGGTTAATCGCTGGATGCAAGTGGCTCGGGACCGGTCAATGTGGAATACCATAAATGAGGCTTATGTCCAGCTATGGACTTTTCCACGCTGATGTTGAGTATGACCAGCAAACCCAACATTTATGTATAATTTACAGCGAATACATTTCTTGTTGTAATCGGGCTTAAGATTTTTAACTTTCTTGATTAAAGTCGATTGAAAAACTACAATAAAAGCTTATCACTATCACTTGCCATACCCCGGTGACTGCGGATTGTTCCAACATACCTACAAGACTAAATACGAGTAAACTTTACACATTTATATTAGAGCAATGTCAAATTGTAAATTATTACACAATTTCTTCTCACACACACTTCTATATCCCTACCTCTAGCATAGATACCAACCTCTAACACATTTACAAATTGTCCACTTACATTAATATTACTAAATATATACAATTTATCTACCTGATCTACTCATGCATCAACTAAAAATTAGATTTTATTTAATGACTATTAAAAAACAGTGCATATGCATGCATGCATAAAAAACAGTGAATATCTCTGGGCCTGTCTGAAAATCAGCGCTGCAGCTACTGCTGCCGCATATGCTGAGACAGGTCAATTTCGGCGTTACAATGCAGCAGAGCAAATTGCAAATACGAGTACATGTATGAAATGTAATAACTGTATGTATGGCGAATAAAGTATTTCTATTCTATTCACTTGTCTGCGGACCAGTCCACGTGAGGTCACAGTTCGTGGCGAAGGTCCGCGCGACCCTGGCACACTGTGTCTAAGCTTTACGTGGCTTTACCCCAAATCTCGGACAGACGACGTTACCCAATAGTCTGTATGGCGACATGATACTGTCAATTACTCCCGCGATTTTACTTAAAACGTGGTAAAGACATTGCCTTAAAAACAACAAATACGCAAACATCAATTATGTACTCAGCCTTGAGCTGTGAAATATGACTAAAAGGGGGTTTGAACACTTCAAAAGCAGCCAAGTGTGTGTCGGGCGTCGCGCAGTGTAGGGTTCTGTAGTTGGGCCCACACAGGTGACGTAATTTTGAATGGATGTAGTACGAAAGTTTCATTATGACATATCGAAGTATATTTTATAATTTGGTCGACTGTTAATACAATACAAATAATTTTATTGTCATAAGAAAACGTCTTATTGATATATCGCGTCCTCCACATAGGCTCTAGATGCAATTTACATATTACATATTAAGTATTAAAATTAAGTCACATTAAAAACATTACATTATAAACAATAACATTTCATCATATAAAAAACATTAGAAAAAGTAAGTTTAGTTTCAGAAATATAAATTAATATGAAATAGAAATTGTTACTCGATAACCTATAAAGACATCTAGGTCGTGATTGTTTGCCTTTATACTACTTTGTACATACTACTACTGTGAATTTTTTCAGATTTTTCAAAGCAATAGCAACGTGTATAGTTGTGTGTCTTAGTCAAAAAAAATTTTTTCTGTTTCTGTGATTTTAAAATTTTATTCCACTACTTTGTCGCCGTGATTAATATGTACACCCGTATCATATTACAGCTTCCTAGTAGTAAGGGTCTCTGAGCAAAGCCGCGGACTGACAGACGGACAGAGCGAAACTATAAGGGATCCTAGTTTGACTGCGGAACTCTAAAAACCGTCCAAGTGCGAGTAAGATTCGCGCATCGAGGGTTCCGTTGTGGCATATCAATAAATGTGTTACACAGGTCAACGGTGACGTTATAGTACTCGCAAAATGAGTTTGCCCCTCTGAAGTTAGCTCTCCGCAATTTCAAACATGTACAGACGGAATGTGTGTGTATTATTTTCTATAATAACTATCCCTAGATGACATACAACACTAGGACATTTCTTTCCACCCGCTAACTTGCCTTGTCTCCCATTTATATGTTAATAATTGATACTTCGCGGTCTTTTGTGACTAACTTCAGAGGGGCAAACTTATTGTGCGAGTGTTATACGCCAACACCCGATGGTAGTGCCATCTTGCTGGCAACACTTCCAATCTGACATCGGCGGCGGGCGGACGCTTCCCTTGATCGTATTCTGCGCTTGAGTTTAAGTGACTACTTTACTATTTTATCCTTTATCCCTTAAAGCTGTCCACACTATATAAAATGAATCATTGAAAAAGGTCACCCAACAGTCAATACAATCAAAACTTCTGGTTTTTAAATTTGTTCCCAAGAGAATGCTGTTAGACTTCTTCTTGACAAATTTCAGGATTCTAAGACAATGGCAAGGGTACTATAGGTTTTGATTCCTTGCGCTTGCTAATATGCGCCTTAAACGGACGTATCTTTTTAATGAGTAAACCTAGAAGCTCAATGTTTTTACAGCGCCAAAGAACTGCAGATTTCCTTATTCGATATTCATTTCAACTTGATATCTCAACGCATTATTGAGAAAGAGCGTTAAGTCTCCCCTTAAGTTAGGTTAGATAGTTAAGTTAGTTCTACATTGACATATATTTATATATTATTATCTAATCTCTTCAATTTTATTGTATAATTTTTTTTGTGCATGCAGTATCAGCTTGTAGTAGGTTACGCACTAGAATTAGAATAATGTAACTTGTAAATAGTGTTTATTCTGTTACGTAGTCTAATTAATTTAAAGAAACAAAATAAATTTCAATATCTGACGTAGTACATTCAAAGGAGAAAATCATCTTTCTTGTATACTGAGTTTACCTACAAATATTTATTTACATTTAAATATACACAAAAGGAAAATTTAACAACTATAATATTAAAGTGTTGTAATTGTTAGCTGATCCAATAAATAAAATAAAAATAAAATAACATAACATATCATTCACAGAAGTTGGAATTTATCTACAATTTTCTATCCATACGCAACTTAAAACACACAAAACTTCGAAGACAATTCGTAATACAGCATAACTGATTATAAATTAGACAATAATTACATAAGTTAAACCGTGGCATTTCGCATACTTTCTCTTAAGTTGGAGCGATGACTAGTAAACTTACCATCTTATACAACTTACATAGACCGAGCTTATGTTCGTACATTGTCACTCATACATTCGCTTTGTATTCAAATTTTATATGTGTTTGATTTAAAGTTTAATATCACCTGTTTATAATGTATTCGAACAAACTGTATCATAATGGGCTTCATAATTCAAAATTCAAATTCAAAAATATTTACTGCATAAACAATTGTGTAACAAAAGTATAGCCATACAGTCTGTCATAGGGGAAGCCCTGTGCGACAGGTGTAGGCTCTTTCTATGGATGACATTTTTCTTTGTTGTTTACAATATTTTTAACATTTTTATTTAAAACATGCTTTATAAGTAGGGTGAGTGTGAGTGTGTGTGTGTGAGAGAGTGAGTGAGTGTGTGAGTGTGTGTGAGTGTGTGTTTAGGGGGCTGCCACAAGTCACAAGTCACATAATAGCACTGTTGGACATGAGAACACCTTATAAATCGTGTCAGACTTTACATGTGGGGATTTATCGTAATCACTACGCTTGGTAAGAGGGAGTGGTTGATCGTAGTAGGCTGATGATGCATAGGTAAATCTTAAAATTTTATCCGAGAATATTTCTCGAGCGGAAATTGCGTGATTGGCTATTAAAAAGAGTTTCTATTCAGTTAAATATTTCTTGGATAGCAATAGAGACGATGATAGTTTAAGCATCATGTTTTGAAAGAAAAAAATTATTTGCCAAGTACATAGTTTTTTACACGGTGTTTAGATAGTAATTTCGATTAGTTTGATGTACTTAACCTGTCCACAGATGTGCAAATATTATAAACATATCTAATAAAGAATTTAATTGTTAAAAATTTTGTTTATGGCATATAAAATAGTTTGGTTCGTTATTTGCATAGTTCTGTAAATAGTCACATAAATATACTTTCTTTGTAGATGCACACAGACTTCCCTTCCGCTTCTTAATTTTTTAAACATCTTTTGGTTTTGTCTATTTCTTTTTTGGGTGTACAATCCTTTTAAATATTTTAAGTTCTGTGTTCGTAGTATATGTGCTGTTGTAGTAGCTGATGCGTTAATTTAATTATATAGTCAGATTAGTTTAGTATAAGTCATGGCCTACCTGAAAACCAGCGCTGCAATCACTCTGTGGGTGCAGCATGAGCTGAGATAGGCCTTTTGCTTTAGTATTTAGTTTATAAATCTCTGTTCTTTCTTCTAACAAAGCAATAAATTTATTTTTATTTCTTTCTTTCATGGACCATTTTAAAATATGTGCATACCTCTAAAGGTGGAATGTGAGACACTTAAGAGGCTATGTTGGTTAGACCACGTGGCCGCATTCAAATTTGGATTGTTTATAGCTTTCCCCAACCGAGCCCTATCCTACCCGAGCGCGTACGGTGAGACAGCATACACTACGCGAAGTTATCCACCCGTTATTTGGATGTTTCGTAGTCCAGGGATCATTTGAAGGATACAGTATATTATGTAACCATTTTTTTAATACAGTATACTTTCTTCTAGTTTACTAATTTCAGATGTCGGTGGTTTTTCCAAATTGTTCTAAATTGATTCATACTCTTGTAAATCAGGTTCAAAGTTGGGGCTTTTTTAGTAACGTAAAATACAATTCTTTGACGCCCTGTAACTCTTGAAGTATATATTTAAACGAAAATCTGACTCACCACCGAAACATATATTTGTTTCTAGATTGTGTCTTGAAAATTTCATAGATTTTCATAGCTTAATACTCAAAATATGACTGGACTACGTTTGTATTGGCGCTTTGACACCAACATACCCTCTTAAATTGTCTGACTGTGTTCGATGCAAATAAACTTATGTATCTTTAAATGCTAATCTCCTGAATTTGTTCCCTTAGTTGCCTTTTACGATGCCATTGGGTGACCCAATTCTAATGCCAGGACCAGTCATCATTAAATCATCACCATAGCTGGGAAACGTCGGCCTCCGTACGCCACATCGACCGGTCCCGAGCCACCTGCATCCAGCGACTCCCCGCGACCTTGACCAGGTCGTCGGTCCATCTAGTAGGTGGACGGCCCGGTACACGCATCCTAAAATTACGTATTATATATATTTACTAAAATACGAACCAACAAAAATGTTTTTTCTGCATTTATTTTCAAAAAGTACTGTTACTTTACAATATTTTTCAAAAATTGAAAAACCGTTTTTGTCGAGTAATGCTCTGTTTCTTATATAATGTTATGTACTGAAAGCTATTCACTACCAATACTTAATATCTGTATGCTGTCCAAAAAATGTTTTAGTTTTTTTTACTCAGATTTGTTAGTTTTGGGAGTTTCTCTCAGCCAAGCGAGCTCATTAAATATTCTTGGCACTACATATTTATTTAGCCTTTGCCCGTAGTAGTTAACGGCTGTTGGCTGAGAGAACTTCCCCTCTCTCACGCTCCTGGTGCTGTGGCTACTGACAATAGGTATCTTATAGTCGTCACTATAGTAGTGATCGATTGATGTTTTATATTTAATTTTTAAATCTACCGGCAATATTTTACATAACGAGTAAAACTTTCTGTATTCTTTATTACAATAATTCTTCTGTGTTTTTTTATTAACCAAGTATTTTTAAACTTCATTTGTTTCGATCGAAATTAAATGCAAAACTGAAGGTCATTTACTCTTCCAAACTTGAATGTTTTGACCCCTAAATAACATCCTCTCTCTCCCTCCCTAACTTTGACCCCTAAAAACAAAACAATAACAAAAAGTTTTTTTAAAGAAACCGTTCAAGAATAATAATAATCACACGTCATTCTCTTAATTAATTTTTGATAATTGGACGCGGGTTATTGTTGTCGCAAAATAGACATAATGAGACAATACTGCGGAAATTATACGAATTAGCGTCAGATTTTGTCAATTCATAATGGAAGTGATTAAGAGCATGTTGTATAAAAAATGCGTTACAACAATTTTTTCAAGCTCAAATAGCAGGTAGTTAGAGCCTACCTCATAAATCGCCTCCGATACGCCACCGAATTCAATTTAATTCAAGTCTGCACTAAATTCAATTTAATAAAAAAATTCAGTTTTTTTTAAAATTTATAGCCCTTGTGCTAAAAGATGGATGTTATAAGTTTGATGCCAATGTCCGTCTGTCTGTCTGTGGTATCGTAGCTGTCGAACGGATGGACGGAGTTAGATGCGTTTTTAAATGACAGCAAATTTCCTTGTTTTAAAAAAACACAACATTTAAATATATATATATATATATATATAAATATATATTGGTAATATTTACTGACCTAGTCTTTGAGAAAACAAGAAATAATCATACGATTACCAAATATTCACCATATTTGGTAATCGTAAGATTATTTCGTAAGGTTTTTAAATTTTTTAAATTTAATTTATTGTTTTTTCAAAGACTAGGTCAGTAAATATTACCAATAATTTTTTTTTTAAAAAACATCGACTTCTTCACTAAAAATTAAGAAAATTTATCTGACGATCTGATATTTTTTTACATTGACGCCGAATAATTTTAAATGAAAAAAAATTGACATTGTAGAAGCACTTATTGGGCGTCGACCTCAAAATATCAAATCGTATATTTTAAAACTTGTTTCATACAGATTTTAGAGCAGAAGTCAAAAAAGAATATTTGGGAAAAAAATTGTTGCTAAAAATATACGCAGGAAAATTTTGGCTCGTTGTTATACTATATTTTCTTTGCTCGTTCAGTATCGTGTTTGTTTGTTACGCATGCTCTGCGCCTACGCCGATTTTACGAGTTCATAACCAAACCTTCCGGTTGAGAATGACTCCGGATGACAATAGCTTTCTAGTGCGCTGTGCTAACTGGAGAGCAAATTGTTAACGCATTGTTCTGTTTAGCAAAATCCTTGCGTAATACGTCCTTACTCCTATAGCGAACGATCGTGTGATGTTAGCTTTAGAATGGAGACAACCCTTGTCATCCCGTGGCTGTCATTCATTTCAGGATATAGGAAACATTTCTAGAGGCTCTCAGGTTAACCGATTATTTTCGCAACATGTTAGAGATTTTAAAGTAAGTTATAACGAAGATAAGACTGGGTCCCATGGTACCAGGGTTTCGAGGCTAAAGGCTATGAACTTAGCAGGGCCCCAGACATTAGCCTACATTCAAAGAAGATGCAAGAAGATGTGACGCTTCTAAAATATTTACACAAAAGTGAACTATTTTTCGAGAAAAGCATTTGGCCAGGAGGCGCACAGGCTGGGGCCAGGGTGGCAATAGCCATCCTGTCATATATCCAAAAATGAGTTTTTTTGTTTGTCCATCCTTCTCGTCGTAACTGAGGGCTAAAATGACGTGATTTTTTTTATAGGGATAATTGATGGACCAGAAAAGTTACAGGCCACTTTTTTCCCCGATCAGTTAGAGTTTCCATGGGATAATTTCCACGTCCACGCTAAATAAGTCGCGGGCAGAAGCTAATTATAAATTAAAAATTTTTTTGACTAATTTAAAAGCTTTACTCTTAATTACGCCAAGGCTTATTGTCACTTTTAAAAACAAGTGCAAACTCTTTGCGGATAAAATAAAAAATTCAAATTTAGAAGGAGTTGGGCTCGTTGATGTCTTTTATATTGATATTTTGTTTGACCCATCAAAGTAATCTCTAAATGATGTTATTTCTTACATGTGGCCTTAACAATTAATTGGTATTCTTTCTCTTTCAGTTTTAGTGTTTATATCATTCTTAGTCGCCTTTATGATGTCATTATAGAGTAACTAAAACGAATTCGCAAAACCAGCCTAGATTAATATTTGCGCCTTTTGATTCCACTTTCTTTAGGAACATATTTTGGATGCGTATGTATAAATTTCATCGCATTTGACACATCCAATGTCAAGAGCAAATTGCGCAAGCGGCTGTGTCAGATTGCAGACGGGCACGCGAAATTTGTGAAATGATCGACGCAGCGGCATGAGCGGATGAAAGTTTAAGAGAACTGTTCTCATTTGGTGATCAATCTGTGAATAATAGCTGCCGTTGCTACTTGTTATGGCACATTGTTAGAATTTAAATCCGGTGGTTTGTGACATTTTGGTGGTACAACCCAGTTACATATAGTTTCCTGCAACTTTCAATTAGATTTTATAGATCTCATTCATCTTATGGATTAGATAAACGCCTCCGTGGTCGATAAATGATGGGTTCGCACTTGGCCTTTATCTACCCAGAAGCCCCAAGCTAATAAAGGACTGGCTCTGTTACCTTTTACACTGGAACACAATAGTGCTATTAAGACTGTTGTTTGGCGGCATACATAGGTAACACGGTGGTAGCTAGCCAGGCGGACATAGACAATGCTCTACCACCAGCCAAACCGCGGTACTCCCACTGGGAATCAAACCCGGGACTTCCAGATTGTTTGACTGACAGTATTATACGGTGGTAGGGAATTTTTTTTGTGCGAGTTCGACTCGCACCTGGCCGTTTTTTCCTAAATAGAAACCATCTTATGAGGAACTAATATTGACCTTTCACATATAAATACTAAGTATGTATTCTGTAACAGTTACTGATATTTGTAACGTTACACAATTCGTTGCATTTTATTCAATTTAGGTTCATACAAGCACCAGCGGTGTAATGCTGAGTAATGACGGTGTCAAATTCAAGACAAAAGGGGTTGTATGTTTTTTTTTTGTCTGAGGTCAATTCAGCTATATTTTATCATTTTACCAGCTCTTAGCGGACACACATTTTACCACTTTGGAAGTGTTTCTCGCGCAAACTATTCAGAATGGGTTTTATGAAATTTGTTTGAGGAGTTCCATTTCTATGTAATTATGGTTTTTGTTTTCTATTTTTGTGTGAAAATCTTAACGCGGTTCAAAGAATACATTTACTTACCAGTATAGTTATTATAGTTTCGGAAAAAAGTGGCTGTGACGTACGGACGGAGAGACAGACAGACATGACACCTGACAATCCAGAAGTGCTCCTTTTTTGTCATTTGTCTACGGCTACGGAACCCTAAAAATGAGCTTCGCGTGTTTTTTTCGAATCTATTCGTCTTTAAATATACAACCCAATTCAATTTACTCAGATTTTTTGTAATTCAAGTGTTAACAACAAATGTAGTACTAATATTATGTATTCTAAGTTAACATTTAAAAAAGACAAATCGCGAAAAACAGCGAGAAAAAAAAACGCAAAGTTAATTTTTAATCATGTTTGTACTATGGTACTTATTAAGTCAATATTTACTTCGAAATTTCCGGGAAACGTGCCGCTTTAGGTCACGATGTTTCATTACGGTATTTGTCCATACCTTGTTTATCGATATACATCAGCAGAATTGTTTACTGACGACTTGAAGAAAAAACAAGATGGCGGCCGATCACTAAGGCAAGGCTTCGAACAAAAATCTTCGAGCTCCTGTAACCCGATTCCAATTGATCTGAAAAGACATGAATCCGGCCTTAATTCGCGAAATAACAGATTTTGTACAGTAAACAAATCTATGTCAAGTCTTGTAAGGTGTTTGATTACAATTGTTTCTATCGAACTGAAACACACTTTAGTTGCGTTGACTTATCTGAAAAGAGTCTGCGCTAGTATCGACCTTTTAATAATACATCAGACATTGTAACTGTTACTGTAACAGTTCCTGTTATTTGAGAAGTTACAAAATACTCAGTATTCTGTAATATTTGGAGATGTAACACATAAATGCCTTGTAATAAGTAAGTAGCGGCTGAGAGAGGCTATTAACATCGAATATGTATAGAAGTCAAAGAACGGAACGTACTGATGTGATGAAATGTGGAATTTATGAAATCAGGAAGGTGCTTTTGACCTGACACGGGGACGGACTTAGTAATTAAATAACTTAATTTATTTCTTGTTTAATTTATCATTAAAACAAAGTCAAGTTAGATGCACCATTTATAATTCAATAAGGAGAAGACCGATTATTGTGATATTTAATTACTCTTTTTTAAATAAATTTCTTTAAATAAATATATTAATTTAAACAATACATAGTAGATCAACCTCTTATATAATTAGAAATAGTCAAGACATAAGTTTGCATAACTCTGTAACAGTAGCTGTAATATAACTACTGTAATATGTTTCTTTTTACAGAAAATAAAATTATTTAAACTTGATTTTTGGAATTTGTCTACGCGTGCGAAGCCGCAGGCAGAAGCTAGTATTAAAGAAAGACCCAAAAAGCATCATCGTCTGCATAAGTTCACCGTTGGACATACAACATGAGCCCTGATAGACCGACACGTTTGACTTTCCATGAGGGAATTAGCCATAATCACTACGGATAACGGATATGCTGCTGCCAGCTCCCGCAACCTTCTCATCATGCCAGCTCTCGCAAAGCGTCGCCGAGTGGCCGCGAAGCCCTGTCATGGAAGTGTGGCTGAATTACCACGCGCCAATCACCTAATTTAGCCTTAAGTTTATATCATATTGTATTTTTTGTGTGTGTAAATATGTCTGTGTGCCGGAATAAATTGCTTTTATTATTATCATAATTTTTTAAATCGCCTGCACCAGACATGATACATTTTTCAGCTAACTTTATAAAGTTTCGTTAAGTGTAAACAAAGTTCCCCTACTAGATGGACCGGCGACCTGGCTAGAGTCGCAGAGAGTCGCTGGATGCAGGTGGCTCGGGACCGGTCGATGTGGCGTACCATGAGGGAGACCTATGTCCAGCAGTGGACGTTTCCTCGCTGATGATGATGATGAAATAAAGTAAAGTATGTTTAAAACTCCACATAATCACCGTTTTGGAGCTTATTTTGGGAAATTGTTTCTAGTGAAATATTAGGAATCGTCTATCGGTGTCTGTAGTATGCAATTTCCCTATGCCTACATATGGAAGACCATGTAGGAGTGCCTGGGCTATGGAACCGCTGTAACGCTACTTTCCAATGATATAACAGTATTGACCCCCCACCTCAGCCACTAAGTCCGTCCCCAAACCAACACCAATAACATTAATCTTCGTAGAATAACACACACTTAGATGAATAAAAACTGTTTTATGCAAGATGGTTTTACGGCTGACCTCACGATGGTAAGTGACTTTAAGGTCGTTCATAGAACGTACAATAAACTCGTTTCCGGTGATTGGTGTGTTATAGGTACCGATTTGATGCAATCGATTATTTTTATGTAGAAAGATTTTGGTCCTTTTGGGGGTCAAAATATATCTCCTGGATCCGTGTCTGGATTTAGGAAACGTTCGGCGTGTACTTATAATGGCTGATTAAAATCTTTTTGGTACTTAAAAAGTAAAAACTATATAATAACTAATATAATTTCAGACTAGATTTTTTCACGAATTCATGAAATCAAATGATTTATTTGTCGATATGGGTGTGACATGTGTAGGATCTTAAATATATATTATCATCAACAGCCTATATACGTCCCCACTGCAGGGGCTCAGGCCTACTCTTCTACAGAGAGTGTATGGGACATAGTCCACCACGCGGGCCCAGTGCCGAACGGCGGACTTGAACATGACTGTTCAAGACATGCAGGTTTCCTCACGATGTTTTCCTTCACCGTTAAGCAATCGGATAATGTACTTGACTTTAAAAATATTTCATATTTTACAGGTACACGTCTGGATTCGAACCCGGAACGCTCAGATTGAGAGTCCGCGCCTTATCCACTGCGCCACCGACGCTTCGTGAAATATATGTCTTCAAAAATTTATTTTCAATATTTTTATTTTTAACCGACTTCAAAAAAGGAGGAGGCTATCAATTCGACGAGTATGTTATTTTTTTTTACTGGGTAAACTGATTTGGATGATTCTTTTTTTATTTGAAAGGTGGTGCTTTCCGTGTGGTCCCATTTCAATTTGGTCCAGTTCTAACAACGGCTTCCATCAGAAAACGATGTAAATCTTAAATTTTAAAAATAATAAAATTTTAAAACACAAATTACTTAACTACTAAAAATCTAATTCAAAAACAACAACAATTAAGCTATTATAAAAGTACTTTAAATTCGATTAATTTCTTTTTAAATCAATGTAGTGAGTCGTGATGAATATCAATGTCTTCTAGAGACAGTTTCGTTTAAGCTCTAAAACATTGCTTGTTTAAATGTCAGTAAATATCATTAAAATATATTAAAAATAATGTGTTTGAAACAGTATAATATCGTAAAGATGGATGTCTGGTGTGACTAGAACGGATTAGATGAAGTTTAAAAAAGTTCTTATGTGCAGTGGCTTAGCTACCGGAGGGCTAGACGGGGCAGTGCCCCGGGGCCCCTAAGCTCAGGGGGCCCCTCAGACTTACAAACTATAAATTTTAAATTTCTCCCACGTTCAGAATATAAGTTGCACCTGTGAATGAAAAGTTCAGAAGTAATAGGTTATCGTGATGGTGGATGTTATGAGGAGGGATGAAAGACATATAACTAGTGAGGCGATGAGCATATAGTGTTAGAGGAAGACCTGAGACTGATGATGAGATGATTGATAGAGACGAGTAGAATAATAAAACATGGTGCGTCGACCACGCTCTGAGTGGGATAAGAACAGAAAGATGATGACCACTCCACCACTCTTGGCGGATTGGTTCCCGCAGTAAGACGTTGATCCCTAGGTAGACTGTATTGCTTTTTATGATACCCCAACGGGATCTTTTCAATATAGTCTTCCCGTTGAACATAATATCACCTGATGTTAAGCAAAAATGTCGTCTAGGGTGGTTCACGGTTATCTAGATAAAGTCCTGTTCATTCTGTCATTAAGAGGGTATGCTGGTGTCAAAGCGCCCATACAAACGTAGTCCAGTCATACTTTGAGTATTAAGCTATGAAAATCTATGAAATTTTCAAGACACAATCTAGAAACAAATATCTGTGTCGGTGGTGAGTCAGATTTTCGTTTAAATATATACTTCCAGAGTTACAGGGCGTCAAAGAATTGTATTTTACGGTAGCAAAAAGCCCCAACTTTGAACCTGATTTATAAGAGTATGAATCAATTTAGAACAATTTGGAAAAACCACCGACATCTGAAATTAGTAAACTAGAAGAAAGTATACTGTATTAAAAAAATGGTTACATAATATACTGTATCCTTCAAATGATCCCTGGACTACGAAACATCCATATAACGGGTGGATAACTTCGCGTAGTGTATGCTGTCTCACCGTACGCGCTCGGGTAGGATAGGGCTCGGATAGGGACAGCTACAAAACAATGCAACCTTGAACGCGGCCACGTGCTCTAAACAGACAATCCTCTTAAAGACAACAAGGTTTTAGCGGTCGGGTAACACAGAAGACGGGAGGGAATTTCACTCTTTAATGTCAACCAAGTAGGAACCCAGTCATTCTTCTGGTTGACCGATTGTAAAAGGATGGTGGAATTCGGTCGTGTAATTCTAATCGCACACTCACCCAAATAAAACCTGTAGAACAACGAAATGCTGGCTCTTTTACGCCGTTGTTCCAGGCTTTTTAGTTTGCCCTTCACCAGAGGGATGTCATGGGTGGCTTTAGTTAGCCCATTCTAAAGCTAAGACCACAAAAAGTAGGTAAACTTAATCCAAAAATCATAAAAACCGAAACATATTATTCATCGTGATTTTATTCACAAAAACATTTTAAAATACTTCATTCAAAAATTCATTGTTCGTTAATGGCTTTCGCTGCCAACTTTGCAAAGGCTAGGTAGAATACTTAGAAAAACTTTTTTTGAGTCGCAACCTTGACAACTTGAATACAAAAACGTCATAAAAACTTAGCTTGCTTAACTCAAGTTGCAGCTTGCCAAAGTCTTTTGTTTACCGACACTACAAATTGCTTCAAAATAGGGTACATGCGCACGCGTGCATTTTAACTATTTATTTTGGGAAACAATATTTTAAACAATTGAATGATATACTAAACAATTTACGGGGTGTATCATACATAACGGATCCAATGATATGGTCATTTTATTGCTAAGTGAAATGAATCCATGTTTTATTAATATTTGAAATGAGAAAGTCTTTTTCTTCCTTTTTACCCGCGACGGAACGGAGACAGTGTATGCGTTTTTTACTTTAGTTTAGTATTGTTTAATTTAACTGTAATTATTATTATTGTTAAATTGTTTTTCTTTTTGTTCTGTTTTATGCCTTTGCAATAAATGATTATTATATTATTATTATTTACGTCGTAACGGCGAGTCAAAATCGGAAAGTCAGAATTTTTGTACAGGGATAGTTGAAGGTCCCGGAAAGGGCATAGGCTTTCTTTTCAACCGACTTAAAAAAGGAAAAGGTTCTCAATTTGACAGTTTTTTAAAATCCGCCAATTATGAATCGATTTTGATAATCCTTTTTTTGTTTGGTAGAGCATACTTCATAGGTGGTTTTATATTAATTTTATCGAAACCAGTTCAGCAGTTGTTGAGAAAATCAACAAAAACAAAATATGCATGGGAATGGGGTGAATGCTGTTGTAGACTTTTGGGTAGTTGAAGTCGGTTTCTACTAGTTCTTTTTGATCGCGATATTTATAAAATCACTATTATACACTCCGTCTATCACAATCCAAATTAATATTATAAATGCGAATATAAGTTTGTTTGTTTGTCTTCCTCTATGTCGGAACGGATATTCAGAATGACTTGATTTATTGGTTGGGATACGAATACTTATACCGCGGGAGTTACTAGGTCGATTGGGATAAAATGTAGCATATCCCCTATTCCGTCCTTCAACTTATTCATATCAGAACATAGCAGTGCTATTAACACTTCAGTTTTGCAGCAGACTTAGGTATCATGGTGGTAGCTAGCCAGGCGGCTAGGCGTAAGATATCCCCACTGGGAATCGAATCGATTGTTAGTCGAAGTGTGTGGTGGTCTTTTGTTTTTAAACGTTAAGCATGTTCTCTATGTTCTCTATTGCAAAAAGTTACATATAATCGTAATATTTATTACAGTTCCTGTGAAACTTTACATGGATAAGTTACGCTAAGTCTTAAGATGTAGAGATAAAGTTAATTAAGTTCGTAATTAAGAGATACATTTTCGTAAGTTTGTAATGATATGAAATGTAATGTTCTATAGAATGACAGCAACAATTTATTTGAAATTTTACGACGAATTTTGAATTTTTTTTCAAGACAATCGATTGCAAAGTTTTGTCATAAATGTGCAGCAAACAAAGCAGCCTAAAAGGAAATAAAAAGTCATACACAGTATGCCAAATTTAAGTAGCTTCAACAGTTTAAAAAGTTTAAGAGTTGGGACATGAAAGTGGAACAAAAAAATACATTCACTGTGACATCATCCACATTTGCACATATTACACAAAACGTCATTTTATAGGTCTTAGAGCATCCACAGTAGACCTATTTGTGAAACGAAATTAGCACCACTTAGTACCTATTGTGGTGCCACCACTAACAGAGCGATACCCAGCCTTCGACATCTTATTGTCCAATTTACGCAAGCAGAATTTATAAAAGCTTTGTATTTTATTCTAATTGCTGAATCTTCATTAATTGGTGTCAGATAGCCATTTGCCCCCCTGTTTAAATCAACAACCAGAATTTATAGACCCCAGCTTTAGATTAATCACTACTTAAATAGAGGTTATGTGAAATTTGTTACGTTAGCCGTCTTAAAAAGAACTGTGCTTACAACGTTGATTTTGGTAAACAGAGGTCAGGTTAAGCTGGGTGACGTAAAACCAATCGGCATATAAGCTAGGTGCGTTATCCGCACGCGTGCATTTACGTCTCGAGCGCGGACCAATCACAACGCATTCCATTTTCGAAAAGTTTTCTTGGTGTGAATGTGAGTTTTTATTTTTCGCGCGTTTTCTAGTTTAGTGGCCAGTGTTGTGATCCTTTTTGCTTTCTGTCTTCGCAGTTCGGTTTTCTGCGGCCTGTGGTTTTTTAATTCGAAGAAGAATTAATACGGTGAGTTTTTCATATAACTTATTTTTGTTTGTTTGGATTTTTTAATAATGTTTTATTAATTTTAGTTGATTTAGCCGGTATTATTTTAGAAACATAAAAACATTACAGATATATTTGTCAGCCATTTCTTTTCTAATTTAAGAAAAGAGATCATCGTAAATATGTGTTATTGTTATAATTACTATATTACTCATTTCTGTAATAACATGCGACGACAATATTTTAAACAATCATTTTTTTTACGTACAACTAAGTTTACCAGAGAACAGTTTCATAAAAATATTTCCAATAAATACAAATCAAAAACTAACGAAACGAAAACACGGCGAAACTATGAAAAACAGGACCCAATAAGAAGAAGATTCATTTGGTGTTAATGACAATTTGCCAAAAATAATTTTTCTACCCCTTGATGGTAAAATATTTGCATTTCAACCCCTAAGTGGGTGAAGTTAAACATACGAATACGACCCTTAAGCTGTGGAAAAAAGTGTAGCTAATTGATTATTTTATTCACAGACATAAGAGCACTAAGTTACGTGATACTGGAAGTTGGAAATAAGACATACTTCATGAGAATTTCTTTATCTAAGACATTCATTATATCTTTATATGACATAATGATGCAAGCCTGGGTAAATACATTGTATTTAAATACCTAAACTCACTGGAGAACATACAGGCATACTACATTACTGATTCGGATAAAACTTTGACACTTCGTGATCCTATGCATTATATCCTAGTAATGTTTTCAATGTGACAGTTGGTTTGTTTGTAACTTAATCACGCCTAAACAGCTAAACGGATTTGAATGAAATTTAGCATAATGATACAATATTTTTATGAATATGTCCATCATGCTATAGCCAAACAGCAAAAGGTTTAACTGCCTCCGTGGCCCAATGGCTAAAACTCGGATGTACAATCCGGACGTCCCGGGTTCGATTCCCAGTGGGGATACATATCGGTACTAGGTTAGGTTGGTGGTTTTCAACGTCCGCCTGGCTAGCTACCACCATGTTACCTAAGTCTGCCGCCAAATAACAGTGTTAACAGCACTGTTGTGTTCCAGTATGAAAGGCAGACGATGCCTCATTAGGTTGAGGCTTCTGGATGCGCACGCTTACCATCCAACGGCCTTACCGTCACTTACCATCAGGTGAGATGAAGGCCAAGTGCAAACCACACACATCAAGTAATTTTTTTTAAATATCTACGCAATAATCATACATTAAAAATTATTCCATTTTATGCAAAGACATTTAATATTAATAGACCGGACAAAGCAAACACAAAATTTGATCCTAAACTTATTACCAATTGGTAATAAGTTACTCAATCTAGTGTCACATCACTTCACGCGGCCGTACAAGACATTTGACATACCGTTGACTTTTGAGATCAAAATGTTTATATGAAACATTTATGAATGCCCGCCCTATAACCTATTACTATATTTAAATCTCTCTGATTTTATGCCTCTTCTCTTCAAACTACTGAATCAATAGCTAAGAATCACAAAAACTTGCTTTCACGTAAAAAACGCATAAAAATCGCTTCATCCGTTCCAGAGCTACGATGTAACTGACATACACACACATAGACATTGACGTCTTTATAACACCCCTCTTTCTATGTCCGAATTTAAAAAAGGTAGCGAGGCAGCGCGCGCCTGTGTGAGCTCGCTTTCACTCCAAAAGACCCCATCTTCACTTACCACATGGATATGTACAAGGATGATTTACGAAACCCATTCAGATAAAAACACGGGAAAAAGCTAGTAATAAATAATTGAATCTCGAGCTGACCATTGATTCAAGCTAACGATTTGTTTGCTGGAAACAAGGTGAAAACTTATGTTTAGAGGAGTTGTACATGTAGTATTTGATAGCATATCTTGTATGTGTTAAATCTTCACTAATTGAATATAAAAGTAAAGTAAAAGTAAAAAGTGTTTATTTCTTAAATAACTTTTACAGAGTTTTGCAGGGGCCTTCCAGAAAGTAGTCTTTCGACACTTGTATTGGAAGTGCACCGCGTCTTCCAGACGGATTTACACAGTATTATTTAAAATCTTAGTTCCTATTTTAAGTTTGCTATGCTCATGTGTGTGTGTGTGTGTGTGTGTGTGTGTGTGTGTGTGTGTGTGTGTGTGTGTGTGTGTGTGTGGCGCAGTGGATAAGGCGCGGGCTCTCAACTGAGGGTTCCGGGTTCGAATCCAGCCGTGTATCTATGAGTTGTTTTTCAATTCAAGTACATTATCGGATTGCTTAACGGTGAAGGAAAACATCGTGAGGAAACCTGCATGTCTTGAACAGGCATGTGAAGTCGGCCGGCACTGGACCCGCGTGGTGGACTACGGCCCATACACTCTCTGTAGGAGACCTGAGCCCCTGCAGTGGGGACGTATAATAGGCTGTTGATGATGTTTGATGACCAGTGTTTTGCTTCTGTGCAAAGTTTGGTGCAAGCTCTGAACACATATCATAGGTTTTTGGGTTGGTGGCAAGGCATTTTCTATGTCCGCCTGGCTAGCTGCCACCATGTTACCTAAATCTGCAACCAAACAGCTGTGTTAATAGCACTGTTGTGTTCCGGTAAGAAAAATAGCAGAGACACCGCCTCATTCGGCTGAGGATTCTGGGCGAGGATGCCTACCATCCAACGGCCCTATAGTCACTTACCATCAGGTGATATGAAGGCTAATGATGTAATGGATCTGGTACCTTTCATGCCGGAACACAACAGTGCTGTTAACACTGCTGTTTGGCGGCAGACTTAGGTAACATGGTAGCTAGACAGGCGGACATAGAAAATGCCTTAAGAGGGTATGCTGGTGTCAAAGTGCCCATACAAACGTAGTCCAGTCATATTTTGAGTATTAAACTATGAAAATCTATGAAATTTTCAAGACACAATCTAGAAACAAATATCTGTGTCGGTGGTGAGTCTGATTTTCGTAAAATATATACTTCCAGAGTTACAGGGCGTCAAAGTATTGTATTTTACGGTAGTAAAAAGCCCCAACTTTGAACCTGATTTACAAGAGTATGAATCAATTTAGAACAATTTGGAAAAACCACCGACATCTGAAATTTCATTAGTATACTGTATTAAAAAAATGGTTACATAATATACTGTATCCTTCAAATGATCCGTGGACAACGAAACATCCAAATAACGGGTGGATAACATCGCGTAATGTATGCTGTCTCACCGTACGCGCTCGGGTAGGATAGGGCTCGGTTAGGGACAGCTACAAAACAATGCAACCTTGAACGCGGCCACGTGGTCTAACCAACAAAGTCTCTTAACACCAACCAAACCAAGTCGACTTCACCGATACCTACCTGGGAATGGAACTCGGGACCTCCAGATTGTGAGAGCAAGATTGTAACCACTGCGTCACAGAGGCGGTTGCAGATGGACATTTTTTATTGATTGGATTTTTTTATTTTGGATATAAGATTCACACAGGACATGAACACACATACAATGGTCTACTAAAATCATAATCCCCTGTTTTGACTTCGACAAAGTCGGGTAAATATGAATGAACTAATCTCACCTTGAGAGCACCCTTCTAACAAAAAAATTAACGAATTGAACCTAAATTTTTACGTAACATCTTTTGTACGTAAAGCTCAAATTAAGTTTTTAAGCTATTAACGATGTGAAGGGATTGGGTCAATAAATTTGTCCTTACATGCAAAGTAATACGGACTTAATGGTGATATTGAAGGTTGCTAGGTGAATTAGTGTGGCGTTTTATTTTTATTGCTCAACTACGACTACGTTTTTCTCGTGGGTTTGCTCACATTTTATTTTTAACGTGTCAGCTTTTCGCTCTATACAAGAAGCTACAGGTCTAACGCATAACTGAATCTGTTCCTGAGGTATTGGAGCGGTACAGGAGGGTGTATTTACGGAACGTCAAACGACGGATAACTTCAGTCATGACATGCCATTGTAAATACACACTCTTTGAAATTTTTTAATGTCTACTTATTACGGTTTAAAAGATACAGAGCTGTGACAAACAGACGGACACACATCTTAGTAATAAGTAATTACACATACCACAACGTTACTGGGTGAGCACACTGTCTTTCCAACTGCCTCGTTACCTGCAGGTGAAATGAAGGCCAAGTGCCTTATTGTATGTTAACAAATATTCAATTTGTAGTCAAAGTTGAAGAATTAACAACCATCACTGCATTAAATGTATTTAAACACTCAAAAATGATTCAGAAAAATTACCATATTCAATTTGAGCTTAAAAACAAGTAAATGCGTTCAAAAAGAACTGGAAACCGACTTCGATTGCCCTAAAAGTCTACTTTTACTAAGGCAAATTTTAGATTTATATAGTTTTCACATGGATGTCGTTGTCGGAACTGGTTCACCCAGTCAAAAGTTCTGAGGTAACAAACATAAAAAACATACCCGTTGAATTGATAACCTCCTCCTTTTTTGAAGTCGGTTAATAAAGATAAGTTTATTTTTATCTAACACATACCACCTGTAGAGGCAGCAAATATTTTAAATAGTTAAACTTTTAACAAGATGGTTTTAATAAATTTGAATATTTAGAGAGCATTTTTAACATTTCATTCCGAATTAAAATACTTCCATATGCCTTCAGCTATGACCATAAATTTATTAAAGTAAATAAACAAAGTAACGGATTTTCAAAACACTTCCTGAGTAATAACAAAACTGCCCGATAGCAAAATATAAGCGGAATCAATTACGAAACATCTTCCGAGAAATTCCAACGGAACCTGTTCACTCGCAACCTTCCTAGGATGGTACGTGACTAGAGTCTAGACCCAGCTCGTTTCTAACCCTAGCCTGGGACCTAGAACTTTCGCTGACCTATGCCCACGACCCTTGCGATGGCTTTCGATTTCACTAGCGTGTCTAAATCTGTCCTCGGCGTAAGATAGCCTTAGGAAGAGGCAGGAAATTGTAGAGGAAGCTATTTCATATGGAGGATATGAAATGTTTATACTCATAAAATTTTATTCGCTTACTTGAACTCATAATCGAGGTGCATGGTTCACTTCCCAGAGGGGCTACCAATCCGTTCTCGGTTAGGTATCAGGTATCGTATTTTCACCAAAATTTACTACGGTCACCGACATAGCTCGACGTATCAGTGAGCAGTAATAAGAGTTATCGAGTGGCGACCACGTACCGGGAAACGAGTACCAGGCCGTTCCCCTACTGGATGGACCGACGACCTAGTTAAAATCGCAGGGAGTCGATAGATACCACCATGGAGGAGGTCTATGTCCAGTAGTGGACGTTTCCTGGCTGATGATGAGGGCATTTTCTATGTCCACGTCTAGCTACAATAATGTTACTGAGTGAGCACGCTTTCTATCCAACTGCCTCGTTACTTGAATTTGAGATGAAGGCCAAGTGTACACCATTGTATTTCAAACCAATATCCGATTCTTTGTCAGAGTTTTAAAGGACTCACTACTGCATTCCCCACTGTCAGGTTGATTGCCTCGTCTATTTGTAAAGACGAAATGTCCAAATCATCCAATGAGCCATTACAAATGAATACCAATTTATTATTTGCATCAGTAAAACAAACAAGACATGCTGTGCTGTGCAATATGAACAGACAATTATATATCTACTCATCTCAATTGCATAGATCATTAGAAAACTGTATCATGGAATACGCAATGCGTAAGAAAACAGTCTGAAACCATTAAGTGCTTTGGTCTTTGAGGAAGCACTCATTGTACTGTGTAGCATTATTGAGACGAGTCATTTGTATATGTAGTGGTATGGTCGTATTGAAATTCTATATTTGAAATATCAACAAAAAACAATCTGCAATTCGATCGAATCTGAAAGTCCATTCACGGATAGATGGCCAAGTAGTAGGAAAATATAACCGTCAAATTTATATTTTTTCGAATGAATTCAAAGCAAGGAGTTTATATACTAAAGTACTTCATGCAAAGCCATTATATAGCCTATAGTCACACATTTATCAAAGAGACTATAATTGGTATGTAAATAAATCTATCAAAATTTTTAACAAGACTTTTTCGTATGTGTGGGCTGACATGATATTGTATGACAGATTAATTGACAGATCTCTGAAAACGCCTCATCAGACTTATTTGTCTTATAGAGTTTGGTCAATTACGACATGGCGAGAATTTGAACAGGCTAATCAGTGCATTACCTTCTCCCTAAAAACCTCTTAAAGTTACTTTAACTAAATTTGTTTGTACGTATTACTATTGATTGATATCTTAATATTTATGTAATTGTTTATTGTATTTATATAAATATAGTCAAGTATACATGAAATTAAACCAAAAGGTTGGTTGAATGAAGTCGATGTACCAGATTATCATGTTTACCCTCAACTAAATTGATTGTGCATCTACTTCCTAGAGATCGTAACAGTAGACTAATGATCAAACTTAGAGCAAAGTTTTGCAAAGCATCATCGCTATTTCTCAAGGAAAGTGCACTCAAGACGTTACCTCATTGGCTAATTGGCAGCTCGTCACACGGGCGGTCGATTTCAGCCAATCACGCACGTCAATTTGAATTTAGAACGACGAGCTCTTCGTGAGTCATTATGTCGTTGTGTTGCTTCTGGTTCATGTAGGAATTATTAGAATCCGAGGAATAAGTGAGACATTTGCTTTCCTTTTAGATCGCCATGTCGAACGCGGTTTCATTGAGCGGATTTGCAGTTATCACGTGAAATTTTCCCTTAGTAGCTTTTTATCGCCTCCGTGACGTAGCTACCCATTTGGACTTACAATTCAATCCACACCCATTGGTTTGACAGATTAATTTACACAGCAGTCATATTCTCTTTGGCAGGTGTAGACTTTAAGCTTTGCATCGAGGAATTCAGCAAATAAACTCCTTGCTTTCAATTCATACGAAAATAAACAAACAAACATCCTCTCACCCTAAACGCATACACTGTCTCCGTTCCGTCGTGGGTAAAAATAAACATCCGTTAAATTTTGCCTTTATAAAGCGTCGGTGTCGCAGTGGATAAGGCGCGGACTTTCAATGCGAGGGTTCCGGGTTCGAATCCAGCCGTGTACCTATGAGTTGTTTTTCAATTCAAGTACATTATCCGATTGCTTAGCGGTGAAGGAAAACATCGTGAGGAAGCCTGCACACTCCTGAGAAGAAATTCAGAAAACAAGACGTTACTCAGTGGCATTCCAAATTTAAATTAAGATCTCGCCTGCCAGTATACTCATCAAAGTAGATCGCAACCATGTAGAGCAATTGATCTACAGTACTTTTTAAAAGTCCTCTAAAACCTCCAAATGCAAATTATTTACTTATCATCATCATCAGCCGGGAAACGTCCACTGCTGGACATAGGCCTCCCTCATGGTATCCCTCCCACATCGTTTACTATTTTATTTACTAAACTACGTTATTTACTAAATTCATCTAATTCCATAGCAATTTGACCTTTCGTAACATTATAGCATCGTTGCAAGGTGTCGTTACGTCACGCGTTATGTCAGGTCACCTTCAATTGTTCTCGTCTGTCATGAGGCGATGAAGATGGTGCATTATAGTGGCATCATGACACATAACCTGACCCCATGCTTTTGTGTAATAGCCATAGCTTTGGGAATGAATAAATCGGTCAATTGAAGTTTCTATGATTTATTGTTGCTTGCTTGCAAAATTCGTTATCACTAGCTGATGACCGCGATTTCATTCGCGTAGGAAATGTTCTTCCTCGGGTTGTGAAGAACTGGAACTGCGTGATCAAACGATCAAACACATTGTCGTCAGATCTCTTCTTGAGGGATTAATTTTAATATCTAAATAATAGCTATAATTATTGCAACGTTATATCAAAATATATGTTTGAAAATCGGCCTGCACTTTTGCATTTAAAATGTACAAAATCATTCTTTTTGTACTAATTGACAGCTAATGTCATTTTATTGAGGCCATCTTTGTTTTCAAAGTCTTCCCTGTTTCGTGCGTTTTCTATTTTTTTTTTGTACAAATTAAATAATCCAAAATATACAAATATGGTAGCTAAATCATTTTTATTTGATAATAGCCTTTTAAAATTATAAGTGTACAAGACTAGGCCTTGGTACCATACATTCGCGGAACGTGTCATTTTCGTATTATTTTTTTCCGGACAAAAAATGAAAAAATCGCTTATGTCCCAAGTAGTCTCGGCTTTGGGATACAGTATTCTAGAAAATCTGTAAGTTTTACTGGTAAGCCGCAGGCTACACAAGAAAGTAAATCTTTAGTAAAGTGAAATGATAAATATCACATTTTGTGTGCCAAGAAAATTATGAGAATTCTTTGATAAAAATTGGCACATTTTATATGAGTTTTCACTAGTCAGAAAGGCATAATATACATGATCAAATGAACAAAATAAATCGATAATATTTTACTGTATCTTGTACCTTGCCAACAATCCAGTTTCCAAACCACTCCAATCTATTGAGACAATGAAGCAAATGTTAACAAAAACCATAGATCATAGATCTAAATCATCAAATGTTAACGATCTATTTTGATTAGAAACTCACGTTGCGCCTGACTCCCACGCTATGCAAATGCAATTGTCGCTAGATTCTAGATCAAACCGTATTGTCTCAGACATTACTATTCTGTTTCTGAGCATAATATGTCGCGATATATTCGGTCGAGTTTTGTAACCTTTCAAACCGTTATAGAATAGGCTAGTTGACTAAATTTGAAAACTTGGCTAATTATATACTTTAATATCTATTTTATCCCAAAAAAACTATATTTTAAAGAAAAATCAATATTTACATTACGTATTTTGTATTTTAAAAAAGCCATTTAGATTTCCCTCGAAAACGCTGAATAGTGTCATGGCGTCTTGAATGACGTCACAGCTCGCGAAATAACCTGCTCTGTGATATGAAAACGTCAACAACAACAATGATGTTTTGCGAGGCGTGACGTCACACTTTCTTGCGCCGCGTTCTTCGTGTTCGTTGTCACGTGACCTAATGCCTATTTTTTTCGAATTCATTTTCTAAAAATATTAATAATCTTTAACTTTTTTGAGAAATATACTAGTTTTTTCTTATCTTCGTCTCCTCATTTATAATTAGAAACTATAAACCAAGCAATTTGTTATTAGTGGACACAAGCCTATTACTTCTTTGCTTTAGTTCACAAACGCTCACTGCAACTATCAGCGCCAAAATGGCGATAATCAAAGGGAAGAAAAATGTAGTTGTCAGTTTCCTTAACAACTTATAATATCATTACATTTAAGTTCACCCTGAGCAATTGTAACTTGCATTGATTTATGAGCAACTCTCTGCTGGATATATAATCTGTAAGTTTATCCTGTAAAACCTTTATCCTCTAGCATACAAATTTCTAGGGGCATTTAGAAGTAGCTTAGTTAGAAACTATTTTTCAATGAACTACTATATAATTACAATTAGAATAAGCTATGATTAATACATGATGTCTAAAAAACCGTTTTTTTATGTAAGGGGACGTACCCATACTACGTGACCCATTTTTCGGGAATTTTGACCCCCCCTCTCAGTGACCACCTGTAGTATATACCAAGATCCCCCTTTTTATCTACAATTTCACTTGAGTACTAGTTTTCACGTGGTAATTTAAAAATATGGTTTTAAATCAATTTTAGCAAACAGAAAGTTACAATTACAAGTCTTTGTGCTCTAAGGAAGCTTTGAAGCAGTGAGCAGACAAATTTCAACTTTTACAATACTCAAAAACAGCTCTAGATGATATTTTTTTATATTTAATTTTATTAAATAAGGAGCATCAACAGTCTCTCGTATTGAATCTCTAAATTTATACATTAAAAAGTTCTTAATCTGATACGAGAACCAATGACAGATGCACACAACATTAATGTAGTAAGTTACATATTAAAAACAATATAATATAGAGATTAGATTAAATAGAATTAAATATAAAATTGACTATGTGACTCCGCCCCTGGGACCAAGAGTGGTATTTTGAAGACCCCTCGACTCTTACTGAACGGGTCACGTAATATGGGTATGTTCCCTCATGTCAAATATTCATTTAAATTATTTGTAAAAATTCTGTCAGCCATTTGCTTAGCCTTTTTAAATATGGCAACACTCATTCAACTCTCGTTCATACAAACAAGGCAGCTCACCCCATCTAACTTGTTGTCAGTCACTACAGATTCATTTCTCAGATCATATTTTATTGATCACTGTTTCAAACACGTCATTAAACTAATTCCACGAAGTATACAGTGGGCCCCGCGCCGCAGTTACCCGGTTTCCGTGGAATAATGCGGTAAAAACGGATTTATCTCACGCCAAGAGTAATAAACTGAAATGATTGGGAGCTGCGTACACCGGTGCTGTCACATGTATCTGCGTATTGTTTTACTTGGTTAATTATTATATGGCACCGTACTAATTAACAACTAGCTTTTGTTGACCCTTGGTTCGCATAAGTACGAAATCTCAAAAGAACTAAAAGGAGGAACTCTCAAAATGAAATATTCTCAAAAAAACTGTATTTTCTGTGTAGCCCTGGCTATCTACCACCGTGTTACCTGTCTGTCGCCAAATAGCAGTGCTAATAGCACTGTTGTGTTCCGGTATGAAAGGTAGCAGAGCCAGTGCCTAAGTAGGTAGAGGCTTCTGGGTGCGCACGCTTGTCATCCAACGGAGATGAAGGCCAGGTGCAAACCCATTGTAGATAAAAAGGACACATTATACACACAGAGTAGGGCTTAGTTCGCAATTTCTTCTATGTATAAATAACCCCTTCCCGAAAGTTTATTCAGATTGACTAACGTCATAAAAATTTGTTGATTATTATTTATTTTTAAATCCCTTTCGAAAAGTAACTATTTCATTATTTGAATTGCGGGAAGAAAATTGGCTTTTACTTTACTCATAGTCAAAATGAAAAATAGAGTTTTTAACGCGAGTGAGGGAAGGAATTGAGAACTTTCATCCCTTGGTTAACAATATACTATAAGCAAAATAGTTAGAATTTTATTTCTTCACTGCTTTGAACGGGTTTCATATTAGGATTTGACATAAACACCACAGAAATACGATCGCATTAAGAACTTGTCGTTAATGTAGGTAGGTAGATCTTCCTGAAAATATGTTTCGACTAAAACACTAGTTGAATGCTAAAAACCTGTAAAGCATAAACAAACGACGTCAATTAAAATCTTAAATTACGCAATCGATGACACATCAAAAACTTACATAAAACACTTGACATAGAATACAATTACCTTTGCACTAAGATGTCAAACTTTGAGGTCAGTAATGTGCTAAATATTTAGTTAATTATCAATACAGACGACTTTGGAACTTCAATGTTTAAATCTAAGGTTGTATATTTACTAAGCAAATCAAGTTTACTTAGAAACCAATTATACAGGATTGGTGCGATTCAGATTAAAAATTTTAGATTTTTAATGTTGCGTAATCAAAGTTTCATGTCATCCCGGTGTCGTAAAAGGCGACTAAAGAACACATTGTAATACAAAGTAAAAATAGCCATGCTCATTCAGACTCAATATAATGAGGCACTAGCTCTGCTACCTTTCACATTGGAACACAACCGTGCTATTTAAACAGCTATTTGGCGTCAGACTTTGGTAACATAGTTTTTATTTATTTGGGCATGAGGGGCGCAGTCCTATCGTCCTGCGTGTCACTGCGACCTGTATAGATCTACTGTGACAGTCCCCTATGGATCACATCACCTCCCCAAGGCCAATCTCGGTCATGAACCGTACGATAGGCCTGGGTTTGGAGGACCTAATGCTTTCTGTTGAGGCAGTATGGCCTCCTATTTCTGCTGTGATGATGGGCATCACAGTGACAGAGGATGTGGGTGGGCGTTTTCTCATCCTCCTGACAGAATCTACCTTTCACACAGTTACACAACAGTGCTATTAAAACTGCTATTTGGCGTCAGACTTTGGTGACATAGTGGTAGCTCAGGCGGACATTGACTACCACGAAACAAACCTAGGAATCAAGACCCGGATCTTCCGGATTCCTGAGTACAAGATTTTAGCCACTAACTGATATAGACGGACGAAAACCGATTTTACTAATCTTACTGCGATTACTAAAGCTCCTGCCAAGCGTGGGGTGACAAATCTACCATGAAAAATCTTTCGTGTGTGTCGCAGTGGACATATGCAGCCGATAATGGTGACCACACGGATATAGGGTTTCTATCTTCCGAGATAAATAATAATAAAATAAAATAAAAGTAGTATGTGTACCTACTGTTCAGTGTACATATGTATGTATAAATTATTATTTTTAGATTTATTTTAAGTTTCGTTTGTCTTAACACTGTTTCGTTCTCCCTATTTCTATTTCTTCTTTCACTTATTTACATTTATATCTCTATTTCTCTATACTTATTCACTATACACTGTAAAATATAACATCATTATTTAAAGAATAACGTTAGATTATGTAGACACCCAGAGGTGGAAACTTGTTATTAGGAATAGTTTTAAGTTAGTTTGTAAATTCTATTTTTATTATTAGCCTGTAAGTTTTCTAAAAAAAAATAAAAAATAAAAAAAAAACATGGCCGGAATATATTCTAAAAAATAAATATTATCATCCGCCGGGAAGCGTCCACTGCTGGACATAGGCCTCCCTCATGGTACGCCACATCGACCGGCCCTGAGCCACCTGCATCCAGCGACTCCCTGCGACTCTAACCAGGTCGTCGGTCCATCTAGTGGGGGGATGGCCTGGTAGACGTTTCCCGGTACGTGGAGCAAGCCCGGTGAGTGACCGAAGAGCCAAACTGACCCGACACTATACCAAAGATATCCCGGACGTCAGCCTGTATGAGATTCGAATGGCTCTCAAACAACTCAAAAATAACAAAGCGGCAGGTGAAGACGGAATCACATCAGAGCTTCTGAAAGCGGGTGGAAAACTGATACTTGTAGTCCTTCAGAAGCATACAGTATTAAAAACAATTAATTACAATTGATAAAAACTTGACACGCCCATTAATCGGTTTGAAATCAAGAAATCATTTTGCAGACAACAATAAAATTAATCACTAGCTTAATCATTAACTCTTCCCATGACATTTCGGCTAACATGACAAAGTGACATTGCGTACGCGCAGAACATGGCGTAACTTAAGCGTAACTTTACAGTGGCTAAGTTAAGGTAAGTTATGAAATACTTGACCCCTATAAAGTGGTGATGATTCTTGTGTATTCTTCGTGTTTGCTGTCTGTTTGATTTGTGGATGTTTGAGTTGAGCAGGCGTAGTAAAGGAACACACGTTTTGCAATTTTTGTTAGCTGTTAAATGCCTTGAATAGTAAAAACAACTGTCAATTGCGAGCTGGACTCGGACCTTCAACTATGGCTCATTTTACTGACTGCATAACTGAGTTTAATTAAGTTTTTAAGACAAAAGTCTTTAATCAGTGCGTGTTGCCAGTGATGGCATACGGAACCGAAACGTGGTCCTTTACTGTGGGCCGAATAAACAAGCTCAAAGTCACTCAGCGAGCCATGCAACGAGCTATGCTCGGAATTTCTCTGCGCGATAAGGTCCGGAATGAAGAAATTCGTAGACGAACGAAGGTCACCGACATAGCTCGACGAGTCAGTGAGCTGAAGTGGCAATGGACAGGCCACATCGCTCGAGGAACCGATAACCGGTGGGGAGTAAAGGTTCTCGAGTGGCAATCACGTACCGGGAAACGTCTACCAGGCCGTTCCCCTACTAGATGGACCGACGACCTGGTTAGAGTCGCAGGGAGTCGCTGGATGCAGATGGCTCGGGTCCGGTCGATGTGGCGTACCATGGAGGAGGTCTATGTCCAGCAGTGGACGTTTCCCGGCTGATGATGATGATAACTGAGTTGCTGTAGTAGGGTCGCACCCCTACTAGTCCGAGGTTCAACGATCTAGTTAAGGAGGAGACGCTGGATGCACGTGGCTGGACTGGACTAGCCTGTGTGCCATACCATGGAGGAGACCTATGTCCAGCAGTGGACGTTTTCCGGCTGATGATGATAAATATTTTTTAGAAAGCTTTTTTATGATATCTCAAAAACTATACTGTTAAGACAACTCGCGTTTGCAAATTTTGTGTTTTGTAAATTTTGCGTTTTGTAAATTCTGCTCCGGGGGTTTAGGTTTTTCCTGTAATACAGACTCCAATTTTTGGCAGCACTTTATGCCCACTACATGCCGCCATGTTGAATTTTGTGTGCTACATAGCATACAACCCGCGGAAGAGCGCGACGGTTCCAATGATACCTCACTTGTCAAAATACGACGAATGATTTAGGAACTTCACATGAGAACTTCTGGAAAGTTCTGAAAATTTCTGTAATGATCTAGAAAGATTACATTTACTCTACGTTTATGTCAAAATAAATGTCCACCCGTGCGAAGCCGGGGCGGGACGCTAGTTCATCTACAAAAAGCTGGTCAAAGTTTCGAGACATTTCTTAGAAGATGTTCTGAAAAGATTTTACTTTCTCTGGTACCAAAATCTAACCATGATGTGGTTTTGGCTTTCATTCTCCAAAATGGAAACCGTAATTTTATATAAGCGGTTTTACGTTTAAAATTGCTGTATAGTGACAGAGTGCTCTTGGGAGTCAAAGGTAAGTCAAACCGAATTTTTCGTACAATAATTCAACTAAACTCTGATTTTTATAAAGACAGACTAAAGTGACATTTGGTGGGTTGCCGCTTTTTCGCAAAATAAAAATATTGTTGTACCTGAGTGATCCACAGGTCAATATTGTGAATCAATCAATTTGGTCATAATACTTGATTGTTGAACAATCAGTTTTGAGTTTGATATATAAACGTAAAGAACTTATTTGCATGTTTAGTTAATTGCTATATTAGATTACAGTGCCGCCGTGATTTTCAGAAACTTCAAACCCCTGTCAGACCATGATTTTTTTTATGAACGTGGGTATTTTGTATTGGTTTTCTTATAGATTATTAATTATTATTTAAGTTATTCTTAATATAAAAAAAAACATATGTCTAGAAATTCATTATCTCCAATTTAACGAGCCTATCTTTTAATAACAGAAAGGTGTTTCAAATATATAAAAAACATAGTCACATGTGTTATTTATTCAGCGACCCATAAATCATCACTTGATATTATTATTATCAGAAAACAAAGCACAATGATTATAATAAATCAATGACTCAAATCACTCAACTTGAATTGAATCATTAAACAACACAATTTTTCTAGAGGTGGCAACAATAAAAGAAAAAAAATCCGTTTGCAGCTGTCACTTTAGTCTGTCTTTAAAAAATCAGAGTTTAGTTATTTCTTAGTACAAAAGTGTGCATAAAAAAGCAGTAACATCAACAAAGAAAGATTTCCTTTCCATCAAGAATTCCCTTTGCCAACATCCGATTATACATAAAAGTGAACTTGACAGATCGTTAACTATCGTATTATGTGCTCCATTCCCCGCTTAGACGAATAGTAATTTGAGAACATTTGTAATAATTCCTACCAACGTTTAAACAACTTGTAAACCGTTATAATATTCTGTTATCTTGTACTATGTTGGTAAACCACTTGTTTGGATGTACCAGACCGTGTAAATACTCGACTCGTACTTAGGTACGGCAATTTGGTTGACATCCCACTATGTGGGAATGCTTTGTAAGATTTTAATATACGAGACGTACAATGCTAGCTAAAGTCCGTTCGCTTAGGTATCGTCGCCTTCGAGATTTGCCACCCAGAACACGCCGCTTCTAGTCAAAGGATTTTGATTCGATTTTCACAAATACAACAATGCTTTCTTGTTTTTTATAGTTTTATGATCTATCCCAAAAGAAACTACCAAGGCGGAGCATCCCGAGCCACGACTGTATGCGAAATTGGCCTTAATGGTGGTCAGTCGGGAACTTTTTCGATAGTACGTTAACCACGTTTCGGTTTCTGTAGGTTTACAAATAAAGAAATATCCGTGCTTTTGTAAACAGTCGAACAGTTGCTAATTATTACAGGCTGTTCATCTACAAAGCCATCGTAAGAGCTCAACTTTACAATCACTAGGGAGCTAACAACGATGAACGTGTCGTGTTGTATGAAACTTAGTTTCATGGATGATTCTGTCTTTGGCTGAAAAACACGTAGGAAGAGAATTATTACGAAATTCAGTACGAGTAAAACACTATAAAGTTAAACAAGCTGGGGTTCTGGCTTAGTTTTGCTTGATGACTAATAAAGTCCTCAGTCGTCAGTCAGGGTCAAATCTAAATCCTTTTAGTTAAAAAGACTATCAGCAATAAACAGGGGCTTCAATGAAATGGAAAATCAAGAACATTTGCTGTAGCATTCCAGTGAAAATACGAGTGGCTTACGTCAGTGTTATTATTGTGATAGAAAGGGTTCGGCCATCTTGCTCGCTGGCAACTTATCATGTATATATTCAACCAACTTCAAAAAATGAGGTTCTCAATTCGACGCGTATGTTTTTTTGTATGTGTGTTACGTGATAACTCCGCTAATAGTGAACCGATTTTGATAGTTCTTTTTTTGTTTGGTAGAGCATATTTCAGAGGTGGTCCCATATAAATTTTATTGAAATTGATTGATTGGTCTTTGAGAAAATCAACAAAAACCAATTTTTTTAGGCAATTGAAGTCGGTTTCTAGTTCTTTTTGAACGCGATAATTATCATGTATATTTTCTTTTGTTTTTCGAATAAGTTTTTCGTTTGTTTTTGTTTTATGTGAATGTTTGTAAGAAATTAAAATTATCGGTTTTGATTTGCTTTTAAAAACGTAAAGTTATTTCGACTACCATTCCCTGCCCTTGGTCCACCCTCAAAATTTTGTTCTTCAAGTCGGATAACTGAATTGTGTTAATTGTGTAATACTGAAAAAGTTACAAAGTTGCACTGACTCAAACGTTTGTATAGCCAATGTATAGCGATCATATATGAATTCTTTCATTCATTCTTCATATATGATTTGTTTTACGTTCGGGTGAAGCAGTAGATGCGTAAGCGTAAATGTTCGCAGGCTTAACAGAATCAAGTCAAGTAGAAGGAAAAAAAACGGCCAAGTGCGAGTCGGACTCACGCACCAAGGGTCTTGTACCATCTATTAAAACGGCAAAAATCATGTATGCTGTATGGCAGCTTCGTTAAATATTTATTTTATTCTGTTTTTTCGTATTTATTGTTATAGCGGCAACAGAAATACATCACCTGTAGAAATTTCAACTGTCTAACTATATAGCAGCACAGTTACAGCCTGGTGACAGACGGACAGACAGACAGGCAGATGGACAGTGGATGAATGTGGCGAGGTAGGAGAAAACTACTTTTAGTGGTCGTTTTTTTGCATACTTTGCCTAATTTAAAAAAAAAGAAGTGTATTATCATTTCAAGTGACTCCATGAGTTGAATCATCTAAAGAGATGCCACTGCACAGGTATCTCTACTGACACAGTTCACACTGCAAGAAGCACACTCATTCTGAGGGCCGTTGTTACTCTGGTTATATAACTTCGTTACTGGGCAAACTTACTGTTAAGATAATCATATAAGTTGTTTATCTAACGGCGATGTAGTGGACAGATTTGTGATTGTGACAAAGCTTTCGTAATCACTTAAGAATTGCTGTGAAAAGGTATTTGGTAGTTTTTCGTGATGGAAGTCGCGAAAGAAAAATATTTTGAAACAGAAACAGAAAAAATATTTATTTAACTAAAACACACACAACACAATACAAAGATACAATTAATACATACATTGCGTACAATTACAATAATACATTATTGATGTACAATGTACATAGGCATTGTGTTGTAATGTGGCGTCAAAAAGGACTGATCTCAGCATCTGCTGTGGCAGTAGACATAGCGCTGGTTTTCAGATAAGCCCTCTAATATGTAAAGCATTAAATATATGTGTAAAAGAATGTGTATGTGTGAGTGAATATGGACGTGTTAACATGTAGATTTTCAACATAAACAATAAAAGTTGCACTTATTTGGAGGTCCGGATTCGATTCCGAATGGTCTTCGGCTTGGTTGATGCCACTTTCTATGTTTTCCTGGCTAGCTACCACCAAGCAAACTAAGTCTGCCACCAACATCATTTTTAAGAGCACTTTTGTGTTCCGGTCTGAACGATTGCAGAGCCAACGCCTTATTAGCTTGACTCCTCTGGATATGCACGCTGTTTGGCGGCAGACTTAGGTAACATGGTGCTAGCTAGCCAGGTGGACATAGAGAATGCCCTACCACCAACCAAACCGAGTATCACATCCAAAATAATCCACTCGGAATCCAACCTGGGGCCTCCGGAATGTCAGTTCAAGCGTAACCATTTGACCACGAAGGTGGTTAACAAATCGTAAAAGTGCTCTACAGAGAAGAAAGAGCGAAAGAAACTCTACAACTATCTACTCTTTAAAAAATAATTGGTTAAGTACAGATTTTTATAAGGCATGACAATAAAAAATCCATTTGGAGATATTTAGATTTTACATCATATTTTCTCATTTACTTTTTAGAATTAGTTAAAGTTTATGTTAAAATTTTCTTATAAAACACAATGACATTCATTTGACCCTACATACATTTCGTAATGAAACAGATTTCTAAATACTCAAAACTTGCAAAATAGGATTGATAGTTGACACTTTTGTTGACATACTAAGGACACCGTATTCGTTTCATGGTTTTATTATTTTTAATCTAACACGTGGGTGGTTCGCTTCATAGTGTATGAACTTATGACGTCATAAGTTCACGCGGTGTCGTGATCAAGGTAGATCTAAAACCAACGAATAAATCTTATATCTAGTGATATTAGAAGCAAAACATTCAAAATAGTTTCTTAGATTTGTGTTTTCATCCAAAATATGTCATAATATAAACGCGAATAATTTTTGGGCATACCCAATTATACAGCAGTATATGACCGAGATGTGTGTTAAGATCTTGAGTCCCTCTTCTCTTTCTTTTTCTCTCTCTCACTTTAATCACAAATGTAGTCATGAAATAAGATTATTTTTAACAGTTTCTTGAATATATTTTCCCAGTTGTACATTACCAAATATTATCTTCCAACAAGGAATGACATAACGTAAGCTTAGCCTGCATAACTTCACTTTGCACCTCCGTTTCTATGAATAGCCAAAGGTCAGCTTCCGTGTACCTTTCTTTTGTTTACTGTCCAATATTACATACTCATGTTCTGGGGGCACGAGCGTCGCTACTAAAATTGTATTCACTGTTCATTCATACATAATAACAGCCCCCAAATGACGTGTATAAAATTATTTAATAAAATCACGAATGAAATAAAAATTTCAGGAAATTATAAAAAATACTACAGTCCCCACGATTTTTTTCAGGACATTTAATTCCAACATGTAATGTAGTTAAGCTCAAGTGTTTTAATTTAAATAATAATATTATGGAATAATTTGACATTATATTTTTGACATAAAGATAAGATAAATGTTTATTATTCCACACACATGGTTACGGTTTACAATTTATATAATACAAATTCATCATCATCAACAGCCTATATACGTCCCCACTGCAGGGGCTCAGGCCTACTCAGCTACAGAGTGTATGGGCCATAATCCACCCCGCGGGCCCAATGCGGATTGGCGGACTTCACATGCCTGTTCAAGACATGCAGGTTTCCTCACGATGTTTTCCTTCACCGTTAAGCAATCGGATTATGTACTTGACTTGAAAAACAACTCCTAGGTACACGGCTGGATTTGAACCCGGAACCCTCAGATTGTCCGTGAGAGTCCGTGTCTCATCCACTGCGCCACCGATGCTTCACTTCATACTTGAAGTATATATAAACCATCAATCAGTGTGTAAAACTGGTGCCTGAGCAGGTTGCCCCGTGTGTCAGGACACCAGGTGTGTGTGTGTGTGTGTGTGTGTGTGTGTTGGGTGTACGGTGTGGGTGTGTTGTGTGAGGGTGCGTGGTGTGGTGTGTGGTGTGAGAGTGCGTGGTGTTCAAAATTTCATTCATCCGTCTATATCACAAACAAAACTTCGACTTCAAATGTAAGTTTGTTACCGTAAAAAAGCTGTTTTAGTGTTATATAACTTTTTTTAAAGTTTTCAGATTTATTCCTATACTTCTGCTGTATGACCTTGCTTCTTGCCAAATTTTAGGATTTTTACGACACCGGGAAGACAATACAAGTTTTGATTCCTTCTGCGTCGAATTACGCCGCATAATCAGCTGTATATTTTTATTGCATTGACTAAGAATCTTAATTTCACAGCTACAAGAGACACACACACACTTAAGTATTTGACATTAATTTCAACATCATGCCTCCTCGCGTTCCTGAGAGAAAAGGGTCTTGATAGACATACATTGGACATACATACTTTGCGCTCGCCAATCGGCAACTGAATAGCTTCGTTACATTGTAACCAATGACTTTGCGCATAATTTGTTTAGATAAGAAACTCTTGTTTCTTGACCCGTAGTGCCAACGCAACGCAACAACATGAATGGTCGGAGGTCATAAACTTCCGTGTGACTTTTATAGTTTTACTCGTACGTGCCTTTACTTTCCAATGCATGGGTCACGCTTTGCATCGGAGCGTAATACTTACGGCGTTTGAGACAACCGAAGAGTACATGTAGAATACCGCGAGAGCACTCTGTACGTTCAAATTGTATTTGGAAAACCCGGCCAAATGCGAGCCGGACTCTCGCGCGAAGGGTTCCGTACCTTAATCTATAAAACTTGCTGTTGAAAGGCCACGGAATGACATATGCTACTTTTTAATCCTGATCGAACGAGTAGTCTCCATGGGATAAGATTCAAGATTCACTTTATTGACCTAGTAATATGAACATTACACTCGGCACGTCAAAATATTACATATGTGCATATTAAAACTATACTTAATTATCCTAATTATATTAACCTAAACATTTAAATAGAAATAAACATTTCATTGGTCAGACGTAATTCTATGAATTCGTTAATAGAACAGAAGGGACTGATTCCGAAAAATGATTTTAGTTTTTTCTGAAATTCGCTAAAAGGCAATCGGCAAATGTCAAGTAGGAGTTTAATGTACATTATTATTTGTATGTGCCGACTTTGTTTCAATACTTTATTTAATTTAGTTCTAGGGTGTTAAATTCTTTCTTTGTTTCTGAGGTTGTATTGATGGGTGTTCATTTTGATTGTTAATTTGTCATTTTCTTGGTGTATTTTTTAAGAATGAGTTCTAAATATACAAAGCTGTCACTGTCATAATTCGGTTTCTCTTAAAATGTATCTTTGCTGAGTCCTAGTCCTAAAGTCCTAAAGGCCATGTCTGCAAAGCATTTGATGTGGCAATCTATTAGAGCGGCTCATGTACAAAATTGTATTGAAGTTCATGGCGATGGTTTGTAGTCAGAGCATACACAAAAGAAGTCTTCAGATGACGAAAATACAAGAGAGTTGTATCTCAAAATGAATGGCGGGTTTATGCACATATTTTGGTATAAATATAGCTAATGGCTCTCTAATATTTATTCACGGTATATGATGCGAAGATTGTCGTTAATTACGAGTGATTAGTATGGTTGAAAGTGAAAGGGTGCGCGGGCGCATCAACTTACATGAATTTTACGACTGCGCGCTCTGTACGTGCAAAATGCATGATTTGAGTAGTTCTGTACTCGTATTAGGTTATTTTATAGCATTTTTCCTGTGGATATTGGAGCTGTTTCCTAGTAATTGCTTGCAAATAACAAAAGTCATTGCTTCTAAGTCGAGGTTCGTCTCAGACATACCTAATCGTAAGCCACATATGCACACATCGCTTGGGCTTACAATCAGGAGGTCCCGGGTTCGATTCCCAGTGGGGTTACCTATCGGAACTCGGTTTGGTTGGTGCTAGGACGTTTTATATGTCCGCCTGGCCCAGCTACCACCATGTTACTGTTGGCACGGACAATCATAAGTCGTTCAACAGGAATACATTATCTTAACGCAAATTAAGCTCAATGAAATGACAAAACCATTCTACGTAATCGCTGACTGCCCCAAGATCTAGAATCTGCCGCCGCCGGTTTGGGTGAGAGGTCGACCGTTAACTGATGACGGTTTAAACTGAACGCCAACGTAATCGTAACTTGATTATAATTGCAGTTACGAGTATGTCAGTGGAATCTTCTGACTTAGGAAATTGTAGGAAATTGGAGCACGGAACTTTGTCGACGTAAGTATGTTGATATTCACTCACTTCCATGTAGCCATGGTAGCTCAGTTGGGTAGAGCGTCAGTCCTTGAACAATCGAGTGCCTTTCGTTATTTTATAGGATACATTTTGAAGAGTGTGCACAGGAGCTATTTTTGTTGATTCCACCTTCGCCGTTCAAGTACCGGTCAAAGTAGTAGTCCTACAGCTCGCACCAAGCGTTTCGCTTCCACATTTATCGTGCGTACAGCAAAAATATGGAATGCACTACCGGTTTCCGTGTTCCCCGACAGCTACAACTTGGGAATCTTCAAAAGAAGAGTAAATAGGCACCTTCTAGACCAACACGTAACATCTTCGACCTCATCGTCACTTACCATCAGGTGAGATTGAGGTCAAGTGTTGGTCTGTCTTCAATAAAAAATAAAAAATCGAGGCCTGGGTTCGATCTTGTCTCGTAACAATGAGTTCCAATTTGTAATTTGAAGTTTATGTACGAATGATAAAAATCGTTACCATTGGCTTTTCTGTGAAGGAAACCATCGCGAGGAAACCCGCACACTCCTGAGAAGAAATTCAAAGATGTGTGTGAAGTCTACCAATCCGCACGTGGCCCGCGTGGACTATGGCCCATACACTCACCTATGTCCTGAATACATACATAAAAATAACGTACAAACAAAAACGTATTTTGTGAGAAATTACGTCCGATGTAGCGTTGCCAAATCGAAGGCAAAGAGGACACTTAAATAGGAATATAGGCTAAACTGTGATCCAATTCCGCACAAAAGCAATCGAAATGACAATCGACGAATGACGTAATAACGTTCCATTGAACATCATCCAACCCGTTGTAAAACCGCTGCAGATCCAATCACGGATCAACGCTAAAACGTGCGCAAGCGCATCGAGATGACAAACGCATAATTGTGGCTTCAGACGGATTTATTTCAAACATGTCGTAACATGTCGTGACATGTGCCGTTTATTACATTGTGTTGTGTAAGGTGACGTAACTTTCAGGTGACAAAATTATAACGGCTGAAGACCTCAAGTCAATTTATTCTGGGGCGTTTGAGATTAAACGGCGTGACCAGGCTACCAAAAAATGTTGAAATTTTATTGTAAACTTCAGTTGTTGTTGATATCTTTTCCTGCATTGAAATTTACCTGTTTAAGTGTTCTTAGTGCTTTCGATTTGGCAGGGTCACATCAGCTGTCATTTTCGATTCAAAATTAAAATTTTGTCGTGTGTTCTCGAATTAGTTAGCAGACCTATCACCTCATTTGCGTTAGTCGCTTTTATTAATTTTTAAAAGTATAATTGATTGATTTGGCCTTCATCTTACCTGACGGTAAAGTGACGATAAGGTCGGTGTATGGAACGCGTGCTCATCCAAGACAATGAGACACTCTGTTATCTTTAATTACCGGTAGATAACAGAGCTATTAACACATGTGATTGGTGACAGACTTAGCTAACATGTGAAAAATCATCATCATCATCCGGGAAACGCCCACTGCTGGACATATGCCTCCTTCATGGTAGGCCACGTCGACCGATCCCGAGCCACCTGCATCCAGCGAAAAAACTCATATGTAAAATAAATTAATAAGTAATAAGTGATGTTGCCGGACTGTACACAAACGAACCTTAATTTCACCATGTTAGGAGAAATTAAACTGGAATCTTCTCTTCCTGCACTGTGAAATCAATTATCACACTGTACCGTCTCCCACGCAAGTCTCGACAGTATCGTAGACATAATGATATATGCACTATTCACAGAGCTAACGAATGTTCGTGACTGTACAGCGCTTTGAGCACCTCTTATGGCGAGTGAAAGTTATTGAGTTGTCTGCAAGGTCGTGCGGATCCATATTTCCGGGAGCTTTTATATTTATTTAAGTATTTATCTGAAACAATGACAATTTAGTAATTAATCGGACCAAAGTGATGACCAACAACGTGTTTTTGTTATAGCAGCCCCAATAGGTCAAGCCTGTAGCAGGGCGAGCTATTTAAATATAGCTGTAAATTTGATGATGATGATAGGCGATCAACTGAGGATGAGAGACTACAGGATAATAAAGAAGAACATGCAAAACAGAGTTATATATATATATAACGATATGGTTAAAATATTAGTACTGTATTTATATTTATTATTTATATTATAAATATATAAACGCATCCTTGGCCTTGTGGCTAAACCGTTGCAGATATAAAATAAAAATATTCTTAACTGACTTTTTCCATCGCTTACCGGCAAACGTGTGGCCGTCCCCCTACGATGTACGACGGCCTAGTGACTGTAGTGGATAGTCGCTGTATGCAAGTGTCTAGGTACCGATATCATTTTGACAAACCCAGGAGGAGGCCTATGTCCAGCAGTGGATGTTTCCCGGCTGATGATGAACGAAGAAATACTTACAAGGTCTAAAATATAATCTAAAATTGAATAAGATGAAATCCGTACGATATAAAATTATTTTTTGGCTACTCTATTAGTAATAATAGTTATTGTTTTCAGTTTGTTAGTGTCATATCATTTTAGCGTAATCTTGTTTTAATTTTGTTCAAAGTGTTTCATATATGTATAAATAACATTAAGATATCTATGGAAGAGCGAGGCCTTCTATCACAGGTATTTTCATACCTAACAGAAGGTCTCAACTTTGTTACTGGTTATAGTGTAAAAATGAAAGGAAATAAACATTTTTTTATTTTTTTAAATAATAAAAACACCCTTAGTCCGTGTTTGTAACATCTCTTTTGAAATTTCGATCCATTACTCAGAAAGAGACGAAAAATGCAGAGCCGCGGTCAATCCCATAGTTGGCTGTATGACATAATCTAAACACTAAGGCTGTATTCCAACAATGCAAGTCATTTAAAACAATAAAAATATCATAACACCTTATTTGCGTGTCTTGCCATTAGACGCAGTTTATATACTGTCTTCTTACATAATTTATCCTCCTGCGACTTCTAATGCAATAGACAAATGACAGGACTAAACCAACTACCAAATCAAAGTTATCAACCGACTTCGATAAAGGAGGAGGTTATCGAATTGTATGTTTATGTGTGTGTGTATTTTGAATGGGCAAATCAATATAGTGGTCCTATTTTAATTCGGTTTCAGCGGTGGAAAATTAAGGGTAGAATGCCGTTCATAAAAAATGCACTGACTACCTTTCTTTTTTTTTTTTTTTTAATAAAATGATGGAGTTACACACACAAAACAATACACTCAGTTCTCCTACTGTTTTGAAGTCGGTTGAAAAGATTGTTTTTCTCCCACGACTTCGCGAGCGATTACATGAATTTACATTACAGGAACACTTTAACTCCGATTAGGATAAAAAGTTCCCTATGTTATTCTCCGTCCACGAAATATCGCATTTTTAATAATAACGTTTGCACGAAATTTCTTCTACGTTTGCTATGTATACATACTTATACGTGGTCGTCTGTGAGGGATGCTCAATCGCTCATGTCTAACAATGAATTTATTACGCAGAAAAAGTCGCGGGCGAAAGCTAGTAATATTTTGATTCCAATGCCGTTTTGGAAAACGATGTCAGTCGTGCTAGTCTTATTTATATACATATTACATAATATAGCACCTAAGTGTACATACATAATATAGCACACACTCCGCAATACACCTTATGTAATAATGATGACTGGATTGTGCCGTTATGTCTGTACAGACGGGCGTTTCGGACGCAGTTAGAACGCTTGTTATAATTGATTAAGCTTTACCTGAAATGAATAATTGATATGATTTGAAACGGATCCTCCAAATCTTATAGTAATGTATAGAACACATGCTGCATTGGTTAAAAACCTTCAAAAATCTCAAATAACCACACAAAATTTATACTCCAAAAATTAGAAATTAAAAAAAATAGAATTATATACTAGTACATTATTCATAAAAGTAAAGAGAAAAATATACACTTTTGCCATTGCAGTGTCTTTCTTTTATTCGGCTGCACTTTTAAACCCTACCCTAATAATACCCTTTTAAACGGATCATTAAAAGAAATATCTTAATATAGATATAGTTAACATGAATTTTTGATGCAAATATCTTAAAACTAAAGTGTAATATTTTAATTCTAAAAAACTTCTACTATTATCAAATGATAAAGATTTTGTTAACAAATATTAAACATTTCTCTTTTGCTGATCATTCTCACGTGGAAACCCAATGGCAGCGTTTGGACCGCGTCGTTCCGACCGCTCGACTACAACTATAACTGATATTTGATTGCAGCTGAGTTCACTTCCATAAAACTATACAATAAGTTAGATGCGTACTTATTTATAATTTTCATTAGATTACAACGTAAAGATATTTTCATTTATTTGTGACCTCTAAAGTGTGTTTCAGTTGATGTATAAATGAGTCTCTACAATTACTGTGGTTATGATCTATAATAAAATATAATTGTTTATGAACTACTATGTTTTTAAATTAATTTTACGTTGGGTCATGGTTGAGGCAACTTTTGATTCTTTTAAATTTATAGTTAGCGCAGTCATTTGGTGAATTGATGTTTGATTTAGAAATTACAATCATGACACCCCATCTCTTCACTTGGATGTCGTAAGAGGCGGCTAAGGGAAAACCATACCGGGAGGGACAGCAGCTTTCTCCTGAAGAACTAAAACCGAATACTGCGATCACCAACCCGTCTGGCAAGCGTGGTGATTATGCCGTATATCCTTCAAGAGAGTAAGCACTTGCGGCGTATCATGGGGGATTCCAGGCAACAGGTATCAATATCGAATTACGTCGATGACGATGGATGTTCGTCCTGAGTGAGTTGCACCGCTGTCTGTAAACAATTTAGCGTGAGTCTCGTTAATGTTCATGCACATTACTGCATCGCCAAAATGCACATAAAGGTGTTAATTTTATTTTTATTGCTTAGTGTCAGGGATTCGCAGTATTGAATTTGATGCTTAGGTCTCAGGACAGTTGTATTTGAGTGCAATTAAATCTTTTATTGCTTTTGGTTAAGAGGCTTTGTTGGTTAGACCACGTGGCTGCGTTCAAGGTTGCATTGTTTTGTAGCTGTCCCTATCCGAGCCCTATCCTACCCGAGCGCGTACGGTGAGACAGCATACACTACGCGAAGTTATCCACCCGTTATTTGGATGTTTCGTGGTCCAGGGATCATTTGAAGATTATGTAACTATTTTTTTAATACAGTATACTAATGAAATTTCAGATGTCGGTGGTTTTTCCAAATTGTTCTAAATTGATTCATACTCTTGTAAATCAGGTTCAAAGTTGGGGCTTTTTAATACAGTAAAATACAATTCTTTGACGCCCTGTAACTCTTGAAGTATATATTTAAACGAAAATCTGACTCACCACCGACACAGATATTTGTTTTTAGATTGTAATTTGAAAATTTCATAGATTTTCATAGCTTAATACTCAAAATATGACTGGACTACGTTTTTATAGGCACTTTGACACCAGCATACCCTCTTAAAGCTTTATTTGAATGAAGCTTTTTATGTGCAATGGTCATCATCCCATCTGATGGTGCCGATAAGGCCGTTGGATGGTGCGCGTACGCACACAGAAGCCTCTAACTAATGAGGCGCTGGCTCTGCTACCTTTCATACCGGAACACAACAGTGCTATTAACACTGCTGTTTGGCGGCTGACTTAGGTAACATGGTGGTAGCCAGGCGGACATAGAAAATGCCCTACCACAAACCACTGCGAATCGAACCCGAGACCTCTGGATTGATAATCCAAGCGTGTGGACATTAAGCCAAAGAGGCTGTTTAATGTTTATTTGAAAATTTTACCTTATGTACGAGTACCTACATAACATACAACCTACTTAAACTTACGCAAGTACACACATAACCTATCGATTATTTACATATAATATATAAGTTAACGAAGTTACGTATACTCGTGACGTTACTGAGATACCACTGTATAAAGCTTTACGCTAGCTATCATAATACTCCTTCAAGTTATATAATGTGACAGAAAAGTGTACAGATTCTGTAAGGAGGATGAGGGAACGCCCATCCATATCCTCTGCCACTGTGATGCTCTTCATCACATCAGGAACAGACACCTCGGAGGCCACTGCCACAACGGACAGCATCAGGTCCTCCAAACCCTGATCTATCGTACGGTTCATGACGGAGATTGGCCTTGGGGAGGTGATGTGATCCATAGGGGACTGTCACAATAGATCTATACAGGTCGCAGTGACACGCAGGACGATAGGACTGCGCCCCTCATGCCCAAATAATAATAATAATAAAAGTATATAACGTAAGTGCCTTGCAAATTAAATTTTTCATGCACTTATCTCTAAGGTAATTTCCGTGAGTTAATGATTTGTTTGGCGCCGTACGGTCATTTATTCAACAGAGCTCTTTGTAAAGTTTTCGTAGTTTTTCTTGTTTAGTCGTGTCAAGTACACATTGATATTTAATGTCATCATGTATAGTTTGTGGTAGTCCACTGCTGGACACATGCATTCAGACTTCTGAGTGGACATGCTTACCAACGGCCTTATTATCAGGTGAGATGAAGGCCAAGTGTAACCCACATAAATGTGATGAAAAAAACAACCCAAAAACGAGTATTGTTTGTTAACTGCCTAGGTCAAGTATGAAAAAAACAATGTATCATTTAAAATACATGTTTTAATTTTTAATTACGTACTCTTGCCAAACAAATAATTTTTCTTTGTAATAAATGTGTGAAGTTAGTAATTTATTTACTGCCCGCCCTATTTTTGGGGGGCGGGCGGCACAGTAAAATCTTTGTAGCTGTATGAACAAATGAACCTACTGGCTTAGTACCTATCATATTGGAACATAACTATAAAAAACTAGATATATTTAAAATGCTGTCACTCTCAAAACGTCGAGATTTACTTCATCTCTTGTTTTTATATAATTATTCTGTTATTCTGTTCTGTTAATTTTTGATGTAACAGTTGTTGACATACCAAATAAATAACAGTGCTGTTATCATTTACCCGACCACGTCAGAAGGAGGGTACTATTATTGGCTTAAGTAACATGGTGGTAGTTAGATAGGCGTACAAAATGCCCTTCTACAAACCAACATAATAACAAGAATCGATTTCAATTACCCCAACAATTTCCTATTTTAACACCTTTGAGTTCGTTGCAAAATAAATCTCACGGCTTAATTGTCCATTGTAGCGCTCGTTCGATTCCCAGCTGATATATCATCTCGTTCACAATGGCGTTAATCTTTACCTTGGCCCAGTTGTTCAACTAGACTGTATAAACAAGGAATTAGGAAATTATTCAGGGAATTTCGTATGAGTCTTGAAGAGTTGTATTGTGTTTTTGGGTGGAACAGTGCGATTAAGTTCAGCGTTTTGTTTTTATGTGTGAACAAGTTAAATGCTTAAACATTGGTCGGTAAACGCATAATTTTGTCTTCTATTGCTTACATACGAAAATAATACGCCTTGTTTTTGAAGTGATCTGAATGGGAGCGCATTTTGACCTTCATATCACTTTATAGTTTTTCCAAATATGTGATGGATTTGCATTTAGCCAAAGAGATTCAACTTATCCTACATCTTTCGATGTAAGTGACGATAAAGCTGTTGGGTAGTAAATGCGTACCCAGAAGCCTTTCATACCGGTTTGGGGGAGACTTGGTGACTTGGTAGCTAGCCAAGCAGACGTAGAAAATGTTTGGGAGCCACTGGCATAGACCACTGCTGAGGCAGTTTTAATTCGGGCAACGATATTTTATCTTAACGTGTTGTATCTTTTGTCACCAGATGGTGCGCTGGAGCGCTGTGGTGGCGCTGTGCGCGCTGGCGACATGCGCGGGCGCAGCGGACAGCCCCAGACTTCGTGAGTTGCATACTATTACTATATTGATCTTCTAATTTTGAATTACCACCTTACTGACACCGTGGTTTGACGATATTATCAATTTTCATACTAAATTATTTCGACCAAAATTATAATACACAAATAAAACAGTTTATGTTGAAAATAATTACATTAAGGCAATTTTACTATACTTTACTTTTATATCCATCCTTATCATAAATTCGTTTGTAAAATAGTAAAACATAATCAAGGTCTCTTTTACTAAATATATAAACGAGAACACTTTTAATCTCCGTTTGATACATTACATAAATATGGAAGACTAGTTTTTTTTTTTGGATTGCACAAAATCCTATAATTAAAAATAATTTATTGTTAAACTGGTCAAAGTAATTTATTGTAAGAGTACCTTGTATCAATGTGTCTTTTGTTGCTGACTGTACAAATTGTATATTAGCGGGAAATCTCGATATCAACGCAGTAAAACTCAAACAAAGAAGGTTACTGGCGTAAAAATAGTCTTCAATAATTTATTGTCAATTTAAATACATTTCATCTACAATTAGTTAATCAAATTAAAAATGTAACTATAAAACTTTACTATTATTAATGATAGTGAGGTGTTTACACATAGTCGGCTTCAAAGTGTTTTACACGCTCAATTTAAAGTAGTCGAAAGATTTTCGATCGAAGTCGCATGTATACACCTCACTATCTCAAGTGTGTATGATGAAGTCTGTAAAGTGATGTCATATAAATAAAGTTTACATCTATCTAATGTATATAATGTACAGCATATATATTTATATGTATAACACTGTCACTAATTTACAAGGAAAATCATGCAAACATGCGTAATTATGTAAGCACTATACTAAAATATGAATACATTGAAATTACAGAATCATCCAAACGGTCTAGGAATGGTACGTACACAAAACAACAACCATATACATTTATACCATATACACATCATAGTGCGCATGTAAACATCATAGTGTGTATTATACACATCATAGTGTGAATTATACACATTATAGTTTGTATTATACACATCATAGTGAGAATTATACACATTATAGTGTGTATTATGAACATCGCATAGTGTATTATGCGCATCGTGGTGTTTATACACATAACATAGCGCGTAGAGATCATTGTGATTTTTAATATTATTTTTAAATTGATATTTTTCCTTAATTAATGATTCATAATCGGTTTGCATGTTTTCTTCATGCTAATATTAAATGATGATACCGTTGCTAAAAGCGTGCTTTAACAAAAACCTGAATTTAATTAAGATAGATCAAACGATTTTACATTGTCCTCAACTAACATCAAGTGAGAGAGATCAAGTAGAAAACTATTGAAAATATATTCTTTAAAAAAAGATAGGTTTGTATCATTTACCAAAAATACAAATCTTGTGTTTTGGTAAAACATTATTGAAATATTTTCAACCTTTGTTGATTATGGCTAAATAGGACTGAAGCAACTTAATATTTCTTTTAACACCTTTGTAAAAAAAACTTTTTTTTTAATTAAAAAGATTTTTATGTTGATTGATGACGTAACACAAAAATCACCATGACTCTTACACAGTTATAAGAATTTTCATTGTCTATACTGTCTATATTCTATACACCATTAGCTCACAACATTTTCCTAAAACAACTACGAGTATTAGTAAACGCCACGTCTTTTCAAAGTTCAATTTTTTTCTTGCATTTTTTTTGTTTGCGGGTGAACTGAGAAACCTCAATCTTTCCAAAGCCTCATATATCGAATCCTATATATTTCTGTTGCTGTTTGCATGAAAAACGGACAAATCAACAGCTTCACGTTTTTTTGTATGGGAGACCCTTTACATTTTTTAAGGGTTCCGTACACAAAGAGTAGAAGCGGGGCGTATTACTAAGACTCCACTGTCCGCCTGTCATCAGGCTGTATCTCATGAACCGTGATAGTTTGACAGTTGACATTCACAGATGATGTATTTCTGTTGCAGCTATAACAACAAATACTAAAAAAAACGAATAAAATAAATATTAAAGGGGGCTCCCATACAACAAACGTGATTTTATTGCTCGATATTGATAACGATAACAGATAGACGCTTAAAATATTCACAGAATATTTAGTTATATATTCTCTTGAAATATAAATAATTAAAATAAAATGAAAGTATATGTTGTTTTAAATATTTCCTTTTCAAATCTCTTTGTTTGTATATCCTATATTATGATATTGTATATGTCTCCGCACACCACCCTTTTATCTTTCTCCTCGCCCTGGTTGACTGGAAGAGATCCCTATATAGGGATAAGTCCGCCAATTCAACTTTAGTTATTGTTTTTAAAATGTAATTATTTAAGTTGACATATGAATGAATAAAGAGTATTCAAACAAACAAACAAATATTTATGGGGGACTCTCGTATAATAATAGCAAACGTGATTTTTTGCCCTTTTTATAGAGAATGGTACGGAACCCTTCGTGCGCGAGTCCGACTCGCACTTGGCCGGTTTTATAATATTTGTTGTTATAGAGGCAACAGAAATATAAATATATCTGTGAGAATTTCAACTGTCTTACTATCATGGTCCATAAAATACGGCCTGGTGACAGACGGACGGACAGCGGAGTCTTAGTAAACAAAATAATATTTAACAGTTGGAGAATAAGAGTTCTCCAGTCACCAGGTATAGTGTGTACCCTTTTTTTGACCCTACGACCTGGTAAATCTAGATGCAGTGGTTAACCTTGTTGAAGTCTAAGTTCAGAAGTAGATACTTGCTGGATGATAAGGCTTTCTAGATAAAAAACCCAATTGTGTGTTGAGCTATCGATTCGCAAAGCGGACAAAAATGTTCAAGCGTAAAAAAGATAGAGATAGCAAAGTGATGCTGTCTCAAGACTCATGGTTGGGCGTGGCGTTTACTACTAATTACACTGTAGAGCTTTTAAAAGTAGGCGTAACTTAGATTGCATCCTACGCTACACATTGCATACCCTCTTTTCTTTCAAGCACTTTTGACACTGCCTTACTCTCATGTCATATCCTAAATAATATTGATTTGGTGTTTCAAAGTTTAATACATTAATTTACAGGATATTTTCCATTTAAAAAGAAATACTCTAATTATATTTCGTAAGATACATATTTATATATTTTTTACTGTATTTTAGTCACTAAAATACCAACCTGAACTCAGTAATACAAAACCATGTTACTTTACATACTTATGCATAGTACTTACAAATAAACCTTTATTATTAATAATATTGTTGTGTATTTAGTTAGGACATAAATCGAGTAAATTCGGTAATAAAAAGTAATATAATATTTGTTTTTCTGGGTCAAAACTCACACTTTAAAGCTTAATATTTCCTGAATCGAACAGTAATGTTCCAAGACCCTCAATGTTTTTGTAATGAAAACGCGAAAAAATAAGCCCCAAGATACGTGTATGAGACCCACTCTTAAAAAATATTTTTCATGATTTTATTCTACTAGTCTGTTGGTGTGATTAATATGTATACCCGTAGTAAATTGAAGCTTTCTAGTAGGTCTTTGAGGAAAGCCGCGGACAGAACGACGGACAGAGCCAAACTATAAGGGTTCCTTGTTTGACTATGGAACTCTAAAAAGGGACATATTTATTGTATATTTATGTAAAATGACACTAAGTTACCTAATTGTAAACTAAACACTAAAGCTAGCACATCAATCAAAACCCTATCTAAGTTGCATTGTACCTAACATGAACAAGCGAGTACTTAAAACAATATACTCACTGTTCAGATACAATCGCGTGTCCATTATTTACATACCATGTGCGTGTGCGCATAAAACTACGCGTTCTTTTGTACTTTAATCACAAAATCTGCATGCGCTTGGTACAGTCGGCATCATTTATTAATTTACTGGCTAAAGATTTTTATATAACGTTGTTAACATAAAATAATTATGGTGTACAATTACACGCATCTAAATACTATTTTTTATTAAAACATTATTAAATTTTGTATGGAATACAGTGTCTATTTACCAAAACTTATTACAGAAAAAATCAACCCTAAGAAAGCACAGATACAATGCCAATCATTAGACAAAACTTACACAAATTTGGTTTTATTAAAAATTTCATCATTTATACAAGTTTTTTGCTGACGTTACTTCATTGCATTGTCATCGGATCTACTAAGAGTGGCGATCAGGACAAATCAAACAAGCCCAAACACGACAGGTTTATCATGGTAGTTTACGAGTTCCAATTGCCACCTTCCGTCTCCATCATCAGACCCTCGATGGTACCGTAGCAGCACAGTCACCAAACTTACATAATACGGCCAAATTTCATCTCATTCCGATAACAGCAAGTAGTTCTAACTTATCTTGCAAGATTTGACCTACACAAACAAGTATATGAACATTGAAAGTCAAATAAAAGCTTGTAAAATGACAACAATTTGACCCCCAAAAATGTTATTTCAGCTCATTTGAAGTTTCGAAAATTCTTTCGTTTGATCTAAAATCGGCAAAAGCATATAGTTTCTTAGGATGGACCGGGTTAAATAGCATTTTTATCAAGCATAATCGTCTATTTTGTAATTATTGGCTTATTTAAACTACAACAAAATCTCAGTTAAACCTCTTAAGTTCATTAATTGCATAAAAAATGGAAATATCCAACAATTTTTGATTGTAATTGACACAATTAACTTTATGAAACCCAACAGCTTACCTAATCAAAAATTAAGAATACACCAAATACCAAAATAAATAACACTAAAAATGCAAATGTAATCACTTTAAAAAGATTTTTCCCATGATAACGTAACTATTTTATATTCGTTAAACTCTATGGAAAGTCAATTTATGTTTAACAAGACTTTCATCCATCCGAAGATCGTTAAGCATATCAAATTATTATCGTTGGCACGCAAAACATCAATTTTTCACACCAAAACTATCTAGAAACTATTTATATCACCGCACATTCTATCAAAGTAAAACAATCATAATAAACCTTTCACATTTATAAATTTCGCTGTAGATTTTTCATGGTTTCTTCTTGCTTTAGTAGAATTATAGTAGATTGTAGATAACCTATTTTTTATTTAGTAATAATATTGTATTTAGATGTACCTTTGTGTTCTGGTTTTGTATAATGCTTTGCTGCAAGTAGTCTTGTTTCATCAAATACATCTTATTTGCAGTGAATTTCTTTTGCATATTATTACAACTAAACCAGGATTCAAATAACCAATAACAAGCTATTTTAATGTACAACTAGTCATTTTATTTGCTTTAATTTAAGGGTTGTTTAGTATGTAAGTTTGAAAACATTATTTCTAGCATTCCGGACGCTAATAACTAATGTAAATTATTTGCATGTTGTATTTTTATTATGAAGTAGTGTCTTTTGGTCATGGGCACTTTCTGTTTCTATATGATGGTCATTTTCTTTTCGTTTTAGCGTTTCGAATAGTTGCATGATGGCATTTCTATCTGGCTGTAGCTCTTTTTGTCTCTGACATTCGTTTTCTGTGGTCTTACAGTTCTTCTGTATTTTAGCGTTGTCGTTGACATTCAGTAGTAGCTCTCACATGCATGCACTTCCTTTTGTCGTTTTAGGTTTCTACAAGCAGTCATTAATAGTGAATTAGTATCTGAATTCTCGGAAGCGTCGGTGGCGCAGTGGATAAGGCGCGGACACTCAATCTGAGGGTACCGGGTTCGAATCCAGCCGTGTACCTATGAGTTGTTTTTCAATTCAAGTACATTATCCGATTGCTTAGCGGTGAAGGAAAACATCGTGAGGAAACCTGCATGTCTTGAACAGGCATGTGAAGTCCGCCGATCCACACTGGGCCCGCGTGGTGGACTATGGCCCATACACTCTCAGTAGGAGAGTAGGCCTGAGCCCCTCCGGTGGGGACATATATAGGCTGTTGATGATGATCTGAATTCTTCCTTTCTGATTGTAAATAAACCTTCTGGATCATTTTGTTGTCTATTCTAATATGTACTTTTGATTCGATGATTTCTACCTTTACGTGTTTGTACAGATCCTGTTTCATTCTATTAGCTTCTTTAGATTTGTCTAATATTTCTGCACATAATACTTCTTCGTTAATCTATCAATCTCCTAAAATAACGATACCCTTGGTGACGGCGTCTTCCATCGGTGATGACTCTTCACGATGACCTGGTTTACAGCTGATCTCCAGCCACACCAGCAAGCAGAAGTCGACGAGATGGTGAACAATCTACTGCATTGGATACAGGGACTTTATCAATCGAAGAATAGGAAAGGTTCGAATCATATAAAATCTGAAATACATTATCTAGTTATTATTATGTGGTCACATGAAGTGATTATAGAGCCTATAGCCGCTATTCAGAAATTGAAGATTTGCAGTATATGCTAAAACTACTACACGGCCTAATTTTGAACAGTGATTGGGAGCTGAGCAGTCACTGTATGCGACCGTCTTTTAGGACACGAACAGCATATATGTAATTTATTAGTAATTAATAAGTTATTTTGTTATAATAAGTGTTAAAAATATTAATTCAACTAATCTCAATTTTCAGCTCGCCAGTACTACAGCGGTAAACCTGAAAGACCACGGCCATTTGAACTAAGAGCAACGGGGTACCCACCTTCAGGATCAAGACCAACACCCATCTACACTGAAGGTCCGGCACCAGAACAACCGCAACCACCAACTGTTCAACCTGCGCAGCCATCTTACCAACCTAGTTACCAACCCAACCCAGCTACTGCGCCGACTTACTTGCCTCCTCAGCCGTCTTACCAACCCAGTCAGCCTACCCAACCTCCGTATCAGCCTTCATATCAACCTGGCCAGCCTGTACAACCTACACAGGCACCATATCAGCCGAGCCAAACTACTGAAGCTCCATACCAGCCTTCTTACCAACCGAGTCAACCTACTTACCAACCAAGCCAGTCAACTTACCAACCAAGTCAGCCAACTTACCAGCCAAGCCAACCGACCTACCAACCAAGTCAACCAACGTACCAGCCAAGCCAGCCGTCTTATCAGCCAAGCTACCAACCTAGTCCAGTGACTTCCCCATCATACCAGCCTAGTCAGCCAACCAAGCCCGATGTGAATACGTTGCCTCCGTATGAAACATCAACAGGGCAAAGTGTAACCGGGAGTAGCAGTAGTGGAATCTCTGTTGAAACCTCAGGCCCATCTGTTGATGACGATGACCGCCATCCTCCGCATATTCATGCTATTACCGTTGACTGTGGCAAAGAAATGATGACTATCAACATTGAATTCAACAAGGTGTACAATGGTATCATCTACTCTCAAGACCATTTCAACGAACCTGATTGTGTTTATGTGAGAGAAAATTCCAACCAAGTCAAATACTCTTTCACCGTTAGCTTGAACACTTGTGGCACGAGGTTCTTTAGTGATTTTGAGAATGAAGGGCAAGCTTATCTGGAAAACGTTTTAGTTCTGCAGAATGAACCTGGTATTCAAGAAGTGTGGGACCATATTCGAAGAGTCAGGTGCTTATGGGAGGGAAATCTAACTAAACAACTCGTTTCTTCATTGAGTGTTGGAATGCTTAATCAAATCACGAGCAATTTCAGCGGAGATACAGCTATGGCACGTTTGGATATTCAAATGGGTCGTGGACCATTCGCTCCTGAAGCCAACGGCCTGGTAAAGATTGGTGAAATCATGACCTTAGTCGTTACAGTCACCGGGGATCCTGGTTTTGACATTTTCGTCAGAGAATGCGTAGCTAAAGATTCTGATAACCGCAATGTGGTACCGCTGACAGACAGCAACGGTTGTGTGTTGAAGCCTAAGCTTTTCGGATCGTTTCAGAAGACCAGAGAAACTGGCAACACAGGTGCTTCGATCATAGCTTATGCTTTCTTCAACGCATTCAAGTTTCCAGATGAAATGGACCTCATCATTCAATGCGATGTAGAACTTTGCAAGACTGATTGCGATGTATGTCCAAATCCAGGAAACATAGAACCAAGACGAAAGCGAAGAGATGTGATTCACATCGGGAATAGAACAATAGACCCTGTGACCACTATTGGAAAGGGTATAAGAGTTGTATTTGCCGAAGATTTGCCTCCAGAACCTAATCATTTCTGTATGTCACCCTCAGCAGCGTTGTGGGGAGGCGTGTTTGTCCTTCTTGGATCTTTACTGAGCAGTGTCACAGTGTCATTCTGTTGGCAAAAATCACGTGGGTCAGCGAAGTTTGCGTAATATTTTGCAATATTGTTTAATCCTCGAGTGCTGCCATTTTGATTACCAACATTTTTCGTATAGATGTAAATAGTGTAATGACATGTGATAAATAGCTTTTCAATTTCTTTGTAACTTAGATATTTTTCTCTTTCGTTCTAGTCTCTGTTTTGCAACTCAACTTCAGTTTTATTGCCGCCCATACTCATGAACTAAATTGTATTCAATTCTCATCTTCATTATCTCGTAAGTGTAAAGATGTTTCTGTTAACATAACTGTATCCATCTCGTTCTTTGATCTATTTATAATTTGTCATTTCACTCTTAGTATTAGCTCTGTATACAACTTTTAGAGCTTGGAATTTTCGTTTAGAGCTGATTGACCAATCTCTATAGTTTTAGTAATTAAGTCGCTTTGTTTCAAACAACGAACAAGTAGAACTCATTGTGATTTTTGTAGATAAAGTATTATAATATATTATACCAATATACATTTGTAGCACTGCCAAAATGTATCTACCTACAGTAGGTAGTACTTTGAGTACCAGTATTTAGTTCTATATTAAACTTTTTATTTACAAATAAATATATGTTCAATTGGATCGAAAATGTAATTTTAAATTAAAAACTTTTGTAAATATTAGTTAAGTGATTTTAAATTAAAATGTAAATTAACATAATGATGTTGTGTTATTTGAAGAAGCAGTTTTTCATAAGGGAAATTTGAAGTAACTATCACAAAACCAACAATCATTTCTTAGAAAATCAACATGTTTGGACAGTACCTAAATTAAATCTGAGTATTATGAAGTAACAAAGTTATCTTGATCAGATTACGGCTTGTTAGTGGCGAGCAAAGACATTTAATATTAATAGACCGGACAAAGCAAAGAAACATTTTGATCCTAAACTTATTACCAATTGGTAATAAGTTACTCAATCTAGTGTCACATCACGTCACGCGGCCGTAAAATACATTTGAAATACCATTGACTTTTGAGATCAAAATGTTTATATGAAACTTTTCCCAATGACCGCTCTATAACCTATTACTATATTTAAATCTCTCTGGTGACGAGATACATTGTAGAGTTACCTACCTTTTCATCTCTCGTCTTCTTGATCTACTCCTAATGCAACTGACTCTCATAATCATCTCATCTATGCAATAAACGATCAAATCAAATTAAGAAACAAACCATCATTTTGAACCCAGTACTGAGCTAAGTTTCTATCTAGATATGATTTTAATTCTGGTTAGTTCTCTTCATGAACAAAGGCTGGATGGCATCAGCTGACAGTCCCTTAGTCTCAGGTAGGCAAAGTTGACTGTACAGTGCTGTCAGAAAGCAAACGACAGAGAACCCGTAGAAAAGAGGTCCCAAGCCATATGCATCAACTAGAGGGTTGAATACCATGAGGATGACAAAGTTGCAGATCCAAAGTGAAGCCAATGTTAGGCTGTTTCCAAGGCCCCTGACCTGAAAGTAAAAGGTTTGGTTTAATTACGTCAAAAAGCATGCCTAGTCCTATTCTTAGTGAAACAGCAGTGTTTTGTTCTGGTATGAAAGGTAGCAGAGCCAGAGCTTTATTAGCTTGAGGCTTCTGGTTTCTTACCAGCAGGTGAGATGAAGGCCAAGTGCAAACCTATCATACATTGAAACACTGGTAGACTAAAGATACAAGAAAGTTGTAATGTTAAAAGCAGTCGACTCACTTCAGGCAGGAACACCTCAGCAGCCACAATGAAGGGCACAGTGGCAGCTCCCAAGTAGTTGATGTAAGAGAACGTGTAGATCATGGACGCAGTGAACCAGGGCGGGGCGAAGTGGTGCTGCAGCTGAGCGCCGATGACGACAGTGCACAGTCCTGACGCCACCGATGTCCATGTCATGAGGAACTAATCAAAAAATTAATCAAAAATTATTATTTCGTTTACAACCTTTACCTAATATATACAGTACGTGGAGGCTCTCCTTTTTGTATTAGGAGGCCCCACTCTTCCCCGCGGAAAATAGCTGCAGCAGAAGGCTGAGTAATGAAATACAATGAAATACATTTCAGATTGCTTACTCGTATAAGAATATAGTATGTAAAAATATTTTATAATATCAATGTGAGAAGAAAAGTTTAACAATTTTTGAGCTTAAAAATGAATTATTGAAAAAACATTAAAACTAATAAAATTGTAGCTATAAACATCTTAAAACTAACAATAAGGTTTGTGGGAGGTTTGTGTGAGAGGAGAATGTGAGTGTGTGTGTGTGAGTAATCATAATTTATTGGTATGTACTGGTGGTAAAAGTCTATATCTTAAAACTAAATAAAAATGACACTTTAATACAACACAATGTTATACAAAATACATATTATACATAAAAACTTTCAACTATTTAAAGAAAATAGTTTCGATTTGGTAGTTTTTTTAAAAGTTACAAATATTACCTTTCTCCCGAATCTATCCACAATAATAGCACAGGTCAAGCAGGATGCGATGAAATCCACAGCCAGCAGGATGGAACACAGGTTTGAAGACATCGATGGTACGGCCTCTTTAAACAACGTTTCAGCAAACACCTGCAGCACTATTGCTCCCATAAAGGTGTTTGATATCATCAGAATTAATGAAGCAGCGAGGGCACGCTTCGAAGATTCTGATTTCACTGAAAATGACAGAAAATTACTGACACCGGTCGGTAAGCAAGAAGAAATTCAATTCAAATAAACTTTATTGCACACACACACACACACACACACACACACACACACACACACACACACACACACACACACACACACCAAAACAGAAAAGAACATAAAAGGTACAATGAAGGCGGCCCTATCGCTAAGAGCGATCTCCGAGCGAGCGAAAATTTGTATTTGTATCTTCAATAATTAATTCTAACCATCAGGTGACATTTTGTTCAAACACAAGCCATCTCAGCCCATCATTTTGGAATATATTTTAAAAAACACGTAAAAAATACTTACTCAAAAATTTCCATGATGACTCCGATTTTCGATTCAGTTCTTGTGTATTAATTAAACCTATGAGTGATGTTGGGTCTGAAAAGGAAAATTCGATCTTTTGTTAACATATTCTCCTCTATAAAACGTGCAGGTGTATTTCTGAAGAGTAATCTTTCAAGCTCAAAGTTACTCACTTCATGATAAAATTCGGAATAAGGAAATCCGTACACGAACAAGGATCACACACGTAGCTTGACGAGTCAGTGAGCTGAAGTGGAAATGGGCAGGCCACATCGCTCGAAGAACTGATAAGTTGGGGAATAAAAGGACTCGAGTGGCGAACCCGTACCGGGAAGCATCTACCGGGCCGTCCCCCTACTATATGGACCGACGACCTGGTTAGAGTCGCGGGGAGTCGCTGGATGCAGGTGGCTCGGGACCGGTCGATGTGGCATACCATGAAGGAGACCTATGTCCAGCAGTGGACGTTTCCCGGCTGCTGCTGCGGAATCTCTCAAACACTTACCGTCTTGTTCTTGTAGAATATTGCATACCCGTGGATCAAGTTGCAATTTTATCTTCTTTATTTCAATATCAATTACTTTAGAGGTGAGATCAACTTGTCTGTAAAATGCTATTGACTTTGCAGCTTCCTGCAAACGATATAGAAAACCAATTAATATATCGCTTTATTTTAGCATATAGCTTTTCGTTAAATACATAAAGATTTAAAACATAAATAATACAAATCTGAAAACCATCAAACACCAATTGGGAAGAATATACCATTAATTAAGTCGGTGGAGATCTGGAGTGAGAATAAGAGAGACTCTATGATACCCACTCATATCGTTAAACTGTAAGCGTCATAAATTCAGAGCAAGAAAGCATTATAAAAGAATAGATAAGGCGATTGTGAGAGTTCGACATTTGCGCTGTTTTGGTTACAAAACTTCAACTAAAAAATGTTTGATGACATTTGTAACCACGGGCGCTCTACTTGATACCAAATAAACCTTAAAGGCGCCACAGTCACATAAACATCAACAAAATCGTGGCACATCGTTGTATATATCTAAAAAATAAAGTAAATCGTGTAAAAATAACACAGTTTTACCTGCTCTTTCTTCTTTTGTACCAGGAAAACAGGGGACTCTTTCAGCAACGCCAATAGCAACACGTAGACTACTGACATAGATAAATAAGTGTAAATCACTTGGTTGTACGTCAGCAACCCTCCCAAGGTATAGGAGATCAGAAGCCCCACGAAGAACCCTGTTACTAGAGTCGACGAGAGACCTCCTCGAATGGAATCTTGAGATATTTCTGCTATGTATACAGATGATGCTGCTTGTCCCGCGGCCCCGACTCCTGCTATACTAATGGCGGCTATTACCAGGGGCACATAGGTAGTTAGCGATATGATAAGCCAAGCAAGCTGAAAGAAGCATAGAGAGCAATAAATATCCTCATTCGTAATCTAATAGTTGCGAAATTTAATACAATGTAATTAATTTCTATTTCCATACTACGAGTATATTTGTTATAGTCGAACAGCTGTTATGACACAAATTATATAATTTAAAAAACAAAGGGCCGACTTAGCTTCCTTGAGGTACCCCCTGTATTCAATTGATTTTCACCGATATTTATAATTATCTTCAACAGTTGTTATGAAACAAATAATATTGAAATTAAAAAAAGAAGGACCCAGTATACTCCCTTGAGGTACACCCGGTATTTAAATGATTTTATTACTTACCACAAAAGGTAGTCCAAACAACATTGCTGAATACTTTCTTCCGATACCATTCACAGCGTATTCACAAAATGGAGTAGCTACTAAAGCTCCGATATTAGGTAAACTGCCCAGCATTGATATTTCTGTGGTAGACATTGGCCAGGACAGGACGGTTTCGTTTGAAGCGAACATGCCAACTGTGTAAGAAGGCCATGAGAATGCAATTCCTGTGAGAGCAGGAAGATAGGCTACTGTAACAAAAATGAAATGTTAATTTGATTGAGTAGACCAAAGAGTTAATATACTATACATACAGTCATCAACAACAAAATTGTTTTCTCTAAGGTGTCTTTCCATGAGAGATTGTGATAGGTAAAATACTACCCAGCAATTGCTCTCGTGACAGTGTGAATTAGTTTCAATCAGGGAAAAAATTGATAATGTTTTACATACAGACATACAACACCTAGTTTTTGATTGTTTTAATCTTTTGGAATTGTATAAACGAAGAAGACGAAGCTATTTAAAGTATGGTACTAAAATTATATATAAAACACGGAGTATTGAGCCGCGTTATTGGAAACACTGACGTTTAAAAACTGACATGTGTTTGACAGAGCGGGATACTCTGTGACTGGACGATCGAAACAAAATAACTTACACACACGATGTGTTAATTAATATACCTGTTTAAAGGAAGGAACAGTTAACTCAAAGATGCGGAGTGTAATTTTTATCAAATGTAACAAATAACAACAAACAAACAAATGACAGTCTTATCAATTAAAATGAAAACTTTGAAATAATGGCTAACCTATATTAATGGGAGATTTTCAATGTGTCTGTTAATTTTGTCTTCCACAGAGCTTAGACTGAAAGAAACAAATAATCTTCCATTTATACATATAACTAAGAATACTAACTTGATAGAGTAGCCAATCCTTGCACGCAAAATGCTGAAAGTTTCACTTTTTCTCTATTCATTTTGAAAGACTCCATCAAAGTTATCTCGTAAAAGATGAAATGAACGCGTGTTTCTATTAACTAAGTAAAACACGTAATAATCAGTTGCTAAGTGTTTAGTTTTCAGTCATGACTCTCGGAGCGATTATATTACATGGATTAAATACTGAGATAGTGCTAAATGCGTCGTTTCCAGAAGAACATGGTATTCTTTTGAAGTCCGCCGCTTTGTAACATTATTTTATTAAGACGACTCACTGATTATTTTCTTGTTGGCTCGCGAGAGAGCAATACCGATACTTACTTCCTTGGCAGCAGAAAGAAATATGCATGTATCACATTGTCTCAAGAAAATCAACGTAAGCGAAAAATCATTAATTGCTTGAACACTAGAAGATCAAATAATCAATTCTTTGTGCTAAACTTAGAAACCATAATTTCCTTCATGATTGTACAAAAATAAGAAGATAGTCTTAAGTAGATTCCTAAAACAATCTATTTAAGTGCTTTATAAGAGCAGACTTAGAAAAATAAATCTATCGAGAAAATTTTCACAGATCGTGTTTCTGGTTGTGCTATTCCATGCAGATATCCTCGAGATCATTGATATAATATCAAGTCTCTATCTGCTACCGTTAATGAGAAAAATAGATTTTCACGACCCCTCAAAATCAGTGTTTCCTCTTAATATAATCTGTCTTTGTACAGTTAAAAGTACCAACTGACTGATCGAGTTTAGTGTAATTATGATTATTTCACGTGATTGTCTGTAGTTTACTGTCTGCGTCTGTAAAAACATGCGCACGCGCCTCATAAATTATTATTACAATATTTTTCTTTTCTTTTACTTTTTGTGTACCATGAAGTAATAGTACACATTCCATCTTTGTCTGCCATTTAAAAGCTTCAATATTGGCAATGGATTGTTCCCTTTTCCCCACGATTACCACATATAAGACACTTCATTTATATTTTCCTTTACATTGACAAAATACTCTATCCTAGTCTATCCTCTTCCAGTTCCTTCACTTTCCCTCCATGATGTTTTCAATCACTTCGACATTTTATCAGGTGATCTGTCATATTCCATATTCTATTTTCTATAGTCTTTATAAGATGTCTATATTATGTGTCCCTTACATGAACATATTCAGTACACGCTCCTACATATCTATCGCATAGGCTCGACAGAGCGTATGTTTGGCGAGTGCGGGTGCTCCACACGCACCCTCTATAGGTTTATGTACTTCAAGTTCATTCACATTCATGTTATTACATGTTTCTTGTATATTGACACTACCTGTCTCTGATTTGATAAGAAATCTCAGGTATTATCTTTATTTTATTTAATCTTCTTTAATTACTTTACGGCTTCACAATGACAACTTGCAACTGCTCAATTCTCAATGCACGTTCAAAACAGTTTGAAATGTTTTACGGGAATTCTAAAACTACACAATATACAAAATACTTTTATACGCAATACATACATCTGGCTCAAAATAGAACATCAGATTATAGTTTCTCGAAATTGATGAAATTAACGAAAAACTTTTTAATTGTGATTCACTATGAAGTTGAACGTTAGCCCATAATCCAATATCCGATTTTTGATTTAGGTTTTAAAAGATTATGTTCAAATAAATGTGTGAAATTTTAGTCGTGCTCTATTTCATCATCATCATCAGCTGGGAAACGTCCACTGCTGTACAATATCCTCCTTCCTCTATGGTATGCCACATTGACCAGCCCCGAGGCACTTGCATCCTGCGACACCCCGGGGACAGACCGGTAGACGTTTCCCGGTACGTGATCGCCACTCAAGACTTTTACTCTCCATCGGTTATCAGTTCTTCGAGCGATGTGGCCTGCCCGTTGCCACTTAAGCTTACTGACTCGTCGAGCTATATCCCTATGTGCCGTACTATACATTAATCCAAATGAGTTTGTTTGTTAATCCTTCTGTTTGTCCTTCTTTACGTCGTAATGGAGAGGCAGAGTAATATGATGGTTTGTATAGTGATAGTTGAAGGGCCGTGAAATGATGTAGGCAACCTTTTACGCTGATGTAACAAGCAGCTACTGTGGGACAGTTTCTGAAGTCATCATCATCATCAACAGCCTATATACGTCCCCAATGCAGGGGCGCAGGCCTACTCTCCTACAGAGAGTGTACGGGCCATAGTCCACCACGCGGGACCAGTGCGGATTGGCGGACTTATATGCCTGTTCAATAAAAGCAGGTTTCCTTGGACTAGAATTGAAAAACAACTCATAGGAACACGGCTGGATTCGAACCCGAAACCCTCAGATTGAGAGTCCGCGCCTTATACACTACGCCACCGATGTTTTCTGAAGTACACGCGGACAAAGTCACGGCCGAAAACTGGTATTGTATAATTTATACGAAGCACATATTACTGTGGCATTTTTATAATTAAACACTAATTATGACTTAACTTCCACGTCAGCAGAAATGACGTGTTGGAGTGACGAGTAGAAAAATGTTTCTTGGCTGGACCATTCTCACTAGAAATATCATTTGTGTGACACAATATGAGAAAGATTCATATCCAACAGTGGACTAGAAGACTTTCGAAATCGTTGGACTAACAGGGCTGGTCTTGGTCTCGGGTTTGATTCCTGTCGGTACTCAGTTTGGTTGTTGGTAGGACATTTTTTATGTCCGCCTGGCTTGTTACATGTTACCTAAGTCTGCCGCTAATTGTATTCCAGTACAAGAGGTAGCAGCGCCAGCGCCGCATAAGCTTGAGACTTCTAGGTGAGCGCATTCTCATTTACCATAAGGAGAGAAGAAGGCCAAGTGCAAACAAATTAGTTCATCATCATCAGCCGGGAAACGTCCACTGCTGGACTGCTGCTGCGACTGGTCCCGAGCCACCTGCATCCAGCGACTCCCCGCGACTCTAACCAGGTCGTCGGTCCATCTAGTAGGGGGACGGCCTGGTAGACGTTTCCCGGTACGTGGTCGCCACTCGAGAACCTTTACTCCCCACCGGTTATCGGTTCTGCGAGCGATGTGGCCTGCCCAGTTAAAAAATATTAAATAATTATTTTTGTCAGCACTTCTAGAGAACTCAAAGTCGCCATTTTGGAATTTATGTGACGTCATGACCTAAAGACCCGAGATGTTTTACCTTTTCATTTCAGGGATTATTGTGCACAAGGGCCAAGGTCTCTTTTGGTATGAACAAAATCTGTGTTTTGGAGGAGGACATAGGCACATTTTATCTAGATAATTTGAGTGAATTCCCCCGTAGACGAATAGTTTAAATATTTCAGTGTAATCCGTAGCACTTGTCTACTCGCATGTAGTAATTGCAATAAAATGATTACAATACAGTTTATCTGTCAACTAACTGTTTGCTGCGAGATAGCGGGAGGCTGCGACGATGGCTGTATCTTATTATACTGAGATTAAACAATAGGGCGAGTGGTGTCATTTTGGGAAATGTTGATTTTTTAATAATAATAAGTGGGAGTAATTTTTATGCAGTTTTGTTTTCCGCCTTTGTAGCGTAATGGCTAAATGTTGGATTCACATTCCGAGGTCCCGGCTTCGATTCCCGGTAGGGAAACCTATTGGTATTTGGTTGGGTAGGTGGTAGGGCATTTTCTATGTCAGCATGGCTAGCTACCACCGTGTTACCGAAGTGTAATTGTCGCAAAACAGCAGTTTTAATACCGCTGTTGTGTTGCAGTATGAAAGATAGCAGCGACGCCTCAGTAGATTGAGACTTTTGCTTGCGCACAATTCCACCATACCATCCAATTTTTTTATTATTATTATTGGCAACACTATTCAATTAATACAGCTGGGTGCAACTATTTCTATAGTAATGTTCCTCTGCTATAATGCATTGTTTACAGAGTAAAGCATCACTGCGTCGTTGTGAAAGAGGCCTTCAGCCAGTGTGCCTATGAGTTGTTTTTCAATTCAAGTACATTATCCGATTGCTTAACGGTGAAGGAAAACATCGTGAGGAAACCTGGTGAAGTCCGCCAATCCTCACTGGTCCCGCGTGGTGGACTATGTCCCATACACTCTCTGTACGAGAGTAGCCCCTGCAGTACGGACGTATGTATAGGCTGTTGATGAAGCCATATCAGATTTCAATGAACTTTACATTCCAATTCACCCTATAGAACAAGGAAAAGTAAATAAAAAGTGTCAACAAATGATAGACATACGAGGTGCGATAGTAAATGAATAATTATTGCAGAAGTAGATAGCCTGTGAACTAACTGATACTATAAACGTCTTGGAGGCGACAATAGCCCCTTTTACCTCATCACATGCTCGGATCCACGGCTGTAAGATTATAGTAAATTTATTTGTTTAGCAATAATTAATACGTTTTGATATTGCTTTAGTGAAATTGTTAGTTGGTGTAGTGGCAGTGAAGAGAAAAGTTTAGCACGAAAAAAGGACGATAAAAATGGGCGGTGAAAAAGTGAAATGGAGAGCCTTCTTAGTGCAAGGAATTTGTACTTTATCAAGTTAGTATTGTGGTAAAATTTCTATTACGTCACATTCCTATTCCTACAGCTCGCACCAAGCGTTTCGCTTCCACATTTATCGTGCGTACAGCATAAATATGGAATACACTACCGGTTTCCGTGTTCCCCGAAAACTACAACTTGGGAATCTTCAAATGAAGAGTAAATAGGCACCTTCTAGACCAACACGTAACATCGTCGACCTCATCGTCACTTACCATCAGGTGAGATTGAGGTCAAGTGTTGGTCTATCTTCAATAAATAAATAAAAAATTGTTATTCTGAAACTAGAGGTCAATGAACACTCATTCCAACATGTAGCTTCTTCTTCATTTAGCTGAAAAATTAAGTAAATTCGTCCATGTTACGAAGTGATGTTATGATAATACAACACCGTCTCTGCAAGCGGTGACGGCAAAAACAAAAAAACATCGTACCTAATGTTCAGGTGCTTACCGCCGCTATAGGCAGGCAAAGCATCACCCCTTAATTCTACTACAGTTGCTAATAAAAGCTGTAACGGCTGTAGGCTCTCTTTCTATACAGATGACATTTTGTTTTGTACAGTATTGTGACGTAAGAGATTTTTAAAACTACTTCACTAAGTAGGGTGAGTGCGAGTTACAGGGTGTGTGTGTGTGTCTGTGTGTGTGTGTATCAAGTCAATTCGAAAAACTGATGTTTAGCAGTTTAAACAAATTTGGCTATAAGCATTTAATTTTCTAGTACTTGGGGGCCGTCCATAAATTACGTCATCGATTTTTTCAGATTTTAGACCCCCCCCCCCCCCCCCCCTATAATCATCCTATCGTCATTTCGTAATGACCCCCCCCCCCCCCCCCTTCTCCCAAAATTGACGTCATTACTAGTTTGACAAAATAAAACATTGCAGATTTGAGAAAAATAGGGTATTATATGATTAAAACACTTGGTTATAGAATCACCTTTTATTATTTTTACTTTGGCAATAATCATTGATATAATATAACTACTTATTTTTTACTTTTCTTTGGATAACTCGTTTAATAAACACAGTGTCGCATACAAACTATTTTCATAGGTACGATGTTATTTATAGTTTTAAAAAATAATGTAGACATGCCTTGACCTTGTAATAAATAAATAAATAATGAGTTCAATAATTAATACCATTAAATACTTGCAAAATATCACAAGAACATTATCTTTCCTTAGTATGAGACATGTATTTAAGTATAAGTATAGTATTAATATGTACTTTTATTAATTATGTAATGTTGTAGTTATTATTTAAGTATTGTGTTTATTATCAATACATAGTATAAAACAAAGTCGCTTTCGCTGTCTGTCCCTATGTATGCTTAGATCTTTAAAACTACGCAACGGATTTTGATGCGTTTTTTTTAAATAAATAGATAGACTGATTCTTAAAGAAGGTTTATATGTATAATACATGTAAGTACCACGGGCGAAGCCGGGGCGGGCAGCTAGTATTTTACTAGGTGTGCTGGAAGAAATTTCTTTTTAGAAATAATCTTTTTGTACGTGAAAAATAAACTATAAATAAATAAATAAGAATGACGTCAATTTCAAAACACCCCCCCCCCCCATCTATCATTTACCGTCATCCGCAGGACCCCCCCCCCCCCCCCCCCCCCCCAATTTAGCATGACGTAATATATGGACGGCCCCTTGCGTGTAGTTTAATTTTTTAACACTTAATTTTAAAGCAAGGGTCTTGCTTTTTACACGTACTATACAGATTGAAAGTACAAAATATGACTGTAATATTATCTTACCTGATGTAAATTGACGTAATTGCGTTGGACGGAGGCGTGCTCAGTCACAGATTGCCATGTCGAACTATCAGGAGGGTTTGTCATAGTTACACAAATGGCAGGTGGATGGATGATCGCAGTTAGATGTTGTTGAAGATAATGTACAAGGTAATAGTGGCGATGAATGAAAGCAATCAGCACTTATAATATAATAGCAATTGCAATTTCGGCAACGCCTAGCAAATTGAATAGGGCAAATAATTTTCTAGAAATCTTGTCTAGCATTCTAAAGAGAAATATATATCTGTAAAACCGACTCTCGCTCGGCTACAAACAATCCCAGGTCTAACTAAGGTTCCAGGTTCGATATCCAGTACTTATCGGTACTCGGTTTGACTGGTGTAATAAGGTATTTTCTATGCCCACGTGTATAGCTACCACCGTGGTACTTAAGTCTTGCTTAGCTTGCGGTTCAAATTTCATCATGATTGGGTGTGCCGAGGCGTTAAGAGCTGACAAACAAACAAATAAGCTTACTTTTGTCTTTATAATATTTATTGTTACTTTCCAGTTTCATACCTCACCGGTCTAACTGGATTCGTGTACGCATGGCCCTCATACACGTTGGAGAACTTCACGTCGAACGCTACAGTGCTTTCCCATACCCTTTCCTCTGCAGAGATATCCATACTGGGCAGTCTGACCAATATAGGTGCATTAATAGCTACCCCGTTCTGTGGATATGCCGTCAATACTTTAGGCAGAAAATACGCCGCGATGCTGTTTGGATTGCCTTTCGTTGTAAGTATATTTATCTATTTATTTATCTAGCTTCCCCTGCTAATTGGCCTATTGTACAGTATAATCTGGCAGTTGAGCTGACCACATTTCATACCCACGGATAAAATCGTCGGCCACATCAATTGGGTTACAATTGAATATAAGATCGGTAGATACTACAAGATTTTCTCTTTCAATTACGCAAAAATTATACTCCGCTCCAGTGGCTATAAATGTTTGGACTCATAAGTCGGAAAGTTCGCTTACAAGTGCTTCTTGTAGGTAGGTAGTAGAGCCTTTGAAGCTTCTCAGGGAACGCGCTATCTAACTACTTCCTGCTACTTACCATTGCTTACCTTCTTCTCCTACTACCAGTTTCTTACAGAGCAATATTGTGAATCGGTGGGAGGAGCAAAACGTATGTTCTTTCTAAATTAATTCTGTGGCGAAAGTTCAAGCTTCCTTATAGAAAGATTTAGTCATTACTTTTGCGACCAATGGTTTAGGTTTCACATGTCATGTCATTACTGTTTCAATTATTACATTGCAGTTAGCATGGCTGATAATATCACTGACCACGTCTGTGCCCCTGGTGATAGCATCGATCGGCCTGGCAGGCTTCGGTGCAGCCGGACAGGCAGTCTCGTCTGTGTACATATCTGAAATATCACAAGACTCCATTAGAGGTAAATACTTTTGACGCTGTTCAAGTACTTTTTTACAATTCATTACTATGTATTAACATGTTCGTGTTTCACGCACCACGCACCCAAATTCTGTTTTCAAAATTAGCTTACTTTTCTTTAAACCCACTCTTTCCGGTAGCTACAACTACTTCTGTAAAAGTAGTCACTACTTCTGGGACGCTTCCATAGTAGCTTCATTTATGTGCTACTTTGAGTTTATAATGTCTACAAATTAGTGTAAAACGAACAAAATTACATTTCAAACAGTAGCGACGGTTGCTACGTCGACACAATAAGAAGCAATAAATTCATTAAATGTTATATGCACCTACTTTCTGTTGGCTTCCTTAATACTACACGTAAAACACCAGTATCTTCGAAGCATCCCTGGAGAAGAGGTGATTTCTTCTGCAACTACAAGCTGTTGGTTTTCCAGGTGGTCTAGCTTCCACAACGGTGTCAGGGTATTTCCTGGGGCTCCTGTTCTCCTATGCGCTTGGTGGTCAGCTGTCGTACTACCAAGTGATATACGCACATCTCTCACTTTCCGTTCTGTATATCCTACTTCTGATGCTACTGAAGGAGTCTCCTGTTTTCCTGGTACAGAAGGGGAAAGACAAGGTAATGAATATATACATCACCACATATACTACCAATCAATTAAATTGTGTGTATCCTACACAAAGAGGCTGTACTTTCAATAACTTTCGGAAGAGCAATCAGGCAAAGGCTTCAGATTTGCTATAGACTGCATATCTCTATCCATTAATATTCATGCAGTCAATCAGAAATCGGTAACTGAACACTTGAACAGCCAGATTTCTTAGAAGTAAATCTTCACGAGGAAGATGTGAGGTGTGTCAGAGAGAGGTAGATTCCAGTACTTTTGCTAAGGGTACTCCGCTAAAATTGCCGATGTGTATTTAATTTAATTTAACGTAAAGATTTGCTGCAAATGAAGTTCATATCAGAAATACACACCAGAGCCCTTTACAGGGACAAAAAGTTGCTTAAAATTGTATGTATTTATCCATGCTATCTTAGGATTCTATCAATCCAAAAAGGTCCAGGAGAAGGGAAACATCGTTCTTCTGCGTACCACAGACACATCCTGTGATTAACCCGACAGGATAGAATGGTACTATGTCAAATACCCTCATAGAAAACTCGTTCTTTGTGGCGGTCTGTGACCCTTTCAAGTTCAGCTATGGACAGACTTATACAGCTGCAAATTGTAAGAAAGATGATTTGATTTGACCTTTGTTTTTCAGGAGGCAGCCCGGTCTATAGCTTTTTACAGACAAGTGTCTGTAACCTCGAAGGAAGTTGAAGTAGAGATAAAGAAGATCAAAATGCTCCTGGATCCTAGAATAGAAAAGATTCTGCAAGGAGAGGCAGGTGAGAGGAGAGATTTATGTGAGAAATATGGAAATATATTGCTGAATATCTTCCATCGCCTTGTACATCACGTTTGGGATGGTGGAGTCAGTATGATTATCAAATTAATTTGAAAGTATCTACACGTATATAACTATAGCTACAAATAGTTAAAAAGTCATTCGAACATTTTCCTTCACCGCTCGAGAAAATTACGTCGAGAGTAGACGTTTTTCGCAAGCGTAACTTCTGCCTGGAAATTTGACAATGACAGTTCGCGAACGTAATCGGCGTGTGTTTGGTCGAGAGTTTGGTGCTGATTTGATGTTTAGAACCAATGCGTTGGTGCCATTGACAATCGAGGGATCTATCTATAGGCAGTACAATATATTTATTCTATGTCATATCTTAGTCTGTTACTAAGTAAGACAGTAGCATGTGTTGTAGCACGCCTTTACAAGCTTGTGTTATCACATCTGCCAATAAATACATTACGTGTTATCATAGTGAGTTTCCACTGTCACTAAAAGGCACGGATACAATGAACTACAAATAAACCAGTATGTTTGCAGAAGATTATGTTTGCTAGCATTTGCATACAACAGCTCTGCCGCAAAGAACGGTGTTTGATAAATAATTATTTTTAGATTTTATGATTCACATAATCTGTCCACAGAGACAGTTTTCATTTACTGTTAGGTATTAATTAAGATTGATGATGATGGTGAAGGCACCACATCTGGCCAGGTCAAGCCTGTTCCGGTCAAACCGGCACACCAGAGGATGCAAAGTTGTTCATCAGTGACACGCTCTAGGAGAGGGGGAAAGACTCCCTCGCCGCAGCTCAGGAGTCGCAGTCAACCGGCTATGCAGCCTTGAGCCAACATTGGATAGTAGGAAGACATAAAAATATCATAATGGGTTTGCTCTTGGCCTTCATCTCACCTGATGCTAAGTGACGAAGTTGTATGGTACTCGTAAGCGTGCGCTCAGAAGCTAATGGAGCGCTGGTTCTATTACCCTATTTTTCATACCGGAACAAAATCTTGGTGTGGTTCTCAACTGTAGTCTTTATCATTATTATTTTGTGTAGGTTGCTAAGATATATATAGGCAAAAACTTCAACAGTAATAATATAGTACAGCGAAATTTCAAAAGTTTGAGATCGTAATTTTTTCAAAGCCCACAAATGTTTTTTTCCGAATGGAATGTCTGTTCTTAAACGCAGGGGCCAGGCAGGCGCTAAAACATTTAAGACCGTTTAAACATCAAGGACCGAAGGCCAATACGACGGTGATAAGCACTATTTGCTCCGAGACATTTGTCGCTGAATGCAGTTGGCTCGGGACCGTTCAATGTGGCATACCATAAAGGAGGCACATGTCCAGGTGAGAGTAAACGTCCGTGCACATGGTCGTTTCCTCTCTGATGATGATAATGATGATGAAACACATTTGGACCGTAAATTGAAGTTACTACAATATTATCGAGTACACTGAAATTCGGGGAAATTTTTGGCATGGGATGGCCGATATGACCTGACCATTGTTATACCTCGGCCAATGTGCATCAATTGACTATCACATTGCTATACTTGATGAAGAGTCCTCTATTTCAGATCCTGATGTGGTGAAAGAATTGCTTTCCACGACAAAGGAACCTATTGAAGAACAGACTGTGACACCATGGAAGTTCTTCAGTATGTACCTCTATAATTCAACAAATACATTCATATGCTGACATTTTAAAAATCTTATAAGGGGTCAAAACAAAGATCTCCTCCATTCTTCTTTCATGCCAAATGATCGGTCTGCGTGCACGAAATGGTTGCCTTTACTATGGAGTCTGATAAATGTGCGACGAATTCATGATATCTGAAGAAAAATAAAAATGAAATGTAAATAATTCATTTTCAACCGACTTCTAAAAAGAAAGAGGTTTTAAATGCGATTAATGTGGTTTTAATGTATGCTACGCGAAAACTTCGCCAATAATGAATCCATTTTGGTGATTCTTATTTTGTTTGGTAGATCATACTTCAGAGGTGGTCCCAGATACATTTTATCATAGTCATTTAGCACTTTTAGAAACAATCCTCAAAATGGAAATATATACTCAGATAATTCTACCTCTAAGGGTGAACATTTTAGGGGATGAAAGCTGTAGACTTTTAGGGAAGTGGCAGTAGGTTGCTTAGTTCTTTTAGAACGCTTTAAATTATGTTGTGACGTTTTAGACTGGCTTTGCAACTAAATACTTTTACAGAAAACTCGGAATCGTCAAAACGTGCCCTGGGTACATCTCTCATCCTCATGGCTGCAAACATAATGATGGGAGCTATAGTTCTTCAAGTGTACGCTGAGCCTCTCTTCAAAGAAGCAGTCCCGTCTCTCCCTTCGAATCTCTGTGCAATACTGCTGGCAGTCGATCTGATGATAGCCAGCATGATCTGTGCCAGTATGGTCGACAAATTTGGAAGAAAGGTACATAAATAAACTAGCAACAACATCTTGATCAGCTTTGATCGACCGATAACCGAAACTTTCTAGTCCTTTCACTATAATGATTGTTCTCTCGTTGAAACTACAGGCAGTTTACATATTACATATTTATTTATTACGTAAGTCTTTCAGCGTCGGTGACGCAGTGGATAATGCGCGGCCTCTCAATCTGAGGGTACCGGGTTCGAATCCAGCCGTGTACCTATGAGTTGTTTTTCAATTCAAGTACATTATCCGATTGCTTAACGGTGAAGGAAAACATCGTGAGGAAACCTGCATGTCTTGAACAGGCATGTGAAGTGGTGGACTATGTCCCATACACTCTCTGTAGGAGAGTAGGCCTGAGCCCCTGCAGTGGGGACGTATATAGGCTGTTGTGTTGATGATGAAGTCTTACATGGTCATTTTTAAATTGTTATGTATTTATTTAACTTATTCTGTATGAAAGCTCCAATGTGAATGTCGGCAGAATTCTCTTGAAATGTTTTACGCAATTCAAGTTGTATAATCCTTTTTACTTCATATTTACATGCAATAAACAATGATTAACGGGCTTTGTTTCAGAATGATTTTGCAAAACTTCTTTTGACATAATCTTTTAAAAGTTGTTACCTAAAATTTGAGAACCGATTATAGTGTCACGAAACGAATATACCTAGATGGCGTTTTGAACAATTCTCAAAATGTACAAAAATGTAAATTGTGATTCACTGTGAAGTTTTATGTTTACGATACTTATTTCACTGCATTACAACTCGATGTCCTCTTTTTAGACATATACTGTACAAAGCCATCTAGCATATTTTAAAATGTTATGCTAAAAGAAAAACGTAAAACTTTAATCGAAATCACCAAAGTTTGAAAACTTTTAAAATTGTGTGTACTTGAATTTCAGTTCCTGATGACGTCATCATCGGCTGCATCAGGTGTCTGCTGCATATTTCTGGGAGTGCAGCTTCACATCTCGTACGCCCCTCACTGGGTCACTGCGTTGTTGATATATGTGTACTGCTTCGTGTACAATCTCGGAGCTGCCACCGTACCTTTCATCTTGCCTGCCGAATTGTTCCTTCCTGAGGTAAGACTTAAATTAAGAGTCATATTGGCTACACTGCTAGACTGACATTCCCTAGGTTTTGAGTTTAATTTCCAGACGGTTGGTGGAATGGCGTTTTCTATGCCTTTCTGGCTAGCTACCACCATGCTGCCAGTGTTCAGTTCAGTGCATCTACCATGAGTTTACGCAGGCCATAACGAGTATCGTTAACTATCGCTCTGTCCTTGTCACCCGCATCTCGACTGAGCAGCATTTCCGATAGTATTCGATATACGTTACCGCCTGCGTAAACTCATGGTAGACGCACTGGTATGAGTATCCCGACCGAGGTCTCTCGCAGAGGCCTTCAACGACACAACTAGCTGTTGTGCTTTCAGCTGGAGCTGGGATGGCATGAGTAAGGCACACCACTCCATCACGCCAAATAGGCGCATCTGACGTCGAGTTGGGGAAACCTGTGAGAAACGAATACGAAAAACTGGGGTAGTTTTATGTCATCCATAAGAATTGCTCCGAGAAGAAAATCCGACGAGATGAAGACCATTTTACAGTTTACATTTTATAGTATTTGATCTGTCCTCATTATTATTTTCATGTAAATAAATAATGATCATTTACATTTGAACCCATTAGACATAAAAATACAATGTTTATACCTGTTAAGGCTAACGCCACATTTTCTGAGTCTGTTGCAAAACAGCAGTGTCAATAGCACTAATGTGCTCTGGTTCGTTACTAAAATCGATGTGCATGATGTCTATTAGTCTTACGAGTATCTTTTCTGATTAACCGACTCCAAAAAAGGAGGAGGTTATCAAGTCGACGGGTATGCTTTTTTTATTTGAAAACTTTGACTTCCCGTGTGGTCCCATTTTAATTTGGTCCAGTTCTGGCAACGGCATCCATGAGAAAACTATATAAATATTAAAGTTATCTTAGCAAAAGTAGACTTTTAGGGCAATTGAAGTCGGTTTCCAGTTCTTTTTGAACGCATTTACTTGTCATCAAACAAGATCAAGGTGGATTGTAAAACCATTGCGCATTTATAAAGGTACTATTCTGAAACGTCCACTGCTGGACATATGCCTCATCCATGCCACAATGACCGGTCCCTAGCCACTCGCATCCAGCAACTCCCCGAGATATTTAGTTCATAGGTCATCATATACCTCATCGGTTATCCGTTCAAGCGATGTAGCCTGCCCATTGCCACTGCAGCTCACTGACTCGTCGAGCTGTGTCAGTGACCTTAGTTGGTCTATCTCCCTTGTTTTACTTTCCTCAAATTATTTTCAGGTCCGGGGTCTTTGCAACAGCATCGTAATGGCTTGCATGTGGATCACAAACTTCATCACTCTGATCATCTTCAACCCCCTCGTGGAAAACTTCGGTTTGGGACCTCTCTTCTACGGGTTCGCAGTTGTCTGCATAGCAACTGCAGTTTACAGTCAGTTCTGTCTGCCAGAAACAAAAGGACTGTCAGCTGATGCCATACAGTTGCTGTTCTTGAAGAAAGATAAAAGGGTGCATGTTAACAAAGTGTGATTTTGTGAAGTTATAGTGAAAAATAGATTTTATTTAAGAATCGAATTGTGTTTTTATTATGTGAATTATCTGATGCAGCGGGTTAGGGCAGCTGTTGGGATGGCGACGCATATCTCAGTGGTGCTCTGTGTATGGATGGGCAGAAAATATTAATACTGTTTGGTTGTAATAATTTAGGAATAAAAGTTGTAACTGGGTAAAGTTCAAGGTATCCTTTAACTGCCTCCGTGGCTTATTAATGTTGGACTGACAATCCTGAGGTCCCAGGTTCGATTCCCAATAGGGGGTACCTTACGGAATGCGTTTTGGTTGGTGTTTTATGTCCGCCTATCTAGCTACCACTATGTTATCTATGTCTGCCATCTAAGGGGTCGGCCCAGTACATGTTTCCCATTACGTGTTTGTAACGACATGTTGTAGCATTAGTAATTGCTAAGATAGTCAGTTGTGAAGGATTAAGGGACACACCACAACCTAAAAATGTTAAGCTGTCAAAAGTTAGACTACCCCAAATACAGTTAAAGGTGAATTTCAAAAGTGTATGGAACCTGGGCCAGGTCAATGTACACCAAATATAATAATGTTTTTTTAAATTAAACTTTTTTGATCATCTAACTTCAACAAATCTAGCCGAAAGCCGTGTACAAAATATGTTTTCCCTCAAAAAAATGGAACACAATACAACAATGGCGGACTGTCACAATCAAACATGTATTTGTATGTATAATATAGGTATTTGTTTAATGTTTTGTTAAAGTCATACCCGCCGTTTTCATTGTCAATGTCAACATCGTTGTTTACGTTCAGAAACTGAGCCACTTTGATCCATACCATAGATACTATTTATAAAGACGCTATTTTTATATTTCTAAATCATAAATATAATAGTAATTAATTATCTACCTCTTCTTTAGAAACAAACCAAACATGTAGTGATTGATAATGCATTGTTTAAACAACATATGTTTGATATATTTAATCGTGCTAATAGCAATTTCTGAACGAATCTGTGACAATTCAAATTGCTAAGTAGTCGGAGCTGTCCCCAGCTGTCATTTAAAAATGAATGTGAAATTGGCCCAGAAAAAAGAAAGTATTTTGTACACGGAAATTATACATATAATCTGATCAATACCATTTCTAAAGTAATTCCCTAATTTTTAACTTTATTTTAAAACAGTGTACAACGAGCTGGCCACAGATGAAAGGTCACCTTTATAGTATAAAACTACATCTGTTCCTTGAATGATAAATAATGGTAGACTATCTTGCTATCTTTCATATTTGCCTTCGCCATATCTTATTCTTATTATTATATCTTATTTTGCATACTATAATATTTGCAAAACTAATGCCTTTAGTCACGTAACGTTAAAATGAATAGTTTTTGGACTTAAGTGTTCAGTAATAAATATGTTTTCGTGTAATTAGAACAGATTTTTAATAGTTTAGTTAAATAATTTATTGTAAAAGTTGAAGGCGGGGCACAAACCATGGGACGGTTACAGCAGTACTTCACTGCGGCAGCATGTAAGTTTGTCACATTTCTTTCTGTTTTAAATTTAATTTGCTGAAAGCGTTTCTGGATAACAGAAGCCTCATAAGCTTCGGCGATATTGTCACCACCACCACTATTATACATTAAAGCAAAGCCAGTAATTTAGCAGAGTTTTAAACGATTAGAGACGAGATTAGACGCCCCCGTGGCAGAGCTACTAAGTTGGACTCAGTATTGAAGTCTCGGGTTAGATTCCCAGCTGGAGTACCTGTCGGTACTCGGTTTGGTTGGCGGTACGGCATTTATTATGTCCGTATGTCTAGCTACCACCGTCCTTGGGTACCGGGTTCGAATTCAGCCGTGTACCTATGAGTTGTTTTTCAATTCAAGTACATTATAAGATTGCTTAACGGTGAAGGAAAACATCGTGAGGAAACCTGAATGTCTTGAACAGGCATGTGAAGTCCGCCGATCCGCACTGGGCCCGCGTGGTGGACTATGGCCCATACACTCTCTGTAGGAGAGTAGGCCTGAGCCCCTCCAGTGGGGACATATATATAGGCTGTTGATGATGATGATGATGATGTCTAGCTACCACCGTGTAAGTTTGGTGACAAATAGCACTGTTAATAGCACTGTTGTGTTCCGGTATCAAAGGAGAGACTGAGAACAGAAATAGTAATAAAATCAATTTCACAAAGATCGCCAGCTAGTTTCTAAATTCAGATTTATTCTCAGGTTCCTTCGGATCGTTCATCATGGGACTCCTAAACGTATGGCCATCCTATACCCTGAGCATATACACGGCTGCCAACAACACAGTTCTGAAAGAACCCATGACCAGTCTAGAAGAGTCCTTGGTTGGCAGTCTACCGTCTTTGGGAGCTATGATCGGGACCGGAGTGGCTGGCTTGATTATTAACAAGGTTGGCAGGAGGAATGGGGGAGTGCTGCTTTCCTTGCCGTTTGTTGTAAGTTTTTCACTTTCATAATGGGCTTCCTCTCTCTCTTTATTGACCTAGTAATATGAACATTACACTCGGCACGTAAAAATATTACATATATGCATATTAAAACTATACTTAATTGGCCTAATTATATTAACCTAAACGTTTAACTAGAAATGAACATTTCATTGGTCAGACGTAATTCTATGAATTCGTTAATAGAACAGAAGGTACTGATTTTGAAAAATGATTTTAGTTTTTTCTTGAATTCGCTAAAAGGCAATCGGCAAATGTCAAGTGGGAGTTTATTGGAAGTATAATGTAGGCAGTTATCGGAACTTTTAAATATCTTTCTTATTATATCTTATCTTATACCTTTCTCTATCCCTATCTTAAATTACTTCCCTTAATTCCTACATAAATTAAATTACTTTTCCTTTATTATATTATATTTATAACAATTATTGTTATAATATAAAATATCTATTAGCATGTTAGCATAAGTAAATAGTTCCTTAAATATAAATTTATTTTTGTTATGGAAGAGTGGGACCCTATGTTACAGGTATTTTTATACTTACAAGAGGGTCTCAACCTTGTTTCTGTAAACAACTTTGTTCAATGAAATAAAACAATTTTAATTTTTTAATTTTTAATTCCAGCTGTCCTGGGCTATTATTGACCAAACATCAACAACTATCATCATCCTCATAGCGAGATTCCTGGGAGGCATAAGTGGAGGCGCTTTCTTGGTGTTTGCTCCGATGTTCATATCGGAAATAGCTGAGGACTCTATCAGAGGGAGGCTTGCTTCAGGTGAGGGCTCTTTATATTCAATTTAAGAGGCTATGTTGGTAAGACCACGTGGTCGGTTTCAAGGTTGCATTGTTTTGTAGCTGTCCCTCTCCGAGCCCTATCCTACCCGAGCGCGTACGGTGAGACAGCATACACTACGCGAAGTTATCCACCCGTTATTTGGATGTTTCGTAGTCCAGGGATCATTTGAAGGATACAGTATATTATGTAATCATTTTTTAAATACAGTATACTAATGAAATTTCAGATGTCGGTGGTTTTTCCAAATTGTTCTAAATTGATTCATACTCTTGTAAATCAGGTTCAAAGTTGGGGCTTTTTATTACCGTAAAATACAATTATTTGACACCCTGTAACTCTGGAAGTACTATTTAAACGAAAATCTGACTCACCACCGACACAGATATTTGTTTCTAGATTGTGTCTTGAAAATTTCATAGATTTTCATAGCTTAATACTCAAAATATGACTGGACTACGTTTGTATGGGCGCTTTGACACCAGCATACCCTCTTAATCAATCAACGCTTGACCACAATCTCACCTGATAGTTAGCGCCATCCATGCGCAGTGCGTGCAATGCGCTTCCACATCAAGCGTTTCCATTCTCTTTTTAGCTTGCGTACTTCTAAAGTATGGAATGATATACTAGCTTCTTTGTTGTTGTAACCTTGATGCAACAAGGTTACAACAACAAAGAAGCCATGCTCTACTGGCTTCTTTGTTATTGTAACCTTGTTGCCTCAAGTAGATCATTCCATACTTTAGAAGTACGCATGATAAAAGTAGAAGTGAATAGTGTAACCTTGAGGCAACAAGGTTATAACAACAAAGACATGGCCAAAGATGACTGTTTAGGTGGTTTCTTCTTGGTATTATTGTAAGATATTTTTTATCAAGTTTTTTGTCGTTTTATCAGACAAGATTAAGGCCAAGTGCAAACGCATTTTTAATTTATAAATTCTGTTTGAAAATGGTAAAAAAATCGAAATGAGCGGAATTTGAACCTGCGTCACAGAATTAATAAAGTAATACGTACAGAACGTTCACCGCCTCCCACCGATCCGCGATACCTCACTTCTCCCCGCAAGAAAGTGACCCGCTCAAGGATCGGTACTATTTCGCATGCGAATCAACTCACACCGCGCCTGCATGCCAAGGTCATCCTTTCGATGTATGAGAATAGGAACCGATATCACAACACTTGTCTGAAGCGTCTTCCATCAATCCGGGGTGGACGCCTGTCGTATGACGCCGAATCTTCTAAGCATTCTACGTATGAACTGCCTAATAAGTTTCTTCTTTCCAGGTCCAGTAGGATTCTTCGCCTTAGGATCTCTGACATCGTACCTGCTTGGCTGGTTCTTCACGTACCGTCCTATAATCTGGGCGAACATTGCGCTCAGTGTTCTGTGTGTAGTGCTCTCTATGTTGGTGATAGAAAGTCCTCTGTATTTGCTGAGACAGAATCGAGAACAGGTGAGAAGAAATTTCAATGTACATCTTAACACCCTATTTAATTTCCATGGGAATCGTCACAATATAATACATGTTTCGTACCACAGAGGGCGGTTAGGACCAAATTTCAGGACATAAACAGCATTCTAGCTAAGCGTTAAAACTCTTCTGAAAGAACTAATCATGAAGAATCACCTCTATTGTGACAAATTAAGAGATGCTCATAAACTACTGACGTATTTAAATGTATATTTGAACTTAATTGATGAAACTATTTGACAATAGCAGATGGCAATAGGTCACAAACTGATCTCATTTGAAATCAGTGAAGATAAGGAAGGCTTTTAACATAATCCTTAATTTTAATAGATATATGATTTTCCAATTGGTAACCCGTTCTTGTTAGTTGTATCAACGTTGTAGAAGCTACTCATAGACAATTCTACAAATAAACATTCTGATTGTAGTTGTTTTTTATTGGAACGAAGTTCCTTATCGCGCGTTGTGAAAGGGGGCTAGACGGAAAAAATTCTTACGAAATGTTGTCACGACACTTTTTGTTACAGTAAGTTAGCGTCATCTGTTAGTACGACGTACGTAGTAGTAAGACGATACCAACAGTACAGCTATGTGATGACAGATGGATCTGATTAGTTGCCGCTACTCAATGACAGATGTCGCTAAAAACAAAACGTATCACGTACATAAAAAATCTAATGAAAAAACCTACAAAACCATATTTAAAATATAATGTTAAAAATCCGTTCAAACCTTTTTGAAAATTTGTAAAATTTTATTACAATTCCTTCACTAATTAATCGAAAGGAACTTCGTTCCATCCGGGTGTCCCTTGACACCTCTCAAGTTTTTTGATTAGTATTTCATTTTTCATTGGAAAATAACTTTTATTGAGTCTTCCGTTACCTGACTCTGACTGCTTTTTCTAGGATGCCAAGAATGCCCTAGCTCGATACAGAGGTGCATCGCCAGATTCCAAGGTAGTGCTTGAAGAATTGAACAGGTTGAAAGTGAAGATTACACCTGCTGTAGAATTATTACCTTTAAATGATGGTAAGAAACCAATGTAATCTGCGCTTTGGAATAGAAAGAGAATGTGTAGTTAAAGGCTGAGGGAAAATCTGTGGGTCAAGGTTTTAGGATCCACCGTTGTATCACTGTAATTTTATTGTAATTACTCGTCTTTCCGTGTGAAATTATCACACTGGGACATTTCACTAAAATAAAAATTAGCATGACTGTGCTCTGGTTAGGCATTCTTGTGGTGAAAAGTGAACGCAGGTGTTATGTCATTTATTTTGTTGGTGCGGTTATTCAATACAGGTTTGATGATCAAAGATAGAAATCTTAGGTCAGTTTGTCGGGAGAGATTAAGGCAAATAAGATACAAATTTTGAATTGAAAATAAAGTGTTTACTTTTACAGAAACAACAGACCAAAAGACTGATGAAGAGGAGAAAGAGGAGAAAGAGAAACAAGAGCCGGAGAAAGAGAAGCTAAACGGTGACGTCGAAGCTTCAGTAGATAGGAAAATGTCTCCGCTTAAACAATTATGTAAGCTAAATGTACTCATTTTCAACGTTAGTTTCGCCCTTTCTTCACTCAAGAACACTTTTCTGAAAACCAAACCATGAAAATGACCAATAAATAGAGAAATATATACCAACACCACCGCTTGAGCTAGAAACTTGCAATTTTGAAAATCAATGCCTTTGATGAGGTATAAGTTATGAATTTTCAAAACTCGACCCTTTTTTTTTCGAGGGGGAAATCTTTCAATGATAGCCGACTATGCCGCCGTTATGTGGAATTTCCATCCACTAAAACCCCCTCGGGGGACATCGTCTGAGCAAGTCGAGGAGCCCTGGGAACTCCACGAACACTCCAGTGACCCTAAGCGAGAAAAATGTGTTTATAGGCAAACAACATGAGCTTGAGAACCTTGAAATTTAAAAAAAAATAACCAAACCAAAAAAAACAGACTTCCAAACTCTTGCCGAATTCACGTTTAATATATGCAACCCTCCAGGCATATTACTTTTATAGATTTTAAGATTTGTCGCCGCCGATGTACTCGTATTGAAATATACAGTAAAGTTTTTAATTTTTTTTAAAGAATAATTATCATCATCAACAGCCTATGTCCTTACTGCAGGGGCTTAGGCCTAATCTACAGAGAGTTTATGGGTCATATAAAGAGAATAATATTGTAGACAAATGTTTCTTGTCTTCTGTTGGTACAGTTTGTCCAGAATTGATTTGCTGTGATTGATTGATTTGTGGGTTTCAGTTTCGTCGCCAGCATCGCGTCGTGCTTTCGTTGTAGTTGGAACGGCACTGACTTTACAGGTATTCATTGAATTATTTATAGGTAATAGTGGAAGAATAATGAAAGAGTTTTGATACGATTCCCGTCAATTATCTAGTAAATTATACAAAAGAACTACTCTATCATTGGTATCCACCAGAAATGCAAAATGAAAGAAAAATTGTACGCTATACAGAGCTTGATAAAGTACTTCATTCTGTACTGGACCTAAGTCAAATAACGAATATTCGCACAACTTGATTTCTATGCTCACAACGCATTTTATTATTATTATTATTACGGTTTGACAATATGACTACAAATTGCACCTATAGAACGAAGCACTTGACAATAGACTAAGACTGGTGCGAGACTATATCCTCCCAAATAGGAAAAATACCCGTGTTTCAAATTTCAAACCTAAGCGAACCTTTATGGTACCAGGTTTTCATGGGAATGGTGCCTGTCATGGTGTACGCCAAGAATCTCTTCGCGGAAGCTGCTCCGAATCTCTCGTCACACTTCTGTTCAGTACTGTTCGGAATGGTGCTCACCAGCGGCAGCGTGGTCACAGCGAGTATTGCTGACAAGGCTGGGAGGAGGGTAAGCTTTTATTCACGATAGTGCTTGTTTACGTTTTTACGAGTTTATGCCATGAAATCACAGATGTCGCCACCAGCCTGATAACACTCGCTTTTGAACTGTTTTTGCTCGCCAGATATAGCGTTTACAAATCATACAATAAATACAATGAATATGTTTTTAGCAAATGAATAGCAGCCACGTGCGTGTCGGGCCACGCGCAGTGTATGGTTCCGTAGTTGCCCTTCACAATAAGTTCAAACGTTAAATGAAAAGTAATTTTGAATGGAATTTGTACGAAATTTTCATTTTGACGTATCCAAGTATATGTTATTGTTTGATCGACTAATACTCGTCAACCTGTATATCCAATTTAGTAATGATAGTTTTCCTTTTAAGTTCAATTTACATACTATTACTGTAATTTTTTAAAGATTTTTAAAAGCAATAGTTTAGAAAATAGAGGGGCGGAGGGACGCTCGATTTGAAAATTATTAGTTTAAAGCTTAATATTTCGCAAACTAATCCCTGAATCGAAAAGTGAAATTCTTAGTCCCTCAATATTTTTGAAATACCTACTCAACGATACCTCACACGATGGGGTAGATGCAGAAAAATATTTCATCCCCAAGTTACGTGTATTTTTTTTTAAAATTAATATTGTACCGCACCAAATTAAAATTTTCTAGTAGTAAGGGCCTCTGAGCTAAGCCGCGGACAGACAAACGGACAGAGCGAAATTATAAGGGTTCATTGTTTGACTACGGAACCCTAAGAAGTTCGGTAGTTGTCCAAGTCTCACTGCATTTGGTTCAAGCATAACGCGACTTAGTGTCATTGTAAATAAGGTATAGTTTAACGGGTTGCATCTATGCTGGTAATATATTAACCTTAGACAGATTGTTCAACTGGGTAGATCCAACTTCGATGAAGGGGTCAGTCCTTATTAATTTCTATCCATTTTTATTGCAGTTCCTGATTATAACTTCATCAGCGATGGTGTCAGTGTGCATGTCATCTCTGGCCTTCCTCCTGCAGACCGGTCTACTGCCACCCTGGGTCTCGGCTGTCATCGTGCTCGTCTACTGCTTCTCATTCAGCTGTGGAGCTGGTACAGTGCCGTATCTGCTGTTAGCTGAAGTTTTCGTACCTGAGGTTAGTTTATAGCTACAGTCAGTTTCCGTTAGACAATCAAGGACTCTATCTTGTAGAGTTTGTGAGAAATTATCAAAAATATTGACAAATAAACTTAGTTATACGGTCGGGAAAATGAATGTTATTGTTCATAATACTTGCTGTATTATGAATACTTTAGGCACGAGTCCGACTCGCACTTGTCCGTTTTTAACCGACTTCAAAAAAGGAGGAGGTTATCAATTCTAGGGGTATATTTTTTGTTTGTTTGTTACCTCATAAATTTTGACTGGGTGAACCGATTTGGATGATTCTTTTTTATTTGAAACGTGGTGCTTTCCGTATGGTCCCATTTCAATTTGGTCCAGTTCTGGTAATGGATTCCGCGAGAAAACTATAGAAATCTTAAATTTGCTTTAATCAAAATAGACTTTTAAGGCAATTGAAGTCGGTTTCCAGGTCTTTTTGAACGCATTTACTTGTTTTTAATAGGCCATATCTCAAGTATTCCTTACTTAAATTTGAAGAAAATAATTGACCCCCCTAAAGTATTAATGAGCGTCAGTCCTTGAACAATCGAGGTCTGGGTTCAATCCTGGCTCGTACCAAGGAGTTCCAATTTGTTATTTGGAATTTACGTACGAACGATAAAAATCATTACCATTGACTTTTCGGTGAAGGAAAACATCGTGAGGAAACCTGCACACTCTGGACTATGTCCAGACACTGTAGGAGAGTAAGCCTGAGCTTCTGCAGTGGGGACATATATTGGCTGTTGAATGAATGAAAAGTATGAATTAGGTGACCCGTACAGTTTATTTCAAGACTTCATGAGCAAATGAAGTCGGTTCTTAAGTTTCAAGACATTTCTTTAATTACAGGTGCAAGGTTTTGCGTCGATGCTACTAGTAGAATGGATTTGGTTCACGAATTTCCTGATCATAGCAATTTTCCCGCCAATCAGCAAGCTCATAGGTATCTTTGGAGTATTCTATGTGTTCGCCATCGTGGCCATTTTCAACGCAGTCATCAGCTACTTCAGTGTACCTGAGACCAAAGGACTGTCCAATGAACAGATACAGGAGGCGTTTTTGAGAAGAAGAAAGAAGTAAGACTTGTGGTCTTTTAGGTGAATTATTTAGGATTAGCGTGAATTCAGAATGACTCCGTACAAAATTTCTTTAGACATAATATTTAAAAACAGGATAGCTGGCTTTTATGCAGTAATTAATAGGGATGCAACGATTATGAAGCGGTGCATCGTTTTGCGTCTGCAATCGTAATAATTACGATTATTAAAATTAAAAATTCTATACATCACCAACGTCAATCGGAACGCGTCCTGTTCATATGGGCTTCAGAGCAAAAAACAGCTTATAAATATTAATCACGCCGACAAAGTAGTAAAATAAAATGTAGAAAAATATTTTTTGGGGTGGCTCCCATACACGTAACTTGTTGATGAAATATTTTTTCCGCGTCTACCCCATTGTGTAGGCCCTACACTGTAGGGTATATATTGAATAGATCTTTCAAAAATATTGAGGGTCCGTTTGCGAAATATTAAGCTTTTAAGTGATGATTTTTGTCAGAGTCGACCACCTCTATCCGCTAAACTGTTGCTTTTAAAAATCTGAATAAATTATTTCTTTCTTAAAACACATTTCTTTGAAACCGTTTAAAAAACAATCGAAATGCATCTGTTATCGTAATAAATAACCATTAGAATCTTTATGGTAATCGTAATGGCCCTAGTAATTATCTAAAAATAGGACATCGGATTATAGTGACGTAAAATTTCATTGACAGCTATTTTTACGCAGCTAATGGTCCCTAGATGGCGTTTTGTACAATATTAATAAAAAGTGTGTAAAAATGACAATTGTGATTCATTATGAAGTTGTATGTTAATTATACTCATTTCGCCACAATCCGATCGCCTGTTCTATAAGATTATGGTAAAAGAAATTACGTATGAAACTTTTGTCGATATAAGTTTGAAAATATGTACTGTTAAAATAAAGAATAATTTAATAAAAAATTGAAGTAGCTTTTTGGTTGTATTATAAAGCTAAATAAAACTAAAATGTGCTTTTTTATCCACGACTACATGAATAGTTTTTTTTAGTGGTAGTGGTAGGATTGAAGTAAGAAAGAAAGAAGAAAGACAATAATTTATTCCAAGCTAAAAATAAATACAACACGTAATGAAGAAAAAAACACACACATGACACATACAGAAAACAAAAACAAATAATTACAGCAAAATTAAGTTGTTGTAAAACGGCACCAGCTCAGCCCGATGCTGTGACCCAAAGACCACAGCGCTGATTTTCAGCTGGACCGTGACTTATTTATTCGACGTTCAAGTGCTATTATTTCTAACTATAACTACCGTAAGAAAACTAAATAATCATCATAAGACAACGCTCCACAGTTCACGTTCCAAAAAGCACGTTTAAAGTAGGAGTAGGTACACTCGCTCACGCAGAATTCGCAAATGTAAGTCGATCAACCAAATCCCTGGCAAGTTATTTCCTCTTACCATGTGTACCATAAACAAATAAATATAGTTTAAAAAAACAACTAAAAACACGCTTTTAAAGAATATCGAACTAAAAAGTTTAAAATAATTTTTTAAATAAAATAAGCTTAAAACAATAATGAACGAACAATAAATATACGATATACGAAAAATGTGGCACAAAGCGCCCATCGCTTTTTCACAATAATACTAGTATTTATTGTTCGTTCATTATTGTTTTAAGCTTATTTTATTTAAAAAAATTATTTTAAACTTTTTAGTTCGATATTCTTTAAAAGTGTGTTTTTTAGTTTTTTTTAAAAACTATATTTATTTTTCACTTTTTAGTTTAATATGCTATCAAAGCGTGTTCTTTAGTTTTGTTTCCAATTTTTTATTTACTATGGATTATCAACTATTTGATGGTAGTTTCTTTACAGACCGGTTTTATTCCGGAAAGTGAGCCATAAAAAATCAGCTACTAGGGCCGAGAAAGGCAGCAGGCGCGCAAAGGAGAATTACAAACTCACAAACTCACCCACAAACATACAGGTGAAGCTAATAAAAGCGCGTTAAAAATTAAATTGTATTTGGTATGTATTATTAATTATTTATGGTATTGACTATGACTAGATTCTAACGACTTTTAAAAACTAAAAGTTTCAGAAGTGCCTGATTATAATGTTTGAGCAAAAACATGAATGTGTCCGACAACTTTTACGGAGCATCATGAGTATGTTTGAGATCAGATCATCATCATCAGCTGGAAAAAGACCGCTGATGGCATAAGGCATGCCAGACGGGTTGGTGATCACAGTATTTATGTAGAGTTCTTTATGAGAAGACTGCTTGTCTACGACAGCGCCCTCTCTGTTTTATACGAAGCGGCATCGCGTCTGCCGGCGCCCCCTCGCTACAACCACCGCACCGAAGCGACATCTCGCGGTTTTGTTTACACTGCCCCGGCGGACTAGATATTGTAATGAACGCCGGGTGAATTCACTTCCAATATACATAGCCACAGAGACAGACGCGTTTTATTTCTACCAACGAAGCCACCCATCCGTACCAGCCTGCACCACATAGGAAACATTGGTGACCCCGACGATAGGAGAAGACACGCAGCCGCACTCCTTGAAACAAATTGTTGCTCAATAGTGCAACCAGGAATCAAGGACGTTAGCTCATTCAAGACGCCCAAGGACGTGGTGCCGTTCAGCACCACCAGTTCAGCGGAGTCAACTGCGGGCGCAGGCATAAAAGGAAAAGTGGTATCGTATCTACTGGTCACGTAAGTGTTGGCATTTCCTTTCTTTCGTTATCCCATCCCAGAATTTGTTGTACCTACCTACTTGAACTTTATTGGGCTCTTCATAATGGCTAATACTGAGGAAACTGGCGTAGAAAGTAAGGCCGTTAAGGAATTTATCAAAAGACGCGGCGTGATAAAGGGAAAATTAACGCTCTTTAAAAAATACGTCACGAATTTGGACCCGGAACCTTCAGGCGAGATTTTAATCGAACTGGAAATGAGACTAAGTAGAGCAGAATTAGTACTTTTAGAATTTGAATCAATTCAAGACAAAATTGAAACCCAAAGTTGCGATTTAGAGGCACAGCTTTTAGAAAGAGAAAGCTTTGAGGACACCTATTACCAGTGTGTTTCCCTAGGGAAAAGGCTTTTAGAAGAGTCGCGATCAAATGATACGCACAATACAACAAACAACCCACCCCCCAATTCCGAACAGTGCGATTCAATAAAATATCCCGACATTGCACTACCCACATTCTGTGGCGATATCACAAAGTGGATAGAATTCCGTGATACATTCGACGCTTTAATTAATCAAAGCAGATTAAAGCCTATCCAAAAATTTAAATACCTGAAGGGTTGTTTGAAGGACGGTGCACTTGAAGTTGTTAGTGCATTGGAGTACTCCGACGATAGTTACGCTATCGCCTGGCAGCTGCTGTGTGAGCGGTATAACAACCCTCGCATTCTAGTAAATAACCATCTCAAGGCGTTATTTCATATTGAGAACGTCCCAACCTCATCTACAGCTTTACGCAGTTTAAACGATAACATTTCAAAACATTTAAGAACGCTTCGGACACTTGATGTGTCAACGGAGGATTGGGACGTGTTAATTATATTTTTCTTATCAGCAAAACTAGATAAAAAATTACAAAGAAAATGGGAGGAAACAAATCACTCTAGGGAGTCGCCTTCGTTACAGACTTTCAAAACGTTCCTGAGGTCGCAGGCAGATCTTCTGGAAACACTGGAGCTGGAGCCATCAGCCGAGCGTCCAGAAGAGCACGTCAGGAAGGCTATGGTAACCACGTCCCCCTCCTCATCACAGTCCAAGGTAACATCAAATCATTTTAAATATCAGTGTCCAAACTGCAAAGGGGTCCATTTCATAAACCAATGTCAAAGATTTTTGGATCTGAATGCACCCACACGTATCAGAGCTGTGAAACGGTTAGGGCTTTGTCAAAATTGCCTAAGTCCTAATCACACTACACAGAACTGCCGTTCAAGCCATTGCAAATTATGTAAGGGAAAACACCATACGCTATTACACATAAAATCCTCAAACAGTAATGTTTACCAACCCAAGGCACTGACGATGAGTGATGATGCAAATTACAATCCCAATACCGACGAGACACAGGTGGTCAATACATGTACAATGCAACAGGGTTCTCACAAATCAGTTATTTTGTCGACGGCAAGGGTCAACGTCCGCGGCAACAATAACAAATTACACTCTTTGCGAGTTTTGCTGGATTCGGCATCCCAATCCAGCTACATAACGGAAAATGCATTTAACAAGTTACATTTACCTGCGGAAAACGTAGATATTAATGTTGTAGGATTCAACGACAGCCTCACAAAAATTGAAAAACGATGTAACTTGAATATTCAGTCCAAGAATAGTGCTTATGCAAAAATGTTATCCTGTTTTATTGTACCAAACATTTGTAAGTTGCCTTCGCACGCGACAGTCGTTCAACAGATAAACATTCCTTCGCGTTATCAGCTAGCGGATGAATTATTTTACGAGCCGGGCGAGGTGGATATGTTGATCGGAGCAGAAATATTTTACGAGCTTATGTGTATCGGTCAACATCGACTGGGTGACGGACTACCGATACTACAAAAAACTAGGTTAGGATGGGTTGTGTCTGGGGCACTAACGGGTTCACAACCGTCAAATACAGTACGATGTAATTTTGTCATTAACCAACAGTTACATGACATATGGCACATGGGTGAATGTAAACCATCGAAACTGTCATATGATGATGAAACACAGTGTGAGAAAATATTCGATGAACACGAGAGAAATTCTGATGGTAATTTCGTGGTGAGCATTCCATTAAAGGCATCACCTGACTCTCTTGGTCAGTCACGCCCCGTAGCCTACAAAAGATTTAGGGCACTAGAGTCAAAGTTTTCAAATAAGCCCCAGTTTAAAGAAAAGTATGTTAACGTCATGAATGATCTTAAACAATCAGGTCACATGATAGAAACTACAGCTACAAGCGATTGCAACTATTTGCCTCACCATGCCGTTTTAACCCCTCAAAAAACTACAACACCCCTTAGAGTTGTTTTTGATGCCTCCTGCAAAACTAGTTCAGGCAAATCATTAAACGACATACAATACAAAGGTACAATAAATCAGGATGACTTGTTTAGTATTTTAATTCGATTCCGAAAGCACAAATATGTAGTGAATGCGGATATTGAAAAAATGTATCGCAGAATATACTTAAATCCCAACCAACATAATTTACAATGTATACTATGGCGCGAAAATGTTAACGAACCATTAAAAACCTACGCATTAACCACTTTAAGTTTTGGTCTAAAATGCGCACCCTATATAGCTACACGATGCTTATCACAGTTGGTTAATGAAAATAAGGTTCAATTTCCCTTAGCAACATCGGCGATAGCTAAGAGTTTTTATATCGACGATTACTTAGACGGTGGAGACAACGAACATATTTTAACCGAAACAGCGGTTCAAGTAGACCGCATCTTACGTGGAGCGAACTTCCATTTACGAAAGTGGAATTCAAATTCTCCCGCCATTTTAAAGGCAGTAATTAGTGACTCAAACTCACGCGCATCAATGCCATTCACTGAACTAGGTCAAGGTCACGACGCTCGACAGGTGTTGGGCCTCGTCTGGAGTCACGCGAATGACAACCTTATGTTTTCGAACTTAAGATTTAATAATGAGGAAACCATTTCAAAGTCTTTAACAAAAAGAAAAGTTCTGTCGATCGCCTCGTCCATTTTTGACCCTCTGGGCTTATTAGGTCCCGTACTAATTATTGCTAAATGCTTTATTCAAAAACTATGGAAACTCAAGTCACAGTGGGACGATCAATTACCCACTCATTTAAAACATGAATGGATGTGTTTCTATAATAAGTTATTTCTACTCAAATCAATAACAATACCAAGATGTGTTTTAATCAGTGATTACGTTACATTGGAACTTCATTGCTTTTGTGATAGTTCTCTGAAGGCTTATGGAACCGCAATTTACCTGCGTTCTAGAAATAGAAGCGGTAATATTTCAGTTAACTTGTTGTGTGCAAGGTCTAGGATCGCTCGCTCGGAAACTATACCACGCTTAGAATTACGGGCTGCTTTGTTACTTGCCGAGTTGTACAATAAAGTAAAGGATACACTTAAGTGTACATTTGAAGGTACATTTATGTGGTCAGATTCAAATGTAGTGATCTCCTGGATAAATTCATCAACATCAAAGCTTAACTGCTTCGTAAACAATCGAGTTTCTCAAATTAAGAGTTTAACAAATATTCAAGACTGGCACTGGGTTCCTTCTAATGAAAATCCAGCTGACCTGCTAACTCGCGGGGTACCAGCTGATAAATTAGCCAACTGTAGTTTGTGGTGGGATGGACCGTCGTGGCTGTCAAAGGACAAGTCAGAGTGGCCGTCACACACAAAGCCCGCAACTGAAGTTCCAACACATGAATTAAATAATGAAACACTTTGTAACGTTAATTTAGACTTACAGAGTAACGAGTTCATAAAGAATTTATTTCGAAAATATTCGAGCATTAAAAAACTAAATCGAGTTTTTGCGTTCATCCTTAGATTTATTTCAAACTCAAACCCAACAACTTGTAAACGGAACGGGCCACTGTCAGTACTGGAGTTGAATACTGCCCTGTTTAAACTTATCCTGTATGCACAGATGGAAATGTTTACAAGTGAATATAAATTGTTACAAAATAATAAACCAATTCACCAAACCTCAAGTATATTATGCCTGAGGCCCTTCTTGGATAAGGGGCTTTTACGTGTAGGAGGACGTTTAGGACTTTCTAATTACACACATGATAAAAAACACCCTGTTATCTTACCAAACAATCATATACTTACTAAGCTAATTATGCAGGGTGAACACGAGCGCCTAATGCATGCGGGACCGCAGTTATTGCTGTCCTCAGTTCGTGAGAAGTTCTGGCCGATTCATGGCAAGACAATAGCTAACAAGATAGTACATGAATGTGTGAGGTGCTTCAGAGCCAAACCAAAATCTCATATCCCTGTCATGGGGGATTTACCATCATCCAGAGTGACACCGTCACCACCTTTCTTTACAACGAGCGTTGATTACGCAGGCCCATTTTTGATAAGAGATAGGAGGGGACGTGGTTACAAGTCTTCAAAGTGCTACATAGCTATTTTTGTTTGTTATGTGACGAAGGCAATTCACATAGAGTTGGTTTCAGGTTTAGAATCGCAGGCGTTCCTGTCTGCTTTGCGGAGGTTCGTAGCCAGGCGAGGTAAACCTCAAAAAATGGTAAGCGACAACGCTACCACATTTCACGGAGCTAATAACGAAATTGCTAGCCTTTACGAATTTTTAAATCAGCATTCCCATGCGATAATAACTTCTTGTGCTAACGAAGGAATTGAGTGGAAATTCTTACCCGCGTACACGCCCCATATGGGCGGTTTACATGAAGCAGCAGTCAAAAGCTGTAAATTTCACTTAAAGAGGGTTCTCGGTCAGGCTCTATTAACCTATGAAGAGTTTAGTACGGTTCTCGTACAGGTAGAAGGAATTCTGAACTCCCGTCCCCTATGTCCAATACCTAGCTCAGACTCTGATGATATTTCCATCCTCACGCCAGCCCACTTTCTGATCGGTAGGACGATAACCTCCCTGCCTGACTATGATTACAAGGATGTACCTATGAACAGGTTGACGCACTATCAACAACTGCAACAGCTTCAACAGGACTTCTGGCTGCGATGGTCCAGGGACTACATCGGCCATTTACAATCCAGGACGAAGTGGAGAAGTTCAAAGGGTCGTGGTCTTCGTGCCGGAACGCTCGTCGTGGTCAGGGACGGCCGCCTCCCGCCGTGTCTGTGGCGCCTGGGACGCATCATAGAAGTTCATAGCGGACAGGACCAAGCAACGAGAGTCGTCACCATTAGAACTACGAACGGCAATATTAAGCGAGCATTTAATAACATTTGCCCATTACCCATAACAATGCTAGACAATTAATATATACCTACTCTCGCTTAGTATAGTTTTACAAACGTCAATTCACATATTCCCCATATTTGCACTTGTATTATATTCATAATTATTTCTCCCTAGTCTACCTATTATTGTACGTCTATAAATTTAAGAGAGTGTCTGTAATCCCACATAATAAAAACACTTCCATAGTGTAGTTTTTATTTCCCCAAATAACTTGACATACTGTCGGGGTGGTAGCATGTCTACGACAGCGCCCTCTCTGTTTTATACGAAGCGGCATCGCGTCTGCCGGCGCCCCCTCGCTACAACCACCGCACCGAAGCGACATCTCGCGGTTTTGTTTACACTGCCCCGGCGGACTAGATATTGTAATGAACGCCGGGTGAATTCACTTCCAATATACATAGCCACAGAGACAGACGCGTTTTATTTCTACCAACGAAGCCACCCATCCGTACCAGCCTGCACCACATAGGAAACACTGCTGCCTCTCCCCTTGGTATGTTTTTTCGGCCTCGGGAAGAAATGGGAGAGAGGCTTACAATGAAACCACCCCATTTCTTCCCGTGAGATCAGATCAGATCGACGACAATATTAAGATGTCACTTTAATTGGATTATTAATGTCAAAATATTCACATGTCAAATACAGAGACATATTTTAAATTAGATTTGTTAGTAAACTTAGCCTAGATTAGTATTAAAATTAGAAAGAAAGGAAAGTGTTTATTTGGCACAGAAATATTTGACACACTATAAATAAATAAAAAAACTTATATAATTATCTTATAAAAAAGGGAATACACTTAACATACTAAAAAACTTAAATACATATTTCTAAACTATGAATAAATAAATAAAAACATTAACATGTATATATCTGTGCCAAAAAGTCCTCCGACTCAGCATGTTGGTGTCCCTGCAGCATGCAGCGACAGCTCTGGTTGTCAGCGGAGCACGAGGCAGGTGCGGGTGCGCGTGCAAAGGTACCTTAAATAAAACCTGCAACCTAAAGAAACACGTAACCTAACCTAACTAGCGTGGATCTGGTCCCGATACAAAGGTCCCCATCACACTTGCCGCATTGCCACGTTGGATGGCAATGGAGATCCTTTGGACCAGGAAAGATCGCGACCGAGGATCAGAGCCCCTCTCCTTCCCTTAAATTGGATTTATAATTTTTAAATTAGGAGTGAATAAAGTACATGCTGTTGGCAGTTCTTTTGTATTAATATAGACTAAAATTTGAGAACGGATTGATCTGCCAACCACGCAGCATCCTGGCGGCGGTTCACCGCGTCTTTATCACAATACCGTCCCGCAAAGATACAACCCAGATTCTCTCATTCTTCCACTCTCACTTTACCATATTACTCCGCTACTAATTCACAAACTTAATTTAAAAAGCCCCCCTCGTTAATTGCACTCTTGTGTCCATTTCATAATTTCGCACGTCTGTCTGTCAACTATGGAATTCAACTTTCATATCATTTGTTTGCTATTAAGGTCATGCGAATTTGTTAATTTACCTATAGAGATGAATTTAGGTGAGTAACTAGACAAATCTTTGTGAATTATCTTACTGCCCATAAAGTTCATTAATATGCATAATAAAGATATAATAACAAAATATGACATACACATTTCACTTGAGCAAAAACTGTAGCTGTGATAGGTTTTTTGTTTCACAATTTGAATTTGTATTTGATTAGACACTTGACTCTAATTTATTGAAGGCGTTTAGTAGAGTGTGGGAAATAAATATATTTATCTATATATCTTAAACAAATATTCTAACTTTCTAAGCAGGCCACTATTGAAGAGAAAAGCGCGCTTTCAGAAAACTAAACTAAACAAATGACTGCTTAGTCATCATTATCAACAGTCTATATACGTCCCCACTACAGGGGCTCAGGCCTACTCTCCAACAGACAGTGTATGGGCCATAGTCCACCACGCGGGCTCAGTGCGGATTGGCGGACTTCACATGCCTGTTCAAGACATGCAGGTTTCCTCACGATGTTTCCTTCACCGTAAAGTAATCTGATTACTGCTTAGTAATCTTCAGCAATGTTACTGGTGGTAAAAGAGAAAGACTCTATTTCAAACAGTAAATATCAGCATGGTTATTACACATTATTTATTGACAGATTACTAACAAGAAGAAAATTAAAGATTCATGTAAAAAATCAAGAGAAAAGAAAGAAGATCTACTACAAAAAGCTTTTTTTTGCTTTGCATTTTTCTTTTTCTGTGGTTTATGTATGTTTATTATTTAGATGTCGCGGAAACGGGTTCTACATTCAAAAACTATATAGAGATCCTTCTATATTCAAAAGGACCTCGCCAGCCAGTGCGCGTATCCAAGAAGAAAGCAACCATGTAGAGCGACTACTCTGAAGTAGCTAGCCAGGCAGGCACAGAAAATGCTCTACCAATAACCAAACCAATAGGTACTTGTTAGTCCGTCTGTGTGGACATAAATGCTGTTAGAAATAGCATTATTCAGGGTCAGACTGCAGTCTTTTTGGTAGCTAGACGGAGACAGAAGATGTACGTATAATAGAGCTCTCCTTCTAACAAATCTGACCTCCGACCTACATTTGAAATTGATGAATTCCTTTGATAGCCGCTGCACTTTCTTTTTTATTGATCTTCACAATTGTTGTGTACCCTAAAGAGGGAAAGTGGTTTGCAATTCAAATGAATGCACTTTCTGTGAACGTGAAGTAAGTGGACAAACGCTTTGACGCAAGATCCGAGATCAAGAATTATCGGTGCTTTCCCTGTGTGTATTTATTTTGAATAATTTTCCACACACTTGTGCTCGTGAAGTGGCGTTTATTGCTCCGCTTGTAAACTCACTCACAACTAATAAAACAATCTTTTTATTTTACATTTACCTCACTAGTAAAGTCAGTTTGCTTCGATAGTTAGATAGATTAAAGGATTCTTCAAAGCATGCCGGCTGTGGCGTACACCCGCTGATGAATTTGGCATTTTATATCGAGGCATCGCAGTGAAATTGTTTTTATGACTTTGTGGTGACTCCTGCGTGTATAAAAAATGTTTTGTGTTTAGCTTTATGCACCATCATGTGACAAATGTTTTGCCGATTATTTTAAAAAAGCACATCTTCCGTTCGTGTGTACCAACACTACATAAGCGAACAGATTCTATTTTTCTTTAAATCTCAGCAAAGAGTTGTACGTCTGAGTAACAGTAATCTTAGTCATGGATAGATAATCAATCTTTTTAAAAAAAGGAAAATTAGCGTTACTTTTCATGATATTTCTGTATGTCTGCGTCTTCGACAGTGTCTCAGAGACATTACATAAAGACAAGTCACAAAGCTACAGCCCTAACTCGAGGTCAAGTCCAAGCGCCCTTAGGCCAGTTGCTAATAAAATCTTAACCTTAAAGTGCCTTTCGCGCTCGTCTTTTTTTGTTTTAATATTAAAATACATTTTTAATAATGAAACACTACTTTATTTAAGCAAATATTTGTGAGAAATTGCTTGCAGGTTGTTTTTGTTTTTACAATGAACCCTCATTGAACCCACCTACATTAAAAATTTTGATAGATGCATGAGTGTTAGTGCATGTGACAGAGTGTGTTAGCTGTGTAATGGATGTGTGGTGTGTGTGTGTTTGAAAAGCAATGGAGGGATGGGACATTCTTACGATGAGAGTTGCACGTTGCCATTTGTTGATTTTTTAATAAGTAATTTTGCAATAGAATATATTATGTTATTAGTTTCTTATTTTGCTCGTACTTAGTACAGTGAAAAATATTCCGTTTCTGTCGGCAGCTGTCGTCTCTAACAATTTGAATACCACCCTAAACACCATGTAAACACCCATAACTTTCATCTGTAGACAGTTCATGGCTATCGTCGACCCAGTATCGATATGTGAGGCAAATACCAACAATATATCGGGCATACAGTCGATTCATACTGCCATACACTTGGTTTATGTTTGGTCGCTACTGACCCCTTTCACGGGCTATAAACATGGTTAGATAGCTGCTAGGTGAGGCTAGTGATGTCTTTAGGGTCTTTTGGGGTTAGGAAACCAAGTTTTTTATTCTGGTTCGGGTCATGCGGGTCATTATATTTTGTTCGAGACTTCATCAAAGTAAATCAAAATTCTTTATTCATAATTTTTTTAGAAATAATTTTTGACGTCAATCTGTTCCGTTTTGTTATACTTGTAGTTAACGCGTTCAAAAAGAACTAGAAAGTGATTTCAACTGCCCAAAAGTGTACAGAATTCATCCCCTAAAATTTTACTCTTAGAGGTAGAATTATCTGGGTGCATATCAGAGAGATTTTAATATAGTAATAGCTTATAGAGCGGTCATTGGGAAACGTTTCATATAAACCTTTTGATCTCAAAAGTCAATGGTGTGTCAAATGTATTGTACGGCCGCGTGACGTGATGTGACACTAGATTGAGTTTACCTTATTGATTAATTATATTACCAATTGGTAATAAGTTTAGGATCAAAATGTTTGTTTGCTTTGTCCGGTCTATTAATATTAAATGTCTTTGGTGCATATTTGTTTTGGGGGGATTTTCTCAAAAAGCACCAAATCGATTTCGATAAAATTTGTATGGGACCACCTCTGAGGTATGGTCTACTAATCCAAAAATGATCAAAATCGATTATTGCGTAACATACATAAAAAACACAGTCGAATTAAAACCTCCTTTTATGAAGTCCGTTAAAAATAGTTATTCAGAGAAGTGACGTAAAAACTCATCAGCTATAGAATCATTGAAAAATTATTTTTAAGAACTCCATCGAGATCTCTAAGTAGTCTTTGAGTCACACATGCTACTATTTCTGCATTCAAGCGTATTTTCTTCATTGTGGAGTTCAGGATTAACCAGGAACACTTTATGGGGATACGAAGATAAAAGGCAATCCAACGACGCTATTGGCAATGCCAAATGAACGTTCACAAGGGTTTCAGACCAAGTGGTTCTTCTTCAAATTTTTGATCTTTTGTAATAATTATAGGGGTAGAATTTGGAAGAAAAAAATACTTACTTATTAAAACCGGTACTTTACATCTTCAAAAGGATTGGTATTTCTGATACCAAGGTTCAAGCTCAAATTATTTACGTATACAAAATTGTACCCTTATAAAATCCCTTTAGGGGTAAAATTTCGATCACTCGGCGATGGCATAATATGTCAATCAGCCAGGGAAACCATTTATATCCAGTATAATCGGCCGCATAACTCCACTGTTGGGCATGAGTTATCCACATAGATCGCCACGTCAGACATTAAATGATTTGCCATAATCACCACGATTGGCAGGCATAGACATAGCTAGTTTCTGCTGCCCATATCCTGAATATCTTTACCTTAGTCGCCTTTCACGACACCCGCGGATTGAAATTATACAAGCAGCCTGACTCAAGTTAGTTCCGAATTAGTTCACGATAAATTGTATGAAACATGGCAAAGCATCAAAGGCGCTACTAGCGCATTGTTGGCGCCACTGTCCCTATTTGTATGGTAGAGAATGAATGTTGATTTTGCCCGTTTGAGTTTTGGTAGGTCTATTTTCGCTGTATGGAGTCCCGTCTCGTTATATGTATTCTCTTTGTTATACAGGGTGTAGTATCTATCGATTTTTGTACCAAGTCTGGTGACGATCGCGTCTCTAGTCATTGCGAACAATAGCCGCTCGTAACTCCACAAGTCGCCTACTACCCCCAATCGTTCTAATGCCTTGAGCGAGAAAGTACCGGCACATTCTTGTGAAAAGCCAACCTAGCATTATTTGTACTTAACTGGCGAGAGGAAAACTTGACTCAAGACACGAGCTTAAATTAATTTATGGCGGCTGCTTAGATTAAAAAGTAATTTTTTTTTAAATGCTACGCAATAATCATACGGTTACCAAATATACTCTTAGCTAAAAACCATCGCAAGGAAACTTACAGTCACGTAAAAAAACCGCATCAAAATCGGTCCATCCGTTCTAGGGCTACTATGCCACAGACAGACACAGACATTGGCGTTAAACTTATAACAACCCTCTTTACGCGTTTGGGGCTAAAACGCCTAGATTTGGTTTATTATATCTATATTATGTTTATTATAGATCGTATATTATTTGATATCGTTTAATATCAATTAGATCTGTCAAAAGTGAAGGATACAAATAGCACGTATTGACGAAATTCCCCCAGTTCCTTCGTATTCTTAGTATCTCTAGAATGGACAGCGCTGGGGAAATGTTCGGGGTGCGGCCACCGAAAACTGTGCGACTCAAAAAGAAAAGAAAATCTAGTTTAGAATGTTCAAAAAGAGCTCTTTCATATTATAATAATAATAATTTTTATTACAAAGGTATAAAAAAACCAAAAAATATACAACAATAAAAGACACAAATAATAATAATAAAATATTATTATAAAACTAAATATTACAACTAGAAAAAAAAAACACCTAGTCTAGTGTATAGGTCTACATTATTTCCGGTTTGCATCCCGGTGCACGGAGAGCCAGTAGCCAAAAATAGGACTGGACACCCCCTCCACCACAGCCTGGAAAATGTCGTTGTCTGACGCTCGCAGTCTCTCCCGGAAAGACGCGGCACGTGTTCTGATGATACAGAAGAAGTCAGGGACCCTCGCCTCGGCGAACATGCTCGACGCGCTGCACCAACGCGGCAGCCCAGCATTATGATAGCCTACTAGATTACTATGCCTAGTGTAAATTATCACTAATGATTTTTTAAAATGTTTTACTTTGAATAAAATTGTGCCAGCATTATTTATGATTGTCCAAAATTTCAAAGCATAAGTGTTTGCTTGACTGACGGACGGACGGACTTAGTAGCATCATGAGCGATAATTTTACCATTTTAATTTGGCACCCTACATAATGACTCTCCTTCCCTACCCAATGTAATAGCTCCCAGGTTGTGTCTAGCAACACTTAATTACAGGAAGTGTGCCTGCGGTATTCCGACATGCACGTAGAACAAAAGCAGGTACATACTGCGTTTTTGGTTGCATCGAAATGCAACGGTGATTCTGAATGCGGGCTATTGTTTGATCTCGATCCCTTTATGTATGTAAAATGAAAATGCGTGTTCATTTTCGTCCTACTAGCTTAGCTTTACGTTTGTAAAATCGGTTTCAGTTTTTTATTTCGACTTTTCAAGTATTATTCCTTGGTAATTTTGTTTTTTAATAACTTATATTTGTGCGGTACCAAAAATTTTCTTTCCAGCTGGTTAATACATAAATACAAGCTATACGCATTTCGTAATACGGTCGTCTGCGTTAGATACTGCGAGTAACGAAATTAAACTAGATCTCTTCTGAACTTCTAATCGCCTGGTACTTACTAGCCTACAAAATTCTACGAGCGACTCGCCTGGTACATATCACCGTGACGGGCATACGCATGTAATGTAAGTTCTTTGTGATTATTGCTCTCCTAGTACCAGACCGTTATATTCATCAGCTGTTCAGAAGGAAAGAAAAGAAATAAAGCTTTTTTATTGCTTGCTGTATGTATGTATGTAACATAATATTTGTATGTGACTTTCACCCCCTTTAAAAAGTCAGATTAATTGGAAACATTGAATCGATGACAATGCAATAAAAATGCAATAACTTAAATAGTTCATTATCCTTATCCCATACCCGGTGTCTTTGTGCCAAGTACGCACGGCTACAGGTCAAGCTATACATTTCCAGTATAAGCTGAACTAGCGCCGTGCGGGAGTACATTCAATGCGAGGTCAGCGTATACTGGAAATGTATAGCTTTAGGTGTAGCCGTGTGTACTAAGGCGCGTGCTAAGACATGCGCATGGCTTAATTCTTATCTGAAGACATTGTAGTGTCTTGACCGCTTTTTAAAGTTTTTTGTAAACTGTTTTATAAGAATTGATGTAAAACTACATGAAAAATTACAAGCAAGATAGAACTTCAAAGAAGGTTGGATTGACAAATGATGATCATATTACAAGCATTTTTGAGTAAAAACATTTTCTTGCACGTGAGGTCAATGTGGCATACCACGGAGGAGGCTAATGTCCAGCAGTGGACATTTCCAGTCTGATGATGACGATGACACATCCACATCTACACCAGAAATGCTAATTCGTTTCTATCTACAGATGGCAAGAATATCTCTGAACACTTAAGGAGTGTCGTCACTCAACAATATAACAGTTGAAACGATTCATTTATAGTTATCATTTTTCCATTTCATAGAAGATAAGATTCATATTAATAGATTCTTTTTGAAGTGGGTTAAAAATAAACCCAAGCCAGCAAAGTAAGTTAACTTGGCTCTATCTGTGTAGCTTCAACAAAACAATCCCAAGTTCATTTAAACACGGAAATGAAACAAACTAACATTGTTGTTAATAAAACCACTATACCAAACCAACTAATCACTAAACTAAACTATTCGGGTTAAAGTTAATCCAATCTGCTAGCACAACAGTTGGGTTAAACCGCTCGGTTAAACTAAATCCAATTAAAGTTAACCAAACAACGAGATGCATGTACTAGGCGCTCAGAGTATGTTAGGAGATTAATGAATGGGGTTTTGCTATTGGGTCCCGAAGTTGATAGGTTCGATTTATTAGCGCGGGTGGCGTGAATTTAGCTAGCGAATTGTACTAAATAATGTATTTCATAAACATCTAACATAATTTGTCCCCTTTGGGAAAATGTTCCCTCAATATTTGTTAATGGCGCCAAAAGTTCGCATGTAGACTATATCGGTGTTACAAGGCAGTTAAAAATGATAGAATTGGAGAAAATAAAATGCTCCTAGATCAACTTTTCCAGTATTTACTGTAATAATTTCATCATTGTGGTGTAACATGGGGGAGTAGTATGTTCAGCAGTGGTCACCCTTTGGGTACAAAGATTATAATTAAAACAATACATGTCTTTTTTCGTCGGAAGCGTCAGTGGCGCAATGGACAAGGCGCGGACTCTCAATCTGAGGGTTCCTGGTTCGAATCCAGCCGTGTACCTATGAGTTGTTTTTCAATTCAAGTACATTATCCGATTGCTTATCGGTGAACGAAAACATCGTGAGGAAACCTGCATGTCATGCATGAACAGGCATGTGAAGTCCGCCAATCCGCACTAGAGATGAGGGTAGGCCTGAGCCCCTGCAGTGGGGACGTATAGGCTGTTGATGATGATGTCTTTTTTTAACAACAAAAAAAGTGTAAGGGTGTGGAACTGTTGTAAATCTTTAATGATTGATTGTTGATTGATTGATTAGTTGAGAAAAAAACTGAGTAAAAAAGCGAACCACCGCCGAATGTACCAGGAGACCATATAACCGAGACAACTCTCGAAATCCGCGACTAGACATGCCCCCGGCACCCATGCCTTGCCGATGCCGTCAATTCGAAAACGCTTAGAAAACGGCGAGCGAGCGCCACCGAGCGGACTCCTCATTAACCCAGAAACTGGACGAGACTTAGGGCTGTCACTTCGATGACCAGACAGATGCGCAGAAAAAAGTAAACTTGAAATGCGGCATTAATTAAAGCCATCTTGTTTTTCAATCTGGGTGAAACAAGGGGTGTATAATATGGTCCCGTAGGTGAATAAATTGTATACGGATACCAGAGGGTATTTCAAATAAATTTAATTCTGATCAATTAATTTTTTTTCTGGTCCGTGACAACGGGACCATTATTTAGCCTCTAATGTCCGTCTGTCTGTCAGCGGGCTGTATCTCATGATCCGTAATATGTGAACATTAATCATTTTATTTTATTTCTATTGCCGCTGTAACAACAATTAAATAATACAAATTAAAAATTATTTAATTATATTACATCAAAACCGCCATTATAACAGTTTGCGCATGTGATTTTGTCTGGCACATTCGTTAGAGAGACCTTGCCGATTTTCATTACTAATATTTAGTACGGAGCCCTCGGGGCGCGAAACTGACTCGCATTTCAATGGTTTTTAAAATTAAGGTCAGAAATATTAAAAAGTCAGCGTCATTCACAGACCAAAAATATAAAAAATATTTTTATACAATTTTTATTCAAACTTGAATGAGCTTGAATGGAAGCATTGTTCTTCATGTCACATAGTAAGTGACGATAAATGGTTACTTGGACCTTATATGTTTATTTTTCAAACTATTTAACTTTATAAACGCACCTTTCTTCGCCTGCCAGCCCTACAGAGCTTAACCAGTGAAAGACGACGAAAACTAGTATACAAGATATATTAGCTGCGGAGGCAACGGAATCTCTCAGTCGGTTCGCAATCGTATCCAAGGCCGCACGCGGTTGACGGCCCTAACGCAACTCACGACGAAGGGTGAGGATTCCATTTTTGAATTAAAGAATTTTAAAAGTCGAATTCAGTTTTCGAAGTTGCCAGTGTTGTGTTCTGTACGGACGAGTGATTTGGGAATTTTTTCGAGTAAGTTAAATTTTTAAATATATTTTTAAATTTATGAAAATTTCCGTAGAAATTAAATTAGTTATTAATTAGTAGAACATCTTGTGGATATATGAATATAATTTAGTAACATAGCAACATTATCCATTACAAAATTAAAACTAAGCAAAACAATTTTCTAATTAAAAATTCGATTACCATAAAATAAGTATTTTATCATAAAAATATGATAATTTAATTAATTCACATTTAAAACTAACCTATACGACTTATGTACTGGTAAGGAAGTTGACTAAAACGAGGGAATGTTTAGCATGAAAATTTTAGTAATTGTTGTATACATGTATAAACAAATAACTAAGGCAACAACTTCATATGCTCAATAAGTTTTATAAATAAACGGCTTACTAGTTTTACTTAGTTCATTTACCGGAAAATATGTGAAAATTTCTTGAAATTTACTTAAAATTTATTCTATTCAATAATAATACACATGAAGTCGGTTTATATTTAACAAATATATGGAGTAACATATACAGGAAGCATACAGTCAAATTAAGCATTTAATTAAATGGCGCTCAAAGCAAAAACGAAAGTTTCGGATACTTTTCGTAAATTAGTTCCATAGTAAGTTAATTGTATTTCGTCAAATTTATGGAAAGTTGTTAAAATTGTAAAAAAAATAAGCGTGGAACACGATGTTAGCTTTTTGTCACTGTGTAGATATAGGCAGTCTAAGTATAGAGGTATTTCTATATTTTGGCTTATAACTTATTGAAGAAGAAAAAATTGTGCGTGGAAACATTTGAATAAATACTCTATCAGCAGGTGAAAATAACGAAATGAACAAAGTGTCTTTATAAAACTGTGTCTATAATAATTATGACCAAACAGACCCTAAACTCCCATGGAACACATATTTTATAATTTATAAAGATACGAACGAATCATACAAAAAATAACTAACATACACGTAATATGTATCCGAAGATTTATCCTCTTCAATTTAATCTTAAGATAAAATAACTATTCCTCTTAATCGAACTCTCCAGCCCGTTACCGTGTTTTATATTCAGAGACGCTATCTGATCAACACTCATGCTTTATGAAGACTAGTTTTGCCTGTGACTTCGCTCCAAGTTTATAGACAAGTACACTACATTGTAAAGTGAATGTTATTAAGCTATAAACAGAGACTATATATTTTCGTTATTTATAAAATTTAACTTGCATATATCAGAGTAATACATACATAAATAAATCTCGTAAATAAAAAGACAGAACCAGTAAAACAACTTTCTGAATTTGGTGTAAGAAATGAAGTCACAAAAATTTAGTAATTTTTGTTTCTCGAAAATTTCAATTCATATTTTGATTACTCACTTTATTTTAGGTTCACTTTTTAAAGCTAAAAACAATAGATAAAAAATTAGCGTAGATTTTGAATTAAAAAAAAACAACATTTGCTTGGATTTGTAATACTATGCTAAACTTAAGTATGTATTATTTATCATTGGTTAAAAATCTTTAACCAGATGTACAAAACACTATCTGGTTGTTAAAAGAAGCAGTTCAAACATCGAACCGATAATTGTTATATAAAACATGCTATAGGTTACGCTTACGACTTTGCTTGCGTGCGAGTATTTCTATAACACAAGTATTTATTTTCTTTAATTATATATTTATCGAAAAAATTCACATAGACTTAGGAACAACACAGTACGTTAATTTACCGCGAACGGCCAGTTTTTAAAACGATTCCGGAGAAGCAAACTATCCAAAAGCGAAAACCACTCTAAAAATTATTTGGTTTAGGAAGAAAAAGTATTTATTAGCAGCAAAATACCAGTGCACATTGATACATCAAAGATTGCCCCTTTCGACTTTTTTTGAGATCAGAGGAATTGTCAGAGCTGCCACGCATGTCAGTCTGATTGAAGATGATACTCGCAACAGCTCGCAAAAGTAGACGCTCTCCTGATTTATCCTTATTCTCTCTCAAAGCACGATTTAATGGCAAGGGATAACTCTGTTTGAAAGTTAAGATTACATATTAAATTCACAATGTTACAGAAACTAATTTAAACAATCGATGGAGGAAAAAAGTAATTTAACAAAAACTGAAAAATTCAACTTTTTCAAAAACACGCATTGACGACTTTAAAGTGTCGAAATGAAATCGTAACGTTATAACTTGTAAAACACAAGTCACCAGGACCAACATAATTACAAGAGACAAGTTCTACCAACCTAAAAGAAATGAACATGCATTCCATCAACAAGGCAATAACAGTAAATTATTTCCTACATAAAAGTGCTGCTATATGCAAAAGTTTTGCATGGCTGCATCGAATTAAATCCAGCTCTCCTTAAATGTCAGTGATTGACATGGCCGGTCATTCAGGTTGTTTACAAGACATCCCTATAAGGAATGCAAGTCGGTTCAATTTAAAATTTATACTCCATGATAAGGGTAGTGAATTTATTCATTATACTCGTAGTGTTACTAGCTGATTTAATTTTGTTTACTATAAATCGATTGAAAGAAGCTAAGAAGATATTTAGCTTTTTAAAACGATAGATTGTTTTAAACATCAATGAAGAAATACATTGGTCAGACTACAATTGGTCCGACACGTTGAGTGTCTACAAAGAAGGATAAAGAAAGTGAGTCATCATGATCCTTAGATTGGATTGAAAGACGAAGAAGCTGTTTACAGCGAGACAAGTGAAGCTAAATTAGTTTAGAAAACTAATTCCTTTAGTAGTTCAAGGTTTCAGATTACATGCATGAAGGTCATAAGGACGGTTTCCTCACTTGGGCATGTTATTTTTATTGATTTAAACAATTTATTGCACACGAAAGATATGCTTCTCATCATACATAACACAAAAACAGAAAAATATACACAAAAGGAACATCTTATTTCTAAAAGAAAATCCTTACAGCACTCCTAGGTCAAGTGAGAAATAGTGATATAATAAATTCATGTTTTGTCTATTGTGCGTTAGCGCAAGTTGAAAAACCTATTCGAGCTAGCCAATCTCCTCCCTGAAGTCTTTAAGAGGCTATGTTGGTAAGGCCACGTGGTCGGTTTCAAGGTTGCATTGTTTTGTAGCTGTCCCTCTCCGAGCCCTATCCTACCCGAGCGCGTACGGTGAGACAACATACATTACGCGATGTTATCCACCCGTTATTTGGATGTTTCGTAGTCCAGGGATCATTTGAAGGATACAGTATATTATGTAACCATTTTTTTAATACAGTATACTAATGAAATTTCAGATGTCGGTGGTTTTTCCAAATTGTTCTAAATTGATTCATACTCTTGTAAATCAGGTTCAAAGTTGGGGCTTTTTATTACCGAAAAATACAATATTTTGACGCCCTGTAACTCTGGAAGTATATATTTAAACGAAAATCTGACTCACCACCGACACAGATATTTGTTTCTAGATTGTGTTTTGAAAATTTTATAGATTTTCATAGCTTAATACTCAAAATATGACTGGACTACGTTTGTATGGGCGCTTTGACATCAGCATACCCTCTTAAGGTGCTTGATGGAGGCCCCACACGCTTCCTGGAGTCATCCTGGATCGTCTAGGATTGTGTGTCTACGCTGCTGCAGCAGGTCGGCAGTCATACACAAATGACACAAGAGGCTATCCGTGATGATCATACTGTGAATGTGTCTGTTAAGTGGATAGTACCCTTTTAGCACCCCTAACAGTTTTTAGGGTTTTCATATTGAGACTGAAAAGGGTGTGACCGGTGCTTAGAACATTGAAATACACTTTCCGGAGAATACTTGAATTAGCATATTAACATTAAAATAGCGTTCTTTACTTTGTCTCCTATAGGTAAATACAAACTTTCTAGTTCTTTAAACAGTTTATAGTCACTTTTCAGTGCTCTATCTGGATGCTTCAATTTTATGTTATGTAAGCGCATGATTGCATCAATGCAAAAATAGAAAAACACTTCAGTAATCTGAAAATAGTTTTCACAATGAATTGAAAGAAAGGAAGAAAAATCTTTAACATATACTCTAGATTAAAAAACAATTTTATGACGTGCCAAAAAAGATCCCCACTCAACTTATTGTCGCAGCAGATAGCCTGCTGCGACGCGGGTCTTCCGTGGGGCCGGAGAATTCTTATGCTATTAAAAACAAAAATAAATATTTTAAGAGTACACACACTTAAAAAAAAATTAAAATGAACAAGTAGACATTTTATGACAAACAACCATAAATATATATATAGCAATGCTAGCAATAGCTAAAGCAAAAGTATATAAATTGTAAGGTAAAGTCAGATCTTATAGCATACCATTACTGGAATAAGGTAGAGCAAATCTAAATGAGAGCTGGATCATGGTGTAAGCAGCTGCACAACTTTAAACCGATTCGGAAACGATAAAAGTACGCGATAGACATTTCCGCGAAATATCTAAAGCAGCTACGTTCTACTTATATGTTAAGTTTACAATCTTCGATTAGCTTTTTATAAGTACTTTAGTTGAGTATCTTTTATGCGAATGTAGTTGGTCGCTTGCATGGGAATGTCTCCCTTAGTGTTCTATTAAATTGTTAAATGAATCGATGATTCCAATTTCATGTTGGCTTCTACTTGGTCCACAAGGAAATTTTCATCCTTTTCATTTTCCTAGAGGTAGAATTTATAAAACATACTTGATTAATATAAGTGTAGTACATCATCTTCCAAATTTATAATTAACGCGTTAAAAAAACTTCAACTGCCTTAAAATTTGGTTTTTGTTGATTTAATTAAAAAACGATCCATAAATTTCGAGAAAAAAATTATGGGACCACCTCTAAAGCATTTTCTACCAAACAAAAAAAGAATTATTAAAATTGGTCCACTATTGACGGAGTTATCGTGTAACACACATACAAAAAACTCTTCCTTTCTTGAAGTCGTTTAAAAATATATAACATCATGTTCGATCAATGAGAGTTGATGATAATCATTTCTGAAATCTACACATATGCATAAAATATTACACAAAGCAGACAAAAAATCAAAGCAGAATAATCGCCTGACTGATGATTAAATTGATATTGAATTTGCTGGTGCAATGCCGAAGTAAAATTAAAATGAGGTTGAATTCAAACTTGAGAATTTGCATTTAACACTAAGTAATCCAAGTCAATATTGCCGAAGCGTGGCCATACAAAATATATAAAAAAAATTACCGTTTGTTACCTAGCGCTTCGCTAACAAGAGTGTCTAGGAACCTCATTCCGAAACACCGAATCATGCTAAGGTCGCCACAAAACATATAAAATGTACGTCCAATAAATTGATATCTTTTGTCGATACACCAGCGCTTAAATTGCGTCCGAGTTCAACTAATACAACAATGATCCGGTGTCGTCCCACTCAGTAGCGAGGCACTCTGATTGATTCCATTTATTACATATTAGCACAGTTTTGGTTGTGTTTTTGGTGCAATTAATACGTTGTTTTCGTTTTTATTTATAGCTTATTCGTTAATCAATTTTTTGTTACAATTTGGAGAACATATGAAATGAAATATAATTTTTTTGCAAGAAAAACGGTAAAAGTGGTAATAGTACAGCGTTTTCCGTCGACACGACATACAAATGTTTACATAATAAATTAATTACAGTCAATTTAATATTTAATATCAGTTTGGGTTACGTATAGTTATTTAAGAATTGATTCAAACTGTGAAAGCTTTTACTTACTAGCCATTTATATACTTAATAAGCAATAATATAAAGAAAAAACTAAGTAACTTGTGTGATTTATATATATATATTTTCTTCACCGTTACAAATATATTATAATATTATTATTATTTTATATTATTATAATAATGGAGAAGTAAATCAAGGTGATTAATAAAAAATGAAATTTATTTATTTATTAGAACATGATTTTCTTTACATAACAGTTTTTGGGACACTCCTTTTAAGTTAAAAGAAACTTATATTAAGAGACCTCGCTATTATATAATTTTATACTTATAGCTAAATTACTATTAAAATATGTTGCAGTTTTTGGTCCTATTTAAAATACCAATCTATCCGGGTTTCGGCAATTTTGAAAACTTGATATACCAGCACTAGAAACAGCTATGGATGCTGTCTTACAAAAACACACATCCAATAAATATAGAGAGAGGACAAAGGCAATATACAAAGCTTCACAAAAAATGTTCTACATGTCTCGTCGGGAGGATCTCATAGCAACGCGACATTCCAAACAGCCGGCGGTATATCTACACGTTAGAGACGAACGTGTCCAACAAAAACTAAATGCAACTATCAATTGAATAGATGACCCTAATCAGAGTATTGACGGCGTCTGAGAAGCAGGTCAACGTACTCTGTACTCTCGGGAATTAGTTTACAATTTAAATACGTATCGACTTATTTGAATACTTGTCGTATTATGGTATTAACTCCAGTTGGTTTTCGAGCGTATTTGAGGAACTTACAAAGTGATAATTAAGATGATGAATGGGTAGCAAATATTCATGATAGTGATACAGTATATAAAGTCAAAACGAGTGCGAGGCCATGCAAGGCCATGAATATTACACATCGTCTCTTGGAAAGAGATAATCGTCTATTTTTGATTTCGTAGAGCGTTATCTATGTCGCACACAACCTATATGACATTTGTCAATCTTGGTTCAAATGCGATAGAGTGCAGTCGCGTCTTGATCAATAATTATATAGAGTTGTTAAAATCCCCCACTTTAAATAATTTAAAGTTTTATAATGACATCTATAGGGAAAAAAGGGAAACCTTTACGTGGCCATTCACGCGAAATTATCTCAATAAGTAATCACTGACTATATACAGTCTAAAAGGGTTTAAACAACAACAACAAATACAAGTTCATAGAGAAAATAGTTTAGCAGCTCTATATAGTTCACGCAGGAATCAAACAAAACAACAATAAAGTACACAGTTCTGAATTCAAATTTTGATAGACAATAAATCTAATGATACATGGGCATATAGGCAAGGCTTTTTTGACTGAATGATTGAAATATAAACCTAGATCTATATCCTAAAACAAACACACTGGTGTTTCTTTTTTTTTTATAGATTTACAATTGCAACTATGATTCATACATACTAAAAATTAATTCTTGATGAGAATAATTTAAACGAGCGAATTGACACACTTGCCTAACTTAATACCTTATTATAAATTATATCTGACACACTTTTATGAAGAGCTGAAAGCGAAAAAAACTTGTATGACTTTTGAATGGTGGTTCTAATTGTATAAAAAATTAAGTATAGTAGAGAGCTAAGATTCAATAGCTTTATTTTAAATAGGGTATTAAAGAAAAACTTCATGCTATTACACATTATCTGACCAAATGTGTATTTTATCTTATACTGGTATGAAATTTGAGATTCTAAAATGATCACTGTAGTGGTTGTAGTTTTCATTAAATTAATTGTTTTGTGTTATTTTACTGTGAAATGAAGAGTAAGTGAGGTGTCGTGGTTTAAAAATAATAAAATTAGATTAACGACTAACTAAAAATAGACTTACGTAGTGATTAAATGCTCCTAGTTGCAAATCTCCACTGAAGTCCACTGGAATTTCGTAATTGCTTTCAACAATGGGAATATAAATACGAATTTCTTTTATGGTAGTATTAACCAAACAAACAGCCATACTATGTATAAGACGTGAGAACTTAGTACTAAGTTCACGCCAAAAAAAATTAATTTTATGTTTGTTACCTCAGTTAAACTTTAATTCTATAATGTTAGTGTACAGACTATACGTATCCTCAAAAAACGAGTCATCATCGTGATGTAACTTACACGTGGCGCCATCTATTGGCAATATTAGTAAAGTTGATCGCTTCTGCATGATATGCTAAAAATTACTAAACAAATCATCATCATCAACAGCCTTTAAATGTCACACTGCAGGGGCTCAGGCCTACTCTACCGCAGAGAATGTATGGGACATAGTCCACCACGCGGGCCCAGTGTGGATTGGTAGACTTCACACACACATTTGAATTTCTTCTCAGGAGTGTGCAGATTTCCTCACGATGTTTTCCTTCACCGAAACGCCAATGGTAATGACTTTTATCATTCGTACATAAATTCCAAATAACAAATAGGATATCATTGGTACGTTCCAGGAACGAACCCAGACCTCGATTAATCGAATGACTATATGTGATGTTGAAAATCAAATCGGTGCACAGCTACGCGTCTAGGATGTTCATTTAAGTCAAATTAAGTCATTTAAGCCAAATGACATACGCGACTGTAGAACTATCGGAACATTTAAAAAAACACCTTCAGGAACACTTTTTATCCCTCATTTAAATAATAGGCAGTTTATATGTATCTATATATTTATTTATCATTTATATATAATGTAAATCGTGTTTTTATTTATTGTTATGCTTTTTTCTATATACATTTTCTTTTTAATTCGATAGTCTAAGTAAAAAGGTAAATATCTCTATAATTTTTTTCGATACGACTAATATTTTTTAGTACAACCAGCCAAAAAGTAATTCTAGTCACGCGGTGCTAAAACGCTCCATATAAATCGGGTGACATTTGTGACGTCAAAACTGTTTTAGAGCGTTAAAATGTATGGAGCTTGTTCGATATTTTGAGTTGTCTTGTAAAATAATATTTTTATGTGTTATATACCCCTATAATAAAATGTTCAAAATGCAATGAGAAAACTAAATCTAATAAGCATTTGACTATAAGAGGAACAAAATTTTTTTTGAAACAAAAAAACAAAAAATTGGAAAATCCATATAAAATATCAAAATTATTACATATTTTTATTTTGGTGGTATTTCTTTTAATGTCCTTTATGCTATAAAATACAATTCAACCCAATCTAATTTGGTTGCATCTTCCCTATAATACATACATACTCTTGAAATACATAACCCTCCTTTTGGCGCAGTCGGGTTAAAAGACAAATGTGACAAAAATGTTGGCATATATCAGGAAGATGCTGAATAGGTGGTAAGCGTAGGCTGAATTGAATCCAATTTACGGCGATGCCAGTTAGTTGACTGGTGACAATGTATGGGATCAAAGATCAATGAATGTTCGATATAATGTTACCATTTGTAAAATTGCTGGTCACAAATTATGTTTACAAACGATTATATGTTTTGGAATTGATTTAAAATCTTAGAATAAATAAATAAATTAATATGGTCAGCTAAGATAAGTACTAGGGTTTCATAGGTTGTGAGGTGTGATCGGGTAGAGGCCTTGCTTTACATTTTCATGAAATTTTCTTCATAATATTAAAGTATTAGTGAAGTGTTCATTTTGTAATTATACGTTGTTTATTATTATTATATTTGTATATAGCCTGTATAAACGTATGTAAATGTTTAAAACCGTATAACATTTAAAAAATTTAAATAAAAATAAAGATTAATTTTAATTATTATTAATGTTAGCAGATATATATAATTTTTACGCACCTGACATAGGTAGTATCACAGAAGACTGTAAGTAGAGTGTATTAGGATCAAAAGTTTTATATAACATCTCCATGTATCTGGCAAATAAATCTTTTTAAAAAGGTTTTATTTTGATACGGTCCGGATGAAATTGAGATTTCCCTGTTTTTAAGCCCCGACGCAAAAAGAGGGGTGCTATAAGTTTGACTCCAATTTCTGTCTGTCTGTGGCATCGTAGCTCTAGAACGGATGGACCGATTTTGATGCGGTTTTTTTACGTGAAAGCAAGTTTCCTTGCGGTGGTTCTTAGCTATATTTGGTAGAAAACCATTCAACAGTTTGAAGAGTATCAGCTGATGTTAGGCGTTTTAGGCATAACATGGTATATTTTTATATTTTCGAATGATTATTTGGATTAAAATATTAAAAAAGTTCATTCATTAATCCTTTAACTGAGTATATTGCTAAAACCAAGCTCGAATTACTTCGAAATAAAAGCTATTTATGTTATTTTTATTAATTAAAGCAATCCACCTCCATAAAATTTTCATACTAAATTTCTGTTGCCATAATCTTTTGAAATATAACAGCTGGATTTTTGTAGTAACTATCTAAAAATAGTACATCAGATTATGGTGTCGCGAAATGAGTATCATTAACATGCAACTTCACAGTGAATCACAATGTTCGTTTTAAACACTTTTTTTCGATTATTGTTCACAGCGCCATGTATGAACCATTGGCTGCGTAACTGCTAACTGTGATGTTGTAAATGAATGATATTCATTACGCGACACTATAATTTCACCTCCTATTTTTAGGTAATTACTTATCAAAGCCAGCTATTCTATTTTAAAAGATTATGGCAACAGAAATGTAGTGTAGCATTACGAGAGGGAGAACGTTAAACAAATTTCATTCAAATGCGATTAATCTTGCGGGTCCTGCATTCAAACACTTTCTGCAATTAGTGAGGTTATCAGACAAAGAGGTGAAATGAACGAAAGTGAACTAGTTCCACTGACTTGATTCTGTTTTATAAGAGACACTCGGAGAAGACAAAGTGTAATGAGGGAACCAAACGACTTTGTGGGTTAATTGTAGGTATAATCAGAAGCTCAATGAATAAGGTGTGAATGTGAACTTGATAATGAAGGCCTTGTTGCTTTGATTCCACTCATTAGTTTGTAAGTAGTAGTTTTTGTTGATGGGCGTGGTGTTAATCTAATCTGATTGTTGCAAAAGGAATCTAAACTAGTGATTACGGCAAGCGAAGAAAGTTGAACTATCGGACAAAAAAGTCTTGGAAGGACGTTGGGATGTATTTTAGCGACTTTGTACTACATGATGGATTTTAGCTTGGCCTTCATCTCAACTGATAGTAAGTAAATGATATAAAAATCAAAATGGCGGCCTGTAGGGGACATAAAGTGCTACCAAATCAAACGAGTTTTTATGAAGACATTCCGATAATGTTACATTTAAATGAAACACATTTTAATTTTTATACTACGGACGACTTCAAAAAAGGAGTAGGTACTCAATTCGAAGCGTATGTTTTTTTCTCGGTATGTGTGTTACGCGATAACTCCGCCAATAGTGAACCAATTTTGATAATTCTTTTCTTGTTTGGTAGAGCATATTTCAGAAATGGTCCCATATAAATTTTACCGAAATTAATTTACGGCTTTTTGAGAAATTTAGCAAAAACAAATTTTTAAGGCAATCGAGGTCGGTTTTTAGTTAATTTAATTATTCAAAGTTACTCAGCGAGCAATGGAACGAGCTATGCTATACGTGATAAGGTCCGGAATGAGGAAATCCGTAGACGAACGAAGGTCACCGACATAGCTCGACGAGTCAGTGAGCTGAAGTGGCAATGGGCAGGCCACAACTCTCGAAGAACCGATAACCGGTGGGGAGTGAAGGTGCTCGAGTGGCGACCACGTACCGGGAAACGTCTACCAGGCCGTCCCCCTACTAGATGGACCGACGACCTGGTTAGAGTCGCAGGGAGTCGCTGGATGCAGGTGGCTCGGGACCAGTCGATGTGGCGTACCATGAGGGAGGCCTATGTCCAGCAGTGGACGTTTCCCGGCTGCTGATGATGATGATGAATTATTCAAATATTACAATAAACAAATAGACACAGTATGTATTGTACAGTATAACATTATTCAAACTGGTCCTAAATCAACATATCCATCCGTCACTTTAATGAGACGTCTGTGACACTAGATTTGACTAAGCTCCCAAATGATGCATAGCCCCAATTCATCACAGCTATCTGTAGCTAGAATCGACTCTTGCGCACCGTTTGAGCTCATTACGTCTACACGATGACCGTTTATGATTGTATCAACATTCATTATAGTTGGTTCGTATGTGTTTATTTGTCTGACTTAATTGTGTCTGTGTGTATCCGCTTAATTTTTAAGCGTCTTCAAAAATGGATGAGGTTATCAATTCGACGGGTATTTTTTGTTACCTCAGAACTTTTGACTGGGTGAACCGATTTGGATGATTCTTTTTTTATTTGGAAGATGGTGCTCTTCGTGTGGTCCCATTTCAATTTGGTCCAGTTCTGACAGCGGCATCCATTTGCCTTATTAAAACTAGACTTTCAGGGCAATTGAAGTCGGTTTCCAGTTCTTCTTGAACGCATTTACTTGTCTTAAAACTATTTGTTATTCCGTGGATCATGACTCCAGTGAAAAAGGGGGATCGGGGGCGGGCGCCAGCTTTTGATCTCACGCGAGGAATTATATCTTCAAAGTCAAATTGTGTAGTAATATTAAAACCACAATAAAACGTCGTGAAATTTGTAACTACAACTTCAACTTACACAAAAGATTGTATAATATTTCACAGTTATCAAATGAAATATAACACAATGTTGTTATTTTAAATTTCTAAGACACGCGCGTTGATGTCTTTTACATACCGATTTGTATATTGTCGCTGTCAGATTACTTCGCCACCCACCATAAAGACAGTGGCGCCCTCATTAGCTCTTTTCTACATTTCTCCGCAATCATACAATAATTTCAAAAACCAAGTCGAACTTTTTGTCGTCATTGGTGGTTTACGGTTTATCGATACATTATGGATTCATGTTTAAATTATGTGTAGTTACTATAAATTGAACCACTTAAAGTGGTCACTTTTAACTGTTTTATCGATAGTAACTGCACACAATCGATATATCAATTCATGATGTATAGATGAAATGTAAACCAGCAATAAATACAATAAGGCCGTTTTGGTTTTTGTAATTATTAAATTGCGGAGAAATGTATCGTAGCATAAAGCGAATGAGTTTTTGTTATACTGAAGATAGATAAACCAACACTTGACCTCAATCTCACCTGATGGTAAGTGACAATGAGGTCGACGATGTTACGTGTTGGTCTAGAAGGTGCCTATTTACTCTTCTTTTGAAGATACCCCAGTTGTAGTTTTAGGGGAACACGGAAACCCGTAGTGTATTCCATATATTTGCTGTACGCATGATAAATGTGGAAGCGAAACGCTTGGTGCGAGCTGTAGGAATATCTACAGTGTACGGGTGAAGGTCTGCCGTTCTTCTCTTTGACCGGTACTTGAACGGGTGTCGTGAGGGAGAGAGAATGTCGCTCTATGGCCTTTTAAAAACAAAAACGTTCACGGCATGTGTTATCAATAAGTGTCTATGGTACACAAGTCAACGGCAACGTTTTGCCAGTGCCATGGCAGTGCTAGTGACAACATTAAAATTCTCTTTGGGTCACATTTCCTATCTGACATCGGTCTAGGAGCATTTAATACATCGGTGGCGGGCGGACGTTTCCCTTGAGCTTGCATAACTACTTACTGAACATAGAGCTTTGGTTGTTTTACTGAAATACCGTCACCACACGCTCTTTCCACTCATACTCAGTCTGACGCAACTTAGTTCCAAATTACTTCACGACAAATTGTATGAAACATGGCAAAGCATCAAAGGCGCTACTAGCCCATTGTTGGCGCCACTGTCCCTACATTATCTATGGTAGAGAATTGATGTTGATTTTAACCCGTTTGAGATTTGGTAGGTTTATTCTCGCTGTATGGAGTCCCGTCTCTTATTACGTAGCATAAGTATATTACATACTCTTTGCTAGTTTAATGATTATTATGTTTGACAGCGTGAAATTTCCCATCATATTTAGCGTCGAATAATCCGAAAGAAAAAGCGCATGAAAACTCGAAAACGCGCGTTTTCCCAGACATAAGACTAATCTAGATCGATTTTTCGCCCGCAAAACCCCCTAAATACCAAATTTCAGCGAAATCGCTGTAGCCGTTTCTGAGATCCGAATTATATATATAGGTATATACAAGAATTGCTCGTTTAAAGGTATAAGATTACCGATAGTTATTAACATCGAAACGGATACTGTATTTCCTCATCCATTTAGACCATAAAACTGCAAGCAAAAGCAATATTACTTATACCAGAGCAAATGAATACAAGTTCATATCAATCATACTACTCGCTCGTAGTTAAGTCTACTTCCCGGCCTTTTCAAAAACTTCATGAATAAAGCATGCCGGCAGTAAGTGCCCACAACATAATGCTACACAATTTCCTCTTATAAAATGGCGCAGACGTTTATGATTCCACCCATTCCACCGTTATTTGAAATATTATCTGGTGCGAGTGGCAACTTCGTTTCGCATTGAATTCCTTACAATAAGCAATATTTTCTTTAACCATCTCCATTGCCCTAATGGCTTTATGCTCGGACTAATATAATCTGTCGGTTTGGTTGGTGGTAGATCATTTTCTATGTCCGCCTGACTAGCTACCAGCATGTTATCTAAGTCTGCCGCGATAATAGCACTGTATTTGTAGTTAAAAGTAATAGAGCCAGCTTATTATTATTAAGGTTGAGGCTTCAAAGTGCTCACGCTTTCCATCACAATGCCTTATCGTCACTTCCCAATAGTTTAGACGAAGGCCAAGTGCAAATTCATCATAAAATAATTTCTTTTGTAACTTGAGTTCACACTTCACAGTAACATAGATTATTACTTAGCTCGCATTTAACATACATACATCATCAGTCGGGAAACGTCCACTGCTGGACATAGGCCTCCCTCATGGTACGACACAGCGACCGGTCCCGAGCCACCTGCATCCAGCGACTCCCTGCGACTCTAACCAGGTCGTCGGTCTATCAAGTAGGGGGACGGCCTGGTAGACGTTTCCTAGTACGTGGTCGCCCCTCGAGAACCTTTACTCCCCACCGGTTATCGGTTCTTCGAGCGATGTGGCCTGTCCATTGCCACTTCAGCTCACTGACTCGTCGAGCTATGTCGTTGACCTTCGTTCGTCTACGGATTTCCTCATTCCGGACCTTATCACGTAGAGAAATTCCGACCATAGCTCGTTCCATTGCTCGCTGAGTGACTTTGAGCTTGTTTATTCGTCCCACAGTAAAGGACCACGTTTCGGTTCCGTATGTCATCACTGGCAACACTGATTAAAGACCTGGTTAGAGTCGCAGGGAGTCGCTGGATGCAGGTGGCTCGGGACCGGTCGATGTGGCGTGCCATGAAGGAGGCCTATGTCCAGCAGTGGACGTTTCCCGGCTGATGATGAATGAATGTACTTAATTTTTCTAATGTCACTTCATGTTGTTCTTTCTACAAGCCATCAATAATAATTTATTTGGCACTTGAGAGAAGAAATTTAACCAATTTATTTTCAGCCATGGCATAAACCCAAAAGCTTTTGGGTTACGTAGCGCCCCATATTAATGTTAAAATAAACACCTACCTATATACAGTCAAATTTTAGAATGTAAGTGTTGAATTAAATATTCATTTACAGTGTTATGACATTTGATTCAGACTGTTATGGTTTCAAGTGTCAGTCATGTTTTCACATAAAAAATAAAAGCTTTTAAAAAACAACCAAGTCCGAGTCATGCGCCGCGTAGTGTAGGGTTCCGTAGTTGATCTGGTTTTATAATAAGTCGTTTTTAATGAAATTAGCACGAAATTTTCTTTTTGACCACTCCAAGTACATTTTATAGTTTGGTCGACAGTTACTCGTTAACCTGTAAAGAAATTTTAATTGTGATAGTTTTCCTTTTAAGTTTATTTTATAAGCTACTACTGTGATTTTTTTCAGATTTTTAAAAGCAATATTTTAGAAGATAGAGAGGGGGAGGCGCTCAACTCGTACCAAAATTATCACTTTAAAGCTGAATATTTCGAAAACTGATACCTGAATCGAATAGCTGTGTTGCTAGACCCTCCATATTTTTAAAAAGACCTATTCAATCGTACCCCATACAATGGGGCAGACGCGAAAAATATATTTCATCTCCATGTTACGTGTATTGGAGCCACCCTTAAATAATTATTTTTTCAAGATTTTATTCTACCACTTTGTTGACGTGATTAATATGTATACCCGTACCAAATTACAGCTTTCTAGTGGCAAGGTTCAGGACGGAGCGAAACTATAAGGGTTCCTTGTTTGACTTCGGAACCCTAAAAACATACAAGCGAAGTGATGTACTTTCTTTTTATTTTTGTGTTATGACTGCACCCCGCTGGGATTCGAACCGACGACCTCCATTCACGAATTCATCCTCTTTAATTAATACAATGTGCCTTTTACCGTTAAGATATTACAGATTTGGTACCTTTAAGACCTGTTCCGAATGTTAAAAATATTATTGGAGATTCAATATAATATGGTGTGTATGCGCAAGGGCTACTAAAAGCATAAAATGTAATTATTTTTTTGGATTTCGTACTAATCGGGTTTGATATCTTAATAAGGTTTCGTTTATTACATTGTTGGAAATCCTTAGTCAAATATGTAACGATTATATCATTTAAAAATTTGGCCTTCATCCTCACCTGATGGTAATTGACGATAAGTCCGATGGTAGGATAGCGTGCTCACCCAGAAGCTTCACCCTAATAAGATGCTGGTACTGCTATTTTTCATACGGGAATACAACAGTGCTGTTACTAAGCACTGTTTCGCAGCAGACTTAGGTAACATGGTGGTAGCTAGCTAGGCAGACATAGGTGCCATACCACTGACCTAGCCGAGTCTCAGATGTGAATAGAACCTACCATCTTCAGATTGTGCGTCCGCTACATCCACTAGACATGCGTAAAACAGTGCTTTTTAACGTAATGTGATATGACATTACATTTCGTATCGCGTAACATTACATTACACCATTACGCATCACATTACTCATGATACGCGTCATGCGTCGCTGTGAGGCTGCCCAACTATCATATTATTTATACATTACTTCCTGGTTAAGGTCGCGAGGAGTCGTTGGATGCAAGTGAATCAGGACCGGTCAATGTGGCATGCCATGAAGGAGGCCTATGTCCAGCAGTGGACGTTTCCTGGCTGATGGTGATGATACTTCTTCTTTCTTCTTCCTAGCCATTCTCTACCAGTTTGGTGTAGGCCTCCTTCAGATTGCGCCATCCATCCCGGTCCCGCGCCACTTCCATCCAGTTGTTCCCCGCAACCTTCCTAACGTCTTCTTTCCAACGCAACTGTGGTCTGCCTCGGGGACGTGATATACATTGATTGGGTGATGATAAATTACTTCACAAATATTTTTTTGTATAAAATAAAATAGTATTACATTCTGTAAATAGTTTCAGTAAATCAAAGCATGTTTACAATTAAAATCAATTACCATGTCTCTAAAGGCGAAATACGAGATATTAAACTTGTAATTAGGAATAGTTTTAAGTTTTTTCTATTTTTTGTAATTTCTATTTTTTTATACCCCGCTCAATGCTACTGTATCTATAAATTACAACTAACAAAACTGAGTATCAGACACATTCCTAATTGGGAATCAAACCCGCAATAACCGGATCGTCAGTCTGGAGACTAGGCCGCGGTAACTTCAATCCTAAACGAACCAGTATCAGTTGAACCGATCATCCTATCCACCAGTTAAATGCAACCATTGTTTATCTGTCGGGTGCGTTGACTCCAACAATCAGCTTGCAACTGGTCAATGATTATACGGTTCAGTTGAATCAAATTACGCTTTCACGGTTTGTAAGTTTTGAACAGGTAATGCTTTGTCGGTGATAGCGGCTCGTTAGTTTTTTAAAGTCTTTTCCTCATTACAATTAAATCATTTATTTGAAGATTGATGATTGAATCAAAGTTGTATTTTGATTGCGACCCAGTCAGCGTGGACTTCCAGAAATTAACTGACGGGATCAGCGTAAGGCAAATTCTTGTCTCGATTTGAAATTGGAGTGATATTTGCTCAGTGAAGTTCATAGAAGAACTAAAGTCACCATGAAGGTAAAAAGATTATCGCCTGCCCTATATGGAGGAAGAATCATATTTATATTGTACTGAAAATGTACCCTAATTACTAACACATATCATTTAAAAAATTTCACTTCGTAAAAGAAAATAGTTTTGCTGCTGCTTGCTTGCATGTAAGTAAAACTTCTGGGGTGAAGATGAAAATGTGGGAGCATTTTTTATTCCACAATAGTGTTCCGGGATGGTGAAATGTAGGCCAAGTGCAAACCCACTGTGCATGAATAAATAATCATTTAGAATGTAATGTAACATTTGCATGCTAGCACAGTTTGTATGTTAATTACAGTAAGCTCCGCGTAATTTAAACTTGGCTTTAAAAGTTTAATTGTTCTAGCGCGTCAGGGTGAACAGATTTTAGCGTCTTTATTGCTTTTGAGATAATTTATTTTAAAACATAGGTGCTAGCTGTTCTACTGTTTCACTTATTTTGTCAAAATCGCTTGTCGCCTCCGCCGCCGCCGTACTTACACCCGTTCTCATTCTCGCGCTAGTAAATGACGGCTCTGAGTGACAGAAAATGACAGAAGCATATGAAAGTGCAATTTAGTACTGCTAGATGTAATTTAACCCTTATTCCACATATGTATACAATACAGTTTTTGCCGGCGACTTCGTCTGTTGACTACAATTACTTGTTCGATCGGGATTATCCTTTACGACATGAAGGATGGACAGACAAATTTCACTTTTGCATGTATAATGTGTGTGCTAGAATTTATAAGGCTTCCCTAACTGGTTGACGTTTAAACGTTTAGGTAAGAACCTTGGAATATTGATCCTTTAAAAAGTTGAATATCGTGGTAAAGCAAAGAATTTCTTTGGTGGTGAATTACTGATCTGCTACATAAGACAGCATTTTTTCTGTCGACTCAATTTTATTTATTTATTTAACAATTTATTGTACACAGAAGGAAAAAAAACACACACACAAAAAACAGAGAAAATATACACAAAAAGAACAGCTTATTTCTATAAGAAACTTACAGCAGTCCTGGGTCAAGAGAGAGATAGTGAAGAGAGGAGGGCAGTCAGGGGTGTACATTTAATATATCTAAATACAATATACGATTACATACGAGTACATACTATATACAAAATCATACATACATACAATAACATCTGAGTTGTCTTTGAAAATAACTTCAAGGAAACCTTTTAGCGAAATAAAACAAAGCTAATGTCATTCATCTCCAGGCTACAAGTGTACTAAAGTTCATCAAGATCGGTTTAGATGTTTGGTCATGAGAAGCCAACAAACAGACAAGCAGTTACATTCTTGAGCTGATATTCTGTTACGTACCCAGACATTTCCAATCATTTCCAAATGCCACACAATCGAGTGCACTCGGGTATATTTGAATCAATTCATTACCCGCACAAAGACCAATTGAAACTTCAACTGGCGATAACAAGGTACGATTCAATGGTCGCACTGAATAAAAAGGTCCTTAACGAGGCACAGATGAATTTGGTTCGGTGATCTTGGAAATACTTCGATTTCAACCGTTTGGTCGCTCAGACGGTCTATACGGTTTTAAATAAGATGCAATAGGATATAGTCAATTCTTTATCAAACAAAAAGGAAATTAACGGTGATATCTTCTGAAATGATCACTTTCAAATCTGGCCTGTACTTGATGCACGTAATAATCAATGCAAAATATAAGTATGATGATTGATTAACACGAAAATTGCATCTCGGGTCATATTTTGCTAGCGCCATCTTTTTGTTTTGGTCAACTGTTGACTATTTTTACCTTATGAATAGTATTTTGATAATAAACTACACCAAATTATTTAAAAATAGAAATCGAAACGCTTTACTGGTAATGAAGTATTAAAAATTAAAATTGTATAATCTCAAGGCCGAGGTACATTAGCAGACCGTTTATTTTGAGTTGTTATTTGCCGTCTACCAACGCCCTTAGTAATTTTGCTAACCATGGTAGCTCAGTTGTGTAGAGCGTGAGTCCTTGAACAATCGAGGTCTGCGTTCGATCCTGGCTCGTACCAGTGAGTTATAATTTGTTATTTGAAATTTATGTATGAATGATAAAACCATTGGCTTTTCGGTGAAGGAAAACATCGTGAGTAAAACTGCATACTCCTGAGAAGAAATTCAAAGGTGTGTGTGAAGTCTACCAATCTGCACAGGGTCTGCGTGGTGGACTATGGCCATACGCTATCTATAGGCCTACTCGCTTGAGCCCCTGCAGTGGGGACGGTTTATAATCATGACCCACATTTTTGTAATTGATCACGCACGCTCATGTATTTTTATTGTCACCGTGTCTAACGTGGACTTCCAGAGCTCGTGTCATGGACCCTGTATAGACACTCATGAACTAAATGAGTTACGTTTGTTTTATAATAGGTACAAATATTGAAACAGATTTAGGTTTTACAAACGAATTGCAATTCAATGTTCTTACTTTGTAGAAACTGGTTCATGAAAAGTAGTTCAATGTAATGTAACCTGACGCTAAAAGCTCTTTGTCTCAATTCTTATCTCATTCAAATTCGAACGTGAAACGCTTTACTTAAACTTGGGGAATTTCTCTCAGCTAAAAAAGGACCAAATCGCATGGAATTAAAAATGCATTTAATGTAACACGGTCACATTAAAATAACAGAAAAGGCCTTCGACCAGGTCAAACACGATCCAACCTCTCTATTCGCATAACAACAGCGATCAGATACCTAGTTCTAGACTAAAATGATTCTAGGTCGACTAGGAAGTCAATTTGAGTTACCATTTTAGATTCTCATCTCGTATCTGTTGCATGTAAAGCAGGGGTCCCGCAAGGCACGCCACTTGGACCGATTCTATTACTCCGATTCTATTGTTTGTCTGGATAACTTAGGAAGGTTATTCATGTAACGGGAAACTTGGATAATGTAACGGGATATATATTTTTTATGGCATCAGTATCATAAGTATCGTATTTGGTACGTTTTGAATCTTTTTTTACAATGAATATACCAAATGTACCAAATCCAAATAGGACGAAAGCTTCCAAACACCAAAAAAATCAAGCATAAATATGAAATAGTACTATTATATTAGTGATGGAATCTTGAAAATTAATTGATTGATAAATAATTATGTTCTTGGTGTCGGAAAAAAGGTCACTTAAAATTCTCAATATCAATATTCCATCAATCAAAACTTTGACTTACATATCGGATATAGCAGGTTTACCCATTTGGTACGATTAGTTGGTGGTAAGACACTTTTCTGTGCTCTCATGTCTAGCTACCACCAGTTATCTTTATCTCCCGCCAAACAGTAATGTTAATAGCACTGCTGTGTTCATATAACTTTAGGGATTTGCGTAAGCACGCTTACATCCTTGCCTTGTGCGTTGAATATAAGATGAATCTTGTATTTGAATTCGGAATTATACGTTAGTAAGAGTATTTAAAAGTCTGCACCTAGCATAAGCACACAAAGCGCTCCCTAAACGGTATAGTAACCAGTGGAAAGTACACTTTACGGTACTGATTTAGCGGTTGGATAAGTTTCTGCATGGATTCAATTGTGGGGTGAGTGACCTGGTCTGTATGCATTGAGCGGTTCTCGAGGCGCCTTCAGATAATACGTTAATCTGTGACGAAAGTTGACGGGTCAATAGTGTCGAAAAGCGTGACTAACTTTATCATGACTAGATCAAAGAGATGTTCTACTGAACACGTATGAAGGTCAGGAACTAGATCAGAGACTTTCATTTTCAATTGTCAATCATACGTGTCTGTGTTTTTGTTGACCTTTTGTGAGTCAGAATTTATTTGTTGGCGTATCACAGCGATAAGTTAGGTATTATGTTTATTTTATGTCTTGAATTATTCATTATTTGTAAGTAATTAAATCTACTGCATCTTTATGTAAGTAAACTCTATAACACTATGGTTATTTAATATTAAAAAAATAAACATTGACAATAAACTTCATAGCAAACAGACTACAAAATAAACGATTAGTAATAAATCAAACGATTTATTGAAATATTACCGTTTCATTACCATCGTTTAAAATTTATCTTGTTCGCCGAATAAATCGCAAAGTATGACACAGCTCTCTCAATAACGTATTTCATGAATACCTGCTCTCTAGCGAGTTACCGACAAATTTAACATAAGTTCATTATGTTAAACTTTAACTTTTTACTTATTTAGTTGAACGTGTCTTGACTGCTAATTACATTAAAGTTTACAATGTTGTTAAACCTAACGGTGTCATATTGGAAACTAAATCCGACAGTTTAAAGCTATTGCCGTCTCTTTCATCGCGGGAGTACCAAACAGAGAGATATGATTATTATATTTATTAGGTTTTTGAACCATGTCTTAATTACCTGAAGTTAAATACGCTCAGTTGTTAAATAATGTCTTTCATTATTTTAATAATTTGTTAAACACTTCCTACAATTTTTATCCGGTGGTATATTTTTAAGTCGGTAATGATTTGGTATGATGATGAAAAATACGTTGGTTGATCGCTACTTACCTGCCTGCGTATCATGAGACGCGTGAGAGCGGTGATATATCTCTTATTTGAACATCAAACGTCTATATATTTGACGTTTGAATATGACAATATGGTATATGTTTAATGCCAATATTTTAATTAATTGTTTTTATTATTCGTTGTAATAGAATTATTGAACCACTTTACAACACAACGACAAACTAGATTTCCATAGGGATTACACAAAATCACTTTTAATCAGTCGATGTCCCTACCAGTCTAGCTACCAGTCTTCTAATATATTTTAATTATCCTTTTCAACTTTTCTAATATAAGTTATATTGTGTCACAAGGATGTCAGTAGTAGTAGTAGTTTAATTCTCCCGAATGGGAAGGCAATGGAACAAAGCCGTACAGCCTACTCTGAATATATCTTTTCTTAAGCTTTCTCAATAAAATGTATAATGTGTACATTTTATCGCTTGTTTTGACGATTATTGACGAGAATTTCAAAGGCCAGCCTTGGTTTCAACATAATTCGAAAGAATACATATGCCGAATGTACTCGACATGGTAAACCCTTCCGATCGCGTCGAAACCCTCGCAAGTTTGCGTAATTGATACTATAACACCGTCCATGACACTTTTTGCACTATATCACACCAGTATAACACAAAAAACACACATAATAGTATTCTTAACGAATTACGAAAAACTGCAATCAACCACCATTATTCGAGTTCGCGCCAAGAATCCTCACTGTTATTGATAAAATAATTACTTACAGCAGTTTAAAAATAGCAACAATGAAAGTTACTTCAGTTCAGCAGGTAGGGCATAACATAATTTCAACTGAGACAGACCACCGCTCGAGTTTACGTCCCGTCCGTAAAAAATTGATTACACCACCGCTCAAACAGTAATTTTACATGCCATTTCATTTTAAATGCCCATACAATCATTTAGTATTTTAATCGCCAAACGTTTAGTAGTAAAGTTTTATTATTCAATTCAGGTATTTTAACTCTCTCTTTGCTACATTTATAAATAAAACTAAATGATTGTAGCAACTGGAAGGACGTAGAGTTTTTATTCACATTTACTAAAATATTGGATTACTTTTAAAATATCATACAAAAACTATTTAAACACAGAGTAAAAATATATATTAAAAGTTATAAAAGCTATAACATATTAAGACAAAATACTGGCTAAAATATGCGACACCCGTTTACATCAAAATATTTTAAATTTCACACGATCAAAGCTAGAATGCCAACAATATTTAACCAAAAAGTTTTCATAGCTACCGCACTGTAAAGATAAAATCTTGTCTGGACAACTACGCGACGGATGCTGAAAAAAATATTAAAAAAGTAGTTTAATGACGGCGCGGGAGAGGTAAAAAAAGTAAAAACAATATGGCGGACAATGAGAGGAAGCCAGGACTATAATAGTTGTAGCAGACCGTGAATTGTTTTGTCGAGAGTTTATTAAAACTGTAACTGCAGTCCAGGATTACCGTTATAAGGGTATTATGAACTTATATCTTGTCTATTTCATTGCTGATTCGTTAGTTATATAAGCTATTAAAAAATTACGAGAGATAATTATCATACCATATATTAGTTCCTTTACGAAAAATTTATTATTTTTTAATTTTTATAAAAAATTTATTAATTTAAAAAATTACGAAAATATTCTATAAATATATTTATTGTACTCCAAATGGAACACTAAAATGAAACATACTTACAATAAGAAACAAAACTGTACAGACAGACAGACCAGCTACAATCTCTCGACATCTTTTGATCCTTACTTAACCTTAAAGATTTCACAGAAACTAAATTTAGATACAGTGTTAAATGGTGTAATATAAATAAGTAGAAACAATATAAGTATTATATATTCTAATCTAAAAGTTTGTCTCTTTAGGGATAAAAGTTAATGCTATTAGAAAAATTACAACATTTTGTAAAATTGGTTCACACTCATCAAAAAAAAATCCCGTGAGATTCACACAAAAATCGTGCAAATGAATTGAGAACCTCCTTCTGTTTATTAGTCAGTTATAAATTACAAAAAGGTCACCGTATTAATTTCACAAATTTTCCTACCTTCAAAGGTCCTATGACTATATTTTGTTGTTGAAGATAATCAACGTTTGACCTCAATGTCACCTCGACGATGTTACGCGTTGATCTAGAAGGTGCCTATTTACTCTTAGCTTGAACTACCTGAGTTATTCTTTCACGGAGCTCGGAAACTAAAAGGTCAGCTATGTATGTATAAACATACTATTGCTTTCTCTCTGTCATATTATCTTTTTAGAGTACCAATTGTGAAAGTAATTTATTAACCAATATTAAAAACCGGCCATGTGCGAATAGGACTCATGCACGAAGGGCTCCGTGCCATCCCTACTATCCCTACTAATATTATAAATGCGAAAGTAACTCTGTCTGTCTGTTACGCTTTCCCGCTTAAACCTCTCAACCGATTTTGATGAAATTTGGCACAGACAATCTTTAGACCCTGAGAAAGGACATAGGCTACTTTTTAATGCGAAAAATAAAGTCCACGTGGGCGAAGCCGCGGGCAGAAGCTAGTTCTCTATAAAAACGTTATATGGGAGCCCCCTAAAATATTTATTTTATTCTGCGTTTTAGTATTTGTTGTTATAGCGGCAACAGAAATACATCGTCTGTGAAAATTTCAAATGTCTAACTATCACGGTTCATGGGATACAGCCTGGTGGCAGACGGACAGCGGAGTCTTAGTAATAGGGTCCCGTTTTTACCCTTCGGGTACGGAACCCTAAAAATTGCGAAACTCGTCCGACCGACGATATTTCTTGAAAGCAAAGAGTGTGTGCAAAATCACAACAATTACATAGGCGAGAACGAAAGGAACGTTATCGCGAAATTACAAGTATAACTGTAACAGCAGGAAAAAACACAAAGCCACAATGAAATACTTTACATTAATACTTTCACTTGTCATTCTCCTCACATGCCGTCATTCGAATTGTGTGACCGCAAACAATGAACAAATCAGACCGTTTTTAACAACAGAAATGACACTAAAGTTTAAAGCAACTCGCAAGCAAACATTTTCAGTGAGGAAGCGCCTTTTTATGGCTACTATAAATAGAGGAAGAGGAAGACCTCAGACCACTTGGTTGACGAATGTCCAAAGGGACATGAAGGAACTGGGTCTGAGGGAAGAGGACGCACAGTGACAGACCACGTGGCGTCGCGTGATTGGAAAAGCCGACCCCGTGTAGTCGGAAAAGGCGAGGCCAAAGTAGAAGAAACAGTTTTCAATGACATATAAAAGACTATAAAAGAATTTTCTATCACAGTAACCAATCAAGTATCCTCAATTCCTTATTTATTAAAGACACATGTTTATTTTGAATTATGTAAGTTAACAGTTATAAAATTAAGAATGCTATGCTAAAATAAAAATCAATGGTGACTACGAGTTCTACAGTGGCGGACACGTACGTACGGCTACAGGTCAAGCTATACATTTCCAGTATAAGCTGAAGTAGCGCCGTGCGGGAGTACATTCAAGGTGAGGTCAGCGTATATTGGAAATATAAAAATGGTAAAATCTAGGAGAGTTGCTGGATGCAAGCGGGACTGCTCGTTGTGTCGCACCATCTCGAAAGGCAATGGTACGTCAAATGTCTTAAATGGACATCTGAAGTGATTTTACGCTAAACTGAGTGACTTATTACAATTGGTATAAAGTTTAGAACCAAAATATTTCCTCAATTCAATTCAATATAACTTTATTGTACACCAATAAAAGCTTAAGTTAAAATTTTTTTTAAAAAATGTACAACAGGCGCTACGCTGACAGCGATCTCTACCAGACAACCTTTGGGTAGAGGAAATAAGTAACAATATTTGGGTGGAGGTGTGACAGATATTGATAGATTATAATTAAATACTTGAATAAACACATATGTATACTCATATAAATATATATAATATTAAATAATAATAATAATAATAATAAATACAGACAAATTAAATACACGTTATTTTATGGATACAATACTACTAGTACATAGGATTACTACATTTCCTCTGTTAGGTTTATCCGGTAATGCTAAATAACTTTGAGTAAATACAACTAATCTACCAAGTCACGTCACTGTCATCTGTGACTAAATAATGTAGACAAGGTAAATCTTTATCGAGAGTCAGACAGTGTAACATCTGTAGTGGTGTACATTAGTTTGTGGTGTAACTTCACTACGTTCGTCCAACATCTAACAAAACAATGATTACCCGGTCACTTGCCTCTTAATAACAGGTGAGCAATTATTGACAATGGCTGATAGGATACATACAGTTAGGAAGGATGGCGAGCAGATTCAGTGTCTATATAAGGTTGGTGCACATTACCAGTATCATCATCAACAGCCTATATACGTCCCCATTGCAGGGGCTCAGGCCTACTCTCCTACAGAGAGTGTATGGGCCATAGTCCATCACGCGGGCCCAGTGCGGATCGACGGACTTCACATGTCTGTTCAAGACATGCAGGTTTCCTCGCGATGTTTTCCTTCACCGTTAGCAATCGGATTATGTACTTGAATTGAAAAACAACTCATAGGTACACGGCTGGATTCGAACCCGGTATCCTCAGATAGAGTGTCCGCGCCTTATCCACTGCGCCACCGACGCTTCTTTATCATTTTTTATTACTTTGATTACCAGGATATGATATAATAATTATATTTATTGTAATAAATGTGGTAAATTTTAGGTGACAATTACGTTATAACTCGTTATAACATTTAGTTTCATTGTTTATTTAGTCCACAAAAAACTTATTTGACATTCTCATATGTAACATAGAATAAGATTAATTATTAATTATTATAACAATTTATAAAATAAAAAGTTAGTAGTTTCTGACATACAATATTATAGGTAATTATAGTGGTGTTCAATTCATGGAGGACTGGACAAGGTCCACGTATTAAATAACGCCATTTGCCATTGAATTGATGAAAGGTCTTTCCGCATTATCTCTTTACACCGTACGATAAATAAATAAATAATCATAGGTTTATGAGTCTAAAAAAATCAAAATTATAATATTAACAGTAATTCGATCAACTAAATTCACAAATAAAACTATCATCTACAAAAATATAGAGCATAGCTCAACCGATCACTAAGCTGCAATAGCAATGGACAGGACACATCACTCGAATAACAGATAACCGATGGCAAGTAAAAGTACTTGAGCGCTGACCACGTACTGGAAAACGTGACCGGGACGTCCCCCTACTAGACGGTCCGACGACTTAGCAAAGGCCAGGCCAGTCTTGCCATAAATTGTATTATAAATGCTATATCACAAAGTAAAAGGCGTGGGCTTAAAATCAGGTCTGCCGGCGGCTTGCCAACGGTAGACCTGAGCCCATCGGCCGTTTTGTTCCGATTAGCTATTAAGATTTACCTATAGATACATATACCACGTAATAAGGAGGAACAAATAAAAGTATTTTGATGTGAAACATCTATAGCCGCACGTAAAACAAATTTCTGGCGTGGCGACGCGTCGCCACGCTATATGATGGTGTATATATACAGAACGAATGAAGTTGTATAAATTGTTTTTATATTTAATGAAAATACATGTTTATTAAATAAACAGTCATCATTTTCTGGAAAAAATCGTAATATTTTATTTTATCATTATGCCATATTTAGTTTATATCGCAATCTGTTCTTTTCAATCATATTACTTTTAAAAAATAATGTTAATGTTTCACTTTGAGAGTGAACTGACTCGTGTTTTATTTGTCATTCTCCGCGTCGGTGAGTAACGAGAATTGAAAGCCCACTTTATTGACACAGACGTGTGCTTCTGTGGTACCACTTTTTATCGGCCGGTGCGGTGGTACTTATCGAGTTTCGCTTTCGTTTGTACTTACTTTTTATAACAGGATGTTGTAAAGCTTCTAAGCGTGCAGCTGGTTTGGGCTTTGAATAGTAAAATACGTTTATTGATGTATCAAAACCTTGGCTTAATTAAATCTAAAAAGACTTCAGACTTTCGAATACATTGTTATAATAATGGTAAAATCGTTGAAATACGAAGCAACCATAAAAACATTTCAATCAACATTTTTATTTATTAAGTTTAAACACACACACACTCAAACTCACCCTACTTGTAAAGCATGTTTTTAAAAAAATGTTAAAAATATTGTAAACAACAAAGAAAAATGTCATCCATAGAGAGAGCCTACACCTGTCGCACAGGCCTTCCCCTATGACAGACTGTATGGCTATACTTTTGTTACACTATTGTTTATCCAATAAATATTTTTGTATTTTGTATTTGTTAAAAAACACGTTCAAAAAGAACTAAGAATACGACTTCCACTGCCCGAAAACTCTACAGCAAAAATACTTGTTATGGTTTTTGTTTTTGTTATGGTATTGGACCAAAAACCACACGGGAAGCACCAGCTTTCAAAAAAAATCATCAAAATTGGTTTACATAGTTAAAAGTTCTGATGTAACACACATTTTAAGGAAATACAGTCATTTTGAGAACCTCCTCCTTTTTTAAGTCGGTTTAAAAGATTGTATACATTGCATATGACTATGCTATCGCTTTATCAAACGTAACCTTCGTCTCATGTGGTGGTTCATCATCAGCTGAGAAATGTCCACTGCTGGACATAGGCCTACCTCATGGTACGCCACATCGACTGGCCCCGAGCCACCTGCATCCAGCGACTCCCTGCGACTCTAGCCAGGTCGTCGGTCCATCTAGTAGGGGGACGGACTGGTAGACGTTCCCCAGTACGTGGTCGCCACTCGAGAACCTTTACTACCCACCGGTTATCGGTTCTTCGCTTCGAACGATGTGGCCTGCCCAGTGCCACTTCAGCTCACTGACTCGTCGAGCTATGTCGGGTACTTCGTTCGTCTACGGATTTCCTCATTCCGGACCGGACGGTGGTGGTTAGTTATGGCCAAAGTATGGAAGCCGTGCGCACCCAGAAGCCTCAATTGAATGAGACTCTGTTCCGTTCATAACGTAACACGATAGCGCCAGTAATACAAAAAAATATTATTATTATATTATTTAAAACACTGCTATTTAGCGGCAGATACATTTGAGAACCGATTTTATAACAAACAAAAAATAACTTTTTTTCGTCAGAAACTGCGAACACCTGAGAAATAACATACTTAGCTCATTAAAATCGCAAAGTAATTATAATTACCGGGAATGTTTCACAAAGGGAAATGCACAGTTATCCCGCATTGTCGTGACAAACCATTCGTGTGTTACCCATAATTTTAACAGACGAAATTCGCCTTGTCCTGTAATTTTATGGAATTGAGGTCATCCTTATTTGCCGTCGGTATTTAAAAAAATATATTTTTGTAACCTGTCCAGGATTGGAGGAGGTTTGTCAAGAGAGAGATACTGTGAAGAAATAACAATAATCATTGCTTTGGTTGCCAGAGGTTGGAGAAAGCTCGTTTAACAATTTAAAAATATTAAATTTGCATATGCCTCCAAAAGACTTGTTGATGTAATCGAACTTTTACCGTACCCTTAAAGTACTAATATAGAGGTACATTTAAAAAAAAGCAGAAGTAAAAATCGGAGAATCTAAATTTCTACCGGGCCCGTGGCGTAGTGGCGTACGAATCCAGGGATTGTTACTTAGTTTGGTTGGTGGTAGGCCATTTTCAATGGGTTTGCACTGTGCCGTCATCTATTCTGATGGTAACTGATAAGGCCGTTAAATGGAAGGCGTACTCACCCAGAATCCCTAAGCTCATGAAGCTGGCTCTGCTACAATTTTTACCGGAACACAGCAGTGCTATTAGCACTGCTATTTGGCGGCAGACTTAGGTAACATTGTAGTGGATAGTCAGATGAACATAGACTTAAATTAGTTTAAAATATTCCTGGCTACTAATTCTATTTTCTTATATCTTATATAATAAATTAAGCAAAGTGTATATTGGTTGGTTATACCCCAAGGTGGTGTTCTCTCTCCTCTTCTATTTTCGATCTTCATAAACACGGTAACTCCGTTGCTTTCCTCTAACTTCCATCTCTATGCTGATGATTTGCAACTTTATCGCCATTTCACTGTTTCTGATTACGTCAACACAATCGCTGAAATAAATGCCGATTTGCTAAGAATTAGTTCCTGGGCCGAATCTCACGGGCTATTAGTTAATCCAAATAAGTCACAAGCCATGATTATCGGGAGTAGATACATGTGCAACTCACTTGACCTATCCCTTGTCCCCCCTGTGCTGTATAACGATACTCCAATTGCTTTCACTCAGACAGCTAAAAATCTAGGTGTCTTCCTTAGCTGCAATCTTTCTTGGGTGGAGCATGTCAATGAGATCAGCAAGAAAATTCACTTTGCTGTTCACTCTCTCAAGCGCTTTCAATGGTTACTACCATTGAAAACTAAGATTTCTCTAGCCCAAACATTATTGCTCCCTATTCTTGACTATGCTGATTCTTGCTTCTTGGACGTCACCGAAGAGGTATTAAACAAACTTGAGCGACTTCAGAATCTTTGCTTACGCTTCATCTTCGGGTTGCGAAAATATGACCACGTGTCAGTTTTTCGCGCTCAGCTCAAGTGGCTCCCTATCCGCCTTCGTAGAAATGCTCATATCCTTTCCCTTCTGTACAATATCCTAAATAACCCTTCTTATCCTAGCTACCTAAGTGAGCGATTTACATACACGCATCCTGTTGACCAACCTTGTCGAGCTCACATTAGGACAATCCTATCCATCCCTTCCCATCACTCCGATTTCTTTTCCTACTCATTCACGGTTCATGCAGCCAGATTGTGGAACTCGTTGCCTCACACTGTACGCGACAGCAAAACTGTTTCCGCCTTTAAGAAAAACGTCAAGGAACATTTTCTATCACTATAAGATTATATATATTTATAGTATGTAAAGTATGTATGTATTATATTGATATATATTAGTTTGTTTTGTATATCGTATTTATGTAATCGTTTATTATATTTATTATATCGTACACGCCTAACTGCCCTCCTTTCTTCAATATTTCTCCTTGACCTAGGACTGCTGTAAGAAATTTCTTTTAGAAATAAGCTGTTCCTTTTGTATATATTTTTTCTGTTTTGTGTTATGTAAATATTTTCTGTGTACAATAAACTGTTTAAATAAAATAAATAAAATAAATTGGTTTTATGAACGTTTTATCGACGACTAAAAACCTTTTGTTGGATAAAGAATACTACAGTGTAAAAGATTTTATACAAGATACATTTTGAGCATCTATAATATTTTATTATTATTTTGACATTGAAATTACTGTTTGACATTTATTTTATATATTTTTTGTAATTTTTATATTTTTTTTTTGTAATCTTGGTACTATGAAATAAATAATCTAATCTATACATAAATGATATTTCTATTAATTAGAGTGTTAATGTTCGAAAGCATGCCTTCAAATAATTCCAACAAAATTAAGGTTGCCGACAAAAACGGTAAAAAAATCAAAGTCATTACTTGACACTACAATGACAGTCCCACTTTTCTTCTACACTTAATGAAACAAACAGTAATCTGCGGATAATGTACTAGGTTCATGACAATGGACAATTTCTGCCTTTTGTGCGGGACTTGTCCCATCAAATACACATTACGGGCCCACCCTAGCTCCTAATCGGCTCAATGGAGCGTAATGAGGCTGGACTACAATGATACTGGCTTTCTGGAAGTGGCTCTGTCGCTTTGCTGACTTAATGCTATAATATATCCGTACTAATATTACAAATGCGAAAGTAAGTTTGTATGTAGAAGAGCGGAAACCTCTACTACAAGCTTCAAAGCTTAAAAGAGATTTTCGGCCTTCACTGATGATCAATTTTTTGGCTATAATAAAAACTATTTTATTTTTATTTTTTTATTAATTTTATGTGTTTTAATTTTGTAAGTCCACGCATACAAAGTCGCGATCAAAAGTACTTAATATTAAAATAATAGCACTTAGCTATGATATGAACTCTGGGAGAAGTCAATATAACTGCCAGGAGCAAAAAAAAACCTAATTTTTGGGCGTATGAGGAAAGAAAGAGATAGTTCTATGCATCATATCTCTGATACGAGTGAAGTAGAACTACATGCTATCAACCTACGTAAAAAACCATAACTTCGTTGGATTTAAAAACCTACGGAATTACATTTCCGTACATTAAACCCAAATTTTAATTACGCTTTAAGTTATAAAGTAGTACTATTTAATACTTATCATCATTATCATTCAATCCAGCCATGCGTTTTGTCTCCATTCCGAGTAGAGATAAGGCAGAACGTGGAATACGTTATTCCATCCTTCAAGTTGATGAGGATAGCTATCTCGTGTTCAATTAACGCCCCATGTTATAAATGTAGTCATTATTTTAAAATTAAAATTCTCTTAGAATGTCTTTTTGAATTCACATAATTTATTACTGCTCAGTCGGAATACGTAGAAACCTTTTAATGACATCCCGTGTCATACGTAGAATTGCATTTGGGGACAACAGAGAGTCATTGATATAAACACCGTATTAACTGGATTTATGTAGCTGGGTAATAAGACTAAAAGAGACACCAAAAAATCCTTGGGGATACCACGAAATCACTTACTAAAAACTTCTAGTGATGTGTCAAAATACTGCCATATATATTTTTAGTGTTTTCATCAAACAAAATCTAGTAAAATGTCAAATAGTGGACACAAGTGGCATACTTGACAATATATAATATTATACCCTTACTGAGCTGACATATTTTGAAAATTAAAAAAAAACATAGTTTTAAAACCAGACAAAATATAACGAATATTTAACGAAAAATACTAGAATTTTTTTACTATTAACAATTAGCATAGAAACAGGGAAATGCTCGTCTAAATTTTATTAATTTCATTTATTTATTCCACAGACAGTTTTTGTGTGAAATAAACGATACATTTAACTTAAAACTATCGAATTTACACAAAATAAATACAAATTATAATTTTAAATTAACAAGTCATACAGAAGTAGGATAAAAAAGGTTTTTTTTTAAATATAAAAGTCATCAAAAGAATTAGAAATTTTGATCCACATCAACGCTACCAATAGTTTATTGCGAATATATATATACGTGCGCAGCCGCGAGTGACTTCGTAGTTTAAATAATTGAAAATAGCAAGTCTCTTCCAGCAAATCTCTATTCAGCATCGTGTTTTATGAAACGTCAACCCGTTATTTTGAAGTCAACGGCTCTCGGATAACGATACTGTAACGGTTACGTTATTAAATGACCTTCACTAATTCGCCAATAGACTATTTGACGCCAGATTGATCGGCGTTGTCGAGTCATTTGCCTTGTTGGTTGGTTGATTGATTTTCGCGCGTTGTTTATTTTTTTATCTGTGGTGAACCGTTGATTCATTTTGTAAGTTTGTATGGTTGAGTGATGGTATGCGTGTCGATCACACGCATACCTGTGATGAGAATCCTTAGTACATTTAACGAGAAATTAATCTAATGGAAGTTAGGCATTGGTTCAAAACACACGCTATGTGTGGTATCTCTGACAGGCTCACGCCATGCCTCGCCGATTCGGAGTCCACTGAGATGGCGTCGTTGCCGCAGAAATAATTTAATCATCAAAATATGGGTATATGATATGGGCTGTGCGCCGCAACCGGCCTGCTTTAAGTTCCCGGTGGAAACAGTTGATTAGAGGTGGCGTGTGCCGAGACGGAATTAAGATTTTGGGCACTGAGACAATTCAGACGGTGATCTGAAGTACTTCAATGTCTCCCCGATTCACTCGTGCAAGTGTCTCAAAACGTCGAACAGTACTAGGCTCGCATAGGTCGTGTGAAAGTATTCGCGAGGCGTATTGTCTGGAGGCGCTACTTTCATCGCTGCAGCCAGCCTTCCGATTCCGGGTCGCGGGTCACGCCCCGGTCGCTGCGAAGCCGCGATGCATCTACGAGTAGCTCTTCTAACTTTTGATAGCCTGGTACTTTAGTCGCGGAAAATATGGTTATGATTTTTTTCAACAATGTCATGATATCAAAATTGTTGACCAAAACAGCATCAGGAAATGCAGAAACAAAAATAAAATAAAAACGAAAATTGACAAAAATGTTAACACTCAAGTTACTTGAAAGAAATGCTGTAATTGAATTGTCAGAAATATTTCAAGAGATGTAAAAGTCAGGTTATTGGAAGTACTAATGGAGCTGATGATAATGGCTGTACCACCAAGTAATCAATCTCTGTTTTAACCCACCTGTCATCAGTTAAATATAGTTTGTCAATCTTCACTCAGTAATTTCGTTTTTGACAACTTGATAAGTACGTTCAAAGATAAAAATGTTGGTGTGCTTGTATTTCTTTAGCTTTCGAGTTTTCGTCAAAGAAGAAATGTTACCAATTGCATCAAATTGAACCTAAGAAACTTTACCCGTTCCTTTAGCAAGTCGTGTCGTCTAAAAAGGTCACAGAAAGCTGTTAAAGTGTGCCGAGAGATTCACGAACCGTGATTGAGCTTACTGTCAGTCAGTGCTCATTTTGACAGATCGACAATTACATTTCGGATGTGCGAAATTTGAAAAGGCACTCTTTGCGAAATTAAGCTCTTTGATTGACAAGTAAAATGGCGGAGCGAAGAAATGTGCTTTCATTGTGGTACGCCTTTCATATCTTCCTAGTTGATTTGGGTGGTTCAAAATGACATGCTAGTTCAACTTCTTTGTGGAATTTGGAGATTATTTAATTCCGGTGGAACACTGGCATGAATCCCATCAGTGGTCTGCGTAAAAAACTGCGTCAGTCAATTAATCAGCACAAAGACAATACCTACTTGTGTATACATTTGTATATTGCAATATGAGTAACGATAATCGAAAGAATCGATTTTTGCAATATGCCTAGGACAATTGCAATGTGTCTGGACAATAGGAGTGTGTCTTAAAAAGATTTCCGTAAACATATAGGCTATACATATGGGGAGTAAGAGTTCTCGAGTGGTGACCACGTACCGGGAAACGTCTGTCGGACCTCCCCATACGATGTCCGGGAGTCGCTGGATGCAGGTAGCCTATGTCCAGCAGCGGACCGTTTCAAAAATCAAAAGTTTGTCTCATCAAAGCTAATCTTATAGTCGATTTATATTATTATCCTCTTTATTTTATAGTTTTTTATGTACTGTGTAAACAAATCAGAGCAGTAATTAGCCGAATTTTAGCGTTGATCCTGTAAAAATAGCCTGGATGTAGACGACAATATTTCTTAGATATATTTCAATTAAATAATCCATTCCGTTTGTCTTCTGTCGTCTGAAAAAATAATCAAAATTATCCGGTCCATTGCAACTGTCCTAGCATTTTTGAAATAAAAACGTTCTTAGATTATTCTGCGACATTTTGCTTGACTTGACTCTGATAACTTTGAGCTTGTTTATTCGGCCCACGGTAAAGCACCACACTTTGGTTCCGTCATCACTGGCAACACGCACTGATTAAGTCTGTTTTGTCTTTAGAAGCTGAGGTATTTCGGACGAGAAGATATCTGCTGCCGTAACTTTCCCAACGCTGCCCACCGTATATGTTCAGCTGATGAGACATGTATCTCTGTCTTTTTCGTACATTTGAAAGTAATTGCCCTTTTTGGTAATAAATATCTCTCTCGAGTGAATGCTGCGGTCCAACTGCATGTCTAAGTTAAATGAAAGCCCCGTGCATTCAAAGTGTGCCAGTGAAAACTGTCAGCCTGTAAACCGGACAATGCATCGTTGTTCTAACAGCGCAATTACCTTTAATAAGACGAAAGCTAACCTGTAGTGAAAGGAACCTCCAGCTATTAGCATACGGTTTATATGCTGCCGGACAAATCCTAAATGGCTTGATAAATGGTAGCGTGATGATAGTAATCATTCGTTTAACGCAATAGGGATGATGACTAAAAAACTTTTGTTCCCTCATTCGAGAGACCGCGTGAAAAGATACATAGCCTTGTTAAAGATTTTTCGATATGGCTGATAGTTTTCCTAATATAACCCATCGAATAGTGATTCTAGTCACGCGGTGCAAAAACGCTCCATACAAATCGGTATCTAGGAGTGACGTCACGTCTTCGCATTGAAGTAGATAATGTATGAAACTTTTTGAGTTCTCTCGTAAAATAAAGTTTTTATAAGACTCTTACTAAAAAATCTTCAACATGTAATTACAAAGCAAAATGTAAAATAAAAAATTTAAATCGAGCAAGTTTTTTTAAATTTTTGCGGCCTTTATAAGCTGTAAAAGTCAATAAAAATTTAAATAATATTAGATATTTTAAATTTTATAGGAGTTTTGTAATTCCCTTTATGGTTTAACATACAATTTAACCCAAATATGATTTGTATAAAAGAGACAACTAAAATCAAAGGTGTTTTAACAACATGTTACTACGCTCCGCTTCGCTATAGATTTAATCCAATTTGGCATAAACCTGCGTCTGTGTGTCCATCCAGCTTTCGTACACGTAATCCGTCGAAAGAAAAAAGAAGACTGCAACATTTTCATAAGTAAGTCGAATTCTACTGCGTTCACACAATCTGTCAAAAACCGAACGAAAAACAATTCAGGTAAAATGACGTTTAACATCGCTTTTCTAATTTTTTTCTTTTCGTATTTCTAAATCTATGAAATACATTAAATGGGCAAACACGATGGCATAAAGTTAAGTGACTTCCTCTTTGTCCAACAAGTTAATACAATCAAAAATTTTAAAATACCTTCGCAATAACCATGTTATGCCCCCTACGCCTAACATCAGCTGATACTCTTCAAACGGCTGAATCGATTTTTACCAAATATAGCTAAGAACCACCGCAAGGAAGCTTGATTGTACATAAAAAACCGCATTAAAGTTCCGTCCATCCGTTCAAGTGCTACGATGCCACAGACAGACAGACATTGGCGTCAAACTTATAACACGACTATTTTTGCGTAGGGGGTTAAAGAAACAATGCTGGAAAAATTTCAATAATGCAATTTTTTTTTTTAATTTTGTCCGTTAAGAAATCCTACTTACAACGTACTGGTAAGAAATAAAGTGTTGTTCTTAACTAAAATATGCAGCTGATCCAGTGCTGATGTTGAAACCAACAATAAACTTTAAGAAACAGGTTCCAGTTACAGTTAAATATCGGATTGAACCCGGCACAGTGACACACTGAGGACGGCGGTGCAGTTGTTAAACAGGGAGGCATTCAGGCTCGGGGTTACCGATAATTCAAAAGAACGAAAAACGCGCAAACTATCAAACAAAAATACAGTCGACGTTTTAGTTGCAAAATGTAGTAATGTAAAACGCTGGCAATATTAATTTGGTTGAAACTGTAGACACTATCGAATGTTGTTTAGTGTTTTGTAAGTTACGGAGGTATCTCAGGCACATCAACAGGCATACCTCCTCGTCCGCTGAAGTGTTAGAAATTTGTTAACAAATAACTATGTGAAAAGAATAACAATAAATCTGGGTTTTAGTGGATGGAAATTCCACATAACCTGGCTACTCTCCTAAGGAGTCAAGTAGCTTTAAAAGATTTTACCTTGATTTTACCCCCGAAAAAAAGGTAAAATGTACAAGTTCAGGTTTATAATCAAACAATTTAAATTGGAACAGTAATAAGTTGAAAAGTATTTTGATAGATATCCAATGTAAGAATAAAATTATTTTAAAACAAAAACAAAAACCGACTTCAAAACTATACACATAAGTTACAACTAAAAAGTGAAAAATAATATTTTAATTACTTTGAACATTAAAGGCCAATCAACAAAATTACTAATACTTATATATACCTATTTATAATTCATATTCAGCTATTTTTGGGGTCCTCCTTTTCTGAAGTCGGTTGAAAAGGGAGCTTCAATGAGTAGAAAAAGTGCTTTAGTATTATTTTTTTTCAGATGAATTTGTAAATTATTTTTGGGAGTTCTTATTTTTCGTCTATCCACGCATTAAGTTGTCGCCTTGAATGCGAAATCTTTCTGCATACATAAGATTAATATAATAGGGATGAAGGCTACCATTTATGAGTCTGTCCTAAATTTATAAACTATGACACATTGCGCTATAAAAAGTGATTAAAATGCAAACAAATTGTTTTGCTGCCTACCAGACACTGTGAAATCTGCTAAGTTAAGAGTCTTGGGGGACCGAAGGCTTGTGAGCTCCACCTAAGTCCAAGTAAGTTTTTGTGGCAACACACGTTTATTGTTCCAGTACTGAGATTATCTTGTGAGAATGAGCAATGAAAGTACGATTATGTGACACTTTGACGATATTTTTCTGGTTTTGTCGCGAAAAAAAGAGTTTGAAGTTGTTTTCGAGGACGACGACAGTTCTTGTTTTTCATGCTTCTCTTTGAACTTTGAATTGATGTGTGAAAAATGAAAGCTTGAATGGTTGTATCAAATCAAAATTGTTTTATTTCATTGCACAAAGTTGTTTACAGAAACAAGGTTGAGACCCTCTTGTAAGTATGAAAATACCTGTAACAGAGGGTCCCACTCTTCCATAACAAAAATAAATTTATATTTAAGGAAATATTTGCTTAGGCTAACATGCTAATACTTATTTTATATTATAACAATAATTGTTATAAAAATAAATATAATAAAGGAAAAGTAATTTAATTTATGTAGGGATTAAGGGAAATAATTTAAGATAGGGATAGAGAAAGGGAGCGTGGGCGTGTGTGTAAGTAGCTCAGTCATGGTTTATAATAATATTATTGTTAAGCTAGCTTATTTTATAAATTATGAGTAAAATGTATGAGTACAGAGTGAAGGTTTCGTGTGTTAAGACTACCCCATTTCGTCTTGCGGGTGTCGTGAAAGGCGACTAAGAGAAAATTTTACGAGATTTGCAGCATTGTCTACGCATATTAAGTTAGTTTATGTTTTTATTGTTAGATTTGATATTTGGGATTTTTTGGGTAGTGACGATAAGGCCGTTGGAATGTAAGCATGCTTACAATGAGGTGTTGTCTCTACCAAACAACATAATTTATTTTAACTATAAGAATGTTCTCTTCGATCCACAAGTCGAATAATCTCATGAATTTTAATAACCTAAGGAATTAACATACAAAGGAACTCGGTTTTAATTCGAATCTGGGATTTTTATGTTCCAAATTCAAAATTAATGTCTCATTGTAAGATTTAGGGGTTCAATTCAGTTTATAGAATTAATCTAAATTTATTTGTATATGATTTGAATTTTATGATTAGTTTAGTGGGATTCGACATTTTAGTGAAGGATAAGAATTTTTTAATTTTATTTAAAAAGTCGTATTTTTAACCGACTTCTAAAAAGGAGGAGGTTATCAATTCGAAGGATATGTTTTTTAAATGTTTGTTACCTCAGAACTTTTGAGTGGATGAACCGATTTGAATGAAAGAAAGAAAATAAATAAAAATAAATTTATTGCTTGATTAGAAGAAAGAACACAGATTTTTAAACTAAATACTACTAATAATACTAAAATAATAAAAGTAATACTAAATTCATATTTTCCTATCTCAGCTTATGCTGCAACCAGAGTGATTAATTTTATTATTCTTTGAAAGGTGGTGCTTCCCGTGTGGTGCCATTTCAATTTGAAAACGATATAAATCTTAAATTTGCCTCACTAAAAGTAGACTTTTAGGGCAATTGAAGTCGGTTTCCAGTTCTTTTTGAACGCATTTACTGGTTATCTTTACAGTTTTTGGCCTGTTTTTGAAAACCCAAAAATCTTGTTATTGTGTTTTATTTTATTATATTTTTAGTTTTGGCTAGGTTGGTACGTATATGAAATTATATTATGAATTTTTTTCTTGCGCACTTGGACATCTCAACTGATGGGGAATCCATCTATATAAACCACGCTGCAAGTGGTTTAGAGGTGGAATATTTTCTTAGAATTAAATGTTATCCACCCTTTAAACTATGAGCCTGTTGAAAACAAAAATCATTATCAAAATCGGTACGCAAAAAAGCCGAATTTTAGCCCCGTTCCTTTTGTTTTTGAAGTTCGTTGAAAATATCCATAAATAATGTGTTTTTGTTATTGTTTCAGATCTCTAACACGATGGACGACTGACCACGGCACAAAGTGTTTTGAACTGTTAAACCGAAGACTGTTTTAGTGACGTAACAAATAAGTAAAGTGATTCCAAAATGGAGATCGGTACGAGATTTCTGGTCACAGCTGTTTTATTAATAATTGGTAAGTTTTTTTTCGTAATTTTATTACTTTTCACCGTTCCGTAGGCAACAGCAACCCAACAGGATTCTTTACTATAGCTCAATTGTATATACTCAACAAAATAATTAAATTAAAAGCATGGTTGTTGGGTACCTTTAATGAGAAAATAATAGATAGATAAATATGGTATTAAAATATTTAGTAAGCAAAAGAATATACATGTAAAATGAGTAATATATAGAGCGCCTATCGCCAACAAACTGTTCCACAGTTTGGCGATTAATATGTATAAAAAAATGTATTCTTTTATAGAAATAAACGTAAAAAAACTTTCCATCCGTCAGTCGCCACAGGTATGACTTTGAACCTTTTGACCCCTACATAGTTGACATTCCACCATTACGCATAAATAAAGGTAGGACATTTTTATCCACCTGGGTAGCTACAATGTTATCTAAGTCTGCCGCCAAACCGCGCTGCTGTGTTCCGGTATGAAAGGTAGCAGAGCCCGCGCCTCATTAGGTTGAGGCTTCTAGGGTCACTTACCGCCAGGCGAGATGAAGGCCAAGTGTGTAAATACATTAAAAAGTTAACTATTTCACATTTTCTTCAATTTTTCGATTTTTTCCCCAAACTACTTCAAAAAAAAAGTAAAAAGTGTTTATTTCTTAAATAACTTTTACATAGTTTTGCAGGGGCCTTCCAGAAAGTAGTCTTTCGACACTTGTGTTGGAAGTGCACCGCGTCTTCCAGACGGATTTACACAGTATTATTTAAGTAAAAGACTTATTATTATATTAGTGAAAATTAACCTGTTTTGAATGTTATGGTTTTCTTTTAATCTTCGAAGTTTAAATAAATATATAAAATCATTTTATTATCAGATGTCAGTCAAGAATCCATATAATTGTTAGTACTGCTTATAACTATGTTAGTAAGTATATGTCACAACTGAGTTAGTCATACTGTTTACATGTCGCATAATGGGACAGTTAAATTTACAGGCTATGGTGTTCAGGATGCGATTGGAGCTGGCGCGCACTCGACTTGATAAAGACGCGTACTTTACTGCGCATTTAATATTATTTTCTTGAAAAAAAAAAATGCGGTCAATTTTTTCTCATTATACCAATAACCTTCCTTATTTAAAACGTCACTATCTTAATCGGATCTCTAATGATACTCATCGTGTAGATCAATGATCCATAGATCGTCAATGATGTATAGATCATCGGTGATCGATGACGCGTGCGCGAGCCCAGTCAGCTGTCAATAACCGTTAACGTGACACTCTCGCGTGATGGATTAGTGATGAATAAACATATTCTAGTAAATAACATTTAGTTAGTTTAACTGCACAAGGATACTGTTGGACATGAGCTTCCTTTATGTATCGCCACGACAAATATAACACTCTTTTGAAGACATCACAGATATTTATTACGTATTACCCATGGTAATATATTTGACAAGTTTAGGGAAAAATCGAAAAAAAAAATATTCATCATCAGCCAGGAAATGTCCACTGCTGGACATAGTCCTACTTCATGGTACGCCACATAAACCGGTACCGAGCCACCTGCATTCAGCGACTACTCGCAACATTAACCAGGTCCTGGTATTAATATAGAGGTACAACTGCAATTCCACCTAAATCTATTTTTTAATAGTCAAACCAAGATGTTTATCATTTTAGGGGGTTGCGTTGACGTAACAGCCTAGTAACGCCGCAGCTCCTACGTTATATCTTTTCCTATATATTTTACATAAACTCTTCATGTTTTATCATCAACAGCCTATACATTTCCCTACTGCAGGGGCTCAGGCCTACTCTCCTACATAGAGTGTCTTGGCACGTGTCTATTCATCACGTTACTCTTCTAGTTTCTTTGATCTTTATAAGTCTGTCTCTTTCTCTCACCCTTACATGCACATCTTAGCTTCTTACTCTTTTTGTTCAGCTGATTCACTCCATCTTCCTACAGCATCGCGCCTCCAAATCCTCCTTATCTCTGGTTCAAGTCTCGCTACCATACAAAGCATTCAATTCCAGTTCTTTATGTGCTCCGCTAGTAATGATAATTCATCATCATCATTCTGGAAACGTCCACTGCTGGACATAGGCCTCCTCCATGGTATGTCACAGTGACTGGACCCGAGCCACCTGCATCCAGCGACTCTCCGCGGCCTAGGTCGTCATCTATTAGGGGACGGCCCGGTACACAATTACCGGTACGTGGTCACCACTAGAGAACCTTTACTCCATTATAAGTTATCCGTTCCAGCGATGTGACCTGCCCATTGATATTTCAGCTCACTGACTCGTCGAAATATGTCAGTGTCATTAGTTCGTCTACAATTTTCCTCATTGCGGATTTTATAGCAAAGAAACTCCGAGCATAGCTCTTTCCATAGCTCGCTGAGTGAGTTTGTTTTCCGGCCTCAATAATTTCTCAGACAATAGCTAGTATTAATTTTGAATAGAACTAACAAGGACGAGGCGAGCGCCGGCGCCTGATGTATACCTAACCTCCCAGGTCGGCATAGCAACACGTTTCTCTGTGTTACACTGAGCTTGATTTTTTGCGAGCGAATAAAACTTAGCGGTAAATATACTCTGTACAGGATGATACCATTCTTACATGGCTAGTGATTTTAAATATCAAAGCCGTAAGCCGTGGTTGCTCAGTTGCGTAGAGCGTCAGTCCTTGTACAGTCGAGGTCTGCGTTCGATCCTGGCTCGTACCAATAAGTTCCAATTTGTTATTCGGAATTTATGTACGAATGATAAAAATCATTACCATTTATGTGAAGGAAAACATCGTGAGGAAACCTGCACACCCCTGAGAAGAAATTGAAAGGTGTGTGTGAAGTCTACCAATCCGCACTGGTCCCGCGTGGTGTACTATGTCCCATACACTCTCTGTAGGAGAGTAGGCCTGAGCCCCGGCAGTGGGGACATATATAGGTTGTTGATGATGATTATTATTACTGTTATTTGTCCATCCGTCAGTCCGTCACAGGGCTGTATCTTTTGAAATGTACCAGATGATTCCTTCCCTACTTCGTTGATATTCCTCCAGATCGCACGAAGCGTTTCGCTTCTGCTTTTATTACGCGTACTGCTAAGGAGTGGAATGCCCTGCTAGCTTCTGTGTTTCCCGAGCGTTACAACCTGGTTATCTTCAAGGAGAGAGTGAATGAATAGACTATTTTTATGCATCCGTGAACCATTATAGACCCCATCGTCGCTTCACATCAGATGAGATTGTGGTCAAACGGAAACCTATCTACCATAAATCATCATCACTGCAGGGCTTCAGGCCTACTCTCCTATAGAGAGTGTATGGGCCATAGTCCACCACGCGGGTCCAGTGCGGATTGGCGGACTTCACATGCCTGTTCAAGACATGCAGGTTTCCTCGCGATGTTTCCCTTCACCGTTCAGCAATCGGATAATGTACTTGAATTGAAAAACAACTACACGTACACGGCTGGATTCGAACCCGGTATCCTCAGATTGAGAGCCCACGCCTTATCCATTGCGCCACCGACGCTTTTGTCGATAACATAAATACTTTTATCTAATTATTACGAGTATGGATTTATTATTATCTGAAATAATGTGTTAAAACACATCAACTCAATAACACCCTGTATAAGTTAACTATACGCGCGTTACATAGGTAATCGTGAACTCACAATGTAGTCAACTTGTGTATCGTCCTCTTAACGCCAGCGTACAGTGTAGAGTTGCCATTACAATCAGATATTTTTAGACCTTTTAATTTTAATACAAAGAAATTATTAACAGTTTTGTTTGTATGTGGCAATGTAGCTTTCAAGTCGACATAATTATTCAAATGCCTTTTCATAACAAGAGTGGTTTGCTGAACTAATTTTTTGTTTCAATTTTCTTAAAAATATGCTTACTTTATACGTTACTTATCTTTTTATATTAAGTATCAGTAACCGGTCGTTCCTACATTTCAGCTTGTCTTTCGACATAGGACTCCTCTAAAGATTTCCACTCTATTCTATCTTTCGCTATGCGGGTCCATGTTGGACCCGCCACTTGTCTGATGTCGTCCTCGCATCTTCTAGTCTGTCTGCCTCTTTTTCTTTTGCTATCTCGTGGTTGCCATTCAGTTATTAGTCTTGTCCATTTCTCTTGCTTCTCTCTCATCATATGCCCGGCCCATCTCCACTTTAAGCACCTGTTTTAGAACCAAGAAATTTAATTAAAATTCGCTAAATTGGAATTCCTTCGTTGTCTAAATAAACCCTACACTCTTGGACTAATAATCCTGAGATCCCAGGTTCGATTACCACGGCGGTACCTATCGGTACTTTTCTATGTCCAATCTATCCATCTATCACCTATCTGCTGCTGTGGCTATCTGCCACCATGTTTCCTAAATCTACCGCCAAATAGCAGTGTTAATAGCACTGTTGTGGTCCAGCACGAAAGGTAACAGAGCCATCGCCTCATTAAATTGAGGCTGCTAGGTGCGCATGCTTACCATCAACGGCCTTATCGTCACTTACCATCAGGTGAGATACGCAAGTGCAAACCCATCGTACATTTAAATATTACTACGTTTATCCAACTGCTACCGGCTGAACCTAGTTTTAGCCGGCTAGAGCTAGAACCTCATCCTGCGTAAAGCAATTTATAGTCCTAGAATTTTGTTTAACGGCCTCCCAACCAAGCTACAATTGGCGGAAGCACAATCGTGTTTCCACTAAGCTCAGTCGCTGAGAAGATATAAAATTATATGTACAGGAAACAAGACTTAACCGGCGTCGTTTATGCACTGCTATATCCCGTTTACTGCACATTAATTGATGTCGCCGGTGTAGACGAGCGAATACGTTTGAAAGAAGTTTTCACGGCGTATTTGGTATGAGTTTGAGTTTTTAGGATTTAGGTTCCGTACCTAAAAAAAACACCTTATAGGATCATTTTGCTTTCCGTGTGTCTGTATGTCTGTCAATACCATGTTTCTCAGGAACGTGTAAAGGTATGAAGTTGAAATTATTTGGTAATACTCCAGTCTGCCGCCTCTTAGACCTGTGAAAAAATCGAACTAATAGCTCAATGGAATAAGAATATACGGCTGTTAAGACCTTAGACCATTTCCTTAAAGAATGCAGGTAAACAAAAATCCATAGGGTACTTACCGTTGCCCTAGAATGCTGAACTTTTGCAAGAAGCAAGGTCTTACAGCACAACCATAGAAATAAATCTGGAAACCAGGATTTTAAAACTATAACACATTAAAAATAGCTTTTATATGAAGACAAACTTAACTTTGCAGTTGAAAGTCATATTTCGAGTATGAAATTTAGCTGCAAAGAAAAGTTTGGTTTTCAATTAGAATTACATTTTCGGTAAAGTATTGTTTATTAGGATTTTCAGTATGTTAATTATTCAAATTCTGTACGAGATCGTCGGTGCGCGAGTCCAATTCGTCAATACTTGTTGCCACGGGCGGTCTACTGGATAAGTTAATAATTACATATGTATAACTTACAAATAAGGATATGATAAATATACTTTTCAGAATACAGCTGAAAATCTTTCTGTGCACCTTTTTGCAACACAAATCCTCCTTCAGCAGCAGGTTTTTATAGACCAATGAGTTTATTAAATGAATAACATGAATAACCGTATTACTAGAGCGGCGCCAACTTTAACAACATGACTAACTTTTAAATGATTGCAGTCTCTATAGTAACTTTTTATGACTTAGTTTTTACGTCTTTATGCTTTGTCGTTAAATTGGTTTTGTTTTGCATATGCTATTTATTTCTGTGTTCGGATATATTCAGGATCTACAGTTTTCTTCCAGTTATGGGAAATATGAGCACGGTTTTGTATTGTTTTGTATTTTATTTATAAAACAGTACACTATGTTTAAAATGAAATACTAAAACTTTAACACAAATAAAAACATGTACCAAAAATGGTCAAGTGCGAGTCGGACTCGCACACCGAGGGTTCCGTACAGATTATGAATAATTAACACACTGAAAATCATAATTGATACGGTAATATGGGCACAACAATGCTCTTCCGAAAATGAAATTATCATCGAAATACCAACTTAAGTATACAGCTAAATTACACACCCGATGTCGACGTGGCTTACCATGAAGAAAGCCTATGTCCAGAAGTGGACGTTTTCTGGCTGATGATGATATGACTAGCGAACCGTGTCTGTAACAGAGCAAGTCAGAACGTGCTGAGGTATTTAAATTTCTGTGGCAACACTAGCCAAATTGTACGACCAGATTTTGATTATCAGGAGTAAGCAATAAGTAAAGTCGATGCCAAAATTTCACGGATTACATTGATATTGCATCGGACGGGAATGTTGCCACAGTTCACCCAGTGTTGCCTGATAGGTAAGGTATACGAATTAATTCATTAAGTCTATTTAAATTACCCAACAAAGCAATGGCAGCTCAGTTGGGTAGAGCGTCAGTCCTTGAACAATCGAGGTCTGGGTTAGTTGGAGGGTCAGAAATGGATAGAAGCTACCTGTATCTTTTAAATTCTGAATTTCACGCGTACGAAGTCGCCGTCGTATTCACTTTGTCATGATGGCAATAAAGCAACTAGCATTATATTAGATGCGGATTCACAAGCCACACAAACAGTATAAATTAAAAACTTCACTTTTACTACTTCAAAACTGGTAGCCAGCAATTAAATACATAACACACACCCGACCGATTAGAAATGGAATTAAATATAATAGCCCTAAGATTAAATTAATAAAAGAATATTCTTAGTCGTAAACGGCTAAATTATATAGTTTGTAGGGTTCCGTTAGACACAACTACGTATGCAACAACATCTTACTGTGATCACAAATCAATGAAAATGCTATCACAAATTTCCTCATTTAAAGTTTACCGCGGTATCATCAGCTCTATATTACCGATTCTTTAGAATAGAATAGAAAAAAGATTTATTTTAAAATTACAAATTTTGGCTAAATCGAATGGCCTAAAACTAATACACACACTCAAAATAATAATAATAAAGAAGAACAACTTAAAATTTAACATAGAAACATTTTAAACAAAATTTCTAACTTTAGCGGGTCACTTTCCTGCGGGGAGAGATGAGGTGCCGCTGATCGGTGGGAGGCGGTGAACCTCCGTTCGTAAACCTTTATTAATTCTGTGATGTTGGTGTCCCTACAGCATGCAGCAACAGTGCTAGCTATCAGCAGAGCTGTAGAACGTTTTTAGAAACGTAATATGTATTCTTTGAGATACGGAACCCGGCAGATATGGAGAAACGCGACGCTTGTCCACACAATTGCGATATTATGGCCACCTACGTTGAAATGAAAGCGAAAACCGATTTTAAGATCATCATAAATACAATCATTTATCAACGATTATGATTTTATTTTTATTGATTCGTTCGATGTCTGTATTAGTTTTCACTTTCTGATTGATTTTTTAAATTACGAATTTGTTAAAATTTGAAATAAAATGATTTGATTTCACAGACTTACTGTGATTATTATATTGAGACTTCATCTGAGTGTAATTAAAATAGATAAAAATTTGTAAAATGTATTTTCAATATGCCAATAATTATTAAAACTAATTTAATGAAGAAGAAAAAACACGCGTTTCTCGTAAGATATAGAAATCCAGATCGAGCAAAAAAGACTAAAAAATAATCAAATATGGTCACCATTTTTATAAACAGAAATGGTTCGTAAATAATTTATTCGTAGAGTTGATATTTTAAGCAAACACTTTAAAATTTGAAACGCTTGTCAACTATAAATCATAACCAAAATATCTCTAGTTGTTTGATTTAAACTCTTTTAAATTGCTTTTAAAAACAAGTAAAACAAGTTGGTTAATCCGTCGGAAATTAAAAATTAAACGATTAAATCAATTAAAAATCCGTCTCTTTTTCCCATGCTACCAGGAGAGCATAAAAGAGTAAGATAGCCAGCACTCAAAGTACCGTAAGCCCCACTTTTAGTCGACGATTCTTGGTAGAGACAATTTACCAATACCAGGAAAGCAGCACACCAAGGAGGTCTCTGTAAAGTGCATTTAATGCTGGAGTCATGAACAAAAACAAAGGCTTCGGCACCCTTTGTAACGGTAACATCATCCAACACAGAAATTCAAGCTTAAATTTTAGCTCATTTTGCTTTGGGACCTAAATTATGCTTCCATTCGGATAACAAGCTTTGTACATAACTTCGTTAAAAGGAGATTATATGTGGCCTCGGCAAAAAAATAAATCTTAATACGTAGTTGAAACAATTTAAATTTCATCAGCAGCTGAATATGTCCTATGTTGGGCAGGAGCTAAATTATTATAATTATAAATTAACGTACGGGGCTATTTATTATATATCTTATTATTATATATTATACATTAATAAATCACCGCTATCCGTCCGTCCACCCGTCTGTCATAGGGCTGTATCTTTCGAACTAAGCGATTCTATTTTAAAGGATTAAGGCAACAGAAATTAAGTATGAAACTTTGATGGAGCGGGATCCCGTTAAGAGGCTATGTTGGTAAGACCACGTGGCCGCGTTCAAGGTTACATTGTTTTGTAGCTGTCCCTCTCCGAGCCCTATCCTACCCGAGCGCGTACGGTGAGACAGCATACACTACGCGAAGTTATCCACCCGTTATTTGGATGTTTCGTAGTCCAGGGATCATTTGAAGGATACAGTATATTATGTAGCCATTTTTTCAATACAGTATATTAATAAAATTTCAGATGTCGGTTGTTTTTTCAAATTGTTCTAAATTGATTCATACTCTTGTAAAACAGGTCCAAAGTTGGGGCTTTTTATTACCGAAAAATATAATACTTTGACGCCCTGTAACTCTAAAAATATATATTTAAACGAAAATCTGACTCACCACCGACACAGATATTTGTTTCTAGATTGTGTCTTGAAAATTTCATAGATTTTCATAGCTTAATACTCAAAATATGACTGGACTACGTTTGTATGGGCGCTTTGACAACAGCATACCCTCTTAAGGAAACATGGTGGTAGCTAGCCATGTGGACATAATGAATGAACTTGTTTATGATTATGTTTTACATACACACACACACACACGCCGCATTAAAATATTTAAATAACATTTAAACTAGGTATATGATACATTAAATAATACATACAATACATACATTAAACAAGCGTCCCGTCCCGGCTTCGCACGGGTGGACATTTTTTTAAGTATGAACGTAGAGTAAATGTAAATCTTTCTAGAAATTTTCAGGACTTTCCAGAAGTTCTCATGTGAACTTCTTCTTGTTATTAAACTTATGACATTTTCTCTTCGTACGATCAGTAATTTCACAAGTCTCATCAATTCTTGCATCATTAACGAGTAGATGCGAATCTCAGGCCCTTTTACTGTCAATTGTCAAGCCTATGTTAATTATATCGTGGCTTTCTTCTCACATTGCACACGTGTATAATGTGAAAATTTAATCTTTATTATCTAAATTAATTTTAAATTGGTAGCTGCCATTTTGACAGCTTCCTATTAGATCCTTTAAGTTGTGAAATTCTAGCTCAAGTATATATATATAACCTCATTCATATCCTAGTGGCTGAAAGCTTGGACTCATAAACTGGAGGTCCCGGGTTCGATTCCCATTGGTAATCGTTTTGGTTGGTGGTAGGGCATTTGTTTAGTCCGTCGGGCTAGGCTACCACCATGGTACCTAGCACTGCGGTGCGGTAAAAAAGGTAATATATTTTCATTAAGTCTGTCACCAGGCTGTATCTCATGAACCGTTATAGTTATACAGTTGAAATTTACACAGACGATGTATTTCTGTTGCCGCTATAACAACAAATACTAAAACGGTGAGAAATAAATATTTAAAGGGGCTCCCATACAACAAACGTGATTTTTATACGTGGATTTTAAAGAAAAAAAAAGTCCATCTAGTGAAAATGAGGCGCATTCGTTAGAGGATGGTTCGGTGCAAATTATTTATAATTTTCCGTATTTTAACTATCCATATTCTCTACGGAATCCTCGGTGCGTGAGTCCACCTCACACTTGGCCGTTTTCATAACTTTTCCTTTGACTTTGAGCATAAAATTCTTAGTGTAAGATGAAAGCGCATACGTGTGTCCATTTCGGGGGCCCCGCATGCACCCTCCACTATTTATCATGATCCGTTCTGGGAATTCTGGGAAGGAACCTGTGACCTGAGTCCAACTGTGTAGTAATTACAGATTTACTTCGCCTTGAAAATATAGACATTATTTTAGTATCCCATGCATAGAGAAAGGAGCAACTTCACAGCACTAGAAGATTGCCACACGTTTAAAATAACTATTACCACCTTCTCCACTTCTAATCTTCAATGATTAAAAGTGAAAACGTGTATTTACAAGAAACACTTAAGGTTTCACATTCACCGTGTATGTAAGAAAGTGCGATGGGCGCAGTGCATATTGATTTAGGTACTTAGGTAACACGTGAAAACGATACACGGGTTTTCACTTTTCGTTGTCACTTTAGGGTCTAAACTAACTGTAACAGCATGGGGTAATAAGCTAACGGCAAGAGGGTTATTAAAATGTATTTGTGTGTTAAATGTTGTGGATGTGTAAAAGTTTCCAGTTAAAAGTACAGATATACAACAGTTTTTAGGGTTCAGTACCTCTAAAGGAAAAAGGGATCTTTTGTTGTCCGTCAGTCTGTATGTCAAGGCCCTTTCCTCAGGAACGCATAAAGGTATCAAGTTGAAATTAATATCGAATACTCAAGTTTTACGAATACAATCAGAAATAGTTGTATTTTAAACCATTTTCACACAAAATGCAAGGAAACCGAAAGCTATAGGGTACTTCCCGTTGACCTAGAATTCTGAAAGGTAAGAAGAAATGTCTTATAGGACAACCATAGGAAAACCAGGATTTTCAATTATTCCACCGTAAAAAAGCCTCTTTTTGTTTACAAACTTAACTTTTTAGTTGAAAGCCATACATCGGGTATGTAATTCAACTGCAAAGTAAAGTTGGATTTTCAATCGGATTGAAATTTTCTGTAGAGCATTGTTGGGTGCATATTACCGTACCTATTATTTATGATTTTCAGTATGTTAATTATTAAAATTCTGTACGGAGCCCTCGGTGCGCGAGTCGGACTCGCACTTGACTGGTATTTACTAAACAAATTGCCTCACAAGACTGGAATCAGCTGACGGGGGTCAATGAACTTCGTGTCTCTTGCAAAATTCATGACCTTGGCGATTTATTGTACCCTAGTACATACTAGATTGATATTAATACAACACAATAAATATCAAATTATTCTAGATGTCATTAACGGCATTGTTGTTTATTAATTATACAAGTATATGTATTTGTATCCAATTTCAACCAGAGCGTAACCTTGTTCAAGGATCGCTAACCTAAATAAGTCATTTCAATATTACTAGTGACTTTAATTTACAAAATTAAGTGCAGTACCTTCTTAAGACTGGTCTTAAGAAACTTTGTGTATATAGACGGTAGTAATAAATCTTATTATTAAAATATTATTCTGCGGTACCTATCGAGAGTCATTAGATATTCGTAAGCCAAAACAAAGGGGTCATTCCCTTGCGGGACCTGTAAAAAATTTGGCAATTTCTACAAAGCCAATCCAAATGTAACTGAATTTTCTTGCAAATAGCTGAGTTCCTTCAACCCGGTTCATTCAAAATGGCGGGTTGTTTTGAATTTAGAATCGTCGCAGGCGCATGTCCAGCCCACGCGCGCCGCATCACGATTGGTCAGGGCTGACAGTTTATGATAATCATGTCGGCTATCGTTGCACCTTTTTACACCTGTCAAGACGTGATGCAATTTTTTAGAGAGTTCTTTTTTGTTATGGTTTAAGATTTTAAGAATTATTTTCTTAGCACTTAATGCTTGACAAGGTCATATTTGTTTGGAAAATTGACGGGAGAGATTGAATGACATAAGAACAAAGGGATATACTTACTTTCACATTGATTTGATAAAGTTGCCGCGTGCCTTTGGATTTTTAATAAGTAACGACATACTATTCTCGGTTTTTCTTTCGAAGCAAGCGCAGATACATAATCTAATGGCCAAGTAGCTCATTTTAAGACTTTTGAGTAACTTTCTTCCGCCGTATGTCGCTTGCCATATGGTCGGTGACACGAAAATCAAATCCAAGCCTAAGTGGCAAAAAAAGTTGTCGTGAAATTTTACTTCAACCTTTGTCAATCTGTTACATCAGTCCCCTATGGGTTAAATCGCCTTCACAAAGCTAATCTCAGTCAGGAACCGGACAAATAGGTCTGAGTTTGGAGGTCTTGATGCTGTCCGTTGCGGCAGTCTGACATCTGAAGTGTAAGTTTCTGCTGAGGTTCGGCATCCTGGCAGAATCTTGAACCTTTCTCAAGTTGTTAGGTCTATTAGAGCCAGCCCTGTATCCTATTTCATTCCTGTGACACGGTCGTTATTCAACTAGGTTTATCTACTATCACCTGGTGATACAGCTTGAGTAGGCTTTGTGTCTGCTAATGGATTCATTGTATTGTGGATGGAGCTTGATCTAAGATCATAAACTTGAAAAACAGCAACTAAATTATATCTATATAGATACGTAGGAAGAGGATGGTCTATTCTATGAGATTTTTATGTACTCGTAGGTAGTTATGAAAATATTTAATTTGAACTACCCTCTTCAATATTACGTGATGGAAAGTAGTTTGATATTGACATGAAATACAAACCTCGGATGTAATGTGATGGAATGGGATGGTCAGTCAAATCAGCCGCATGTCTAGACCTGTGGTCGAAAGTGCAATCGAATGGACTCATCCATTTAAATTTGGAACAGCATTCTAACTCTAAGGGTGGTTTAGGAAGTTATTCTTCTGGTCTTGTCAATATGGTTCTTAGCTTATATTAGAGCATTCTGGACCAGAATATTCTTCTAGGTTCTTTATTGCCCAGTCGCTTTATTTAGGAGTAGGGTTCATTAAAATTTCACCCACTTCCCGTCTCTTCAACTGTAAATATGTTGACTATTTAAAAGATTTAGAGTATAAATGTCGCCTACATTTGATTCTTGGTTATTTTTGAATGAGTTATTTATAGTTTTATTTAACTTCTGTATTTCTGAACACTCTAGCTTCAAGTTTTATTAGAGTCTCTCTTTCTAAGCTAAACCTATGAGAACAAGCCTGCGTTTGTGAATGGATGACTCTGTCAGGGAAACACACGGCTTTGGCACCTTGCTAGAACTCTGAACGAGCTTTGTTTTATTCAAAGAAGGTTAAGGAAACATGGACAGTTTTTACTAAACGACTATGCCTAGTGGCTATGGCTACACTGATGGAATGCTAATATTGATGGAATATATTAGGCACTTTCTTGTACTGGTAGGTTTCAAAGTCAGTTCGGATAAAAATAGAATCAAGAGCTCGGAATTCATAGGCATCAAATGTAAATTATGATACCTTTTAAACGAAAATTAATTTAAATAAATATAAGAGATAATAAATTCTTCATTGTAGTTGGGTGCTTTATCTTACCTATACTTCTGTTCAGAGGGTATGCTGTTGTCAAAGCGCCGCCCATACAAACGTAGTCCAGTCATATTTTGAGTATTAAGCTATGAAAATCTATGAAATTTTCAAGACACAATCTAGAAACAAATATCTGTGTCGGTGGTGAGTCAGATTTTCGTTTAAATATATACTTCCAGAGTTACAGGGCGTCAAAGTATTGTATTTTTCGGTAATAAAAAGCCCCAACTTTGAACCTGATTTACAAGAGTATGAATCAATTTAGAACAATTTGGAAAAACCACCGACATCTGAAATTTCATTAGTATACTGTATTAAAAAAATTGTTACATAATATACTGTATCCTTCAAATGATCCCTGGACTACGAAACATCCAAATAACGGGTGGATAACATCGCGTAATGTATGCTGTCTCACCGTACGCGCTCGGGTAGGATAGGGCTCGGAGAGGGACAGATACAAAACAATGCAACCTTGAAACCGACCACGTGGTCTTACCAACATAGCCTCTTAAGTACGAAATAATTTATTTGTATGGCTTTATTTGTATGTCTTCGCGCCTCTAACAAAGTCTTCAATCAATTGAACATGAACAAGTTGGTACGCTTTCAGGTATTTTTCACTTTGAAAGAAAGCTTAGTTCAGTAAATGAAAAACTTTCTAATATTGAATTTCTGAACGTTTATTTTTGTTAATTTTTTTAGTATATAGAGGTGACCAATTCAAATCGTAAGCACTTTGTCTCCCTAGAGAGAAAACTGTTATTATCATTGATTAAGCGACTTTTGGAAGTTTCTATTCGTTTAGATGTCAAGTTTAACTTAGTGAATTCTTGTCGCAAAATTCGCAACAAATTTATTTTACAAGGAAAACTATGTAAGTACCAGGAGCCTATAACCAAACAGAAGCTCTATGAAACTTTCCCACGTGAGAGAGTGCACACGCCTTCTCTCTGGCATTCTCTGGGTCAAGATCCAGCTATGTTTGCCGAGTGTCTGGACCGGCCGGCCCACTGATAAAATTGAAAGTAAATCTATTAAAAGCCTTAGAAGTTAATTGGTTTACGACTGGCATTTTTATTAATCTTTTAATTGCATTGCGATAAGTTCTAATTAGCTTGTTTGTAAGTGGATTTGAATCACTTAAAATTTTCTAGAATTGTTATTACGTGCGTTTAGACAGGTTTTAGGTCAAGCTAAACTGCTGTATATTTACCCGACTGCACGAGAAGGATAGTTATGTTTTTCGAGAGTATTTATGTATAATTATTTGGCACACTCTGCGGCCTGAACGTCTCGATGGATTTTAGCTTGAAAGGTGTATTTAGATTCGTATTTACATTGACAGTGACACTGGGTATATCAAAATCTAAATTGTTTAAAAAATTACTTTTCATTTATTTGTTGTAGCTAATTAACGAAATGCATACCAGTTTTCAATTTGCTTTCATTATCTCCTGGTCCTGATTTTTGTTTCTGATAGCAAGTGTCTATTCCTTACAGCGTTTTCTCACCACACTCGCAATGATAACTGCCAACAATTTATTTGATAGTTCCCATAACGCGCGTGCCTGCGTTTTATGACCGCCTGGTACTCTCGAACTCCAACGGCTATTTTATGTTACTTTCGAATATGTCCGTCCGCCTCCGTGGTCCGGAGGATCCGGATTCGATTCCCAGTTTAAGATTTTACGAGCGTCTCTATGACGCGACTAAATAAATAAGATGAGTTGTGAATTATTTAATGACAAAATTATTAACATTTTACTAATTGACATGCGATGTAAACTAATTTTTTTTACAATTAAATTCCTTATTAGATATGTTCATAATATTTGCACACCTGTGGACAGGTTAAGTACATCGAACAAATTAAAATTACTATCTAAACACCGTGTAAAAAAACTATGTACTTGGCCCAAAAAAAAAATTTCTTTCTTTCTTCAGGGCGCCCGCTTGGGCTCGACCTCAGCGTAAGGCTGTCGCTTTGTAATGAAGGGATCGGAGAAAACTTTGCTAGCTACCCAGTAGCTACCTATCACCTTGATAACCAATTACAAATTTGTTACTATTTGCTGTAGTAGTTTTTTTGGTGTTTGACAGATTAATTGAGATGTGATTGAAGCTTTGGAGCTCATTGTCGCAGATATCCGACACCTCTCGTAAGAATCTAAAAAAAGAAACTAGGCCAAAGTAATTCGCGCAGACCACCTCGATAATCTCACAGCGACGCTCAATAATTTATCCGAACGCGCAATAAAACATGACATTCATTGATTGGTATCGCCGTGGTGGCCACTTAACAAGTGCCAAGTGGCTCACTTTCTGCTGACTTTCACCTCATTATAGGGGTTTTATATCCTTACATGGCGGCTAAGACTCAGAGATCTTTGATGCATGAAATCGTAATTAAATTTTATTTAAATAAAATCTAAAATATTTTGTATCTTGTACTCGTATTTATGTAATCGTATATTGTATTTAGATATATTAAATGTACACGCCTGACTACCCTCCTCTCTTCACTATTTCTCTCTTGACCCGGGACTGATGTAAGAAATTTCTTATAGAAATAAACTGTTCCCTTTAGCCGGTTTTTATATATTTAGATTCATACAAAATTGGGTGCAACTTCTCCTCATCCAATAACACTTTCCATGAAAGCATCATGTATCCATCATACTTAACCTAAATGTAAGTAGTTGCCGCCCTAATGCCCTTGCACAGTATCTACCGATAGAATAGGGTCACATCCTTATTGAAGAGTGATCTTGGACTAGATGCATACACAGTGCAATGTGCATTAAATCTTAGATCATTTAGATAGGGATAATGTATTGATAGAAGAAGATTACGGTCCGGACTGAGAAATCCGTAGACGAACGAAGGTCACCGACATAGCTCGACGAGTCAGTGAGCTGCAGTGGCAATGGGCAGGCCAGGAAGAAACGATTACCGTTAAATAAAGGTTCTCAAGTGGCGACCACGTACCGGGAAACGTCTACCTGGCTGTCCCACTACTAGATGGACCGACGACTTGGTTAGAGTCGCAGGGAGTCGCTGGATGCAGGTGGCTCGGGACCGGTCGATGTGACGTACCATGAGGCAGGCCTATGTGGCTGATGATGACGATGATGAGATGAAGACAAAAAAACTTTTTCACCGCTACCGTAGCGTTAATTTAGCTAAGTATTGAGTTATAGACAAAGGGTAAAAGAAAGACTATTTTTAACTGCTCAAAACGGATAATAGGTTTACACTTGGCCTTAATGTCATCTGATGGAAGTGACGATAAGGCCCTTAGATGGTAAGCATGCGTACCTAGAAGGCTAATGAGCTAAGCTAGAACATAAGCTAAAACATATTTTGCCGTCAGATATATATACAGATATATAATTGTTAATATTTTATGTTCGATAAAAAGTGGTCGGCAGTGTTCAAGCGGAGGTGAACCTGCTACAATTCTTACAGCTTTTTTATGAAGTATTAGAACTGATTTTAGTTACCATAGTTATTGAAGTACCGACAGGTACCCCCACTGGGAATCGAACTTGGACCTCCGATTGTTAGTCCAACTATGAAACAAACAAACAATGAGACTGAAATGTGACTGATGTCTCTGGAGTGTCTCTTAGAGAGATTCTGTATTGTATAGCGTCAGGAGTTGATGCGCAGGAGTTTATTCGGCGACCATGCATCTACGCCATGGGCTGTCTGGTCGGGTCGCAGTTGTCTGAACGTTAAACTTAGACGCGCTATACACAGGCGGCGTTTTCAAAATCTGAGACTATGGCCAGTTGGATAAGTTGCTTACTAAGCTTGCTTGCTTGCTAAGGTGCTTCGTTAGTCACGTTAATCCGTTGTTACCTGCTACTATCTACGACAGGTAGTAGCTACATGAGACATGTCAGAGGAGTATAGCGGATCAACTCTGACAGTAGGGTGTGTCCGGGTCGTCGACCATATACATCCTACACAATAAGAAGAAGAGTTGCCTGTGAGTGTTCTTACCATTCTTCCTATCCTACGACCCTATTGTCACTCATCATCAGGTATGATGAAGGCCAAGTGTGAACCCGTTAAATTAAAACGTCTTTAGCATTGAATTAAGGTCATAAAACTATGACAAATAATCAAACCGTAACTGTTTACAAGTTGTTGAAGGCTTGAGACAGCATTCTTGTCAGGGGTGATTATCATTTCTATTCAGAGTGACCACGTGTACAAACATACGAGACCAGCGTTTCCCAAACTTTGACTCGCTTGTGACCCGTGAGCTATGAGCGAATTTTAGCAGAGCACCGATAAATTAGATGATAGAACAGACCAATAGCCGGAGGGCATGGGACAGGCCCTGACAGATCGGGCGGGATTTTTATTCATTAGATAAGCCAACAATTACTAAACTTCACATTCACAAGTCACATTATTCCAATTAAAAGCTGACACTGCTTGCTCCAAAAATTATTTTGTACAAACAAATTGACGAGACTAAAAAAATATATATGTCAGTGTAATGTAAAACCAAATACCGAAAGAAATTAGGCGCATTAAACTCATTGCGATTCAAAGTAACTGAAATTGAAGTCGATGCTCAGTTACAATTTAAAAAAAAAAAAACAAAAAAAAAACCACATTTTTATCATTGTAATATCACTCACATATAGAAATAGCTCCTTGTATTTAAGTATGTACAATTGTAAATTGCAACAGACTAACTGAATGTTTTTTTCTTGATTTGAAAAGTCATATACGTAGGTGTGCACGTCCGTTCTTCATGACAGCCAAGAGGTGAGTCCCGTTGGAGAGTGAGATAATTTGGATGTTTTTGTTAGGGGTGCATGCCCCACGGTAGGCTAGGGTATGCCTAGGGTCGCAGGCGTCAAGAGTAGCAATTGTAGTGGTCCTACTGGTACAGACCGGTGATCACTGGTAGACAGTGGTAGTTCAGTGTAGTCCCGTCCCGCTAAGATGTCGTGACTGGTCAATTTTTTCTCTATATATATTTTTGTTCATATCATACATCATCATACAAGTGTGTGCATGCTAGTGTGTGGCGAATCATGTGACACGAATTTGGTGTTACATATACTTGTACTAGCATTTTCGTAACCATGATTTCATGCCGATAAAGAATATAATAATAATAAAACAAGTAAATGGTTCAAAAAGTCTACTTATTTACTCGTATATCGTTTTCTAATGGATGACGTTGTCAGAACAGGACCAAATTGAAATAGGACCACACAGCATCACCTTCAAATAAAAAAAAGAATCATCCAAATCGGTTCACCCAGTCAAAAGTTCTGAGGTAACAAACATTAAAAAAAACGATAAAAAACATACCTGCGAATTGATAACGCGGTTAATAAAGGGGGAGGGATGAATTCCGAGTTTTTTTTGGTGTGTGAATAAAACTCCACATCACCCGGTTTCTCTCCTAAGGAGTTGGGTATTTTTAGGACTTTTGCCCCTCGGAAAAAAGTCCGTCAAGTTTGGGAACCACTGTACTAGACTATGGCTCTGCAGTGTATTATGTTATGATATAGTTATAGATATCTGATGGATTGGGCGTGTAAAAGTGTGTCAAGGTTAACATGGTTTTGTTTGCTTTACAATCTACGTACATACAGCACTTGTGTGTTTTTAGAATAGAACAATCCCATGTCCTTCTGTTGGTGTTTTAAAAGGCGAATATTGTCAAAAACGATGAAAATGCTAGTGAATTTGGTGGCGGTTTGATTGTAGGTAGGACGTAGTAAATTTTAAAAACCCAACTGCGTATTTTTTTAACTTTTTCTGATTTTGATACACCCAGTGTCAATCTCACAGTAAATACGAATCTAACGACACCGTTCAAGCTAAATTCCATCGAGCCGTTCAGGCTACAGAATGTGCCAAATTAATAAATTCTCTCGATAAACATAACCCTCCTTCTCGCGCAGTCGGTTAAAAATCATCAAGACTGTATAAACATTTATCAATTAGAACAATGGAGTTTGAGAAATAAACGAAATGAAATCAGCTTGAAGCTTCTGGGTGCACAAGCTCTCCACCCAACGGCCTTACAATCACTTACCATCAGGTGAGATGAAGGCCAAGTGCAATATTTAAAAAAAAAAACGATTTTCAACTCTGCGAGACACGGAAACGATAATGCTATTTTTTAACATTTTCAGCGTGTGATCAGTTTTAATGAGATATTTCCCAAACATTGCCAATAGATAGCGCTACCAGTAAGTTAAATCACGATGATGACTCGTTTGTTGTGGACACGTATAGTCTTTACATTCACACAATAAAAATCAGACTTAGATAACATAAATTTTATTTTTGCAAAACGTGGGCTTTTCATAAAGCTCTAGCGTTTCGTTGTGTATAATGACTGTATGCGAGTCGGGTAGAAAAGGAATTTAATCTTACTTCCCATTTGAATTCTGACTCAGTTTTGACTGAATCCTGGTCCAGTTAAATATGACAATGGCACCCACGAGAAAACGATAAACATCTTAAATTTGCCTTAATAAAAAAAGTAGACTTTTAGCGCAGTTGAAGTCAGTTTCCAGTTATTTTTGAACGCGTTAACTTGTTACAATTTTTTGGGATAACTCAAAAGTTTGCTGCAAATAAAATTAAATCTGTTGTAGAATCTCTGATAAGATAAGGATATTTATCTTTTCACACGGTCGATCTCTCCAATGAGAGAATGATATTTTTTTAGTCACCGTCCCAAGTGTAAATTAGTTGAAGATACAGATACAAAAACCTGTTATAATAAAATTACAGTCTACCCCACCAATAAAACAAACAAAACTCCAGCATTCAACAATGTAAGCACAACGGTTTCAGATTGCATTTTATTATGGAAGATAGTGGAGCCGAGGTGCACCCCATAACTCAGGGTATCGTTGCAACTCTAATGGAGTTTCCTAGTACATGTCGACGCCTTGAGGCAGCTCTAGGGTAGGGTGGGGCCAGGGGATGACCGAAATAGCTTCAGGGATTCATGTACGGCCGACAAAGCTCCTTGATCAGTTTCAAAACCAAGTTGTTTGCATGTGACGATCTTAGGCAGCCTCGCCTTTTATTTTGTTCAATAAGGAGAGACGATAACGCTTTTTAACCGACTTCAAAAAGGAGGAGGTTATCAATTCGACGGGTATGTTTTGACGTGACAACGTCTTATAAATTGGTTTGCCGGGTGACACTTCAAGAAACTGCGTTACGCTCCGCTCACGTTATGCGCTCACAATGAGAGCGAGTGAGAGGCACGCGTCCCTTCCACTCGGGCATGGTTAGCCCGCCTAAGAGCGAGAGAGACAGACATAAAAAGTGAAAGGCACGCGTCCCTGAATGAATATTCACATTAAAATTATTTTACCACTCAAAGTCGTTGTCACGTAAAACTTTCGCCCGTATACCGACTTTACAGGCAACCAATTTTTTGTAAATGATTGTTACCTCAGAACTTTTGACTGGGTGAACCGATTTGTATGATCCTTTTTTTTATTTGAAAGGTGGTGCTTCCCGTGGGGTTCTATTTCAATTTGGTCCAGTTCTGACAGCGGCATCCATGAGAAAACGATATAAATCTTAAATTTGCCTTAGTAAAAGTAGACTTTTAGAGCAATTGAAGTTGGTTTCCAGTTCTTTTTGAACGCATTTGCTTGTTACGAGACTTTTACGAATATCTATCTAAAAAAACTAGCAACTGTATGTGAACAGACAGACGGACGAGTAGAGCCTCAGTAATAGGGTCCCGATGGTAGTGTTGTATTTTGTGTAGTCATGAGCTGGCCTAAAATCTGTAATGAAGAAATCCGTAGACAAACTGGAAATCATCGGCATAACTCGATGAGTCAGTGAACTGAAGGGGAAAACCAGACCACTCGCTCGAAGAATGTATAACCGATGGGAAATTGAAAATGAAAATGAAAAAATGTTTATTGCATTATCTACTTACAATTAATTTACAGGTTTTGGGGTACTCCTTTTAAGCTAAGGATAGCTTGTATTAGGAGACCCCGCTCTTCTATAGTTTATACAGATTATTTTTGTGCAGATAATACCTATATCTAAGAATTTATATTTATGTAGTTACATAAATTTAAGGTTAAAACAATCATTGATATTTGGCCTGTGTGCCAAGTGGAGTGAGGAGGAGTGTGAGTTATGGTGTGTGTGTGTGTGTGTGTTGAAATGATGTGTGTGTAAGGGGGGAGTGTTAATTTTAAGTTACTACCTCTAAGAGAGATTCAGCCTAAAATCTGTAATGAAGAAATCCGTAGACAAACTGGAAATCATCGGCATAACTCGATGAGTCAGTGAGCTGAAGGGGAAAACCAGACCACATCGCTCGAAGAATGTATAACCGATGGGAAATTAGATTTATAGAGTGACGACCACGTACCCTTGCTTCTACCAGATCGACGTCATGAAAAGTAGCTGGATGCAAGCGGCTTACCATTTTCGCTGACGGTGATGAGCAGACAGGGCGAGCGTAAAAACTCGCTTGTTCCATGGCCCTACCACAAACAATGTGTGTCTGGCTCAAAGATATTTATCTCTGGTATTTGCTAAAGCATCTTCCAGTTTAGCAACAATATCTAGGGGGTATTAGAACTATGTCTTATTCCACCTAAAATACGTAGCGGTAATAATATAATTGTGATAAAGTCTAAGTACTGATAAAGAGATGATTAAAGTTGTTATTTAATTGTTAGTTAAAAGTCAAACAGTCAAATGTTATTTTAGGGTTTGGTGAGCGATAAAATTAATGGTTTTGTTGGTAAGGAAAATTTTTGAGGACGTGTTACTAAGAAAAACTGGGTGATGTTGTAAGGGGTCCTTGCGCAAAGTCTGCCCAACGGGATCTACTGTCCGTCTGTCCGTCTGTCACATCACATCATCTGTATTTTTGAGCCCTGTTACAGCCGTGTTATGTAGGATTTTTACCTACTGAAGCAATTTATAGAAAGCTAACGTGTTTTTTGAGGTTTTGGCTCTATCTTGTGTTCAATATTTTATACAGTGGTACGAAACCCTTTGTGAGCGAGTCCAACATATTCATGTTGACCGGTTTTCTTAAAACAATGAAAACCTCACGAGTGCAGGCGATTTGAAATATATATTAATCAGAGAGATTTAAATATAGTAATAGGTTATAGAGCGGTCATTGGGAAACGTTTCATATCAACATTTTGATCTCAAAAGTCAACGGTATGTCAAATGTCTTGTACGGCCGCGTGACGTACAGTGACACTAGATTGAGTAACTTATTACTAATTGGTAATAAGTTTAAGATCAAAATTTTTGTTTGCTTTGTCCGGTCTATTACTATTAATGTTAAATGTCTTTGATATTAATAAAGTCTTTTTCTGTATTACAGCAGCATCTTGGTGTGAAAGCGCTCGCGATGCGACGTGTCCCAGGATATGCGGACCAGCGCTGCAGGGGGAGCCGGTGTGTGCAAGTGACGGACTTATCTACCCCTCGCTGTGCGAAATGAGGAAGAAAACTTGTGGGAAAGGTAATGTCAACAAATGACTACATATTTTTTAGAGTAGATCGATGATTTCGTTGTTCGCCGAGGTGTAGATGTGCAGGTGTCTAGAAGGTGCCCGTTCAATAAATATATAGATATATTATCATTTTATTTGCCAGCACAATACAAATAAAAACAAAATACACACACACACAAGAAGAAGAAACACACAATATAAGTCAGAAATAACAGCATAGTTTATAGCAATGTATCATGCCAGCAAAAAGGCCCTAGCTCAGCATAATGTTGTGGACTACGAGCCCACAACGCTGGTAATTCTGCTAGAGCCTAGAAGGTGTGAAAGGAAAAGAAAAAGAAATGGAATATACAAGGGAACAAAGGTTTAACATGAACGGTAAGGAAATAAACATGAATATGGACATTTATAGGACAGTGCTATGATAGGTAGGAGATAAAGGAGATAATTAATAAGCAAGTAATAAGCCTCTTAAGAACTAGCGTCTTTGAACACCTATATATATTTGTGGAAATACAAACGCCGGCAGTGCTTTCCAATCCCTGGTTGTACTGGGGAATCCCTTCATTTGTTAGATTGATACTTGGATGAATCAAAAACAAAAATAATAATTCTGGCGCTCTCTCCGAAAATCTACCACAATCTTTGAAACTAGGCTTTGGGACGTTGGATCGTAATGTCAGAAAATGAGCATTATTAACTTTACAGTGAATCACAATTTTCATTTTTACACAATTTTTTTGTTCATAGCGCCATCTACGGACCATTCGCTGCGTAACAGCTTTTGTAGCTCACATTAAAATGGTACGCTTATGATACTCCTTTTACAGCATAATCAATATATTTCATAACTTTCGTTATATGTCAACATTCATAGTCAGGTACACTAATTCTAAAAAATCATGAATACTGTAAAACGCCTGCTTCATGAGCCATTTTTTAATCATACATAATAATCCGATATTTTGTCTTTAGGTAATTATTTTTTACTGCTGTTTTCAAAGATTGCGATTCCTTGACGCCAGTTCCTCTTGAAATTCCAGGAGTTCGTCTGGCACAAGACCAGGGCTCGTGCTCACGAGCTCAGGGGTCTAAGTGTGAGCACCGTTGCACGTCCGAACGAGACCCGGTCTGCGGGACCAACGGGAGGACCTATCTGAACCGTTGCATGCTGCAGGTAGAGATATGCAGGTAAGAAGAGCTTTCTTATTTCTGATCGTGTAAGTGGCAAGGCTGATGACCCACACACCTTAGTGTTAGAATTGTTTCGGGCTTGATCTCCAGTGGTTTCCTATCGGTACTCAGTTTGGTTCGCCTGGCTAGCTACCACCATGTTTCCTAAGTCTGCCGTCAAACAGTGGAAGTAGTTAATAGCAATGTTGTGTCCCAGTATGAAAGTTAGCAAATCCAGCGCTTCATTAGGTGAAATGAAGGCCAAGTGCAATAACCATCATCCATTAAAATGTTACTGCAACTGGCAAGATGTACCAGCAACAAGGCCCTTACTTAGCGTGATGTTGATGCTGCTAGAGCCTAGAACGTGTGTAACAGAAAAGAACACAAAAAAGGGGAAAAGAATAGAAATATGTCCATTTTATGGGATCATGCTAGGATTGTGTGGGAATAAATAAATAGCTAAGAAACCTCTATGCAAATTCTACAATTATCTTCAAATCGATTCAACAGATAATCATCAGTCATCCCGATCAAACCGTTCGAAAGCTAGTCAGACTCGCGCACCGAAGGTTCCGAACTTTGAGTGGAAAGTGATACATCGGAGAGTTTCTGGTGCTACACCGTCTCCGCCGGCGGAGACGGCAAAGACACACCTTCCCCACGACGAGCAATAATCCTGGCACTTACCGCAGATATCGGCACATTCCGGGCCGATTTTCTCCGATCTTTTCATCACAGAGCAACACCCTAAGCCGAGGAGCCCCAGCGGACGCCCTTAATCCTGTTGCTAGTAGTAACTCTAGCGGTTGAGCGCCTTCCGCGCTCTTCATTGTCCGGATGAAGCTGTAGAGGTCGCAGGGTACAGCATCAAGTCCATTCGAAGTAAAAAAATGTGCTGGGTGCTAAAGCACTAATGCTTAGCGGGAGACTTAGACTTAGGTTACACCGTGATACTTAAAAAACACTTACCAAACTTTACCTACGCAGACAATCGAATAAGGAGCTCCGAGTTGTGAATCCGACTATGTCGCTAGTATTTATTCATTGAACTGTGATACAGTACTGGTTGCAGGTAAATTTAATTGACCATCTTCATCGCTACAACTTGTTCGTTTAACAATTCCAGAGTCGGCATTGGTCTGTCCCACTTGGGTGCCTGCAACAACATCAGCGCGCATCGCGAAAACTGCCCCGTCGACTGTTCCCAAGCACCCCTGGATGGACCCATCTGCGGATCTGATGGCAACGTGTATAAGAGTACATGTCAAATGAAGCTGCTTACTTGCGGGTAAGTTCTGCTCGCCTGGTACCTTTCATAACTTGAATTGAGCTTTTATTATACCCAAATAAGATTTTATCCCTTCTAACATCATTGAATTGACATAAGACAATGAGATTACATTATATGACGCGTCTTTTCGGGATCCGAACGACCGACAGTCATGCCCAAATATTTGACATTGCAGACAAGGCGTGGTGAGGACTAGTAAGAAGCACTGCCAGACAACTCGTCATTGCCGGGAGTCCTGCTGGCGTGTGGCGCGACCCACTTGCGGTTCCGACGGGAAATTGTACGCCAATGCGTGCCGCATGAAGGCAACCAACTGCGGGTACGTGAACAGTAGCACTAAAGCCACACATCTACGGGGAAAACTTCATCAAAAAATCCAACTTTATCAATCTCGACAGCTAAATATTTGGCACTTATTTTGTCTGCTACTTAAGTTTCCTAGTTCACTTAACATCATTGCCTAAACTAAGATATTGGGTCATCTGACCCTCCAACCAGATAAGGAACTATACCATATTTAAGGAAACTACTAGTTATATCAGGATCGAAAGAAGACTAATGTCCTTCGATTTAACCAATAACGAGAAACTACTAAATGCATGTCCAAGTCACACACCGAGGGTGCCATACAGCATACCATAAATAAATAGGTAGGGCCACGGACAACGCTCTAACGAAAATGAAGTACGATTGAAGAACAAACTTAGCTTTGCAGTCCAAAAAAACTTTTTGATTTCGATTTCATCTTTATGTCTTCATGCCGCTTCGACGTGAAAGAAGCACACAATCACACAAGATCACCAAGGAGTGGGGCTGACCTTTGCATACTTCTAATGTTGCTTTCGATAACGTTTCAGGAAACACGTGTTCGAGGTGCCGATGGCGTTCTGCGTGTCCCAGGAGCGCACCTCCGGAGCGGAGTCGTGCGCGACGGACTGCTCCGACCAGAAGGAGAAGCTGGTCTGCGGCTCCGACGAGAATATCTATAGGAACGAGTGTGAGATGAAGATGCTTAACTGCGGGTAAACATGCAGCATATACCTTAATACTCCTTCACATCACATCAACAGCCTTTATACGTCCCCACTGCAGGGGCTCAGGCCTACTCTCCTACAGAGAGTGTATGGGCCATAGTCCACCACACGGAACCAGTGCGGATTGGTAGACTTCACGCACACCTTTGAATTTCTTCTCAGGAGTGTGCAGGTTTCCTCACGATGTTTTCCTTCACCGAAAAGCCAACTGGTAATTATTTTTATCATTCGTACATAAATTCTAAATTGCCAATTAAAGTTCATTGGTACGAGCAAGGATCGAACCCAGACCTCGATTGTTAAAGGACTGACGCTCTACCCAACTGAGCTACCGCGGCTTCTACTACTAATAATAATACTCCTTGGTTAGACTCAAATGCGCAACACACGCGGAAGGTCCCAGCTTCGATTACCGAAAAAGAGACTTGCCACAGTTTTTTGATGTATGATGGGTTTGCACTTGTCCTTCATCTCACCTGATGGTAGTTGAGGATAAGTCTGATGGATGGTCAGCGGACGCACCCCGATGCCTCGAGCTAATGAGGCGCTGGCACTGCTACCTTTTATACCGGAACACAACACTGCTGTTTGGCTATAGACTGAGATAACATGGTGGTAGCTAGCCAGGCGGACAGTTTAGAAGAATTTTTGTTCGATTTCCCAATGAAATTCCATACAATAGACAACAACGCAGAAATAGAAAAAAACCTACCACCTACCAAATCGACTACCGATAGGTAACCCCACTGGGATTGTTGATTGTTAGTCCATTTGTTTTTAAGAAGGATTTCTCCAGTTTCTCTGTTTCAGTTTCAAATATCAGTGCGCATTTTCTTACTATTTTCTCTTCTGCCATGCCAGAGTAAGCAACAGGAAGATTGTGAAGAAAGTGGACATGGAGAAGTGCCGCGCCAAAATGAACAAATGCCTGAAAGTGAAGTGTCCCAGTGAGCTGGACCCTGTTTGCGGCACTGATGCGAACATCTACCAGAACTCCTGTCATTTGAAAGTTGCTACTTGCCTGTAAGTTAACAATTATTTTTTCATTTAATCGTCCAGCACTGGAGTTATTGACCAGCTCACGTCATGACAAAAACGACTGTAGTAGAAAAGAGAAAGATCCGGGAGGGCAGCACCTTTATAATAACTACCTGGCAAGAATGACAAACCTGGTCATTCAAAGTTTGACATGGTGATGTACGGGGAGGCTCAGAGATTTATTTGTGCCGTGAGTTGCCAAGGAACGGTATGGTAATTCGCTTAGAGTCAACCATGGCACCAAATCTGTAGTAAGCAGACTACTGACGGTAACTCCTGAGGAAGTGACGAATACCATCCCTGGAGCAGACTGCCACGCGGGCCCATAGTGAATTGGCAGACTTTTCAGACTTAAAAACGGGAGGTCCCTCCTCCTCCATTCGACTGAGGTCTGACTCTCTTGAGCTTAAGAGTGACTAAGAGATGAATTATTTTTATTCTCACTTTCAGTGAAAGATAGCCAACGCCTCTAATTGACTTGAGGCTTTTGAGTTAGGACGATTCCATCTCACGGTTTTTTCGTCACTTACTGCCAGACATCTTTAAGATTTTTAAGCAGTCTATTTTCATTACACAGACGAAGTAGGTCCTTCAGTTCTTCGTGTATAAGTTCTGATAGAACAACTGTGTGTTTACAGGAAGGGAGTACAGCTGGCTCACTTCGGCAACTGCACGCTCCTGCCGCGGCTGGAGATCGACTGCCAGCAGAACTGCGACAACGCTGTCGAGCAACCTGTGTGTGGATCAGACGGAAATGTTTACAAGTAAGTCCCAAAGCCTGACACAGTTCAAGTCACCTGCCTATCACTTTTTTGCAGGGTACATTTTGGGAAGCTTTTCAGGTTGATTCCGCCTTCGCCTTTCAAATACCCGTCAAACAGAAGAACAGCATCCGTATAGAAGAGAATAACTTCGGAGTCTTCTAGCGAAAAGAAAATAGGCGCCTTCTAGATCAGTCGCTAGGTGTAGATTGTTATATTTATAACCAGCTTCTGACCGCGACATCGTCTGCATGGACTTCAGAAATAATCCTACGGGACCTGGACATAGGGCCTCCTCCATGGTATGCTACATCGACCAGCCCCGATACACTTGCATCCGGCGACTCCCCGCGTCCTTAACTAGGTCATCGGTCCACTTAGTAGGGGGAGTCTATCTCCTTCACCCGCCCTGCAACTACTCCCATACAAAAAATCTAGTCGTTCTAACTCGCGGCGGCGTAAAGACAAAGAAACTCACTTGTTCTTTTCAATTGGATCCTCTCAGGTCTGAGTGTGAGTTGCGCCGCGTGACGTGCGGCCAGCACGTCGTGGCTGTGTCGGCGTCGCACTGCCGGACGACGGCGCTGTGCCACGAGGACTGCCCCGAGACCCCGGCCTTCGTGTGCGGATCAGACAACAGGTTCTACAAGAACGAGTGCATCATGAAGAAGGAGAACTGCGGGTAACAATATAATCCGATATAGATAGTGTCGGTACACCAGGATGGTGGGTGTTGTAAAAACCCGCCCAACTGAGGGCTCCATACAGAATATGAATAATGAACATATTGAAAATTATAAACAATAGGTCAAACTGCCTGACTAAAATCAATGAGCAATTGGGTACTTGACACCAAATTAGTTTGGGGTTAAATTGTATTTTATAGCGTAACGGACATTAAAATAAAAATACCTAATAATTCTCATTTTTTATTTGGATTTGGTAAGAATTTAAAGTCTCAAAAATTACGAAAAAGTTCCTCGCATAGTAAAATGTTTATTAGATTTAGTTTTCCCATTGCATTTTGAACATTTTATTATAGGGGTATATAACACATAAAAACATTGTGTTACGAGATAACTCAAAATATCAAACAAACTTCATACATTTAACGCTCCAACACTGACATGTGACGTCACAAAACTCACCTGGTTTTTTATTATTATTATTCATTTATTTCAGGTAACAATGACCCATAAGTATATGTACAATACAATAAAATACATTAAAATATTCGTTCAAAAAATATGGAGCGTTTTAGCACCGCGTGACTAGAAGTCTAGCGTCTCTTTTCGGCGGGTTGTGCTAAAAAAAACGATTAGTCGTATCAAAAAAAATATTGATAGAGCTATTTATCTCTTTACATGGACTATCATTCGATACAAAAATATTTGTTTAGTCAAATACCCAATTGTTGTCAATTTTTTAGCGCTAAGAATAAACCGACAGGCACTGGAACAGTTAATTTTAATGAGATATGATTTAAAAATTTTCTTTTCAGATTTATTCCTATACTTGTGCTCTTTGCCAAATTTCATTATTCTAGGTCAACGGGAAGTACCCGGTTTAGATTCCTTCTACGTCCAAAAACGTTGCTTAAACAGACGTATCTTTTTAATGTGTAACTAGAAGCTTGATTATTTCACAGCTACTAGGAACTGGGGAACGGTAATTTTAATTTGATACATTTATGCTTTCTTGGGAAAAAAAGTCTTATCTATGTGTAAATATGAGGCCAGACGAACCAGGCGCTAGTCGTTCGTATATTGCGTCGCTACCGAATGGCACCGACCGAAATTTTATGAAATAAAATGTAATGGCGTAATTTAAGTCTCATGAAACGTACCGGGAAACGTCTACCAAGCCGTCCCCTTACTAGGTGAGTATACAGCGTAGTTAAGGTCACGGGGAGTCGCTGGATGCAAGTGGCTCAGGACTGATCAATGTGGCATACCATGGCGGAGACCTATGTCCAGCAGTGGACGTTTCCTGAGTGAATAGCTGGAGTACAAGTGATCCGAAGCTGTGAAATAAGTACTAGGGCAACATAGCTAATCCTACTCATTATTTCAGCAAACACGTGTTCGTCGTGCCTCTGAAGAGGTGTCTGTCGAGGTTCCAGTACTCTGGGTGTGCTCGCGTCTGTCCCCCCGAGTACGACCCGGTCTGCGGCACCGACGATAAGACATACTCCAACAAATGCTTCCTCGAGATGGAGAACTGTCGGTCTAGGTGAGCTCTTTAAAATTATGATATCCTAGTACCTTACTTTGAATGAAAATGAATTTGTAGGATATGCGTGTAAGATCTACTCAAAATGTCACCTTGATAGCCTCTGTCGCGCAGTGGGCTGATCGAGACTCAGCCACGCAACACACGCAGGTCCCGGGCTCGATTCCCGGTGGGAACATTGGCAAATATCAGTGAGACTTTCCCAAGTTGGTCAGGACATTGCAGACTGAATCACCAGATAATTAGTTATGACACCTGAGCGCATCCCGAATTTCTGCCAATATAAGAATAAAATACCGTCTTATTTTCTTCAAAGATCAGGCTTTGAAGCTTTGTTTTCGATATTATACGTTTGATGTGTATATTTTCGAATAACAACTATCTGCTCTCTTTATTTCTTTGCTAAGTGAATAAACATGAGGTTTTTTACAGGAGCCTGGTTCAACTGAAGTACCTAGGCACGTGTTCGGAGCCCATCGCAGAGGAGCCTAAGAACTATCTCTACCGGTAGATTTATCGACTATCGATAGTCAACCAGTCATATCGACATATTTCGCTTCATTCCATATCGTACTGGGATCACATCCCCCTTTAAATTTAGTGCCAACTCTTTTATAAGTAAAATAAAATGTAAAGATATTTAATAGACCAATAATAATCATTGTCAATCCTTGTCTTCCATTTATTGTTCTTATACTGTAAGAGTTTTGTAATAACTATCGCAAAATATCAGTACAAAATCTGAAATCAAAATGGCGTCGGCAATATGGCGTCGCTTGACACAAAATGGCTGACAACGATATTTTAACTAATATTTAAATTTGTATAAGGATTTAAGTGATTTTAGCATAGACGTACTAATTATTTGGACTGTTCTATTTATTGTTTTATGTATTACGTGAAATTAGTTTAAGATTTGTAAATAATTAGTAATTTTTATTTATTTATTTCTGTTAGATTCCCATGCATTTATTTTGAAAGACTTTAAACTAGTTGACTAGTTTTTAAACATTGTATTTTAAAATCAATATTTTAATTTATTGAATATTTCAAGAATGCCTTTTTGAATACAGCATACAATTTGTCTGTTAATTCAGAATGTTTATTTCAGAATAAGTTGGTAATTAACCTAACATTGCAAGATTAATTTGATATTCAATGAGAAATGTAAACGCTTTATTCTCTAATTATCTGTGTACGCCAGTGTTTAACAAACCAAGTAAAATAAACGAAATCAATTATTTTGTTGTTTAATTCAGTGCCTAATCATGTAAGTAAATACGTCCGTCTCACCCATGAGGTTGTAAGGAACGTATTTAGTGAATATCACCCTTGGTTTTGAAATGGATAGGATAGAACAAAAATTTAATTGTACCTCTATGTCTAAGTTTTTGGGTGGAATATATTTATAAGCAATGGAACGAGCTATGCTCTCTACGTGGTAAAATCCGGAATGAGGACATCCGTAGTCGAACTAGGGTCACCGACATAGCTCGACGAGTCAGTGAGCTGCAGTGGCAATGGGCAGGCCACATCACTTGAAGAACGGATAACCGGAGTATAGTACTCGCACAATAAGTTTGCCCCTCTGAAGTTAGTCACAAAAGACCGCGAAGTATCAATTATTAACGTATAAATGGGAGGCAAGGCAAGTTAGCCGGTGGAAAGAAATGTCCTAGTGTTTTATGTTATTTAGGGATAGTTATTATTGAAAATAATACACACACATTCCGTCTGTACATGTTTGAAATTGCGGAGAGCTAACTTCAGAGGGGCAAACTTATTGTGCGAGTACTGTAACAGTATCAGTTTTAGTGGTTGGATTCGTTAATTCGATATATTTATTTTCTCGTTCACAATACCTCATCGTCTAAAGTCATTTTGCCAGTGACATACGGAACCCGAAGCTCATATTATACTCTTTAAGTGCATTTAAATATAATATAGTTCAGGTTGCAGTATAAATACCATTGCATACTAATTGACCTAATCGCCTAAAGAGGAATGTGACGTCACAGTTCTGTAAAAAAGGAGTGCCGCTCCGTATAGCTCTATGGTTCCCAACCGATGCAGGGGTCCGTGATACCAATTAACAATAGGCTAGTTGACTAAATTTGAAAACTTGGCTAATTATATACTTTAATATCTATTTTATCCCAAAAAAACTATATTTTAAAGAAAAAGCAATATTTACATTACGTATTTTGTATTTTAAAAAAGCCATTTAGATTTCCCTCGAAAACGCTGAATAGTGTCATGGCGTCTTGAATGACGTCACAGCTCGCGAAATAACCTGCTCTGTGATATGAAAACGTCAACAACAACAATGATGTTTTGCGTGTCGTGACGTCACACTTTCTTGCGCCGCGTTCTTCGTGTTCGTTGTCACGTGACGTAATGCCTATTTTTTTCGAATTCATTTTCTAAAAATATTAATAATCTTTAACTTTTTTGAGAAATAGACTGGTTTTTTCTCACCTTCGTGTCTTCATTTATAATTAGCAACTATAACAACTACTATTAACAACTATAAACCAAGCCATTTGTTATTAGTGGACACAAGCCTATTCCAAATTAAGACAGTTTCTCTGACTCGCTCGCACACGTATTTATTAGATATTATTTTAATTTGTAAAACTATTTTAGACTGTAGATCATACAACTTGTCACACAAAGAAATTCTTGAAGAATGAAACTCGAACGATATAGAACATAATTATTATAAAATAAAGTCCTACGCCATGTCCGTCTGTCTGTTCGCGATAAAGCCAAAAACAGGTCAAGTTCGGCCAAGTATATTTTATAATTTGATCGCCTATTACTCTTCAATCTGTGAAGGTGGGTCGCTAGTTTTGGAAAATTTACTCTATAAAAATTCGGTTTAAGGCCTCCCTTTTTAACAACAGGAGGGAAATATATCTGTATAATTTTATTAACATTTATATGTAATGTTTCTACGTCACAGTATCTCTTCAAATTATGGGGATTTGAGTTCCACGTAGGGAGCCGCCTTAAACTATCACTTGCAGATTCAGCGGTGGCATCGAGGATGAATGGCGCAAAAATGTACATGCCTCGAACAAAAATGTCTTAGAGTGGTCCCTGGTCTAAAAGAGGTTGGGAGCCACTGGTCAAGCTAATAAAAATATGAGTAAATATTAGCTTGGGCATGGCTGCGGCGAGCAAGTGATCAATGATTGTTAGAGCAGTGGCTGTCAGTCAGCGTTACACGCTCGACATACGAGTATTCTGCGACACGGGATTGTCGTGGAAAGAAAATATAATCGCGGATGTATTTTGGGGGGGATTTTTATCATTTTATTTCTCAAAGCGGCCTTGATATTGACATTCATCTCACCTGATGTTAAGTGACGATAAGGCCGTTGGAAGGCAAACTTGCGCACCCAAACCTCAAGCTAATAAGGAGCTGGCTCTGCTCTCATAACAGAACACAAGAGTGCTATTAACACTGCTGTTTGGCGACTGACAGCTAGCTAGCCAGGTTGACATAGTCCTACCACCAACCGAAGTGATTATCAATAGGTACCCCCAACGAGAATCTAACCCGGAAACTTATTTGTAAGTAAAAGCGTGTAGCCAGTAGGCCATGGAGTTGGTTGAAAAGCTAGAAAGATGAAGAGGGGTGGAATTTGTTTGATAAAAAGAGATGAGCAATGCATTGAATTGATCCTATAATGATGATTTACAAAACGTATAAGGAATTTCCAGCGGGCAAACTCGTGGGGTATTTAAAATATATAAATGTAGAGTAAATTTAATCTTTCTAGATCATTACATAAATTTTCAGAATTTTCCAAAAGTTCACATGAGTTAGAAAAGGACAGATATATATTTTTCACATTTTTGCCACCCACTTCCACTCATCGCGACCAAACTCCCTTACTTTCAGCAGGAGACCAAGGGGTATACTACCCCAACGGAAAGTTGATCGGAGTTGGTGGTGATAGAGAAAACCCTGTCTTAACGTACTAACATTAGCTTTATATATACAAGATTTAATTGCTCGTTTAAAAAGCAAATTGATCACAATGTTTTGAGATTGAAATTTGTTGCTATCTGAGCTACCCACGTGTTTGTGAGAATTACCATCGTAAATACTACAAATACTGTAGTTTATTTTTAGTGTTAAATTATATTTACTATGCAAGATAAAACAAGAGAACAAATATTACACGAAGAGATATGGAAATATCAAAACGTGCACAAATTATACATCTAGTGTGACATTCAAAATCAGCTGCGTAGTAATTACTGGAAAATTGAAAGCAGAAATAATGTAAAAAAACGTTATTTAGTAAATTTTGTGTCAATTTCATAATGAAGAAATATTATTTCTTCTGCGGAGAAGGGAGCAAAATTAACCAGATAATATGTGGAATATTAGGTAAGTAATTGAATTTATGACATATTGAGAATACGTAGGCTTGTTTAAGACTTCGGCTTCTCGTCATCATCAGCCGGGCAACGATCACTGCTGGACATAGGCCTCCTTCATGGCACGCCACATCGACCGGTCCCGGGCCACCTGCACCCAGCGACTCCTCGCGATTCTAACCGGTCGTCCGTCCATCTAGTAGAGGGACGGCCTGGTAGACGTTTCCTGGTACTTGGTCGCCACTCGATCTTTGGTTTCTCTCCTCCTCATCTTTGTAGCAATCCCGTTTTTAGGGTATTTCCCCTATTGAAGGGGTTATTGAAGTACCATTAACTAGGGTATTGTTAAGCCTCTGCTTACCATACGTCCGTGTATAGTGTCCTCTTCATATCTTCTTCTCTCTTCTTCTCTCATTCAATATATATGTTTTTCTGCATTTTTATCGATCTTAAAGTATATTGTACAGTGGCTGGTTTATTTATTAACAATAATAAAATCTTTAATATGAAATGCACCTCAGATGTACAGATGGATTTCCTGCTTTCTCCCGTCATGTATTCTAAATGCCAAAATGAGTTTGTTTGGTGCATTCCTTCCTTTACATTACGACGGAGAGTAAGAATGATTTGATTAATTGTATAGGAATAGTTGAAGAGCCAGAATAGAACGCAGGCTACTTTTTACCCCGCTCGAAGTAGTAATTCTCGCGGGATGACTTCTGAAGTACAAGTGGGCTAAATTTCAGTCGAAAGCTAGTTAAAAATAAAAACCAGCGATAGATCTTCTACATACAGAGAAGTGAAGAAAATATATGTTTTGTTGGTCTGGTTAGGTTCCTCTATTACGTCAGCAATCTTAGCTAGTCGTTGACCTTTCAGCAAATCTCCCTGTGTTCGCATATGGAACATGCATCGGATGGATGTCGCCCATGACACTGCTGTTACAATCCAAAGATTCCCCACGGGGTGTTCCTCTCACAGACACAGAGGTAAGACATCAGCTACCATTATTTTGAGAATAAAGAAGTTGAAAGAAAAGTTATATATAACACATGTATTCTAATCCGTAAAATACTCAATAAAGACCTGCTTACACAAATACACTTTACGAAAAAAAGCAAAATATACACAAAAACATTAAGAAGTGCAAATAATCTTGTGCTACGGCATCCGAGAACCAACTATGGAAAAAAAATCTCCTCTACGAAGGTGCCCAGATATTTAACCAACTACCGAATGACGTGAAGAATGCCAAATCACTTCCCACTTTCAAAAAACTCTTAAAATTTTACGTACAAAATAAGTACGCTCCAACGTAATCTATGCCGCATCTATTGCTTCACGCTCTGTGACACACTTGAATAGTTTGTACTCGCATTGTATAGTTTTAAAATTCTACCCACACATTAGGCTAGTCTAATTTATAAAAAAAATCCAATGTTATTTTAATCACTCTTATTAGTTTAATTTAGTTTTATGTTTGTTCTGTACGTTATATTATAATTAATTTAGTATTACTTTTCCTTTCTTATATAAGTGAATTTTGTAAATTCTTTTAAGAAATAAAGATCTTTAAACCGAACAAATGAAACTACAAATACGAGTAAGATAAGCTTACTCGTATTTCTTACTACTGAGTACCGTAAAAAGAATACTAAGAGGAAGTCTTTTTGGAGCTTTCATGCAATCTTAGTCGAATATCGAGTAAAATCATAAAATTTCTACAATGGAATTATTTTGAGATCAACTCAATTATAATATGCAAATACAAATCTAAAATTAAATTTTTAAGCGGTTTTGTTCTTAAAGTTAACTTATTGACTATATCATTGAATAAGCAGCTCTTGGTTTAAGGACAACAGTCTGATTAATGGCTGTCAGTCCTGCTTTCGGCTACTGGACTCCTTCCACATGTGGAACCAGTTTGTCTGGAGACATGGTGAGGCTCTTGTCGTGTCCCTCAACATCTCGAAAGCCTTTGATAGGGTCTGGCACGTTTACTTTATTAATAAACTTTCTGATTATGGAACACCATCCGGACTGTGCCGCTGGGTATCTGATTTCTTTATTGGAGTCTCTTTCTTTCATGTTGAGCTTGAGTTCGAGAAATATTAAAGAGCAACGAATTTCTGCAACGCTTTTATATGTTTTAAGATATCATGGATGGCAGCAACCTCCTATCTGGTCTGCATGCCTAGTGACTTCCTCGTCGCGCACATGGGTGACACAATTGGAAGAAAGAAGACACTTATATTTCTATCGGCTGTAACAGCAGTAAGTTTTTAAAACTGACGTCATCAAAAATTCTAGATATTCTTATACCTTTAAACGAGCAATTCTTGTATATATATAATTCGGATCTCGGAAACGGCTCCAGCGATTTCGCTGAAATTTGGTATTACGGGGGTTTTGTGGGCGAAAAATCGATCTAGATTAGTCTCATGTCTGGGAAAACGCGCGTTTTCGAGTTTTCATGCGCTTTTTCTTTCGCATTATTCGGCGCTAAATATGATGAGAAATTACACGCTGTCAAACGTAATCACTTTAGCCGAGTGGTTCACACGTGTCATTCCATCCGAGATATCCGCATTCAAATCCCGGTTGGAAAATTGCTTTTATTTTTGTTTTTTGGGTGTTTAGGGGCAGAAATAAAGTTTTTGTGTGTTTTTAAAGAACTACGAGCAAAGCTCGGTCGCCCAGATATTATTGTTTCAAATGACATATTGTGGGTATTATTTACGGGCGATAAAAGATAAAATCAAACCACCATTTTGAGTTCCATCAATGCACTACATAAAACAAAACAAAACGTAAAAAAGAAAAGAGTAAAAGCTTCAAAGACAAAATAGAATGTAAAACCAAGAAGTTTGGCAACAGTGGGCTTACATATTTTGAAGCGGCTAAGCATGAAAGTGTTACAGACTTCAAACCTTTCTTTTTACTTTTGTCTTACTACTTGGTAGATTTAACGATAATATGTATGAAAGAGGTAAACTAGAAATAAGTAGAGAAGTCTTTGAAATAAAAAAATTTCAAAATGCAACCATGCATGCAGAAATAGCATATAAATTACGAATGTTAGGTTTTTGTCGGTCCTTCTTGATTTTTGTCGAGGTATGAGAGGAAAGTAAGACTATTTTTTTATTGCGACCAAACAATTCGTTTCCGTGGCAGAAATTATGAAGTCTTCGTAGAAGTTGCTGCTAGACAGTAGTAATGAAAACTAAACAAAACAGACAACAACTTTATATATTTCGCCGAAACCGATGCATGTAAATGGAAACTAGTCCTTCGAACACCTTGTCTATGAACAGCCATTCACTTTAAAGGCTGATTATGATTCTGTTATACTTCAGGCTGCCTGGATCACAAACCTGTTCTCGATGTCGACATGGGCGTTCATTCTGGCCAGGGCTTTGATAGGGGTCCCAATGGCAGGTGCTTACGTCACTTGTCCTATATACACCAAAGAGATCAGCGAAGACAGTATAAGAGGAGCCATGGGTACTATGGTATGTTGAAATATGCTTCTTTAACCTTCTTCAATCTTAACGTTCGTTTTGATGTCTTCAGTTGATTCTATATCTATAAGAGTTGAACTTAAAATTGCTATGAACCAAATAGCTTCAAATAATTCAAAGCTTAATTGTAACTTTATCAGAAGTAGCAAGGAAATGTCCATTGTTGGACATTGTCCTCCCCCGTGTTACGCCTTAATGATCCCTTCCGAGCCACTCGATCGATCGATCAAGTATCCCAGTTCATGGTAGCCCCTCGAGAACGCTCTCTCCTTATCGATTATCTGTTCTTTTACACATAGAGGAATTCCGAGCATATTTATTTTATTTATTTATCATATAATATTGGTATTAGAATAGGATGACTCCGTGTCACGATATTGCTGCCGTAAAAAGTGGCCATGGGCACAGAATAGCAAATTTACAGGGTAACAATTTAGGAGATGAGCAGGAGCACCTACCTTTGTATCAGCAATATTGATACGATTCATCAATCCGCCAGCTAAGCCTGGGTAGCCTCAAAGAAAGTTGCATTCTATGAGAGAGGCTCATGTGCTACATTGAATTATTGCTGATTTACTAATAGATTACTATTTTTAACCGACTTCAAAAAAGGATAAGGTCATAAATTCAACGAGTTTTTTTGAATGTTTCAATTCAAATAATCTTTATTGCACACACACACAAAATAAAAAACAGAAAAGAAAAGAGAAGAACATAAAAGGTACAATGAAAGCGGCCTTATCGCTAAAAGCGATCTCTTCCAGGCAACCTTGGGGCAGAAGAATCGTGTGATTAAGAAGGGGTAAGTAGGTGGTGCTAAATATATATTAATAAATAAATAAATAATAATATATAATATATATCAATGTTTGTTACCTCAGAACTTTTGACTGGGTGAATAGATTTGGATGATTCTTTTTTATTTGAAAGGTGGTGTATCCCGTGTGGTCCCATTTCAATTTCGTCCAGTTTTGACAACGGCACCCATGAGAAAACGATATAAATCTTAAATTTGCCTTAGTAAAAGTAGACTTTTAGAGCAATTGAAGTCGGTTTCTAGTTCTTTTTGAAAGCATTTACTTGTGTGTTTTAGATTGTCCTGTTCCACACACTGGGTAACCTCTTCTCGTACGTGATAGGAGATCTCTTGGAATATAGAACAGTTCTCTGGATCTGCTTGTCTATACCGGCCTTCCATTTAGTTCTCTTCATGATGATGCCTGAGTCTCCTTCTTATTTGGTCAAGAAAGGGAAGATTGAGGTAAGATGAATGTAACCTAAAAACCGAATGATACGAGTTTTATACGTAAAAGCAGAAGTATACCTAACACTGTCAATAAGAACGAAATTAACAACAAATAATATGCCAACCAAGTCAAGTACCGATAGGCACAAGTAATCGAATCCGGGACTTCCAGGTTAGCAAAAAAATTCATCTGGTTCATCATCAGCCACCCCATCTCTTCCTGTGGGTGTCGTAAGAGGCGATTAAGGGAAAACCTACACCGGGGGGAGGGACAGCACTCATGGCATGCTACATCGACCGGTCCCGAGTCACCTGCATCCAGCGACTCTCCGCGACTATAACCAGGTCGTCGGTCCACCTAGTAGGGGGACGGCCTGGTAGACGTTTCCCGGTATGTGGTCGAGAACCTTTACTCCCCACCGGTTATCGGTTCTTCGAGTGATGTGACCTGCCCATTGCCATTTCAGCTCACTGACTCGTTGAGCTATGTCGGTGACCTCCTTTTTTTGCATGATTCTTCTGGTTAGCAATCCCTGCCCAAAGAAAGCATCACGTCTGGTACTCTAAAAGTTTCTATTTAAATAATTTGTACAATTTTTAGGAAGCAACAAGAGTGATGGCGTGGCTTAGATGCAGGAAAGAAGACGACCTGGTAGTCCATCACGAAATAGATCTTATCAGAAAAGAGCAGAAGAATGATGAAGATAGCAGTCGATTCGTCCTCAAGGCTGTCTGTAAGTTGTCTTCTACATTTATCCGCGACTTCATCACTGTAAGGATCTGTAAGGATGTTTGTCCTAGGTGGATTGCTTCCCAGATTTTCTCTTACAGTACGGGTACATTTTAGTAGTATAAAAGTGACCTACACCACTCTGTGGTCTATAATGGTATCATCAACAACAGCCTATATACGTCCCCACTGCAGGGGCTCAGGCCTACTCTCCTACAGAGAGTGTATGGGACATAGTACACCACGCGCGCCCAGTGCGTATTGGTAGACTTCACACACACCTTTGAATTTCTTCTCAGAAGTGTGCAGGTTTCCTCGCGATGTTTTCCTTCACCGTGATGTCTATATATGGCTCTCATGGTGATCAGATTCGCAGATCATCAGGTTCGCTGTTGTGACATATAAAGGTACATGTCCAGCTGTGGTCTTATACAACTGACGCCTGTGTAGTAATTAGTCACTATGACGTCTATCACTTCACTGTCTCGTCCATGCCTACCAGCTCCGTACTACTAAACTTCCACACTCGCGCACGGCTCTTGTGAACTGACAGTTAATAACACTCTGACACTGACATTTAGCAAATCAACCCATAGACACACGAGTCAGTGTAAGTATGATATAGCGTATACAATACAATGACAAGCTTGTCCTTGAAATAACTATAGCAAACTACAAACATGAATCAATGACTAAATATGATACAGTTCAATTGGCGTTGACCAGTCCTAATGACTCTGAATTGAAAAGACGGTGTCTTGTATTATCGTGGTGCAGATTCAAGATATGTACAGAATATTACTCTCTTTTTCTACTACTGTAGTTTTGAAGAAAAATAAACATCTTATGGAAAATACGACGTAAGAATATGAATCACAATAAAATGATCTGAGTTTGAAGAAGTAGACAGATTGAAAGGAAGATTTAGAAATAGGCAGACATGGGCATGTACAGCAGAAATGCAATTCATTATACTAAGGCAAAACCTCTACAACCTCACCCTATGATGACGTATCAATAACGCATGACGTCAGCGAAGATTGCGGCTGTGGGTGTTTGTCCTTAGTGATTTGCTGCGGATCTAATGATAAGAAGACAATGTTTATTGGTGCTGCAAAAACACTGACAAGATAGCAGCTACTAGATAATACATTTAATCTGCGAGTGTCGTAAAACCATTGCGCTCCAACATTTGATTATGATTAAAAAATTGAATACAAAAAATCCTCACACGTGGGTTTGTTTCATGCATAATGTTTTACAGTTATAAAATTATTTACATCAACATTGGATTTGATTATGCATGTAATTGTAGCAAGATATACCATACCCTTGGGTAGAGCGTCAGTCCTTGAACAATCGAGATATGCGTTCGATCGTCTCGTACCAATGAGTTCTTCAATGAGGCTTTTCGGTGAAGGAAAACATCGTGAAACCTGCACACCCTTGAGACCCTGAGAAGAAATTCAAACGTGTGCGTGAAGTCTAACAATCCGCACTCGTCCCGCGTGGTGGACTGCCTATACACTCTCTGTAGGAGAGTAGGCCTGAGCCCCTGCAGTAGGGAATGTTGATGATGATACAAAAATTCAGGCATTCTCTCAGGACAGTGAAACAAACTAAGTATGGATGATTGCTTGTTGTTTCAGTGACTGACAAGATCATGTTCAGAGCTTTCCGGATAGCAATGGTCGTCTCTTTAGCGCGTGAAGTTTGTGGCGCTATACCAGTTCTAAACTTTGCTGGTGACATATTCGCGGATGCCTCTAAGGGCACAGGTCTGGTGCTGACTCCAAACCAGCAGGCGATGATGTTGGGAGCTGTTCAAGTGCTGGGGTCAGCATTTTCTTCGAGTTTTGTGGAGATTGCTGGGAGAAAGGTAAGACTTGAGTTGAAGTACCTTATTTCCAGACGGAAATATCAAAAGATTTGTGTCAAGAATGAGGCTCATAGGCGCTTTAGGATCTTAGATCTGAATGAAGGCCTCTTGCAATCGTCAAAATTCTATAATCAACAAGCTTTTCCAGCAAGATGCAGATCGCAGTGATAAAAAAGTGAACAGTGAACAATCTCTTGAGATTATTACAATGTTAAATGGCGGAACATACAATCCAGAGGTCCTGGGTTCGATGCCCAGCGGGGGCAAATGAAGATACTCCGTTTGACTAGGTACCACCATGTTACCTAAGTCTGTCTTCAAATAGTAGTGTTAATAGCACTATTGTGTTCTAGTATACTTACCATCCAACGGACTTATAGTCACTTACCATCAGGTGAGATGAAGACCAAGCACAAACCAATCATCAATAAAAATCTATGATAGTCACATGGACCGTGTAGTCTTTCTCTAGTTTTTTGGTTTGGGCATACACATAGACTATCACATCTTTTTCCAGGCTCTCCTCTTCGTCACATCCCTGATCTCTGGCCTCAGCATGTGCGTCCTGGCCTCATGGTTCTTGGCCAGAAGCTTCGACGTGTGGGCTCCTGCCTGGCTGCCAGTCGCGACCTTGTGCCTGTGCATATTCTGTGACTCTTCGGGCTTAGCACCAGTCTCCGTGGTGGTGATTGGGGAAATATTCTCTTACAAGGTTGGTACAATTTATACACATACTGGGAAACGTGTACCAGGCCGTCCCCCTACTGATGCTGACTGCGTAGTAAAGGGAAGTCACTAGGTGCAAGTGCCATGGAGACCTATGTCCAGCATGGGACGTTTAATGATGATGATTGTAATAAAAAATTCTAAATCAATACTTTTTGGGTCACATTTTGAAGTAGTTTTTAATATATGTACACTAAAGTTATGATGTCTAAACAAATGTTTTTTTTTTATGTTCTCCATTGATGAACTGTCTGATATAAGTTGGTTGACTCATATTCAAAAGAGCGTCATAACGTGGGAGGAGGACAGACCTGAAAAAAAGTAAAGCCTGGAATACTAATCAACCATTAATTTTTGGTAGTGTGCTTCTGAATAACACAACCTCATCATCATCATCAACAGCCTATATATGTCCCCACTGCGGGGGCTCAGGGCTACTCTCTTACAGAGAGTGTATGGAACATAGTACACCACGCGGGCCCAGTGCGGATCGGTAGACTTCGCACACACCTTTAATTTCTTCTCAAGAGTGTACGAGGGGCATACCGAAAAGATCGGTAATCGAGTACTTTCGATTTAATTAGATTAAAAACTCTTTTTGATGAATAAACACTGGTTAGTTGAAAATCGAATACAATTGACAGAATTAAAAAAAAAAATTTTTTTAAAGAACAATATCAGTTTGAAATTGATAGGTCGATAAAAAAATGGAGCTTACAAGAGAAAGTTTCCGTGCCATAATTTTTTACAACTTTCGACGAGGATTATCTCAGGGACAATGTCTCGCTGAGCTTATATCTATATTCAAGAGTGAAGCGCCTAGCCAGACGACAATATATCGCTGGTATTCTGAATTCCGGCGTGGACGTGCTTCTCTTGGCACCGTACCTTCCACAGGCCGGCCAAAAACAGCGGTTACACCAGAAAATGTCGCTGTTGTGCGCCGAATGATACAGGATGACCGACATATTACATATGAGCAGATTCGGGCTACTTTAGGGATAGGTATGACTGCGATACAAACTGTTTTACATGGTGAACTGGGAGTGAGAAAGCTAGTTTCCCGCTGGGTGCCCCATAATTTGTCCGAAGAGCAAAAGGCGGCTCGTGTCAATTGGTGCCGGTCTACTCTGCAACGCTTCAACGGAGGAAAGTCAAAAGCAGTTTATAACATTGTCTCTGGTGATGAATCATGGATCTATTCATATGAGCCAGAAAGAAAGCATCAGTCGGCTGTCTGGGTCTTCGCAGGTGAGATCAAGCCAACAAAAGTTGTCCGCTCTCGCAGCGTATCGAAGAAAATGGTCGCTTCGTTTGTCGCGAAAACAGGACATGTAGTCACAGTTCCCTTAGAGGAACGGAGAACGGTTACCGCTGATTGGTATACAACGGTTTGTTTGCCACAGATGATATCCGAACTCCGTAGAGGTAACCCGAAACGACGCATAATCCTCCATCACGATAATGCGAGCTCTCACACCGCTCAGAAAACAAGCGAGTTTTTGAAGCAGGAAAACGTTGAATTAATGGATCATCCTCCATACAGCCCTGATCTGAGTCCCAATGATTACTTTACATTCCCTAGAATCAAAGATTTATTGCGTGGTCAGCGGTTTCAAGGTCCAGAAGAAGCAGTGGAAGCATACAAATCGACGATTTTGACCATGTCAACTTCGGACTGGAATTGCTGCTATAATAATTGGTTCGAACGAATGCAAAAGTGCATTAACTGCAACGGAGAATACTTCGAAAAGCAATAAAAATAAATTTAGTTATTTCCTGTATGTATTGTTTTATATTCCCGATCATTTCGGTATGCCCCTCGTACAGGTTGCCTCGCGATGTTTCACTTCACCGAAAAGCCAATGGCTATGATCTTGATCCCTTTTATAACTGGTCAAGTAGAAGAAAGGTGGGGTACCTTCACTTCATTGAAATTCCACCATTTCACACTTCAATAATTATGCTTACCGCTATTGAGTGTAAATCCCTACTAGCTTCTGTGTTTATCGAGTCTTGCAATCTATGTCTTAAGGCGATCCACCTCCATCAAAGTTTTATATTAAATTTCCGTTGCCATAATCTTTTAAAATATAATAGCTAGATTTATGTAGTAACTATCTAAAAATAGGACATCAGATTTTGACGTCGTGAAAACATACAACTTCAAAGTTAAGCAAAATTTTCATTTTAAACAATTTTTTCGATTATTGTTCAAAGCGCCATCTATGAACCATTAGCTGCGTAACAGCTATTGTAGCTAACTATAAAGCTGTAAATTAATGATACTTATTTCGCGACACTATAATTTCATCTCCTATTTTCAGGTAATTACTTATCAAAGCCAGCTATTATATTTTAAAAGATTATGCCAACAGAAATTTAGTATGGAAGCATTAGGAGAGGCACAACGTTAAGACAAATGATAATCTAGTATTTCTGGTTTAGGGTATAGCTCTAACACCTCAGTGCGAAGTTTTTCGAGAAGAGAAGTATAAAAGTGTATTACTAAATGTATCTTCTCTTAATTTTCAGTATCGTGGCACAGTGTTGGCAATAGCGATGGCTTCTGCATCCTTCGCAGACTTCCTACAAATGTTGTTCTTCAAGCCCCTGGCCAGCGCTGTGGGCGTCCACGTCGCATTCTACTTCTTTGGCTTAGTGTGCATGGCTGCTGCCGTTTATGTAATCCTGGTCATACCAGAGACCAAAAAGAGAAGTTTGAGTGAGATTTACGAAGATTTGAAGACGAAGAAGGAGAAAAGAGAAGATATTAAGAGAAAAGAGATCGAAGGAAGAGATATGGAGCTGAGATTCTGATTGGAAATTACTTTATTCGAATTACATTTTTTGAGTAATATTTTACTGTGTGCGTTCATTTTAGTTTGTCCTGAACATATCAAAACGCTCATTATAAATGCACTTCATTTTACCTAGTGGTAAGCGACAATAAATCTCTTGGATGGAATGACGCTCACCCAGAAAGAAAGAAAGAAAGATTTATTTGCTAGAATACAAATTTAAAAAGATCTTAATATGAATATGAAGTAATCGTATTCTGTGGAACATGTCGACGTGCAAATGTTAAGTCTAGTTACATTGTAGTCTGTTTAAATAGTCCGAAACATTTTATAGTCCTAAACAGAAATCTCAACCCAGTGAGAATATGTCTCTGTGCTCTGCTACCTTGCATACCAGGAGCACACTGCTGTTTGACCGCAGACTTAGCATTGTAGTAACCAGACTGGCGGATATAAGAAATGCCCTACCAGAAATACCCCGTACCCTTATCTCCAGCTACTACAACGACATGACTCGTATATCAACCTTAATTTAATTTAAATTTAAATAATATGCGTTTAAAAACTTCTCGGGTATGATATACCCAACCTCACTCAGGCCGGGTTAAAATGATGTTTCAACCTTGTTTGCCGAAAATATTATGTTTAATATGATCCTTTTTATTACTATAAAATAATCTACACTAATATTATAAAGAGGAAATATTTGTACCTATTTTTGTATGTTTGTATGTTTGTAATGAATAGGCTCAGAAAGTACTGGGCCGATTTAAAAAATTCTTTCACCAATAGAATGCTACATTCTTCCAATTTGACATAGGCTATATTTCATTTTGAAAAAAATTAGGGATCCTTGGTAAAATTTGAACAATGTAACCGAAGGTGTAGAAAAATGAGTCTTAAAATGTCTTTCGTCGAATGCGCTGCCGAAACTATTAGCGATAGAACAAAATAATGTACAACAATATTGAAGAACATCATAATGTCTACAAAAAACTCCGCGGTAGCATATGTCCAACTATTGTAGTTATGTCACTACAACAACTTTTTTCATTTTAAACATTAATGAAAATGCTAACCAAATTCAAACCATGCTATTTATGTGTTTATATTAATCCTTATCCAAATACATTATTTTATGGTCAAGACCATTTAACTACCTATGAAATAGTTTTTAAATTATTTAAATTGGACTTTCCATTCAAAAGATATTACGAATTAAAAAATTCAAACAGTAAACAAAACCGCCATAGCGCCGTGGCCGTTGTTTGCGATGCAGTCTGAAAAGCGCGCCGGGCATCGCGGCGGGCGGGGTGGAGGGGGCACTGAAATAATTTTTAAAAAATATATAGTTAATAAATAATAATTTTTTTAAAAATATAAATATTTGTAAAAAAAAGTGTTTTATATCCAAATTTCCAAAAATAAATAATTGTCTACCCCGTGCGAAGCCGGGACGGGCTGCTAGTAATTAATATAAAGAAAAAGTAATGCAATTTATTCGTCTATTTGAACGCTATCTCCAATTACATTAATGTTTGATGTAGTGAGTACATACTCAAAGTATAAATTAATTCATATCATAGAATGTACTTTCATCTATTACAAGTTTTTTACTGTCAATATTGTTCTGTCACTCACAACGTAATTTATATGAAGTGAATAGACGAATAAATAATCTACAACCACGAGTATGTAGTTAGTGTTTTGAAAGAAATAAACCATCAGTGAGTTACAAAGAAACAATACTCAATATTTAATATTCAGCCATCATGTTTAAACACACTATATCTAAGAAAACTGCAGCGGAATTTCTTCTGGACAACTATCTAGAGAATGATCTACAATCTGTGCTTTGTCCTCTCTACTTACTATCATGGTTGTTGTTCTTCAGGAAGTACAAGATCGCAGACAACTTCATAACGCCGAACAGCCGCTTGTACGAAGTCGTGCAATTGCTTGGCACATCTCTGTATGTTGGAATCAATTATTTACGATTGCAAGAAAACTTTTCCAAAATGGGTTATGATTATATTTCTTTTTTCCTTATATTTGGGTTCTTATTATATGCAACAGGTTACATATCTTACTCCGTTCTAAACATCCTTCAAAGCTTAGACAATGTTAATTTTGTCTTGTTCATTCAACACGCCCATAGACTGTTTAAGTACCAATCAAAAACCTTTACCAAAATCAAGCGTGGCTGCTGGATAATTGTACCCCTACTGTTTATTATTTATTGCAGCAGTATGATATTTATGAAGTATTATTTTGATTTTTTTACCCCGTATTTTATATTGTCGTCTTTTTGTTTAATATACTTTGACGGGAATATGATTGCCACAATTATGAATATGAAAATATTAAATCACGAGATGATTTTGTGGCTCGATGAAGTGAATTTCCATTCGGAATTGTGCAATCAGTTTCAAACACTTGGGACATCAAGCGAAGAAAGAAATGCTCACTGGAGTAATATGTATAAATCATACAGTTGTATAATGATTGCGTACAGGCATTTCACCAAGATATTCCAATTACCGGTAAGACCTTTTAATAGTTATCTAAAATTAACATATTTTATTTATCAAATATCAAATATCGAATCCTCGCAGTGAAATAACTCATGGTATCTCAGTTGGGTAGAGCCTTGAACAATCGAAGTCCAATTTGTTATATGGAGTTTATGTATACGAATGATAAAAATCATTACCATTGAGGTTTCCGTTGATGGAAAACACCGTGAGGAAACCTGCACACTTCTGAGGAGAAATTTAAAGGTGTGCGTGAAGTCTTCCAATCCGCATTGGTCCCGCGTGGTGTACTATGTCCCATACACTCTCTGTAGGAGAGTTGGCTGGCCCCAGCAGTGGGGACAATAGGCTGTTGATGAGATTGAATCATGCGGCTGATCAAACTGAGGTGATAGTATAGAAGTAAAAGAATGTATAAATATAATAATTAGAAAAAAATATAACCATTTAAGTTAGATGTATTTCCTAGTATTAGACATGTACACTAGGGATAGCACGTATGTAAGTAGTATATAACCCTAAGCCATAATAAATAATTATCATTCTAACACCGAACGTGTCGAGTACTCCTTACAACCCCACCACACATAGGAAATGGTGTCGGTAAAATACTTTTAATGGTTGTTAAAAAACATAATCTAAAGACAATAAATATTCAGTGTTTTTATTGGACAGTTTCTGAAATCCCAGCAGATGAAGTCGAAGTCGAAATACAGTATCCTATTAAAACTTATATATAGGAAAGCAACTTAACGTAGGTATATTTGAACGTGTATATCTATCTATCTAATACCTTTAAACGATCAATTCTTGTATATATATATATATATATATATATATATATATATATATATATATATATATAAACGGCTCCAGCGATTTCGCTGAAATTTGGTATTCGGGGGCGGAAACTCGATCTATATTAGTCTCATGTCTGGGAAAACGCGCGTTTTCGAGTTTTCACGCGCTTTTTCTGTCGCATTATTCGACGCTAAATATGATGGGAAATTTCCCGCTGTCAAACATAATCACTTTAGCCGAGTGGTTCCGTCCGAGATATCCGCGTTCAAATCCCGGTTGGAAAATTGCTTTTATTTTTTGTGTGTTTAGGGGCAGAAATAAAGTTTTTGTTTGTTTTTAAAGAACTACGAGCAAAGCTCGGTCGCTCAGATATTTTCAGTAAAGTAACACTTAATTAAACTTGAAACTGTTAATAAGCCAGCTTCCATTAGAATTAAGGTTGTAGCTGGTCTTCATGTGACATACCAACACAAGATCAAATTCAACTGCATCTAGTATAAAATACGTCCCAGAACTTCTGACTCCGGAGGTTACTATTTTAAAAAAAATGTCCTGTTTTAATAAGCTTGAACTATTTCACAGATTTTCTTTCTGATTTGGGACACATTCTCTTCTTCCTTGCTTTTCCTTCAACTATTTATTTCTTTGGCAAAGTTTGACATCTTAGAAGATGAACCAGTAAGTACATTTAATACATTTTTATATTAATTCTCTTACACGTAACTTCTAATTTCAACATGTCTAATGCAAAGTGTAACTCCACACTGCTGAAGTCGCAGGCAAGCAGACGCTTGTCATTGACAAACTCATTAGCAAAATAAAATAAATTATCTGAAGACAATATTTGTAAAGCTTTAAAATTACATGTGTTAAGATATCTCTCATTAGTATATTTAATATGGATATCAAAAAAATGTATGGAATCTCATTTTAGATACGTCTAGCAACGGCTAGATTGATGATGTTTTCGTGGATTTGCAAGAATTTCGTCTTGTTGATAAACTTTGTCGTTGAATGTGAGAAGTTTTACTCTAATATCACAGAAGCAGATACATTAGCACTATCTACACTTCGAAATGTTTCATCAGGTAATTATCTCGTTTATACTATTTTAGCTTTCATATAATATTGATTGAAGTATCTCACATTTTGTTATTATCAAATAATAATTTTAACTCTCTGCTTTCCATGCATGTAATAAAAAATATGTACTCTCGAGTACAAAACTATGTATACAGTTTTAAACCATGTCACATCCACTTCCGCTTTTTCCTATATAGTTTGTTGGGAGAAATGTCAATTGAAGGTGAATGTGACATGGTTATACTGAATTTCATGCTTATACGAGCTTCCTCGATGTGTCTCGCGTTGATGTATATTGCATGGGATTTCATGTTTATACGATATAGTCGGTGTGTCTCGCTTTGATGTCTATTGTATGGAATTTCAAGCTTATACGAGTTTCCTCGATGTGTCTCGCGTTGATGTCTATTGTATGGGATTTTATGTTTATACGATATAATCGGTGTGTCTCGCTTTGATGTCTATTGTATGGAATTTCATGCTTATACGAGTTTCCTCGACGTGTCTCGCGTTAATGTCTATAGTATGGAATGACACACTTATACGAGTTTCCTCGATGTGTCTCGCGTTGATGTATATTGCATGGGATTTTATGTTTAAACGATATAGTCGGTGTGTCTCGCTTTGATGTCTATTGTATGGAATTTCATGCTTATACGAGTTTCCTCGACGTGTCTCGCGTTAATGTCTATAGTATGGAATGACACACTTATACGAGTTTCCTCGATGTGTCTCGCGTTGATGTATATTGCATGGGATTTTATGTTTATACGATATAGTCGGTGTGTCTCGCTTTGATGTCTATTGTATGGAATTTCATGCTTATACGAGTTTCCTCGACGTGTCTCGCGTTAATGTCTATAGTATGGAATTACACACTTATACGTGTTTCCTCGATGTGTCTCGCGTTGATGTATATTGCATGGGATTTTATGTTTATACGATATAGTCGGTGTGTCTCGCTTTGATGTCTATTGTATGGAATTTCATGCTTATACGAGTTTCCTCGACGTGTCTCGCGTTAATGTCTATAGTATGGAATTACACACTTATACGAGTTTCCTCGATGTGTCTCGCGTTGATGTATATTGCATGGGATTTTATGTTTATACGATATAGTCGGTGTGTCTCGCTTTGATGTCTATTGTATGGAATTTCATGCTTATACGAGTTTCCTCGACGTGTCTCGCGTTAATGTCTATAGTATGGAATTACACACTTATACGAGTTTCCTCGATGTGTCTCGCGTTGATGTATATTGCATGGGATTTCATGTTTATACGATATAGTCGGTGTGTCTCGCTTTGATGTCTATTGTATGGAATTTCAAGCTTATACGAGTTTCCTCGACGTGTCTCGCGTTAATGTCTATAGTATGGAATTACGTGCTTATATTTGAATAATCAAACAAAAATCTTCGAAACTAAACATTAGTGTGTTCCTGTATGAAAGCCCAAAGGAAGCAGAGCCATCGCATTTTTATCTTGAGGGATCTGCGTGCACTCACTTACCTTCCAGCGTCCCTGTCAGCCTTACCGATCCCATACATAAAACAAATTGCTTTTCAATATCAGGTTAGCAACTGTGGGACCACCAATCCGTCTGACTTGCGTCTGATTTTAATTAATAAACAGCAACGTTACTGATCTTAACAATGAACATAAAATGTGTTGAAAATTGTTTCAGAGGAGGCGAGGCGAGCGTGCAAAAACGTGCACCGCATGAACCGCCTGTTCAAACAGATGCGCGTGTTCGATATGTTCACGGCGGACGTGTCACTACCTTGTCATCTAGCTTTAATAGTGAACAACTACGTGGTGATGTTACTGCAGTTTGCTATGAAATGACTTACTCAATGACAATTAAACCAGCTTTCGTGTTTTTGAAAATTTTTAAATAGCTAGTCTCGTCATCAGTCTATCCGCAACGCATTTCAGAGAGATACGTACTGGTTCTTTTAAAAAAAGATATTCTGTATGTTTTTTAGAGACGTCAACATGTCATCATTCATCAGCTAGGAAACGTCCAATGCTGGATGAAACTCTAGTAAAAACAATAGTATTCTCTTCATAGTGAAAGATTGAAAAATTTCATTTCAAATATTAATATCGTTTGAAAGTTAACGTTTCTACATGAACCTCGAATAATTTCAACGGAGTATATATAAATTTAATGGCCAGCGAATGCATAGGTTTAATCAAAATTCCAGTCGCACTTCTCACTTTTTGTATAAATTCGAGAGTAACTCTGTCCGTCTCCCTACCATTCTCTACTTCGCTCTATCTCTCTCTGAATAATCTTAGAAATTGTTGTCCTGAAATATTTCGGATAATAATAAATTCGACAGTAACTCTGTCTCTCTTCTCTCTCTCTCTAACGCTCTCTACTTTACTGTTTCTCTCTCTGAATAATTTAAAACGGTCGTTTTTCTAAAATATCTAGAATATGCTTTACTATAATTTCAATAACTATACAGTTACATAATAAGGTAGTCTCTTGTCACTCTCTCTCTATATTTATTGAATTTCAAATACACGATAGCGATTATATTCTCTGAACATCACACTGGGATTATCTGTCTCTCTCTGCTTCTATGAAGATTATGTATATAACATAAGCTAGCTAAGCGATGTACTTAAAAGTATAGAATCTATTTCATAAGTTCGTCGCTGTATCAAGCACGCTCACCGCGCGCACGTGGGCAGGTTCCGCAGCATGATCGCTGGCGAGCTGTTCGCCGTGGACGCGGCGCTACCACTGATGCTGATCACTGCCATAGCTAACTATGTCATAGTCATTCTGCAATTCGCTTTTCTGTAGGGTGATTTTAATGAGATTCAATATACAACCTTTTAGATTAGTACAAAGTCTCGTATTTTTTGTGTGTGTTCTTATTTTAATTTTTGAGTCACTACCTCACGTTGAATCGGCTTCGCCTTTGCTATACAAATAACGGCAGACCTCATGATCAGCTCATAAAAAAATATCAAGGGTAAATATATTTGTACATTGAAGATATCTTCAATCGTACCGAATATGAATAATTAACATTCTGAAAATTATGAATAACAGGTAACAATGCCTGTCTAAAATCGATGAGCAATTGTTAGCAAAATTGTTATTTACCGGCAGGCACTGGAACAGACTGTAATCGTAAAGTGCTTTTAAGAGGGTATGCTGGTGTCAAAGCGCCCATACAAACGTAGTCCAGTCATATTTTGAGTATTAAGCTATGAAAATATATGAAATTTTCAAGACGCAATCTAGAAACAAATATATGTGTCGGTTGTGAGTCAGATTTTCGTTTAAATATATACTTCCAGAGTTACAGGGCGTCAAAGAATTGTATTTTACGGTCATAAAAAACAACAACTTTGAACCTGATTTACAAGAGTATGAATCGATTTAGAACAATTTGGAAAAACCACCTGTATACCAATATACATACCATACTGTATTAAAAAAATGGTTACATAATATACTGTATCCTTCAAATGATCCCTGGACTACAAAACATCCAAATAACGGGTGGATAACTTCGCGTAGTGTATGCTGTCTCACCGTACGCGCTCGGGTAGGATAGGGCTCAGATAGGGACAGCTACAAAACAATCCAAATTTGAATGCGACCACGTGGTCTTACCAACATAGCCTCTTAAAGAGAATTAAATACTAAATCCTTTCATATTTATTTCTACAGTTGTGCTGTAAGACCTTGCTTCTTGTCTAATTAGATTGAGTACGTCATGCCAAAAATAGTGTACACCCGAACGATATTATGGTTACTATAATAAAAAACGAATATTAAATCATACACATAATTTAATTTAGTCAGCAAAAATAATTGTACCGACCGAAATGCGCACACATGACGGAGCTTAAAATTAAACGCAAAAAAATTTCTATACACGCAGCAGTAATCACAAAGTCACAATCAAAACTTCACTGCGATGCCTCGATATACAAGTAAATGCTTTCAAAAATAACTGGAAACCGACTTCAATTGCCCTAAAATTCTACTTTTATTAAGGCAAATTTAAGATTTATATAGTTTTCTCATGGATTCAATTACCAGTACTGAACCAAATTGAAATTGGACCACACGGGAGCACCAGCTTTCAAATAAATAAAGAATCATCCAAATCGGTTCACCTAGTCAAAAGTTCTGAGATAACAAACATAAAAAACATACCCGTTGATTTGATAACCTCATCCTTTTATGAAGTCGGTTAAAATGTGAAATTCACCAGCGGTTGTACACCGCAGCGGCTTCATTTGACTTCGAAATCGACATTTTTGAGTAGAGGTGTCGTGTGCTGGGCATAAAACTAATCTACGTAAAATAACTAAGACTTGATGAAGCCAAACTGTAATATTACAAGTATGTAATCTGTCATACTGCGCAGTAACAACAGTGGCAGTGATCCGTCGTACACGAACACCCCGCAGCCGCTCAGCTTGATGAACCCAACTTCGTAACACCGTGTCATGTTCTTCCCGAGCTTTCTTACTTCTGCAATTAAAACGTGGTTCAAAGTTAAGTAGTCTTCTACCTACTGAATAATTTTGATTTTACAACACGCTCTTACAATTAATGCTCTTTTTGTCAACTTAAACACACTGTAGCTCATAAAGTACTCGTAGTAAAAAAAATAAAAAAAATTGGTTGCCTGTAAAGTCGGTATACGGGCGAAAGTTTTACGTGACAACGACGGGCTAACTGTGCTCGAGTGGAAGGGACGCGTACCTTTCACTTTTTATGTCTGTCTCTCTCGCTCTTAGGCGGGCTAACCATGCCCGAGTGGAAGGGACGCGTGCCTCTCACTCGCTCTCATTGTGAGCGCATAACGTGAGCGGAGCGTAACGCAGTTTCTTGAAGTGTCACCCGGCAAACCAATTTATAAGACGTTGTCACGTCAAAATAGTGCGTGGAGTTCCGCGCGGAAGAAGTCAAACTTCGTAATATGGAAATGAAAATAGGAAGGGGTGGAAATTGATTGTTAGTGAAATCATATTGTTTCTTTAAGACAAACTTGACAACAATCAATTGATATTCACCTACGCGCATGCGTTCGAGAGCCACGCATTCACTCTCGCTCTGTCTCTTTCTATTCCCCCTCCCAGGAGCGTTAAACGTTTAACACAACCTTATTGGAATTCGCATTTGAAGTTTCACTTCAAAAATTTTATGACTGGATTTGTAGAACATTATGCCGACATTTTTTTCAGTAGTAATGATACGTATGATATACGTATAGACATTCAAGATATGAGCAAACACCTAAACAAGTAAACGCGTTCAAAAAGACTTCAACTGCCCTAAAAGTCTACTTTTATTAAGGCAATGCTTTTATGTCAGCTGTCTAATACACACTTAACATTCCCTATCTTAAAAACTACGAACCAATTTTGATGAAACTTACCCTAAGTTGAACAATATCTGGTTTAACAAAAAAAATGTTGTTCTGGAGATATGCGAGGACAAACATACAAATATACATACATACACTTTTAAAATTTGGCACACTTGTTTAGAAGTTGATATAGACTAACATACACTAAAGCTGGGCAGCTCTGGAAATATTACATATATACAGGTCGAATTGATAACCTCCTTTTTGAAGTCGGTTAAAAATGAACCATATGACACTTAACCCGCCTCCGTGGTCTAATCGCTACACGCTTAGTCTAACTGTCCCGAGGTCCCGCATTCAGTTCCCAGTGGGTGTACTCGGATTGGTTGGTGGTATCATTTTCTATCCGCCTGGCTAGCTACCATCATGTTACATAAATCTGCCGCCAAACAGCAGTGTTAATAGCACTGTTGTGTTCCGGTGTAGGTAGCCAGCGCCACATTACCTTGAATCTGCTGGATGCGCACGCATACCATCCAACGTCCTTATCACTTACCATCACGTGAAATGAAGGCCAAGTCCTCATCACGCATGAAAAATCAATTTCAAAACATCATTTAACAATATCTTACTGCGATTACCAATTGTGATAAATTCTCTAACGGACAGTTTAACCTGATGATGAAGGTCTTTTAAAGATGATTATGCTGATGATAATAGATGACAAGTAATTAAATAAATAAACAAATGCGCTTTCGCAAAATTTATACCTGAGCATCCGTTGCTGATCAAGTTGTAGGAAAAACATGTAGATTCTTCTAGAGTTGAATACAACCGTTCACACACAACTGACAAATAAGTTTGTATGATAACATTCTTCGCTGTTAAAAAACTGGCAACACCTATCAAATGTAGTGACAGTAGCTGTGGATAGTAAAATAACACTTACAACCTAGAGTTATGGTCGCAATCTACAACAAAAGTATTAGAATTGATCGGTAGGTGGCGTTCGACAGTTTGTAAACATGGTCCTTCGAGCCGGATCTGTTGGGAAACTCGAACACTTACATAAATAATTAACCATTAAATTATCAAATGACATTAGCAATACATCCTTGTGCGGTGAAGATGTAAAGATGTCTTAGTCATCATCAGCTGTGAAACGTCCATTGCTGGACATTGGCCTCCTTCATGATATGCCACATTGACCGGTCCTGAGCCACTTGAATCCAGCGACTCCCTTAGCCTTAGCCATGTCGTCGGTATGGTAATCTAACTCGTCTGGGCAGCGTTTGGGAAGTTACAGCATATCTTCTCGTTCAAAATACCTCAATGTCTACAGACAAAAGTCTTTAATCAGTGCGTGTTGCCAGTGATGACATACGGAACCGAAACGTGATCCTTTACTGTGGGACGAATAAACAAGGTCAAAGTCACTCATCGAGCAATGGAACGAGCTATGCTCGGAATCAATGCTAAGCTACCACTAAACAAATGAATATTCAAACGTAAGTATACTAAAAAGCCACAATAATGGCATATATTTTATATAACAAAAACCTGAAACTAAAATTACAAGCCGAACTCAAGACTCTTCAAAGATTTAAATGTGAGAAAACGTATATATAAGTAAGCATCCAATTTGTGGTAAACTACGATAATAACGATAAACTCTTATTTACAAAGATACTTACATCCTCCATAAATTTGACTTTGTGTACCAATACCCCAATACCAATAATTGCATGCACAAAAGACATCATCGTGTGGAAAGTGATCTGAAAAATGTTCAATAAAAGATTGTCATGTCAACATATTCAATTAAATTCAAATAAACTGTATTGCACACACACACACACACACACACACACAAAACAGGACAGAAAAGAACATAAAAAATACAATGAAGGTAGCTTTATCGCTAAGAGCGATCTCTTCCAGGCAACCTTGGGGCAGAAGAATCCTATAAATAACAAGGGTTAAGTGGTGGTACATATATATATACTATACATACATATAATGGATAAACAATAGACAAAATATAGTAGATCAGAAACAAAAGGAAATCGGAGGAGATCAGGAATGAAAGAAGAAAAGGCTGCTAAGGAATTAGTAAGTAATATCCTCTGAGTCATCTGCCATTTTAGTCAGTCTATTTAAATTAAAACATATACCAAATTTCGCACACTAAATAATTCTACCTCAACCTGTTCATTTCCCAAACTATTCTCTCTTTAAACTTTTCACTGACGTGCGATATACAAAAGTCGAAATACCTTTTTGAAATTTTTACCCAACTACTTTATAAGGCAGTTTAATCGTACTTTGATAAGTATTTTCCTTACCACAGTAGGATCCTATTCAGTATTATCTAGACCGAACGGTCCAGTTCAAGCAAACCTATTGAAGCTTATTCTATCGGAACATATGGTTTCTTACAAGCTGAACTCTAAAATCATGACAATAATCAAATTATTTTCCAGATTTGGGAATTAGTTCTTCCTCGATTCCTAAATCCCATATTTTTCTTATCATGTTCGCCTTTTAAGAACGCAAGGCATAGATATATCTAGAAATCTTGAAAATTTTCCTTACCGTTATACTGTGAACCATCTCAATTGTACCAAAAGCCTTGATTGAGGAAATGTAAGCTTCTGACATTCGCTTCAAATCTGTCTTGAAATCGTTTGAATTTGCTAGGTGTCTATTTTTGAAATGAGACCTAATTTGTGACGTCAATATATTTATCTCAGTGTTCATGAAGTTAATGAGTAGTGCAGAGTAAATGACAAAAGAGTCGATATAGTAAGATAAAAGGGGCCTGACGGTATTTAGGTGATTGGATTCAAAGAACCGCAACATTGCCACTCCAGTAAACACAAATAAACTCAAGACAATGAACCAATTCAAGAAAGCGATGCGTTTGGAGCAGTTTTTGTAGATCTTTGTAATATCGTGGACTTTCTGCAGCTGCAACACAATCCCAACGTTATTTTCACTGTGGTAGAAGTTGATTTTTGTGAATAATATTATGGCAGTAGGTATGATGGCAACGTCGAACATTAGTAAGCCCATATGTAAGTTGAAACCCCATTTATTGGTCTTTGTAACGAATTTAAGTTCCAATATGGCATTAATTATTACAGTCAGTGATATGATGGCGTAGTACACTTTACTCGTGAAGGAATCAGTTGATGTTATAAAATTATATTTTATTGAATACTTTTTTGAAAATAGCGAATTCATTAGACGCAGTGGCCTTAGCATTGATTGCACATCTTTATCGATATGATTATTCAACAAAAACTCTTTGGGAGCATATCTATTATTTGTGGCTTTAATCATGTTTTTAAAATATCGTTTCCGACCGTACAACTCCTTCGAATAACTAATAATGTGGCAATGTACCAGTCTAGTTAAATCTACTGTTCAATTCAATACAAAAGGCATTGGTTTCGAATATTTCGATTCCCTTGAGTGTTTAATTATTGTTATGTATTATTATTTCCCTCAATCAACTCATGTCACTCATATTTACGTACATGAAGACTTGTCTCTCCTTATTTCCAAACTGCGAGGTCACATCTTTACGAAATAATTTGTATATATTATCGTTGTAACATCCCTATAATTCTAGATTTTTCCTTTTTGATTTTGATTTTTTTATTGATTCTGAACTTGACCTAGTGAGTCAACTATGCCCCTGAGCACTATTTTTTTACCTTTGCAAATACAAATATTTTATCCCAGGTGGAATATCTTTATAAATTATAACCTATGTGTTATTATGATTTATAATTCATATCGTTAAATAGTTTCATTAAAATCAACTTAGTAGTTTTTGCGTGAAATACTAAAAAAAGGTCCATACGTACACACTTGCGCGTTCGTGTAATATTTGTGATTTTTTTTAGCAGATCCTATTTATTACCCGCGACGGAACGGAGGCAGTGTATGCGTTTAGGGTGAGAGGATGTTTGTTTGTTTGTTTGTTTGTTTGTGTGTTTGTTTGTTTGTTTGTGTGTACATACAAACCAATGTTGCCACCTATCTCATAGGTGGTATGGCGCTAGCTCACCAGGGGGCGCTGCAATCAAGATTTTAACTCATTAAAATGAGGGACAGAGAACTTTGCGAAGGCTTATAGCTACTAGGCCGTGTTTGGGCTCTTTTGAAAGTGTTTGGTGAGCAGAACCTGCACATGAACTTTTGAGGGTCTGATGATGGATCAGAACGACGTTGAAGGGAATCTTGCGAAGGCAAATACCTAGTAAGTCGAGTTTGGGCTCTTTTGAGAGTGTTTGGTGAGCAGAACCTGCACATGTACTTTTGAGGGTCTGATGATGGATCAGAACGACGTTGAAGGGAACCTTGCGAAGGCAAATAGCTAGTAAGCCGTGTTTGGGCTCTTTTGAGAGTGTTTGATGAGCAGAACCTGCACATGAACTTTTGAGGGTCTGATGATGGATCAGAACGATGTTGAAGGGAACCTTGCGAAGGCAAATACCTAGTAAGCCGTGTTTGGGTTCTTTTGGGAGTGTTTGATGAGTAGAACCTGCACATAAACTTTTGAGGGTCTGATGATTGAGCAGAATAACTTTGAGGGGAACTTTTTGAAGGAACATGGCGAATAAACTATGCCTGAGCTCTTTATCGAGTGTTTGGTGATTAGCATCTGTACATGAACTCCTGATAATCGAAATTATACATTTAAAAAAACTCCGTCAGATAGGGAAACCTTTGATTTTTAATACAATTGCACATATTGTTTGTCATGACATGATACTTCACACGTCACGATATTTAGACTACAATATATGAATTCTCTAAAAAGCTTAAAATAAAAAATAAAATTAAAAATTTTGAAAATACCCGCGACAAATGTAATTGTTGTAATGGGAAAAGGGTTAAATAATTTTTTGAGAAACCCTCGACTAAATGGAAGTAAGTAACGAGATAAATAGAAGCTTACATATTATTACAATAATAAGTCCGAAAAAATCCGTCGGGGGCTGCCATTGCCTAATCTGTTGTCGTTTCCAATTAAAATGTAGGAGTAATAAAATAATTTTTTATCTCGTATAGATGCAGTCATTTTTTAAATGTATGATGGGTTTGCACTTGGCCTTCATTTCATTCATTGGATGGTAAGTGTGCGCACCAGAATCCTCAATGTAATGAGGCGCTAGCTATGTTACCTTTCATACCGGAACACAACAGTGCTATTAACACTGCTGTTGGGCGGCAGACTTAAGTAACATGGTGTTAGCTAGCCAGGCAGACATAGAAAATACCACCTAAAATGCTGTACCACCAACCAAACCGAGTACCGACAGGTACTGGGAATCGAATCCAGTACCTACATATTGTAAGTCCAAGTGTGTAGTCATTAGAAAATGGAGATGGTTAATAAGGCGGTATCAATTCAAGACTACATAAAAAAATTAGGTACCCAACGTAATTTCAACTAGTGTCAATTTTATAAAACTGCAAATTTTTGTTCCTTCAGAAACGGGAATGGCAGCCCCCGACGGATTTTTTCGGACTTATTATTGTAATAATATGTAAGCTTCTATTTATCTCGTTACTTACTTCCATTTAGTCGAGGGTTTCTCAAAAAATTATTTAACCCTTTTCCCATTACAACATTTACATTTGTCGCGGGTATTTTCAAAATTTTTAATTTTATTTTTTATATACAATGAATTTGTCCTGGCTTGGTATAACTTGGGCTTCCTACAACTATAGCAATAGTTTCTAAGATAAGCATCAGTGAAATACAGACACCAGAGATTATAAGGGTTCAGTTTTTTCATTGGATGTTCGAATTCCTAAAATTGACACATCTTATTCGTACAAATTGCTATCTTTTAGAGTACCAAACATCCGATGAAAAATCAACCCTCTCAAAACCCTTACACTGATGTAGGTATGTCTGTCCGTCTCTCACAGCAAGTGATCTCACTATAAGTCTATTACCTTGATATAGTCATGGGCAAAGTTGGCCCACATGTGCCGTAACTGAAATAATTGCTCACTCTAAATTGAAAGGCGTAATATACTAACAGAAGCAAAACACCTAAACAAAAATTTCAATGTAAAATAATTGGCAATCCATTAACTCGATCGCATCAAAGGATAGATGCACTTCTAGTTATTAAGTATAGATTAAAAACGTACGTTGCAGTATTTTAGTATTAAATAAGCTGGCAAACAGGATGTTACTGCTTTTTTATGTATAAAAAGAACAGGAGGAATTAAAATATACACACCACGTCCATCAGCATGAAAAAAAAATTTCTTCTGGACAACTATCTGGAGAATGATCTACAATCAGTGCTTTGTCCTTTCTACTTACTGTCATGGTTGTTGTTATTTAGGAAGTACAAGATCGCAGACAACTTTATAACGCCAAACAGCCGCTTGTACGAATTGTTATCGTTTTTGGTCACTTGTTCATACGTTGTTGCGAATTTCTGCCGCACAAGTGCTATGTTCATGGTGTTACCATTTGATTATATAGCTATGATATTATTTTTCGAATTTTTCTTCTATGCGGCAGCGTACATTCTACACTTTGTTTTCAATGTTCTAATGAGTCTTTAGAACATAAATCTCATCTTGCACATACAGCATGCTCAAAGAATTTTCAAGTTTCAATTGCTTACCTCCAACAAAGTGATAAGAGTCAATTGGTTCTTCGTTATTCTCTATATTGCCACATACATGAGTACATTTGTTGTTGTTTTCATGATCAATAACTTCGGTTTTTTATATGCAACAATTTTGGTGTTTTCTATGATGTTTTTTGATGCGAACGTAATGTACTGCTGTTGCATTATCAGATTATTAAATTACGAGATCAATTCATGGATCAATGAAATTAAATGTTTCGCTAAGCGATGCGCGCAGTTTAAATTTTTGGATCTTATGATGCTATAAAGGATTGTCATTGGAAGATGATCTTGAAATCATATTCATATATCATAAAAGCATATTATTGTTTCAGTAAAACTTTTCAGTTTTTGGTAAGTCCTGATAGTGCATATTCTGTATTCTTTTATATGAAGTATAGATCAATGCTTGATCTCACGTAATGTTAAGTGACGATGAGGAAGATGTTACATTTTGGTCTAGAAAACCTAATGGCTACACGATTGGAGTTACTGTCCGGAGTTCCCAGATTAGATTCCCGGTGGGATACTTATCGGTAATTGGTTGGATTGGTGGTAGTGCATTTTATTTGTCTGTGTATCTGTCAACCAAGTCTAGCAAAAACGTCTAGTTGTAAACTAAATATACTGTCAAAGTGCAGTGTTATGAAAGATCTCATTATCTTGAGACTTATTTATGTGCACGTTCACCATCCAACGACTTTTCAAATTATCTCCTGCATTTATTTCAGGTATTCTTCTTGGTGTTAGACATTTTTGTTATTTCTTTGCTCCACGTTCAAATATTCATAGTGATGGCGGAAAATGACGTCCTCGATAATAACCCAGTGAGTAATGTTTTTAAACAATCAATGCATATTTGGTCATTGAAAAAGTACTAGGGGACCTCAGAGAGTCAATATGACACTGTGTAGCTATATGTTTAAAACTACATTGATATTAATAATGACTATGGAGATAAAACATGAAAAGTAAAGTCGACGCTAAAATTTCACGGACTAATTTGACAGTTCACGGACACGAATACTAACTACCACAGTTCCCCAGCGTGGTTCTTATTCATATACAATTTGGTTTACTTATCCCAATTGAATAAAATATTGTCATCACATCAACATCATCAACAGCCTATATACGTCGCCGCTGCAATTCAGGCCTACTCTCCTACAGAGAGTGTATGGGCCATAGTCCACCACGCGGGACCAGTGCGGATTGGCGGAATTCACATGCCTGTTCAAGACATGCAGGTTTCCTCACGATGTTTTCCTTTACCGGTACGCAATCGGATAATGTACTTGAAGTGAAAAACAACTCATAGGTACACGGCTGGATTCGAACCAGGAACCCTCAGATTGAGAGTCCGCGCCTTATCCACTGCGCCACCGACGCTTCTCACAATGTCATCACTTTGTCACTATTTAAAATTTTCAAATTTCGGCTACACTTTTCTACACACACTCATTTCAAACAAGACCGTGATATTCTGATGTTTACTTTACAGTCTGTGGCATATATAAATACATAATTAAGCTTACACCATATATGCCAATCAGTTCCAGAATTTCCTATTGTTATTTACCGTATCGATTTTGTACTCCTTCTCCCCCTGACAGGCTTGGAGTGCAATACGCTAATAACAAACAAGCTTACAACCTCAATCTTGTCTGATGATATATCTAGTGTCCTAGAAAACAAGGCTCATTATCGAATAACGTTAGCAAAGACTCGTCGTAAAGTGAGTGAATTTCCCCCTGACCTATTGTGGGCACAGACAGTACATGTCTCATGTGACATGAAACAAAGAAAAATATTATACAGACAATTGTTTCAGATCCTGCTTGTGATATGTGAGATCCTGGCGGCATTGTGGGTTGTCAAGAACTGTGTCGAGCTCCTCTTGATAGTTTTCGAGTGTGAAACATTTTACAGCAATATTAGCGCTGCTGACGCTATAACCATTAATGCACTTCAAAATCCTGTGTCAGGTGAGCTAATTCACGTACATCGCAGTATAGAACTTTCGCAACTACGTACTTCGCGATGGTAAACTTTTGCAGTGACGTACATCGCAGTAGAGAATTTCCGCAACTACGTACTTTGAGATGGTATACTTTTGCAGTAACGTACATCGCAGTAAAGAGCTTTCGCAACTACGTACTTTGCGATTGTAAACTTTCGCAGTAAGGTACACCGCAGTAGATAATTTTCGCAACTACGTACTTCGCGAAGGTAAACTTTCGCAGTAACGTACATCGCGGTAATGAACTACGCAACTATGGCGTACACCACTTCATATTAGTCAGTATAAATATTGAACTGAGCTATTTTGCTGTATTAAACTGTGTGTTTTGTTGTGCAGATGAAGCGAGACGAGCCTGCAAGAACGTGCACCACATCAATCGATTGTTCAAACAGATGTGCGTGTTTGACATGTTCACTGTGAAAACGTCGCTTCCACTTAAACTGGCTAAGATTGTCAGAGAATACGTGGTCGTACTGTTACAGTTTGCTATGCGATAGCTGAAGATACTCATGAGTCGAATTAGTTGGTATAAATCAAGTTAAAATTAAATCATCTTCATCAACAGCCTATATGTCCCCACTGCAGGGGCTCAGGCCTACTCTCCTACTGATTACGGATTGATAGACTTCACACACACCTTTAAATTTCTTCTCAGGAGTGTGCATGTTTACGATGTTTTCCTTCACTGAAAAGCCAAAGGTAATGATTTTTATCATTCGTATATAAATTCTAAATAACATGTTGGAACTCATTGGTACGAGCCAGAATCGATAAAATTAATAAGAAGTGCTAAACAAATCATAAATGATAGGCTCCGCTAAGAACCACTAGGCTAGGCGTCTTTGTAAAGGACACTAAATGAAAATCAGTTTAGAAGGTCAGTTTCACATCAGTTCATGCTGGATATGAATAGCTTGATATGTAGTGTACAGCTAGAGTCATTTGAAGCTGACTATAAGTTCGTTCGCTTAGACACGAGCTCAAAGCGAGCCATCTAGGTCGTACAGCCGCTGGTGAATTTGGAATTGCAATGAGGTGGTGTTACTAGTGGCTTTGTGATGGCCGATGCTTGCACAAAAAATGTTTTGTGTTTAATTATATTCTCCGTAATGTGTACCCATACTTTGCCTGTTAAGTCAGGGCTTCTCAAACAGTGAGTTGCGCCACCCTGGGGCGTCGAGTGTCGGTGAGATCATTAACATCCAGCTAAAAATTAATATCAACATCCATTTTTATGCTTTTGTTCTTATTTTCTAATACTATAGATGTCCATATAGTTTTTCTGATAACTGGTAATTAGGCTTGTAATAACTGGTGGGTATTTTTGTTCCGGAGGGTAGGGAGGGTCTGTTTTTTATTTTTATTTAAACAGTTTATTGTACACGGAAAATATTTACATAACACAAAAACAGAAAAAATATATACAAAAGGAACAGCTTATTTCTAAAAGAAATTTCTTCCAGCAGTCCTAGGTTAAGGAGAAATATTGAAGAAAGGAGGGCAGTTAGGCGTGTACGATATAATAAATATAATAAACCATAATAAACGATTACATAAATACGAGATACAAAACAAACTAATATATATCAATAATAATACATACATACTTTACATACTATAAATATATATAATCTTATAGTGATAGAAAATGTTCCTTGACGTTTTTCTTAAAGGCGGAAACAGTTTTGCTGTCGCGTACAGTGTGAGGCAACGAGTTCCACAATCTGGCTGCATGAACCGTGAATGAGTAGGAAAAGAAATCGGAGTGATGGGAAGGGATGGATAGGATTGTCCTAATGTGAGCTCGACAAGGTTGGTCAATAGGATGCGAGTATGTAAATCGCTCACTTAGGTAGCTAGGATAAGAAGGGTTATTTAGGATATTGTACAGAAGGGAAAGGATATGAGCATTTCTACGAAGGCGGATAGGGAGCCACTTGAGCTGATCGCGAAAAACTGACACGTGGTCATATTTTCGCAACCCGAAGATGAAGCGTAAGCAAAGATTCTGAAGTCGCTCAAGTTTGTTTAATAGCTCTTCGGTGACGTCCAAGAAGCAAGAATCAGCATTGTTGCATTTGCATTGAATCTGTGTTGAGGGGCGTCGTAAAAAAATGACAAATTCCCAAGGGCGTCACATTACAAATAAGTTTGGGAAGCCCTGATTTAAACTTAGATAGTGTCATATAAGTTGGTGGTCTATATAATCGTGTACATTTTCCATTGACGTATTGTTTTATACAAGACTTACAGGATACTATAAAGATTGTAAATTCTTTGATTGCACGTTTTACTCATATGCTAGTGGTATTACTATAGCAACGGTTTCCAAACACAAGTTTGTGGTTATTAATTGATTAGTGAAGACGTTCTAACGAATGTTCTGTTTGAACAAAGATACGAGTATGTTGTTCAATCAATTTATGAGGATTCATGTCGATAAAATATATTACTATGTATTGTAACTTAAAAGTAAATAAAAGTAATTAAACATTTGGAAAATATTTTCAACCACATACATATGTTTTTATTGAAATATTTTTAAGTGTCGTGTTTTAAAATATGTATGTATACAATTAAGTATTCATCATGTATGGTTGAGTAATTAATGTTAATCAACGTCAATCTATAACGATGACATAGCAAATGACGCCCAAAATCAGAGATCGAGATAAAATACAGTTGAAATATTATTTATATTCTGTCAAAGACCATCTAGCTCTTCGATGTGAAAACTATTTCTAAAGTTGAATTCATAATCTAAAGCAGAGGTTCCCAAACTTTGTTTCTCATAAACCACATTTAATATTTAGCTGGTTCCCGTGGATCCCCCACAGCTACATTTCTATCATATTCGCAAAAGTCTCGATACAAACTGAATATGTAATATGTCAGATTTTACAAGTAACCGTCGCTTCTGAAAATATGATCTGATTGCATTCATAGGCACAGTCTAGCCAACATTTTAGTTCTTCACTATCGAAAGCAGATAAGTTTTCGTTGTCCGCCGTTTACTTATTGTGAACCCCCAATTTTTCTTCACGCCAACGTAGACTTCCGTCGAGTCTCCCGTGGACCCCTGGGGGTCCTTTGGTAACTACTGATTCAAAGTATCGATGCTCTTAATTTAAGTTTTGGGTAACGTGTTAATATTAAGAATAGTCAGTCCAGGTAGGTTTATATGTAAAGTCAATTTGCTTAGAAAGTGTTGCCTTTATTTTATGCCGCTCCAGCACATGCCGCATCTATTCAAAGGTTATTAAAGCATGCCAGCTATGGCGTACAACCACTGGTGAATTTGGCATTTTATATCGAGCATCGCAATGAGGTTGTTTTTGCGACTTTGTGGTGACTGCTGCGTCCACCATGTTACCTAAGTCTGCCGCAAAAATAAACACAACAACAGTGTTGATAGCACTTCGGTATGGAAGGTAGCAGAGCCAGCTGTTCATTATATTGAGGCCTTATCGTCACTTACCATCAGGGGAGATGAAGGCCAAGTCCAAAAACAATCATACACAAAAACACGTATTATGTCCGCACTATCTAAGGGACGTGTCGTTAATATAATATTAGTTTGATTAAGAATGTCTTGTTATTAGAAATACATTTTAATTTATAACTATAACCTATGATGACTTTAAGAAACTGAATTGCAAGATAACGGCAACGTAGTCTGCTGTAGTTTTGATCAGCTTCAGCGGCAGTGCGGCGTCCACAGTGAACATGTACCCGCCGCTCATCTTGCGGAACTTGGCCATGTAAGCTCGACGCATGTTCTTCACGAAGCGACGCACATCTGGAATACATTGAAACGTAAAAATCCGGCCATGTACTAAAAGATCCGACTGATCAAAATCCGTACAAAATCTAAATTTCGGATGCATACAACTTGCACCCAATCTTCTAGTACTAGTAGGTTCTTTGATGTCATAAATTGCCACGATGTTTTCTAGCTAAGCGCTTGATTTATAAATTAAAATCAACCCTATTTTAATCATTCGCTTGGATTGAGAAAAACGGTAATTCGCGTAACTAAAACGAAACGCAAAAATCTTGGAACTGTAGGACCTGTCAATGTCAAACAATGTGTAACGTCAGGGCTTTACGTTGACGTCAATTAGGATGAAATTAAGGATCAAAAATTTTGTTGTATTCTTGGCGCGAACTTGGATAGTGGTGGTTCATTGCAATTTTAGTAATTCATTAATAATACTGTTATGTGTGTTTTTGGTTTTATAATGGTGTGATATAGTGCAAAAAGTGTCATGGGTGGTGTTATAGTATCAATTACGCAAAATTGTGAGGGTTTCGACGCAATCGAAAGGGTTTACCATGTCGAATACAATCGGCATATGGATTCTTTCGAATTATGTTGAAACCAAGGCTGGCCTTTGTAATTCTCGTCAAGAATCGTCAAAACAAGCGATAAAATGTACACATTATACATTTTATTAAGAAAACTGAAGAAAAGATATATACAGAGTAGGCTGTATGGCTTTGTTCCAGTGACTTCCCATTCGGGAGAATTAAACTACTATTACTATTCCAAAAAAAAAATGCTTTGTCCAGTCACATTGTATGGCAGTTATTGTTGATTTACTATAAATATAATGCTTACCTGAGCATTTACTTTGCATTAAATAAATACAAAAACTTTGACAATCTTCAAGGCTAGCATAAAACTTCTCAGACACGACCGATATCAATATTTGAAGTAGCATGTTCTTAGCTGTCCAAATTATAAAGCTTACAAATGTAGACGGTTTCAGTAGCTGAAGAAAAAATATAAATATTAAAATGGTTGAAGCTTTCAATACAACATCATCATAAATAAATATTCTCACGTCTGACATTGCGCTTTTATCGTGTGTTATTACTATGATGGAGACCAGCGCATGTTCAAAAGTATATATTGTGCCATATCCAATCTGAAAATGAAATTTTCCATGCAATAACTTACGAAATCTAGTTTCCGCAAAGCAAGAAAAAAACGTATTTCTATGTATTTCGAGATTTATATATTCCTAGAATCCTGAAATTTGGCAAGAAGGAAGGTAGTGCAACGATCTGAAAACCAGGATTTTGTAGTTATAAAATAAAAATAATTTTTCATGTTTACAAACTTAACTTTGAAGTTGAAAGCCATACATCGGGTATGTAATTTAGCTGCAAGGTAAAGTAGGTTTTTCAATCGGACTTATATTTTCGGTAGAGCATGATCATAATTAAGATAATAATTGATATTCTGTACGGAACCCTGGGCGGGAGCGATCCGCACTCGACGGGTTTTTTTAAATACAAAAATTTAGTGTTATCAAAACATAAACTCGATTTTTTTAACTCATAATTAATAACCACTTCATAGCTTTCACTACTCACCATAACATAGAAAACTTTGCTTGTCGAATCGAACGCTTCAATGATGTCAATATATGCTTCTGAAATTCGCTTTAAATATGCTTTGGAGTAATCTGATGTGTCAGATGTATCCATTTTAATTTTTTCTATTTGTTTCAAGAGCATTGTCGTTTCCAATCGTATCATATTGATTAGTAGAATATAATATAAACTAAATGTTTCAATAAAGAAAATCAGAAAAAATCGTAAACTAGTAAAGCGAAACATATTTATAAAATACAATTCTGCGAATATACCGTAAACAGTAAATATTAATACAGACGACCAATTCAAAATTACTACTTTTCTAGTCGCTGAAGATGTACAATTATTAGTCGCATTTCGGGCTTTCTGAATTTTCATGACTATTTCAACGTTACAATCAATCACGTGAAACTGATACAGAAAACCTAAAATCAAACCTGAATGATAAAAAAATAAATCGAATATCTGGATAATTAGAAACTTGTTGGTGATTTGAGATAAATAGAAAATGTTGTTAACATCTAATATCAAGCTCGTGATCAGAATTGTCACTAAACAACAAAATGATATGAAATTCACCACGAATTTGTTGGTATGTATCATATTGGCTTCAACCGTATATTTCTTAGAGAATACAAGTAGGTCTAAGAAACGAAGAGGTCTGAGCATCATTTGTAGTTCTTGATCTAAGTAATTATTCAATGACTTGGACTTCAATGAATGGACCCTTGCCATTTGAATTTCCACCATTTTGAATAAACTTTTAGTCTAATACGTGCTCTTCTTTTGAAGTATTTATTACTTGTCGCATGATGATTCCATCGTGAGTAATCCACTAACGTTTAATCGATTTAGGTAATATATTAAAAGTGTAGGAAAGAAAGTGAAATGTCATGGCTCGTGAGCGAAGTTAGTTCAAAGTGATACCTACCAGGCCACCAAGTGTGTTCGAACTCCCGCACCGAGGGTTCTGTACCCAGCAAATTATAATTATTATTATTATATTACCGACGAAGCGTCGGTGGCGCAGTGGATAAGGCGCGGACTCTCAATCTGAGGGTACCGGGTTCGAATCCAGCCGTGTACCTATGAGTTGTTTTTCAATTCAAGTACATTATCTGATTGCTTAACGGTGAAGGAAAACATCGTGAGGAAACCTGCATGTCTTGAACAGGCATGTGAAGTCCGACGATCCGCACAGGGCCCGCGTGGTGGACTATGGCCCATACACTCTCTGTAGGAGAGTAGGCTTGAGCCCCTCCAGTGGGGACATATATAGGCTGTTGATGATGATGATGATTATTATTTATTTAAATCAGACATACATCCATAGTATTAGTAAACTTAGTGCTATGTTAGTAATTAATTATAGCGTCAGCCATGCTACTGGGACACTGGTACATGTAATGACAGCCAGTGTCGCAGCATCGGTTGCGCGACGACAGCGAGCAGACTGCTGCGGCTGCCAGCACCCCGCACCCTGCGCGCGCTGGAGGACGCACTCTTGCGCATCGTGCTATAGAAGCAGTCTACATGTGCCTCCGCAAACATGCCCGAAGCGCTGCAGAAACTAGGTAGCCGCAGCAGAGCCCTAAAAGCATTGATGTATTGAACTCGATTATGAGAGATGAAAATATTTTGTTTTTAAGCGTGGGGACACACCTATCATTGCTGTTCTGATCTACCTAGACCTGGAAATGAATCCGGGTTGATCGCGTCACGCTTCCCAGCTGCATAGGATTGAGCTCTACCTCGACCTCATCAGGGCTATAAATATTCAATTTTATTGAAGGTAGGTCTCAAATAAATTGAAAGTAAAAAACTACACCACCAGTGGTGGAAAATTAGGGGATGAATACCGCTTAACAGAATTACAAACACCTCCCAGTAACAAAATTTAATAAAACTTTTAAATAAGTTATTCAAAACGTTGAAGCATCGGTGGCGCAGTCAATAAGGCGCGGACTCTCAATCTGAGGGTGCCGGGTTTGAATCCAGTCGTGTACCTATGAGTTGTTTTTCAATTCAAGTACATTATCCGATTGCTTAACGGTGAAGGAAAACATCGTGAGGAAACCTGCATGTCTTGAACAGGCATGTGAAGTGCGCCGATGGTGACTATGGCCCATACACTTTCTGTAGGAGAGTAGGCCTGAGCCCCTCCAGTGGGCTGTTGATAATTGATGATGATTCAAAAGACTACAAGAATTCAAGTAAAATAGAAGAAGAATTTTATGAAATCGAAGAGTTCATACAGGATTTTCTAAACTGCGCCGAAGGCAGCCCGCCATTGATTGAATGCTTAGCTGCAGTGTAAATAATTTTGACTATGTATTTGCTCTAATAATTGTATGATTGTTACATTGGACATCATTGCATTGTACCTACGTGTCTGACATTATTATTAACAAATGTATGATATGCTGTAATTAAGTAATTGATCTGAAATTAATTGATCACCATAGCCGATGTTAAGGCAAACAAATCAGACATCTATTGCCTGATACACGTATTCACTGATACTATTCGTATGAAGGACTTTTTAAAGAAATTTTGGAAGCATAAATACTACAAAATGGTTTCCTTGGAAGTAGAACAACCGACTAACTCACAAGAAGAAGAAACGGGCGGCTACGTAGATAAGGAAATACAATCTATGATCAGTCCTTTAAATCTTATGGATTCGCTCATATTTGCAAATCGATATTCAATAAAAAATGACTGTATATTTATTATTCGTTCAAACAAGATCATGCGATTGATTTTGACTTTAGTCATTATCGCGGTAAACACGTATTTAGAAATAATCTATTACAATGCGGAACAATTGTATAACATAAATGTATTTCATTTCATGTTAAATGCCCTCGAATCCGTAACGTTTCCTGCCAGTTTCATATTGAATTCAGTGAACGCAATTGTACGGAGCAAAAACATGGTACAAGCGGTTTTACAATTACAAAAAGTCCACAGCATTACCAAACTGTATAGGAACAATTACAAAGCCCTCTCAGTATTGAATTGGTTATCCGTTGTAATATTAATAAGTTTTATGTTATCGTCAGTACTGATATTAATTTCGAACGTCGGGCTCCATAATTTGAGGTTTATCATCGCATACAGTCGCGACGAGAACGTGCTACATGCCATTCTTTTTATGATAATGCTTAACAGTGAAATCAGTGTTGTGATTGTTGAAATGAGAAAAAGGTATATAAATGTCCGCCATAATACTCCACCGAGCACGTTCTCGAAGGATTTTGAACATTTCTCTCAGGCTTGCGTCAGTGCTATTGAAGCTTTCGCAGAATGCAAAAAAGCTTTGAATTTCTCGGTAACTATAATCATAATGCACTTTAACCCTATTTCTTTTCTCTCTCTAATTCGTTATTTCAAATATAACTTCATAGTTAGTTTCAATTTTCAGATCACATTTCAAATGATCAACACGTTTTTTCATTCTTTGATGGACATTGAGATGGTTGTTTTAAAATCAGCTGCAATTTCACAAGTAAGTATAAAGTATCGAGGTCTAGGTTCGATAGGCTCGCTCCAATTTGTTATTTGGAATTTATGTATGAATTATAAAAATCATTACCATTGGCATTTTCCTATCCATACTCGAATACCTCCACGTCCGTTTCGACCATCACAATTACAATTATATTCTGATATTGATTGAAAACGTCTAATTTTTCAGACACAACAGTTTAGTACAGTTATTTTGAGCTTATTTGTGGTGTGGCTGGTTGAAGGTATCCTGCTACAAACAACAATTTCTGTTCAATGCGAACGGTTCTATATGAATCTTGAAGAAATGCATAGCTTCAATCTATATTTGGCAGGCATGATGAACATCCCATGATGTTCAGGTGATTCGTGTCTTTATTCTAACATTAAATTATTTATATTATAATATAGTTCTATCTATGTTTCAATAATCAAAAACGCGTGGCGGGCGTACAGCGTCAACATGCGCTGAGCTCTATTTTTGAATCGCTCGTGTGATATGGAATCAACGTAAGTCACTCGAAAACCGGTTTTACTGTATTTTTGAATCATGCGTCTCCGGTGTTGCCAGTATAACTTTATTATATCCGTTTCACGCAGAAAAATAAAAACGATGATTAGTGCAACAAACATTGAATTCAATTTTTATTACAATTGTAGTCTTCCTGTCTACTTGAGCCTTTTTAAAAAGAAAATAGTACAGCTAAAAATGGAAATCTACTTTATTTTAATCATTTGCTTGAATTGATAAAACTGGAAAAGTTCACAGAAATATAGAAACTATCAATGTAAATCAATGTAATGTCCGTGTTCGACGTTGACATTTATCGATGGCCTCCAGCAAAGAGTGGTTAATACCACTCGTTGCAGAGGAGCGATTCAAAAATACCAAATTTGAGTGGTTAATACCACTCGTTGCAGAAGAGCGATTCAAAAATACCAAATTTACGTGGTTAATACAACTCGTTGCAGATAAGCGATTCAAAAATACCAAATTTTGGAATCCAAACGCAAATCAGTAGAAATCGAGCGCTCGTGTCGCAGTTGAAAAAATAGAGCTCCCTGTTAGCCGTTGTGGTTTGTGACTTGTTGACTGACATTATCATTGCAGACGTGCGTCGGCTCGGCAAGAACGCGCGCCGGGCGTACAGCGTCAGGCTCCAGAAGCTGCGCGGCGCCGGCGTGTTTACTGTTGGTTCGGCGCTGCCAGTGCACTTGTTTAGTAACATCACTAACTACGTGGTGGTCATTCTACAATTCGTTTTATCGAAGTAAACAGAATTTATGTAGTCTTGTTTTTTGTAGTTAAGAGGCCATACAGCGACAGTGGCGCCTTCATTCACTCTTTTCTTCATTTCTCCGCAATTATACAATAATTACAAAAACCAAGGCGGACTTTTTGTAGTTATTGCTGGTTTACGGTTGATCGATACATTATGGATTCATGTTTAGATTCTGTGTAGTAAGTGTAATTGAACCGCCCAAAGTGGTCACTTTTAACTGTTTTATCGATAGTAACTGCACACAATCGATATATCAAGTCATGATGTATCGATGAAATGTAAACCAGCAATAACTACAATAAGTCTGGCTTGGTTTTTGAAATTATTGTATAATAGAAATGAAGAAAAGAGCGAATGAGGGCACCACTGTCGCTCCATGGCCTCTTAAAAGTGATGTTTATTTAAGGTTTAAGCAACACAAATCTAGACCATATTTTATATGCTTTTCCTTTGTATTTGTCTTATCAATTTATTGTAGAAACCATCATTTAAATTAAAAATATAAAACCACTAGTTTCTAGAAGTCTCTGTTATGTTTAGTTTATGTTCTTAAGATATTGACATAACATTTTAAAATAAATTTTGACATACCTATACATGGGGTGGGTCTGCCGGCTACCTCCACGAGCGGGCGGCTTGTTACACTCCTGGTGGACCTAAAAAACCTAAAGGAGGGTAACCTGCTGCTCCTGGTCCACCCTGGGCAACAACAGCTAGTAACTTATCATCGATATCTTAGTAGCTGCTGGCTAAAGACCGCAGGCTTCCTATACCCGATCCCATGTGTTCCCCCTCCTTGTAGAAATCCCTCCTTCCTTCCACACTTCCCTCTCTCTTTCCTGGAGGAGTAAACCTCGACTCCAAAAAACATCCAGTCCAAGGTGTTATCCGATCCGTGCCGAGGGACTCGTGGCTGAGGGACTGCGCTCAGTCTCTAACGGAGGGTGCTCGATACCTGGTGACCTCGAGCACTAAGTTAGTCGCCTTATCTGTGCAATCGGAGCTCTGCACAGGTTGACCCGTACTTCTCCGCTACTCGTGGGAACACAATGAATAACAAAGAAATAACAAAAACACACACAAACATACCAATCATACAGCAGAAACACACCCTAGATTCCGCATCTAGTTTGACCACCTCCGATGAGGAGTGCTATCTAAGCCCCCTCGAAGAGATGGATATCGCAGATCACTCTGCACCCCAAAAGGGAGTAGGATCAAAAGATCCAAGCACCTTACCGGGGACATCACAGGTGACAGGGCCCATTGGAACTGTCATCGACTTAAACACACAAGCTGCAGTAGAGGACGGGGGGACACCACCGACACTCTGGGCGCGGTGACAGATAGGGGTAGGAACAGTTCCATCGTCGATACCCCAATTGTACACTCCGAACAAGATCGGCAGAAACGGAGGAAGAGATCCGGTGCGGGAAAGAAGCGGTTAGCGTTCTGGATCAAGCTTGGTAAGAGCTTGGAGGAAGCTGACAAGCTCGCTGAAACCCCATTCCCCCAGTGCCCGGCTTACCAAGAGTGGGTAAAAGCAAACCGCACTCCCCAAGAAACGGGATCAAGACCGGAGAAACGTCCCCGGCCAAACCAGACCTCTTCCCAGGAGAAGCCGGCTAAAGCAAAGCGCACCGAGGAGTATCCACCTCCACCCAGGCCAGGGCCCTCTTACAGAGCGGTAGCAGACGGGGTGAAGATAGGTATTGTAGACGCTTCTCGGCAGATAGGACAGAATGAGTATGACCTTATTCTGGAAAAACTCTTCGCCGCTGGCGATCAGGCAGGGGAACTAAAGGGACCTTGCTTTCTGAATACTTCTCTCAGACCAGGAGGGGTACTGCTCATGTGCGCAGATGAGTATACCAAGGATTGGGTCACCGCAAACTTGGGCAGTATAACACCCTATGAGGGAGCGAGGCTACAGGTCGTAAAAGAACTGCCTCGCCCAAGAATCGGCATTGCCTGGTTCCCTGGTCCAGCCATGGAACAGGAAGCCCTGGTCCGCCGCATTGGCTCACAAAATAGAAAGGTACCGACCGCTTCCTGGAGGATCGTCCACAGGAAAGTCGAAGAGAAAGGCCAAACCGTAACCTTCACCTTCGACGAAACCTGTGCGACGACTCTCGAAGAGAACGAGTCAAAAATTTTCTACAATACGAGCCAGGTACTGGTTAGGATTAAGCCACTTGGGCAAAAGCACCAGGAGGGAAGGGAGCGGGAGCAAGCTGTTGGCGTGGATGGAGTGGCTCATCAAGGGCCACATACAGCTATCGCCAGCACGAGCACCGCCATCCCCGCACCACTGGTTGCCGCTGCTCCGGCCAACTCTGTTTCCTCAACCAGTACCACACAACGACCACCTGCACAGCCCTTGACCGAAGGTCCTCGTCAAGGTAGAGGCGGTCACCGAAGCACCCCCCCTAGGGGCAGACCGGCTAGAGGCCGAGGGAAAGGGGCAAGGACACCCCATTCCCCTGGCGCGACGGGTTCCTCCAGAGCCAACGAGCTTGTCAGGCGATCGGCACAATGGCCGCACTTGACGCGAGGCCATAGCACTGGGAGAAACTCGCCAAGTGACCTCCCCCCCCAACATTAAAGGCCTAATCCAACTAGGCGACCTTAACCTCAACCCTACCCCAACCACCCCCGCCCCATCCAACATCCCATCCATCCTACCCCCTTCCCATCCCAAAACCACTAAACAATTCATTCAAATTAACCTAAGGCACGCGAAGGCAGCGACAGCTATACTCTGCCAAAGGTTCAAGGAAGAAAAACTCAATATATCCTTGATACAAGAACCGTGGATTAACGGAAACATCATCATGGGGCTCAACTCTGCAGGTAATGTTCTTTACAACAACTGCGGTACCAGACCCAGAGCATGCATACTCTTTAACAAGAATGTAAAATTTTTACCGATACCTTGCCTGTGTACAGATGACGTAGTTGCAGCCTATGCACTGCTACCTGGAACCGGGGGCAGGAAGTACGTGGTTGCCTCAGTCTACATGCCAGGCGACGAACCGGATCCTACTACAGTGCTGGCACCACTAGTCAGCTATAGCCAGGAACAGAACACCCCGCTGCTCGTGGGATGCGATGCAAACGCACACCACACCAGCTGGGGGAGTACCGACACCAACACCAGAGGTGAAATACTTTTTGATTATCTAGTAATGAATGATCTTTTTGTACTAAATGAGGGCAACCAACCAACATTTGCTACCAGCATTCGACAGGAAGTCCTAGATATCACAATCTGCTCGGGACAGCTTTTTAACCGGGCATCGGAATGGCATGTATCAGACGAAGCATCCATGTCCGACCACAGACACATTAGGTTCAACTTGTCCGGTTGCGCAACAGGACAAGTTAGCAGCTACCGTAACCCCAAGGCGTGCGACTGGCAGGGCTACAAAGTAGACCTGAAGTCTTCACTTGAATCGGTACCAGGAGCGGTCAGGTCTCTAGAACAACTGGAGTCCGCTGCAAGGGAAATTGAACAAGGTATCAAACTTGCTTACACTAACAACTGTCCCCTTAAAACTACGTCCACAAACCGTAGCGTTCCGTGGTGGAACAAATCACTCCAGCGTCTCAGGCAAAAGGCTAGATCCCTCTTCAATAAGGCAAAAAAGAGCAAAAACTGGGACGCTTACAGGAAAGCCCTCACGGACTTCAACAAAGAGCTGAGGAAAGCACGAAGGAGATCATGGCGGAAATTCTGCGAAGAGATTAACACATCCTCGCAAGCCGCCCGGATTCACAAAGTGATCTCAAAGTCCCCAACTCACCATCTAGGTCTATTACGGAAACCAGATGGCACTTACACTATCTCGGCAGAGGAAACTCTGAGGCTTATGGCCGGAACTCACTTCCCGGGATCAATACATATTTCAGAAGGAACTGAGGCTCCACGTCAAATCCCCAAAAAGGTCCTTCCAGACATGGAGGACTGGAAGAGAGCCTCACAAATATTCAAACCCGACCGAGTCAAATGGGCCATTAACACCTTTAAGCCATTTAAGACCGGCGGACAGGATGCTATATTCCCCGCTCTGTTACAGAAGGGAGTCGACGTCATCCTCACAACGCTGCTTAAGATCTTCAGAGCAAGCTTCGCATGGGGATACTTACCAACAGCGTGGACAAAGGTAACAGTCACATTCATACCTAAAGGAGGTGACAGAGACAAGTCGTTACCGAAGTCCTACAGACCAATAAGTCTTACTTCCTTCATGTTAAAAACAATGGAGAAAGTATTGAACCTTTACATCAGGGAGGAATACCTGACAAAGGCACCCTTTCATGCTAAACAGCATGCCTACCAGAAAGGAAAATCTACGGAAACGGCTCTCATGGAGCTTGTAGATAGACTCGAAAGAGCCGCAGAGGAGAAAGAAATTGCACTCTGCGCATTTCTGGACATAGAGGGAGCCTTCGACAACACCTCTACCGATATCATACTGAAAAGTATGTCACAACGCAACATTGATACAACATCTATTCAATGGATTGAAGCAATGTTGAGAAATAGGGAAGCGTCGCTCACACTCATGGGAGAAACCATACGGGTAAAACTCACACGAGGATGCCCACAGGGTGGGGTACTGTCTCCCCTGGAATGGACCCTGGTTGTTGACGACCTTCTCAGGGAGCTAAACGATGCTTACCTGGACACACAAGGCTATGCAGATGACCTAGTGGTGACCATTGTGGGAAAATGCGCAAGCACCATAACTGATCAAATGCAATCAGCCTTGAAACGCATCGAACGGTGGTGTAGAGCATCCCAACTCTCAGTAAACGCTTCGAAAACTGTTATAGTACCATTCACCAGAAAGCGGAAATTGGACGCACTAAAGCCACCGACGCTATTTGGAAAGACTATTAATTTCTCCAGTGAAGTTAAGTATCTAGGCATTATACTAGACCAAAAACTCACCTGGAACCAACACATCAATTTTGTGACCAAGAAGGCTAAAATTGCTTTGGGTACATGTTGTCGAATGGTCAGGACCAAATGGGGCCTTCGACCGAGGGCTGCCCTATGGCTTTACACGACCATAGTGAGACCCACGGTAACTTATGGCTGTGTGGCATGGCAGAAGAAAGCCTCACAGACAACATGTACGAAAGCGCTAAGCAACCTTCAAAGAATGGCATGTCTGATTATAACTGGCGCCATCTCTTCCACACCCACGGCATCTATGGAAGCACTGCTAAACCTGCCCCCGCTACACATTCATGTGAAGAGAGAGGCAGGTTTGGCAGTGATGAGATCACGGGTCCTCTCCAACAAAAGTTGGAGATCAACTGCTATGAGAAAACTAGAAGAGGATCTCATAAGCCAAAGAATCATGACGATGCCCTCGGACGCCATGCAAAAAGTATACAACTTCCAGAAGTTGTTTAAGGTATACTTACCCGAGCGGATTGAATGGGACAAAGGCATGCCTAGCGACCTCCAATCCGACGAAATAATTTGGTTCACAGATGGATCAAGGAAAGATGGGCAAGCAGGAGCCGGGATACACAGCGAGGAACCCAGGGTGGACAAATACTTCCCCCTGGGTGAGTACGCGACTGTTTTCCAGGCTGAAGTGTACGCAATAATCAACTGCGTTCACGAGAACCTCCTTCGCTCATACACCAACAAGAGAATCACAATTCTCTCAGACAGTCAAGCTGCACTAAAAGCATTGATTTCATACGAATTTAACTCCAAACTCACGTTAGAGTGTGTCCAGATACTGAACATTCTAGGCTCGACCAATGTGGTCACCCTGGCCTGGGTACCTGGACACTCTGGCATCTGTGGCAATGAAAACGCAGATGAACTAGCTAGGTCTGGTGCAGAGGGCCCGCTGGTAGGGCCAGAACCGGCCTGCGGCATCTCCTTCCGCACCATAAAAGATAATTTTAGCCAGGAGGCGCGCCGACGAGGACTGCTGTTCTGGAAAGCCACACCTGGCCAAAACCATTCTAAAGCGCTTCTGAATGGCTACAACACCTCGTACGCAAACGAAGCGCTTTCGCTCAGCAGGAACCAACTAAGGATCCTGACCCGGACCCTAACGGGGCACTGCAAGCTAAGCAAACATCTCAGCCACATGGGCCTGAGCGACAATATAGCTTGCAGATTTTGTAAGGAGGATGAAGAGACGCCCATCCATATCCTCTGCTACTGTGATGCTCTTCATCACAGTAGGAACAGACACCTCGGAGGCCACATTGCCACAACAGACAGCATCAGGACCTCCAAACCCAGACCAATCGTACGGTTCATGACCGAGATTGGCCTTGGGGAGGTGATTTGATCCATAGGGGACTGTCACAATAGATCTGCAAAGGTCGCAGTGACTTGCAGGACAGACGAACTGCACCCCTCATGTCCAAATAATAATAATAATACCTATACATAATATTCGTAAAATATGAGAGCTCAAGGTAAACTTGTAACATCTTGTTGAACCATATTTTAAGCAAATAAAGTTTCATTTCATTTCAAGATAGATTCGGTCGATACGAGTCCTATGCCTAAGTAAATATACCGTTAATTGATTAAAAATACATGACGTGAACTTCTTTCGTTTGATGTTGTTTTTTACCTCATTGCAGCGAAGTCATTAACCGAAAGGAGTAGTATTGTATAACTCAGAAGAAAAATGTCCGACAGAAAATTCCAGAATATATTCAAAACCATCTATTACGTCACCAAATTATACTGCATCACCAAACATTGTTATAAAGATGGTGTCGTGATACCGAAAACCAAAGCGGACCTGATAGTTTCCATCATCGGAAATATAATCGTTTTCACATTGTGGACTTTGACATTGAATGAATTCTTTACCTTGTTCTACACCACCGCTATCCTCTTCATTTACTGCCTGATATACATCCAGTATGAAGCTAGTTTTGTTATTGTATCAATACTGAACATATTTCGAAGCAAAGATAGTGTAGAACTCATGGAAAAACTCCAAGAAGTTGATAACGCTTTGCACAACCCGGACGATGTCAAAAAGTGCAGAAAGTTTGTACTACATTCAAGCGTGTTAACAATTCTAGCGTATATATTGATCGTTACGTTCAAGGTAAGTTATGACCAGAGCTGGACTTTGAAGAGAGGCCTGTACCTAACGACAACCATTGTCCTCGACATGGAATTGATACATGCAACAGTGATAACATATTACTTGAAAATAAAGACAAACAGATGGAAAGAAGCAATCTACCGCGGAGACGAGGAGAATCCGATGGACGTGGCAGCCATGAAGGAATTTCTAGAAACATTCAAGACTTTGATTGACGTTTTGGCGCTGACAAAGAAAGTTTTTCAAGTGATGGTAAATAATATTTCACAATTCCAAAGCTGCACGCACGCTAAAGAAGCATGGTTGACGAATTAACACTTCGTCAGCTTTAATTGCAATTGGGTAGAGGTAGAACCCAAAAATGTATTTACTGGTTTTCAGCATGGCTGTACTTACCTGGCATCAATTTCACCTTGATAATGCTGGGTGATAGAAACTCGGTCAATTAGAAGCACTTATAGTTATGAGAAAAGACAAATATTCGGTCATTCAAAATTTGAGCGTACTCAGTATGGCCTACATTTAACGTCTCGTAAAATGTTGTTTTCAGATCCTGTTTCATTTCGTGACGACATTCACACAGACGTTGTTGTATGTGGAGATCGTATTGCTGTGGATAAAGAATCGTGATGTGAGTACTTACTACTAGTACTAACGATACAATTGTATACGCAAACTTCGCTTGAATTGTTAGATTATAACTTTTATACCCAACCAATCTGTATTGACTTGTGACGCAGTTAATAATTCAACAACAGATTTATTTTATTGGACATCCTAAACTCTGGGACACGACAATAAAAAAGAAAGCGACCAATCTTGATACGTGTACCAGTGCTCTTATTTCTTTGCCTGCCTTATTTCGTACTAAGACTAAACTAAAAGAACAAAAAAAACAGAATTACTTCATACCCATCATCACTCTTCCCAATATTGATAATACATCATCCATTTTTTTTTAATTTTGCGTTCTACGAAAACAACTTACATGTCATCTACATCATTACCTGCAAAACCTTTCTTTCTATCACATTTGCATCAGATTTTTTACAATGTCTTTGCAGGTACAACCAATAGTCATAGTCAGTCATTCGCTGAGCGCCTCATTATGGATCTTTAAGGGCTTGCTCATGGAAACTTTATTATGCATTCAGTTTGAATGTTTCTACATTGAGATCGAGTCTGCCAGAGTCGTTACAACTGACAAACTGTTTAAAGCAAACCAATCCAGTAAGTATTCAATTTGGATCTTTAAATAGATCCCGACAATTTGAATCATTGATTGAATCACTATATTTAAACTTAGCAACGAGATACTAGCTCTGGCTTATACAAAGCTAACATCTGATACAACATTTTTGCTCCCCGGAATTCGGAATTCTCGAACTTCTATTGATGTATTTTTGTTGAGCTGACATATTGTTGAATCCACCCAGACTACTATTTTCACGTCACGAGTCACAGATGAATAACAGTTACGCTATTTCAGCCACAACAACTCGCCTGGCCAAGAACATAATGCGAATCAGCCGCACCAACTTCAACGCCATGAATGCTTGCGAAGCCTTTGAACTGAATGCCAAGTTGCCGATCAAGCTGTTCAGCTTAGTTGCCACGTACACGATCGTGCTGCTGCAGTTTGCTTTCTTGTAATTAACTATCTGTCGAATCGAATCCAGTGATAACTATAGTCTTGTATACTTAACTCTAATTTTTCCCTTTACCCAAGCCAAAGGGCTAACTCGCAGTCAAGATTGCCGGGCTAAGTCTCACGCATAACTGTCAGTGAAGGGGCTAAGTACCGGTAAAGACCGGTCATTGCGGCATACCATGAGGGAGTCCTAAGCTCAGCAATTGACATTTTTTTAAACTACAATCCAGTTATTTAATGAACAGCTGGAAACGACATCCATTTTGCGTGGTTGCTAAGCAACAGTCACCAACATAAACTTTCTAGAAATAAAACAAAATGCGTTGCGTGCGCTCAGCATTAATAGTTTAATGGCCTTGAAATAAAGTGTTTTCTTTTTTAGCACTTCCGTGTCTGCTACCAGATGCCATGTTGGATTTTGTATGTCTATATATTTGTCAGAATCATACGAGTGTTTTAAGAGACACATAAATCGAATGCAAAATTTTGTCTTACCTGTCATCATGTAATAACAGATTGAGTTGTAAAAATAGGCCATCAATTTAAAATATTTAAAATCCATCAATAGTTTCAATTCCTTAATCTTCCTTGATCATATTAGAAGCTTTCTCAGCGATCATTATGGCCAGTGGGTTCAGATTACCGCTGGCTACAGTAGGTATTATACTGGCATCTACTGTACGTAGACCTTCCACACCCCTCACCTTCAGTCTTTGATCGATCACCCCATTCAGAGCCATCGCACCAGTACCTGCTGCGTGAAACAAACTGACAGCTACATTCATTAACATAGCACTTCCAGTATTCATGTGAATTAAAGGATATGTATTAAACCCAACACCATTTTACCACCTATTTTCAATTAAATTTGTATCAATAAATCAATATATTTTGTTATTTTTAACTTTTGTTATAGGGCAACATTCACATTCAGGTACTCTAAGGTACTTACACAATGTGATTCATAATAATAATAATAAAGCCTTTTATTTCCGAAATTCACAATTGGTTGAACACAAAATAAAATAAATTTACACAAATGCCAAAAAAATTAAAGTAAATTTAGTGCGCATTATTAATTTCACAAAATGTCTCTTAGTTCGGTATGCCTTACGGCAAAGGCCTCCTCCAACTCTTTCCACTGTTTTCTTTCAGCCGCTACTCTCAACCAAAGGGGTCCCAAGGTTAGTTTTAGATCGTCTTCCCATCTTTTGGCTTTTCGACCTCGCTTCATACGCTATCCCTGGGATACCAAACTGTCACTTCTTTACTCCATTTTTCCTTTTTGCAGCGGAGCATATGTCCAGTTCATCGCCATTAAAGTTGTTCAATGCGTGACAGGATGTCTGGTAATTTTGTTTTCTGCCTGATGTTTACACTTTTGACTTTGTCCATTAGCTTGAAACCTAGCATGCTTCTTTCATACATTATCAATTAATTCATTCTTAATTCTAAACAATCATGAAATACTGTAAAGCGCCTGCTTCAGCAGCCATTTTTTAAGTTGATTTTTTAAATATTGCGGAGCTCGGAGCGTTTACTCTCTATTCTAAATATTATTACGATTCCCTGACTTAGGTAATTTCGGTGTGAATTTGTTTGGTTAGTATTTCCCAAATGAGTATGCATACAGTGTAATAGTGAAATTGTTAATTTTTCAATAATTTTGTTCAAGTATTAATCAAGTATTTTAGCAGTAGGATAAACGTTCCGTCCATCTTATCCATGGGGGCAATGTTGCCTGCATTCTAAGCACTATGGCCAACAAAGTAAGGCTGTATTATTATTTTTAGTAGCTGGTCTTTACGACGTTGTCAGTCACATCCCTGGCACGGCCATGTCCACATGTTCGGTACCACTAAAACCTCCACACTCGTCCACGACTTTCGTCAACTGTCAGTCATTGACACTCTGACATTGACGTTTAGCAAACCAACCCATAGACACACGAGACAGTGTGTGTATATATGCTACACCGCATACACTACAATTATTATACTTAGAAATCGCGTTTATCACGGGTTGATCTGACTCAAAACAGTAAAAGAAATTAGTTGATGATTTAATTCTTGGCAATCGAACTGAGTTCATTTAGAAGACCCAATTAGGCAGTAGCTTCGCCATCTTTGATTACTGGATCAGCATTGGTTTGGAGAAAAGTGAATTGCAGAATGACTATGACATAGTTAGCTATGGCAGTGATCAGCATCAGCGGTAGCGCCGCGTCCACGGCGAACAGCTCGCCAGCGATCATGCTGCGGAACCTGCCCACGTGCGCGCGGTGAGCGTGCTTGATACAGCGACGAACTTATGAAATATAACAATAATAATAAAACTGCTATTCGATGATAAAAATACCTCTGAGTCTCGCTAATGGATAAACCTTAGATTTAAGAATTAGTTCATGGTGTGGCAGTAGAGTATGTTCTTAAAAAGTGTCTATATATTTTTTTCGTGAATTTTATCCGTTCTAACTATTGTTTGACTTGGCTTGGTCTTTGAATAAATTAAGTACATTTTAAACAATTACATTATAATTAATTAAATTAAGAGTATGAATAAATTGCATACAGCAATGAGCCTCACATACACACACTACATAAAATTGAAAAAATATATAATGAGATTGAAATATATATTCTAACTATATGAGAATAAAGTTGAATCTAAATCTGAAGTGTTTCAAATAGTACCCTTGTACTGTACTGTAAGAATGTCGTTAAATATTTTTGTACAGTAACAGACACAACTTTTCATCATTACAAAATATTAGAAAAAGTGTGATTTTACAACAACAAGAAAAAACATGAGATGGCAACAGTCTACTAAGCATATTTAAAAAAAGTTTCAAAAATTACCTGGGCATTCCGAACAAATAAAATAAAGGAAACATGCTTGTGAATCTTCAAGAAGGATATAAAATCGAGTGAAGGACGTTGAGATCATTGTATCTAAGAATAAACTTTTAAGTATAAAAAATCCGACGATTTTCAGTTCAGGCAAACACAAAATCTGGAATTAATATTTAATATCATTAGACGTCATAGCTGTTAAAGTTTCATCGTCATCCAAAATCTTAAAACCCTATAGTTGCGTAATGCGAGAGTGAGAAAATCTTAATGTGATATCGTTGCGTAATGCGAGAATGAGAAAATCTTAATACGCTATTTTTGCGTAATGTGAGAGTGAGAAAAAAATTTGCGTCAAGGTTGCAAAAAATATAATATAGTTAATTAGGCACTTTTAAAATAGAGTTTTTAAGTTAAGGAGATACTTTTTTTTAATAAATAATGTGGAAAACATTCATATTATGATTAAATTAGAAATAAATGAACTTACTTCTGTGATACGGTTTGTTCTAGTTACTAGTAATTGAACTCCAAACAATGCATGAATGAATGTATCAACTACATGTACAGACACCTGGAAATGTTCATATTTTTAATCTTATTAAATTCTAATGATGGTCAACATAACTTAGCAAAAAAAAATATTTTCGTTTATATTCTTATAAAATATGCACATACTGTACAATGAAAAAGTAACCAAAAATTACAAAGAAATGGAATTCCCATTTTACAATTCTTTATGGACTTGATAAAAATGAATAAATTTGTCTTGTATTCAAAACGCTTTCAAAAAGAACTAAAAACCAACTTCAATTGCCTTAAAAATGTTCACCCGAGAATGATCTGGGTACATATTTGTTTTTGTTGATGTTCTCTAAAAGCGCTCAATCAATTTCAATAAAATTTATACAGGACCACCTCTGAAGTATTGTCTACCAAATAGAAAAAGAATTATCAAAATCGCTTCAAAATTTTTGGAGTTATCGCGTAACATACATTAAAAAATACAGTTGAATTGCTTAATATAATACAATCCAATAAATCTTACCATCAGACTAATTGCCTGCTTTAAATAGTCGTATGCTTCTATGCCGCTGTAGTAGGCCTCACAAATTGATTTAAATTCATCCTTATGAATATCATCCTCAAAATATCCATGTTTATAGCTTCGAATTTTTTCCAACTGCACCTTCAATATACTGATCTCGTTTGCCAAAAGGTGTATCAATAGCGCACCGAACATGACATTGGTCTCCAAGCAATACATAAAATAAAATCGAATATCAAGGAAACTTGATCTGCACATAAACCAAACTGAGCCAACGATGGAGTACAACATGTAAATTATTACACAAATCCAATTGTAAATATTAATTCTTGTGTAATTGCCACCGAAATTCCTTGTGATTTTCGAACATCTCTTATTTTTAGAACCATCTTCACATAGTTGCCACTTTGTCGTAAGGTCGTTAAGAAGTTTAGCCACAGTACAATGGGAAAGTATATCAGATTAAAAATTGTAATGATTGAAGTAGGACTCAACCTATGGAGATAAATTATACGAATCTGCATAGTTAAATTCGTCAAAAAGACAAAAAAAGTAATGGAAAACGACAAAGCGTTCATATAAACGTTATTAGGCAAAATAGCATTGTTTTTAATGGAATATTTTCTTAACACCATAAGAAGCATCAAATGTAAGGGACGAAGCGTATGCTGTAGATATTCATCAATGTAATTGTTTAATAATAGTTCATTTTGACGTCGTCTCAGGTTTACTTGAACCATATTCATATTAGCAGGCAGCTAGAATTTAAAATTACGAAAAAATTCTGAGTAGACTTCACATAAGCAGTGACCGTACGAATGAAACTCACAAACAGTCACGGTTTTTACTTTAAAGTAGTCACCCAAAAGGCTTTATATAACATTCTTATATTTACCTAATGAAATGTTTCAATTTAATTTTTGTGGTGTTGCCTAGGAACAGTCATCAAACTTAATTTATTATTTAAAATAAAAATAAACTGATCAAAGAAAACGATTATATAATCGTGTTCCGACCTTGAAACACGTGCTCAAACCCTACGATAAATATCAAAAATAGAATTATTTTCTTTATCAAACGACTGTATGTTTATATTGTTGTTGTTATATATATGTTACGCGATAACTCTTCCAACTGTGAACTGATTTGATGATTCTTTTTTTCTTTGGTAGAACGTACTTCAGAAATGGTCCCATATACATTTTATCGAAATTGATTTTGCACGTTTTGAGAAAATAAACAAATGATTTTCTCAAAACGCTCATTCTTCCTTTAAGGGTGAACATTTTTAAAAAATTCATCCAGAATAATAACTCTATTTCCCTAATTATCTTACTAATTATGATAATAAAATAAACACAGTCTCTATCTTTCTCTCCTTACTTTTATTCAGTTAAGCTATTATTAATTCTAAGTTTACAATAATTAAAAATTCTAAACATATTTATTGACCATTAATTTAATTATTTTGGTATCGTCCTTTGGTAAGCTGAACCCCAGTTGTTGTAGTTCTGAGAAAGACCTGGCTAGGACAGTCTTGAACCCCGCTCTCTCGGCTGACTTCTGTGACGCGATTCCAGTGAAAACAGTTGACGTTCCTTTGATACCTTTAGACGTCGCCAGCGGCTCTCTGAAAGAATAATACAATGGCTTTAAACCCTAAACGAAATCCCGGCCTAAGTTCTCCTACACGTAGTACATATAACTCGGCTGGTCAGCTAAACCGAGCTCCATGAGGTTTTATTTGAAAGGTGGTGCTTCTCGTGTGGTACCATTTCAATTTGGTCCAGTTCTGACAACGGGAACCATGAGAAAACTATATAAATCTTAAATTTGCCTTAGTAAAAGTAGACTTTTGGCAATTCAAGTTGGTTTCCAGTTCTTTTTGAACACATTTAATTGAAGCTACATTGATGAAATTTTGGCAATACAAACCAGAGGGCTTTAAAGAGTATACCTGAAAATGAAAACATAATTTGTGTATATTTTCCTAATAACTTTAATGCTTCAAATCAGATCTTCTAAAACACTTTTTTCGTCACATCGCCGCACTGTAAAGAGATTTACGTTTACATTTTATATTAATTTTTAGGTAAACTCAGTATCTAGTAAAGATCTAAATGATTATATCCTACACGAAACCGTTTTCTAATACATTCACTATCAGTTATTTCACTGCGGCCAGCATTTCATTATACCTTTCCTACTTCAGCAGTGAGAACGGATGAAATGCCATCACTGTCTTTCGTATGTGTCTTACGGTTACAGCTTACACTGTAAATGTATAGCTTGACCTGTAGCCGTGCGTACCTCATATTAAATCCAAATTTGGTTTTGCGAGTCACTTCAGAGCGCACCACAACCTGGACTAGATATTGAGGGGGTCGCCGTTGACAGACACGGCGAGATGGACTTTATATAAATCGTTAGTACGTATTGTTTAGAATACCTTGCAGCTAAGATTCTTTCTCCCAGCTTCGATCCTCTAAACTCCCTGCGTACCACCAGGCCCATAGCGGTCACCAATCTATCTACACCCAACACATCGAACGGCCTAGCCTCTTTCTCCATGTACTTCATGCAGTCGACCACGGTACGCCATGGCTCGCGATCTGTCTGAAAAAAATATTCATCGTCAATTTTTTTTAGGGTTCCGTACCTCAAAAGGAAAAAAGCAATCCTTACAGGATCACTTTATTGTCCGTCCGTCACTCTGTCAAGACCCGTTTGCTCAGCAAACTTTCAAGTTGAAATTAATAAACCTTTATTTCGAATTCCCCTCAACACGTTGCATAAAAACAAAACAGGATGAATGTGACATGGTACAAATGCGGTAACATATGCTCTTACGGAGTGCACCTGTAAAATTGTTATATTAATTTTAGATTTTCGTTTGTCTGCCGTGTCTCTCGCAGTGGTAACCACCATCCTATCGAAGTCATAACATATCCAGCTCTTAGATTTCTTAAAGCTTCTGGATAAGCATGCTTCTAGCTTAAAACCATATCTTGACATTCAGGTTAGGTGAGACTTTAGTCAAGTGGAAAAAAATTATATTTTTCCTTGATAATGTGTCCACAATCAAAAACTCTGATAATGAAACGAATTTTTGTGAATCAAAATATCAAACAAATTATATGATACCACATTGTATCAGATAACGGTAATCTGAGACATATTTTAAAAGCGGTCAAGTGCGAGTCGGGCTCACGCAACGAGGGTTCCCTACAGAATATGAATAATTAACACACTGAAAATCATAAACAATAAGTTCAGTACCAATTCTCTACTGAAAACTTCATTCTGATTTTAAAACATACAGACAGACGGACACAAAAGTGATCTTACAAGGTTCTTTTTTTCCTTTTGAGGTACGGAACCCTAAAAACGTTCATGTAATTTTGATTATCAGTTTATAAAGTAATTAAAGGAATCTTTCGTTGTGGGCTACATCACCTCTTAATAGTCATTATGAATATATAAGGAATTCGCGTGAATTGATTTTAAAAACATGAGTGTAGATTAAAATAATTTAGATAACATCCTACAGATTAATTAAAGATGTACTCACATAACAAATGTTTCCAGCAGAATCCGTCCTGTATCCAGCATACTGAAACATAAACAGATCGATATTTATTTGGTCAATACTAAATTCCATTCATTAAATCTTAATTAGGTTACAATTTTCACCAAGTTGCTTATAAAGTTAATAATATGTGTATTACGTAGCTTAAAGGTCGATTCCAACGGTAAAAGTTTCTTACAAAATTTTATTTTTTTAACCGACTTCAAAATAGAAGGACTTCCTCAATTCGGCGGGCATGTTTTTTTCTTTTTTATGTTTGTCACCTCAAAACTTCTGACTGGGTGAACCGATTTTGATGATTCTTTTTTATTTGAAAGCTGGTCCTTCCCGTGTGGTCCCATTTTAAGAGGGTATGCTGGTGTCAAAGCGCCCATACAAACGTAGTCCAGTCATATTTTGAGTATTAAGCTATGAAAATCTATGAAATTTTCAAGACACAATCTGGAAACAAATATCTGTGTCGGTGATGAGTCAGATTTTCGTTTAAATATTCCAGAGTTACAGGGCGTCAAAGAATTGTATTTTACGGTAGTAAAAAGCCCCAACTTTGAACCTGATTTACAAGAGTATGAATCAATTTAGAACAATTTGGATAAACCACCGACATCTGAAATTTCATTAGTATACATCCAAATAACGGGTGGATAACTTAGCGTAGTGTATGCTGTCTCACCGTGCGCGCTCGGGTAGGATAGGGCTCGGATAGGGACAGCTACAAAACAATGCAACCTTGAACGCGGCCACGTGCTCTAAACAGACAATCCTCTTAATTTGGTTCAGTTCTGATAACGGCATCCATGAGAAAACGATGTAAATCTTATATTTGCCTGAGTAAAAGTAGACTTCAAGGGCAACTGAAGTCGATTTCCAGTTCTTTTTGAACGCATTTACTTGTTGTTAGGTCAGAAACTTATCAGACCACCCAACAAGCTGATGCGATTGGAAACCCTAAATATTAGACATAAAAACCCTTGCGTATGGAATCGCCGGCACAGGTACTTGCATATATATTCATCAACAGCCTCTATATGTCCCCACTTCAGGGGCTCAGTCCTACTCTCCTACAGAGAGTGTATGGGTATGTCCACCACGCGGGACCAGTACGGATTGGCGGACTTCACATGCCTGTTCAAGACATGCAGGTTTCCTCACGATGTTTTCCTTCACCGTTAAGCAATCGGATAATGTACTTGAATTGAAAAACAACTCATAGGTACACGGCTGGATTCGAACCCGGAACCCTCAGATTGAGAGTCCGCGCCTTGTCCACTGCGCCACCGACGCTTCTTGCTGCATATACTCGTATATACGCTGAAGATAATTAATCGTACAGAGTAATTTATGAACTCAACAGTAGACTCACCTTGGGAATATCATCTGCATCATCACGATCATGAACAATACAGCAGTTGAGGGCGGCCAGCGTCCTCCGGCCGTCCCTCACAGCGTAACATCCCAGACTCATGCGTTGCATGAGGCATCGCCGCCAGAAGTCGGCCAAGTGTCCCACGCTGACTTCGTCGTCGTTCACTTCTGCTCGGGCATGATACAGTCACGTCAGTCAATAAAAGTACAATCGCGTCAAATCCGTTATGTCCGGATTGTATACCTTGAACTACCAATTTATATTATATTGTTCGGGTTTCCGAACAGTTCCGAAACCGAGCGCACGGCACATCTCTTTTTGTTACAATTAAAAAGAATCAGTACGTACAGTCCACTCATCATCATCATTAGTTAGTAAACGTCCACTGCTGGACATAAGCCCCCTTCATGGTATGCCACATCGACCTTAACCAGGTCGTCGGTCCACAGTCCACTCATTTTGAAATGAAATGAAAATCCAAACCATCAGTCCATTTTTTTAAATTACAGTTATGAATGATGTCAAATTTCTAAGTTAAAATAATATGTCAAATTAAATTAGTATGTCAAATATTAAAATAATCGAATAATTAATTAAATTAAATTTATTTAATTAAATTAAACTAATTTCAATTAAAGTAATTTAATTTAAATTTTAATACACTTAATTATTTAAATTAAATAATCCTAAACAGTTATACTATGAACTACCATGTATATAGTAATACTCTGAACTACCCTGTTATATTAGAAGCTATTTCTCTAATAATATAAGGAATCTCCTGGCACAGGTGTTGTTATACTTAAAAGCAGATTCCAACCTTGTACGCTGCTTTAGATAAGTTTGACAGAAATAAACAATTTTCCATTTGCATTTCTTTGCATTACCTCGTGAGAAGTTACACTCTACCCTACGATACTATGAACTACACTATACGCTGTACTACCACGTAAAAAGTTACCCTATGAGCTACCGTGTTAAGAAGTACACTTCAAACAACCCTGATATAAGCTACACTATGAATTACCCTGTTATGTAATAATTTATGCCATGAACTAGGTCTTTTTCATCAGTTATACTCTGAAATGCCGCTGAGTTCAATCAAGTATGTTTTATCTTGCTATAAGTTATACCCAGAACTACTTTCATCAGTAACAATCAGAATTACCCTGTTAAAACTTGTAGTTGCACTTACTGCTAGCTATAGAAACAGGTTCATCGACCAAGAAATGCTGAAGCATGATCGCGACCGCCTCCTCATCATCTTCGGGCTCCAGATCCTGTATCAGCCACCGTGTACCATCCCTCTCCCATTGGTCATACACACAAGGACACGTAGAGTCCCAATCTCTTTGGAATTTCATCTGAATCAAAGTAAACACCGAATTTTTTAGAGAAATTGATGAGGATGGAGCAGGAGGCTACAACCAAAGAGTATGTAATATGCGTATACCACACAGACGGGACTCCATACACCTATCAAATCACGGGGCAAAATCAACATCCATTTTCTACCATACATAATATATATAATACAGTGGCGCAGATATAGAAACAATGCGCTAGTAACGCCTTTGATGCTTTGCCATGTTTCATACAATTTGTCGTGAAGTAATTTGGAACTAAGTGGCGTCAGACTGGTTACAACGTGAATTAAAACACATACTGATATTAATGGTTATTAAAGCTACACACTCATCACAATCCGCAGGTCCCAGGTTCGGGTCCCTATCGGTACTCGCTTTGGTTGGCGGTATTTCCTATGTCTGCCTGGCTAGCTACTACAATGCTACCTAAGTCTGCCGCGAAACAACTATGTTAATAGTACTGTTGTGTTCTGATATGAAAGCTAGCAGAGCCAATGTATTATATTAGCTTGAAGCTTCTGGGCCGTTATGCCTTTCATATAACGGCCTTATTGTCACTTACCATCAGGTGAAATGAAGTCCAAGTGCAAACTGACAACCACGTGATAATGGAAGATAACAGTCACCGATTAATTAACGTGAGGATTGTAGATGAACACTCTTCCATCCAACGGTCTTATCTTCTCTTGTCACCACTTGGCACAACGTAATATTTTTCTAGGACTATACAAGCATTACAGCAAAAGATTACTTACGATGCACAGAGTTGAAAACAATATGATATCTTTTGGACTTATGATTCTGATTATATTCAGGAAAAATACTGTTCAGTAATATAGATATGCCACGATTACCTTATCTGATAGACATCTGTTTGTCTATAAAATATTATACCCGTCTGTTCGTCTGTAAATGTTTTTATATCAAGCGCCTAACTAACAGACAATCTTCAGAGCTCCGCCAGTAAATCAACCATCGTCATCATCAGCCGAGAAATGTCCACTGCTGGACATAGTCCTCCTCCATGGTATATACATTGATCGGTCCCGACACACTTGCATCCAGCGACTCCCTGTGACCTTAACCAGGTCGTCGGTCCATCTAGTAGATCGTCTCGTGGTCGCCAATCGAGAACTTTTACGCCCCATTGGTTATGCGTTCGTCAGTTCACTGACTCGTCTGACATTGTTCAGCTCGATCAACACTTACCACCAGGTGTGATCGTGGAAAAGCGGTGGTACTGATATCTCCTGTAAATATCCTAGAAAGAAAGAAAGAAAAAATATATTTGCTAAGTACATAGTTTTTACACGGTGTTTAGATAGTAATTTCAATTAGTTCGATGTACTTAACCTGTCTACAGGTGTGCAAATATTATAAACATATCTGATAAGGAATTTAATTGTTGTTGTTGTTAAACTAGTGTCATAATCATTAACACTTTGCGAACAAGTCCGTAGACTGCTGGTGTTAGACTATTCATAACATTTTGGACACACGAATCTTTCATAAATAAAAACGGGTCAAGTTCGAGTCAGACTCGCATACTGAGGGTTCCGTATAGAATATTACCAATCAACATAATGAAAACCATAAATAATAAGTAAGGCTTGCACTGCGCAATGCCCTAACGAAAGCAGCTGACGAAATCACACGTGCAATTGTTGATGTACACATTAACAATGTCTTATCGTTGGGTGCTTACAGTAATCTTAAAGTGGCGCTGTTATTGGGATACACTTAAAATGATTTTTATTATTTGCATACAGCGGCAACGGAAGTACACATTATGGGAAATTTTCTACATAGTACGGATCATGAGATACAGCCTGCTGACTGACAGACGGACTGATAGCGTAGGCTTAGTAATAGGGTCGTTCGCTCCCAACCCGTGGTTCACCCGTTTTGACCACTTAGGTGAACCATGAACTTTTTTCGTTGGTTCACCTCAATCGAATGTGTATTGAGCCGTGGTTCACCTGCGTCACGTTATCACATGATTATAGTATGTATTCTTTTTTTAAATCAAATATATGTATATTTGATTTTTAATTTGACTAACTTAACTGTGAACAGGAATTGTCTCGTAAAACTGAAGAAAAAAAAGAATTTACCTTTTTTAATCCAACTAAATAACTAGCGCCTGTTTAAAACAAACTATCGTAATTTTTAAACAACTTCAAAAAAGGAGGAGGTTATCAATTCGACAAGTATGTTTTTATTTTATTTTTATGTTTGTTACCTCAGAACTTTGACTGGGTGAACCGATTTGGATGATTCTTTTTTTATTTGAAAGGTAGTGCTTCCCGTGTGGTCTCATTTCAATTTGGTCCAGTTCTGACAACGGCATCTATGAGAAAACGATATAAATCTTAAATTTGCCTTACTAAAAGTAGACTTTTAGGGCAATTGAAGTCGGTTTCCAGTTGTTTTTGGACGCATTTACTTATTCTAAACGCGACACAACGCCAACGGACAATCTCTTTATTGATTAATCACATAATGTCTACGTCGTTTCAAAGAATCAATAGTTTTTAATACCACTAGCAACAGTAAAACTGTGGCGAATTAATAACAAGGTCACAAAGTCCACGGGTAAATAAATCAGCCTGTGGTCCACCTTAGTACACCTGGGTGGACCACGGGAAAAAAATCAAGTGGTCCATCCAGGTGAAGTAATGAGGAGATCCACGGGCTGGGAGCGGCCTCTTAGGTGAATCTTCAGGTACGGAACTACGAGTATAAAAATCATGATTCTTGAAATAATATCTTTATCAATTTAAATATCTATAATGATAACTAAATTCTCTAATCTTTTGATATCATGATCTACTAAAATTATTATTTTATCAGACAAATGCGAGTGTCAAAATAAAATGGTGGTATTTAATTTTCATAGTATCCTGCTGTCACCTAGCAATGTTCAGTTGGGTAGAGTGTTGTCCTTGAACAATCGAGGTCTGGGTTCGATCCTGAATTTATGTACGAATGATAAAAGTCATTACTATGGTAATATCTTTCTTTCCATCGTTCGGAACCCTTGGTGTGCGAGTCAGACTCGCGTCAGACTCGCACTTGGCTGATTACAAATATCACTTTCGACTTAATAAAAAGATTTGTTATGTCAGTTTTTATTTATTTATTTCAAGCTTATAAAACAACACACAAAACTTCGGTTTGTAGAGATATATCTGCGTATACGCATCCAATTAACAAGAGTTAGGTTTGGTACAGCATCCAATACAGTTTCCTGAGTTGTCTTCGCTGCATGAATTAGCTGCGGTGCAGCTGCCTACTCCCGCGCCGCTGTTGGCACCGCTGCAGGACCCTTCCCCGGTGCAGGTTCCTGTGCCCGAGCCGCTGTTGGCACCGCTGCAGGAACCCTCCCCGGAGCAGGTTCCAGCCCCAGAACCTGCGCAGGAGTTAATAGCACTGTTACGTCCCAGTGTGGAAGGTAGATGAGGCAGCACCTCATCAGCTCGAGGCATTTACCATTTAGTTGAGATACCAGCATACATTTAGAAAACACAAAATGTTTTTGTATGACTACTCACACCTTCCCTTTGAAAGGTTCTACAACCAAACTGGACCGTATTACAATGGCTACTCTTCTGTCTGTCCGTCCCTCTGTCACATGCCTGTAACTTTGTGACCGCAGTAGATAGAGACTTGAAATTTTCACAGAATGTTTATTGTCTTAATTGTTTATTGATGTGTATTAATTACTACGGTCACTACAACAATAAATATAACACAGCCATTATATTATATTAAAGAAAAAAGTGTTACAAAAAGAGAACCGACTTCTGCTCTGAAAAGCATAATTAAATTTTGAATTTTACATTCGCCATTTCTGCCGATCATACGTTTTTTTAAACTGATTTTTTAGCGTACAATCAAACAAAAAACATATTTCTTCACACATAAATTGTATATCTAGCATATATAAATAATATTATAAACAATGGACTCATGCAGATTTTGTTAAACATGTGTTTGTAGTAAATATAACAAATGATCGTGTGACAGTGATACTCGTGTCATATATGCATGTAAAGAATGAAGTAAACACAAAAGAATTACACTGTAGTATATATTTAGGGGAACAAATAATTAACGCGTTCAAAAATAACTAAAAAACTACTTCAACTGCCTTAAAATGTTCACCCATAGAGGTAAAATTATCTGGGTACATATTTGATTTTTGTTGATTTTCTCAAAAAGCGCTCAATCAATTTCGATAAAATTTGTATGGGATCACCTCTGAAGTATCTTCTAGCAAACAAAAAAGAATAATTAAAATCTATTCACAATTGGCGGAGTTATCGCGTAACATACATACCAAAAATATACATTCGAATTGAGAACCTCCTCCTTTTTGTATGACCTGACCACGTACCGGGAAACGTCTACCAGGCCGTCCCCCTACTAGGTGGACCGACGACCTGGTTAGAGTCGCAGGGAGTCGCTGGATGCAGGTGGCTCGGGACCGGTCGATGTGGCGTGCCATGAAGGAGCCTTATGTCCAGCAGTGGACGTTTCCCGGCTGATGATTATGCAAAAGCTTTTTACTCGGGTACAGTCACTATCAAATTAAATACACTATCAACTTAAAACTTAAAATAATGTGTAACGCGGAGGAGCGGGGCTTCCTACCACAGGCATTTACGGCTTAATCAGGAAGACCCAGTGCAACTTATAATTTTGAAATTTTAAAAGTTTACAAAATAAATATTTTTTCATATTCACATAAGTTACCTTAAACATTTCATACACATAAGAATATCCGCATATACCAAATTAATTTAAATGAATATTTTAGTAGTTATCGTAAAATGAAAACTACGCGACGCGAAGATATTACTCTCTTGATACAGCCACCCCCGCCCGCGGCCCACCACCCGCTGTCACCTAATTTTGTCTGCTTGTATTTCCTTCACACCGCAACGGAGAGTCCCAATACAATGACTTGATGTTTTGTACAAGGATAATTTAAGAGTTAGAAATAGATATAGTCAACTTGTATCCCGGTCGAACAAACGCGCAAACTCTAATGTAATATAATTTTGGACTTTTGTGACATTTTGGGTAAATCTTGAGTCTGTATCTATCAATTTTTAGCAGCTAGAAGACTGCAAGACTGTAGAAGTTAGATAGATAGATAGATAAAAATCTTTATTTCCACAAAATTTACATTTACATTCATACTTATATATATAATTATTAATTCTGCGGAAAATGGCGCTGACTCAGCATGATGCTGTGGGCTCTGCTCATTAACTGAACAGAACACACAGCGATGGTATTCTGTCAGAACCGAAATTAAAAGACGTTATTTCACAAACATGTGCTACAATTTGTATTGTGTGTGTGTGTGTGTGTGTGTGTGTGTGTGTGTGTGTGTGTGTGTGTGTGTGTGTGTGTGTGTGTGCGTGTGTGTGTTATTCAAGAAAAGAAAGAGAAAGAAAGAGATACAGGCATTAAGAGTTTTGTTTGGAAAGAATAATTGTTTTTATATCTGATTTAAATTTAAAAGTTGTCTCAGCAATAGATGCCATGCTGGATCTTTTGGATTCCCAACTCTAAAATGGCACATAAAAAATATACTTACCACCTTGAGGCTTCTGGATGCACATGCTTACCATCTAACGGCCTATCATCACTTACCATCAAGTTAGATAGACAAGTTAAAACCCATCATTTAAAAAAAAACGATGATAGAAGATAGGTGATCGACGCTGTACGACGTCAGCTGAAATTAGAGTTGGTTTTTGTTTTTAATTACCGTTTCACACATTCAATTCATTGTAATTTACCAAATTTTCCACAAAAACACTAAAACAGTTCTACTTGGCCTTGAATGTTGCTATAAATATTGAATTTTCAACCACAAACCATCATTCACATACGAAAGTCAACCAAGCACGAAGAAGTTTACACTAACGAAACATGTCGAAGATATTTCTCCCACTTGTCTTTTGTGCGGTGATGATAATGCAGACGCAGGCATCCTGCACAGGTTTGAACTCCTGCGTGGGTGAGAACTCTGGGAATGGAGATGGAAGCTGCACCGGGGAAGGGTCCTGCGGTGGAGCCAACAGCGGCGTGGGCGCAGGAAGTTGTTCCGGGGCTAACTCATGCGCACAAGATGGCTCAGGTAATTGTAAAAGATATTATACCATGTATTATTTACGGGCGTAAAAAGATGAAATCAAACAACCATTTTTGGGTTCCATCAATGTGCTATAAAAACAAAAACTAAACGTAAAAAAACAAAAGAATAAAAGCTTCAAAGACAATAGAATATTATACTAAGAAGTTCGGCGTCGGTAACACCATGCTTAGCTCTTGTTAATGACATCAGTTGTTTTAAAATAGGGATCAAAACTGTGTTGCTACAAATTATTTTTCAATTAAATAATTTGAGGTTGAATGTGAAAAACCGGCCAAGTACGACTTGAACTCACAATCGAAAGGTTTCAAAACAACATCGTGTAAAAATGCCGAAAAAATTAAAGTTTTTGAATTGGGCGTCATCGGGAAAAATAGCGAATGCAAAATTAAAAATTTAATTATACTTTTCAGAGAAGAAGTCGGTTCTGTTTTTGTTTTACGACTTCAAAAAAGGAGGAGGATATCAATTCGACGGGTATTTAAAAAAATAGATTGTTACCTCAGGACTTTTGACTGAGTGAACCGATTTGGATAATTCTTTTTTTATTTGAAAGGTGGTGCCTCCCGTGTGGTCCAGTTCTAACAACGGCACCCATGAGAAAACGATATAAATCTTAAATTTGCGTTAGTAAAAGTAGACTTTTAGGGCAATTGGTGTCGGTTTCCAGTTCTTTTTGAACGCATTTACTTGTCTTTAATATCATATAATGGCTGTGTTATATTCATTGTTGTAGTGACCGCAGTAATTAATACACATTCTGTGAAAATTTCAAGTGTCTACCTACTGCGGTCACAAAGTTACAGACATGTGACAGAGGGACGGACAGACAGCAGAGTAGCTATTGTAATACGGTCCAGTTTGGGTGCAGAACCTTTCAAAGGGAAGGTGTGAGTAGTCATACAAAAACATTTTCTGTTTTCTAAATGTATGCTGGTATCTCAACTAAATGGTAAATGACTCTCTGCAGCCCCGATGCCTCGAGCTAATGAGGTGCTGCCTCATCTACCTTCCACACTGGGACGTAACAGTGCTATTAACTCCTGCGCAGGTTCTGGGGCTGGAACCTGCTCCGGAGAGGGTTCCTGCAGCGGTGCCAACAGCGGCTCGGGCACAGGAACCTGCACCGGGGAAGGGTCCTGCAGCGGTGCCAACAGCGGTGCGGGAGTAGGCAGCTGCACTGCAGTTGATTCATGCAGCGAAGACAACTCAGGAAATTGTACTGGATGCTGTACCACGGCCAACTCTTGTTAATTGGATGCGTATACGCAGATACATCTCTACAAACCGAACTTTTGTGTGTTGTTTTGTAAGCTTGAAACAAATAAATAAAAACTGTAATAACAACTCTTTTCTATTAAGTCGAAAGTGATAATTGCAGTGTTTGTAATAGGTGCCTATAATCATCCAAGTGCGAGTCTGACTCGGGCACTGAGGGTTTCCAACGATGGAAGGGAATGATCAGGTATTATTACATTGATATAAAGTTTATTTTACCGACCGCATAGCTAAGTTTGTCTTATTTTTTTATTTCTCAAAAACTGTACTTGTTATAGACGTCGCATATAACGGTTTGCCTGTAATAGTTACACCAATTCCTATCTACTATTACTATCTCTGATATTTCAATTTTAAATCTTAGAAGATAGAGGCCGAATTGTATTTTTATGCACATTTTTAAGTCAAGTCGAAATTTAGATCCCTCTTTTTTTGCTCCTTTTCAAATAATAATATTTTTTCAATTATCTTGACACTACACTTGCGGTAACTTTGGGTCAACATTTCGTCTAACTATTCCAAATTTCAAGTCTATAACATTGGTAGTTGCTGAGATAACGTCACTTAAGCTATAACGGACGGACAGATCAGAGATATTTTATAACCCTAAAAAGGTGAAAATTAATGGGGATCTCCATACAAGAAGCGTAGTTTTTTTCCGGCAAAATATTTAAACAAAATATTTCATCAACAGCCTACATACGTCCACACTGCAGGGGCTCAGGGGCTCTATTTTTGATTCGCTCGTGTGACATAGCTTCGTCGCACACGACTAAGTCACGATCGACTACAAGTCGCATGAAAACAGGTTTGACCGTATTTTTGAATCTTTCGCCTCAGGTATTACCAATATAACTGAAAATGTTTAATTTTATCCGTTTTACGCAGAAAAATAAAACCGGTAATTCATGCAAGGAAAACGGAACACAAAGTTCATAGAACAGTTCCTACTGTCAATGTCAATAAGTGGTAATGTCAGTGTTCGACGATGACGTTTAGTCTATCGCTCGCTTCCGCAAAGAGTGGTCCCGACCACTCGTTGCAGAAGAGCGATTCAAAAATACCAGTCGAACGAAAATCAGTAGAAATCGAGCGCTCGCGGCGCGTAGAGCGAATCAAAAATAGAGCCCCTGGCCTACTCTCCTACAGAGAGTGTATAGGCAATAATTAAGTACACCAAGCGAGCCCAGTGCGGATCGGCGGACTTCACATGCCTGTTCAAGACATGCAGGTTTCCTGACGATGTTTTTCTTCACCGTAAAGCAATCGGATAATGTACTTGAATTGAAAAAATAACTCATAGGTACACGGCTGAATTCGAACCCGGAACCCTCAGATTGAGAGCCCACGCCTTATCCACTGCGCCACCGACGCTTCATCGATTCGCTTCTTCGATGAAACAAAATACATGTGTAGTGTTAAATATTATTTGTACAGCATATTTGTATGACTCATGAATTCGAATTTTAACGGACTTCGATCGGTCGTTTTTAATGATACCAGCCATGTTTTGAGAAATACATTCTTATTCACTTTTTAATTGTCATTCATTTATTTAAATTAACTTTATAGCTTTTCTGAAATAGTGGATAAGTTTATTTTATTAAAAGCGGTAAATCTTATAAAACATTATATTGAATAAAAATACATCATCATCATCATCATCAGCCGGGAAACGTCCACTGCTGGACATAGGCCTCCCTCATGGTACGCCACATCGACCGGTCCCGAGCCACCTGCATCCAGCGACTCCCCGCGACTCTAACCAGGTCGTCGGTCCATCTAGTAAGGGGACGGCCTGGTAGACGTTTCCCGGTACGTGGTCGCCACTCGAGAACCTTTACTCCCCACCGGTTATCGGTTCTTCGAGCGATGTGGCCTGCCCATTGCCACTTCAGCTCACTGACTCGTCGAGCTATGTCGGTGACCTTCGTTCGTCTACGGATTTCCTCATTCCGGACCTTATCACGTAGAGAAATTCCGAGCATAGCTCGTTCCATTGCTCGAAACTCTCTGATCATACTCTCAAACTCATGCGGGATAGACGCGACATATGCTTGCAGTCTCCAGCTGATTCGACAGAGTATAGGCAGCTTAATAATAAAAATACGATTATAATTAAATTAGACTTAATTAGTAAACATTATTTACATTATTTACAATATCTTTGTATAGTTTATGCTATGATCAAATCTTTAAGGCTCTAGTCATCACTTCCCTGACTGGCATGAACCAACGTCCAGCACAAACCGCCTGAGCTAGAAATTTGAAACAAGAATTGCAGACACCCTTTATTTTAAGGTTTTAAAAGAAGTTCATGAACTAAATTGTTAACTACTCAATCTAATCAAATTCTGTACATTAAAATTGTAAACCGTTTCTCTTGAAGATGTAAGAAAATGATAACTTTGGATAAGGCTTATTTTTATATTTTATGTTACCTCTCAAAGGATCCTTGCACTTTTACTGGTATTCAGAATACCACTTAATCAATTAATTTATATTATTTTCATTCCCATCTTTATATCCGGTAGAGGTATAATTAGTGAATAATTTACTTGTTTTTGGTCATTAAAACCGACAATCTTAATGAATCTAACAGCGAAAGACTCTTGCCAAATGAGAGTCTTGACATTCAATTTTGTTATACGCAAACTTGAGCTAGAACCTTTTTTAACCGACTTCAAAAAGGAGGAGGTTATCAATTCAACGAGTATGTTTTCTATATATATGTTTGTTATCTCAGAACTTTTGACTGGGTGAACCGATTTGGATGATTCTTTTTTAATTGAAAGGTGGTGGTGCTTCCATTTCAATTTGGTCCAGTTCTAACAACGGCATCCATGAGAAAACGATATAAATCTTACATTGTTCCTTGTAAAAGTAGACTTTCAGGGCAATTGAAGTCGGTTTCCAGTTCATTTTGAACGCATTTAATTGTTTAAAAAGCTAGACTGACTTCGAGTTGATATTGTTTAGTCAGTTCAGTGTTAGACATGAGCCTCCCTTATGTGTAGTCACGTCGTAGTTTTCACTCACATGATGCAAGACTGGTCAAAGAGAGCTTAATAGAATTACGGGCCTTGAAATCAGTAAAGTTGTTCCTACAAAATCAGACACAACTTCCACACTGATTTCACTAAATGTCTACGATGACCCAAAAGTCAAATGTTCAAAAATCACAAGCTTCTTTAGGCTTTTCGACGCAGCTGCATATCTTGAAGTTTCTTCCGAACAGCTCTCCGTCACCCAGGGTCTGAGGCAGCGGCTGGTTCAAGGTCTCTGGTAAGAAAAGGGTGGTGACTCCAGCTAGCATGCACAGGATGCCCATGATGACCAGCGGCAAGGCTCGGGAGTAGACAGCCTGAAACAGAAAGAAGACAATTATACAGGGATAAGCAAAGTCAAGGAGGAAGCTTCGGTGTCGCAGTGGACAAGGCGCGGACTCTCAATCTGGTTTGAGTTTACGTGACTATTTACAGATTTTTAGATTTTTCTCGGATTTTGCTCGGGACCAGTCAAGGAGGCCTATGTCCAGCTGTGGACGTTTCCCGGCAGATGATGATTGTGATGATGAAATGATTTTTGTATGCTATATATGTCTTAAACTTCATTATCAATCATCCTTCAACTGCTATCGCACAGACGAGAAACATAGATACGTGGAAGTCTTTAGACGAGGCTTTTTCTAATGACAAGGGTTTCAGGACTGACTTACAAAATGAAAACAAGTATAAATTAAATTAAATATTTATCACTTTTACTCACAACACATCACTTTTACTCGCAAATTCGATTCGATTACTCGCCAAAGTTTTGTCTATACATGTTTCACTTACGCTCTCTTTAGTCTCATCTAGTACTTATTTATCCGTCTTTATATAATAATGCGTCTAGAAGATCTCGATGCAAAACGCCAAATCCGCAAGACACGACCAAAGCAAGTGTATAACTACACATTCAACGACGAAGGACAGCTGTACTGCGCTACTTGCGAAAAGATATTTAAAAACAAATTCGGCTTCGCAAGTCACTGCCGCGCACATGCCAGGAGGTAGCGTCAGGGTGTCGCCGTCGACGGATACGTCGTGGAGGACATCATCATCATTTATCCATGGTCTCACAAAACCTCAGACCCATCAGAATAATCAACGCTTTATCTAAAAATAGCTATATAGATGTCCTGAGTTAGTAAGGAATGCCTTTTAAGAAGACCTGACTTACCAAATGCACGATGTAGGGGCAAGCTAACAGTCCCAGTCCGGATATAAAAGAGGCGGCTCCCATGGCTTGAGACCTCAGAACAGTTGGCAGCAGCTCTCCAATAAATACGTAGAAGACTGCGAAAGAAGCCGCAGCACACAGTCTTCCCAGCATAGCTAGCGAGACCGTCACCCATGGCCACGCTGCAAGACAAAAAATATTTTGACTATAAAGAAAAATAACGGTAAACTTTCATCATAAACTCTCTGAGGATGTAACAATATTTTCTACACATAAGGAGTTTGAAACAAGCTAAAACAAGACAAAGTAGTGGGTGGATAATGTGCTTACCCTAGAGCCTAAAGTTAAGAAGACAAGATGTTACCTTTCAATTGATCATAACTGTAGTTGATATCCGTTTCGTGGTTTTTTAGTCAACATGGTGGTCCATAGCCAGGCGCACTTTAAAGGTATTATCACCAACCAAAGCAAATACTCGTATAGATAGGCACGGGATTGGAGCACAAGACTTTCAGATTTTTAGTCCAATTCTGTAATCACCTAAGAGATGCCGCTGGACATCTCACAAATTTTTTGTCAGCTGTAAAGGCATCCATGTGATGACGCTGCTTTAGTAGTCACGATCAATATAAGGAAATAACAATATATCGTTGATAATGTAAGATCTTAAGTCAGTTCTCCAAATTTATCAGAATCTTTATGCAAAGGCAATTTTGAATCTAAACTCACAGTCAGGGACAAGCAAACAGCTGAGGCAAGCGATGCCGCCGATGCAAATGAAGACACACAGCACCCAGCGGCGGCCGAAGCGCTCCATACATCTCCACGCGATGAAATATGACGGCAGCTCTACTGCTCCACCTGGAAATAATACCAATGTAAAAGCTTTTGCTTTCTTTATCACCACTGTTCCCTCATCATTATCATTGTAGACATAAATTGATCCATTGTTGAACTTCATAGCCCTATGATATACCAGATGAGTGAGTTGACAAGAGTAAAAGTATTGCAGCAGCAAAATTTGTAGCTCACTTTGCAACACCCATAGGATACTTTAAGGCACCCAACTTTAAACCAAGCCCAGTGATGTTCATCACAGACATCACTTTGAGTATGAATAAATGTCAAATTCAGAAGAAGAATCAGAACAATCAACTGCACAATTTGATCAATCATAACTCTACGAATATATTATACTAGTAGTAATTAACTTTTGCCGGTGACTCTGCTTGGCTTTCACAAGATCTACTTATTAGACCGGGATATCCTTGTACTATCCTTTTACAAATTTAGTCATTCTGACTCTCCATTATTACGAAAAGAAAGGATAAACAAATTAACTTACGCGTTTATAAGTACTCATATCAGTATGAAATGCGTTGAAAAGCGATTTAAAATAAAGAGACGCTGACTTACCTATAAAGAAAGCTAAGTAATCGTCCACTCCTAAATTAGGCGTATTATAACTTAAACTATTATAAACAACTCCTAATGCAACCCAATCAAAAGTCAGTAGTAAGAACTTCCTCCTAATATTCGGGTATCTTAATATGTCTATCGGGGATGCTTTACAATCCCCCTCAGAATTCTGATCGTCCATCTTCTTATTCTCTATAACTGCTTCTTCATCATCTTCATTCCTTATTAGGATCTTATTGACAATCTGCATCGATTTTCTTCTTAAAGAGTGAGCTGGTGTTGAGTAAGCATCAGTTTGTGTTGATTTCTGCAAGGAATCAGAATTGAGATGAGATTCCTCATTGGGTTCGTCTTCTCTTTCTTCTTTATTACTCCTCAGTCTGGTTTTCTTATTTACTATTTCAGCTACTTCTAAAGCTATTATTCTTTCTAAGCTTTCTGGTTTATCTTCGGTTTCTGATATGCTTTTCAGATCAGGTTTGAATGTGAGCATGTTGGTCAGTCTCCTGTCTAAGTACTCTTCAGTTTCAGACACATTCGGTACACGACCGTTGACATTTGCTAGCATTGTGATTCCTGCTTCTGTATCTTCTTCATCTTTAATCTTTTTCTGTAACATATTAATTAAATAAATCAGATAGCTGATAACAGGTGTATGCGTACGAGTATGTATTACATTTACAAAAATAAGAAGAGACGATATGCCTCAGTTTTAAGCGCAGTTGTTGTTTATTAATTTAAATGAGTATTTACATTTTCAAAAAGCTATAATAATTAATGTTATCGTATTTTTGAAGCTATATCTGCGGGAGGTCACAAAAACATGAGATTAAAATGACAATATTTTCGTAAACACTGCTAATTAACGGGTCAGGTCAATGACAAACTAAAAATTGCACACAGAGATTAAATTTTAAAAACAAACCATGTGTTCAATATTTTTATTGGAATAACTTTAGTATTGTTGTTTTATTTCCACAATATACAACGTGTACAAAAAAGGAGTGATAAAACTTCAGTGCGGTATATGTTAGGTAAGGTTTTACCTTTGGAGCGGTAGTAGACATCTGTAAACCCTACGAATCTAAAGAAAAACGAATTTAAAATATTGACTAAAATTTTTGAATTTCATCCCTATCCTAGTTCTACATGTGTCAATAACCCCTAAAACCAAAGATAAGATCATTCATCATTGACCCCGGTGCTCGCGTTGGTAAACAAACATTTAGGGTTGTCAAAAATTACGACGTTACACCTATGAAATAAAAATGTATGGAAATTTAAACTAACCTTTACAACGCTGCTACTTTCACTGTGTATTCTATACAAGGGATATATACCCACCTTTAAGTATTATCACTCCTTTTTTGTACACGTTTTATTTGTGGTTTCGGTATTATACTGCGAAACCATAACACACAAATTGAATCAGGTGAGAAGTGAAGGTTGAGGAGCGATAACATGGTCCTTTCTCATAGATGATGGCACTCAGTTTGTTTGGTGGAATTTTCTATGTCCGACTGGCTAGCTACCAGAACGTCACCTAAGTCTGCCGCCAAACAGTGTCAATAGCAGCGATGTAATCCGGTATCAAAGGCATCAGAGCCAGCGTCTTGTTTGAGTATTAGTAGTATATATCCAGCGACCCTATCGTCAATGTCCATCATCCATTATACATTAACAATCTAGAAATGTAATGACGAAGACACTTACATGTAATTCTAGAAGAAATCCTCGAGGAAGATCTATCTTGTTCTTCTTAGCTATATTCCTGAGAACCTTCTCAGCATCAGCGATTCTGCCTCTGCTCACCAACCACCTTGGAGACTCTGGTATAAGCCAGTAGTATCTGAAATATATAATCACCTTATCGCAACATATTCACAATACAGACGAAACTTAAATCAATGGAGGCACCCAGAATAAGTGGCAACACACTGGGTAAGCGAAATTGACTTTGCCAGGTTTGTGAAACGATAAGAGTTCTTTGAACGCTAGACTTTTTTCTGGGTTCCATCCCCGTTGAAGACATTGTCAAAATAGCTTTATGTGACTTTTCCCAGTTTGGTTAGGATATTGCAGTCAGCGTTACTCGTACCTGATTGTGGGACGCTTCCGTGTTTCTTAGGCACACTAATCATCACGGTCCAGCAGTGGACATTCCCTGGCTGATAATGATAATCATCACGGATTTGTAAAGAATATACGGATGGGACCTCGTTTAATAATGCATGACGTTAATAAAAATACAGATACAGATGTTTGTTTTGCTTTTGTTTGTGTGTACATGGTTTATAACAAAGGAAAGTGTCTGATGCGGTTCCTTCATACGTGTTGAATTGGACACGGGCGTTTAGATATTGTGAAATCATTTCATTGCTGATGTTGCTTACCCATAAAGTAGCACAAATGGAATGCTTGTTGCTAACGATAGGTAGAACCAGTCTCTTAGCGCGAATGCTAGTAACGCCAGCAAGCACATGCCAGCTGCAAACAGCATGCCTACCGCGATACCTGAAAAAATTAAAGAATTTTGTCACCCTGGCCCAACATCACGAGCAATTGTTAATTGACACACTAAAATACAACTAACGCGCTGGCGATGAAACAGTTTGTAATAGTTAAATTTTAATGAGATATAATTAAAAAATTATACGTTTTTCATATTTATTCCTATACTTGAGCTGTAAGACCTTTGACTTATTGACTTATCAGCCCGTGTCTCTCCACTGCTTAAGATAGTCCTCTCCCAACGTGAGCCACTCCTTCCGGTCCACCGTCGTCCTCATCCATAAGACCTTAAGCCTTAAGACCTTGCTTCTTGCCAAATTTCAGGATTCTAGGGCAACGGGAATTACCCTGTAGGTTTTGATTCATTCTTCGTCAAAATATGCGGGATAATTGGCTGTATTTTAAAAGCTTTTATTTAACTTGCAATGTTTGTATGTATGTATGTATGTTCGGGTCAAATCTTGCAAGCTGAATTAGAAGCACTTCCTCTTATCCTAGGGAGTTGAAATTTTGCAAGTTGGTTCAGTTCCGATGACAATGCGTTTTTTTGGTACTATCGAGCTGGTCCGATGCTGGAGTCAGGAGGAATAAAGAGAAACTCTTCAATGGGCCCCTCGAATTCGGGCTCATCTCAATATCAGAATACCAGGCTGACATAAGTGCAAGGGAGCGTGCTATATCGTTTCTGTAGCGCAGGTTAATTCCTTACAAACTACTAAAAATCATCATCAGCCACTTGCATCCAGTGACTCCTCGCGAGCTTAACTAGGTCATCGGTCCTGGTCTGATAGTCAGAAGAAATAAAGATGTACTTTTCAACGGTCCCTCGAATTCATCATCATCATCAACAGCCTATATACGTCCCCACTGCAGGGGCTCAGGCCTACTCTATAGTGCAATATCGTTTATGTAGCGCAGGTTAATTTCCTACCAAACTATTGAAAATCATTTGAAGTACCAGGTTATCAGAAACAGAAGAAGTTGATGACATATTCCGCGCGGGTTTGAGTAAAACTAATTTTTTGAAATGAGAACGCTCAACTTCTGACACTTCTGTTTGTAGGGTTGCGCAGTCAAACTACGAACCCATTTAGTTTCGCTCTGTTGGTCGGTCCGTCTGTCTGTCCGTGACCCTTACTACTAGAAAGGTGTAATTTAGTACGGGTATACATATTAATCACGTCAACAAAGTGGTAGAATAAAATCCTGCAAAATATTTTTAAGGGTCGCTCCCACATACACATACACGTAACTTGGGGATAATATATATATTTTTTTATACATGTGCTCAAAAAGTGATACGTTTCGTAGCTGTTTGGCGTGCTCAAAGTTCGTGATTTCAGAAGATTGCCTGAAAAACACAAGGCAAGCGTGCCTTTTTCTTATTAACTAGTTATAAAGCAAAAAGCAGCTTTTTTCCTATTAACTGAAGGAATGTTTTTCATGTATTTCCTTCGAAAATCATTACTAGTATTTTTGACTATTCACTGGGCAGTATTTGCAACACACTCTTGGCCACCATCTCAATTACATACTACCGTTGACATAAGTGTCAAAGAGCGTGTAAGATAACTGTTCCGCACTAACCTCCGTACAAAGATCTCGGTCTGTTTAATTAGATACTTTTTGCTGCATTGACATGTTCCAAGAGGATTGGCTTCAGTTCGAGTGTTTTTGAAATAGAACGCGGGCCTTCGCTTTTTAAATATACATATGTAAATTCGAATGTTGATAATGATTTCATTTAATTTTATGGGGATGACAGAGACCTTGTGCTAAGATATTATATATCTCTTTTTCTCTCTTTTAAGTTGCAGTTAGACTCCACCTTAGGTATGAGGTCCTGGTACTTTCGTCTTCATATCATCCGATGTTAAGTGATTAAAGTCAACAAATGGAAGCGTGATAACCTAGAAACGTTACTTAGGTTGCTAGCTATGCTTTCTGTACTAACCGGAACGCAATCATTTTCATCATAATTATACTATTTGTTAGATTTTTTCGCAAATGTATTAAAAAATGTCGTTCGAAACTAGTTTCGAAATGTACTATTTTCGCGTTTCCCCCCGTATATCTTTTAAACTATTGCCTTTAAAAATCTGAATACTTCACAGTGGTATGTACACTGAACTTAAAAGAAAAACTATCATGACTAAGCTGGCTTTGCAGGTGAACGAGTAATAGTCGACCAAATTATAAAATAGACTTCGAGATGCCATAATGAAAGTTTCGTACAAATTCCAATCAAAATTACTTTACATCGTCCTGGGTGGGGCCTAACTTGCACTTGGATGCTTTTTAAAATTGAAATAGATTCAGTAACTTAACTAGACTTTTAGTCTTAAGAAACATTTACACATCGATAACTAAAAAATAAAAAATAAATTAATATAAAAAAATTTCATAAAGAAGCTTTTATTTAAATGCTCTAAAAAGAAGAAAATAAACTTTAAATTAAATCAAACCCATTAATTGATTACATTGAACAATTTATATGCTATAAAAGCTTGTCGCGTGATTAAATGAAATAAAAGCTTCTTTATGAAATTTTTTTATATTAATTTATTTTTATAACGTTGAGGTAGAAGCTTGAATGTTTCACAAGTCTAAGTGATTGCATATTTGAGTATTCGACATCAATTTCAACTTGATACCTCCACACGTTCTTGAGAAAAAGGGTCTTGACAGACAGATGGACGGTACGGTACCCAAAAATTCAGGATGCATCGTCTACCTTTGTAACGACATTTTAACAATACAATACTTCCAAAATAAATTGTGTAACGCGTATAAAATACAATATACCTATGATATAAATACCAACCAGCATAAGTCCTTCTGTCTGGAGGCATCAGCTCGAGGGCCAGGATGAACGGCTGCTGGTAGAGGGCAGGGAAGAACAAGCCTGCTGCTACGCGGAGCACCGTGTAGCTCCAGTAGGTGCCAGGGAACGACGCAGCGATGGCCAGGGGGACCTCCAGAAATACCATCAGAAGGATAGTGGGACGGCGGCCGTATCTGGAAATGTGAATACAGGAGTTTAATTCAAACGTCCCTGTCCCGAGCCGCTGGCAGCCAGCGACTCACCTCGACCTTAAGTAGATCGTCGTCAAGTATAGGGATGACCCGGTAGACGTTTTCTAGGACGTGGTTACCACTCGAGAACTCTAACAGAAAGCCGATGGGGAGGCTTTCTGTTCTTCGTGCGATATGGCTCGCCCATTGCCACTTCATCTCTCTGACTGGTTGGACTATGTCGGTGAACTTAGTGCATGGATTTCTTCATTGATTCACTATGAAGTTGTATGTCAATGATGCTCATTTCACGTCCTAACAATCCAGTTTCTTATTTTAAAATAATTACAGCACAAAGCGAGCTTTTTGTTTCTAAGAGATGCAACCATTTTTGTTGCTCTCCTTTGGACCATTTCTAAAATGTCAATGTCTTTCTTGAAATATGGACTCCATACCTGGAAGGCATATTCTAATAACGGCTGAATATGCGGCAAAATTGGCTGTATCTTTTTATTACGTTGAGTTTTATTTAAAAAAATGGTAATTCAGTATCAAACTCTTGTCAGCAAAATCATCTTCAATTCTCTTTCAAAGAATTGGAGTTGGAAGAAATTCTCCTTACCTGTCTGACATCCATCCGAAGAATAGGTTTCCAAATATGGATCCGACCCAGAAGAGAGTGTTGCTGGTCCGAGGCAGCCAGTCCTGATCGCAGACCAGAGAGAACTGGAACATTCATAAGAGCTGGATTTATTGCACTGGAAAATTGTAAGCTAGCTGGTGGTAGAACATTTTCTATATCAGACTGGCTAGTTGTCACCTAAGGCTGCTGTCAAACAGCGGTGTAAATAGCATGCTGTCTTCCGGTACGAGAGGCAGATGTCGCAACGTGGACACTCGCGGCACGACTGATCCACAAATGTAAAGTCGCTCAACGGGCTATGGAAAGGGCTATGCTCGGAGTCTCTCTGATGGACCGCATTCGGAACGAAGTGATCCGTCAGAGAACCAAAGTGTCCATCATAGATCACTGTACCAGCAAGCTGAAGTGGCAGTAAGCTGGTCATATGCCGAAGGACCGACAGTCGCTGGAGCAGACAAGTTTTCGAGTGGAGACGTAGTGTAGGACGCCCCCCAGCTAGGTGGAAGACGATTTACGTAGTGTAGCCGGACATGAATGGATGCGGAGAGCAGAGGACCGAATCGAGTGGCGCACTCTGGGAGAGGCCTATGTCCAGCAGTGGACTGCCGCAGACTGTACATGATGATGATATGTCGCATTATATTGAGGCTTCTGGGTGCGCATAGTTACCATCCAATCAAGCGAGATGAAGGCCAAGCGGCAACCCATTGCATGTACATAAAATGGCCTTGATCTTATTCAGCTAAGTTTTTAAGTACTGGGACACAACAGTGCTATTGTTACTCCAGTGTGGTGACAAACATGTAGATTCATATCATGGTTTTAGCTAGGTGCTGATGTAGACAGTTCCCTGCCTACTAAACAAACCAAATCAAATACCGATAGGCACCCCGCTGGGAGTTGAATCCGTGACCTCCAAATTATCAAAAAACGTAAGACTATTAAAATGGTTACCAGGGTTTTTTGTAAGTGTCATGGCCGTGCCGTTTAATTATTCATCAATTCGCAGATCTTAATTATTTGCAATTAATACGGTGCGAAATTTGGTCTTAATTGTAGATACGTTATCATTAAGGGCAACTGGGTTCACGTGAAAGGATTTGCTATGATCACCAAGCTCGTTAAGTGGATTGGTGATCGCAAAAACATCTTGTAGGTAGATGCTGTTGCCTATCTTCTGAAATGATTCGTTAGTCATCTCATACACTTAAAAAAATGTGTGATCGGTTTTGAACTTGGCCTTCATATCACCTGATGGTAAGTGACGATAAGGCCGTCGGATGGTAAGCGTGGACACCCAGTAGCCTCAAAATCGGCGCTGGATCTGCTACCTTTCAAACCGTAACCTAAGAGTGCTGTTAAAATTGCTGTTTCGCGTCAGACTAGGTAACATGGTGGTAGCTATCCAAGATTACATAGAAAATGCCACCAACCAAATTGAGTACCTCGTGGACCTCAGAATTGTGAGTTCAACATTTAGCCATTATGCCGTGGAGGCGGTTAAAATCTTGCATATTCTTCTTACTTATATGTACCTATGTTTAATCTACGAAAGGAAACAAAACCATTAGCACAATAAACTCAAAGCATGCACTCAAATGTCAAATTAAATTATCAATTAGTTCGAATTGTACCGTAAAGATATGGTCAGATCTGCAACAGGATTTCGTAAAGTTGAATTAAAACGAAACTGACACCTTGTGGCAGAAAGTACACGTCTGTGTATTTCTTGATTATTTATTATATACAGAAAAATACTAAACACACAAAAAACAGAGAAAATATACACAAAAGGAACGGCTTATTTCTATAAGAAATTTATTACAGTAGTCCTAGGTCAAGTGAGAAATAGTGAAGAGAGGAGGGCAGTCAGGCGTGTACATTTAATATATCTAAATACAATATACGATTACATAGATACAAAATATTACCATAAATCAGAAATCATACATACATACAATAATATATTAACTGAAGAACTATTGAAAATAGAAACAGTTTTACTGTCGCGTACAGTGTGAGGCAACGAGTTCCACAATCTGGCTGCATGAACCGTGAATGAGTAGGAATAGAAATCGGAGTGATGGGAGGGGATGGACAGGATTGTCCTAATGCGAGAATTTGCATTGTCTAAATAGCCGAAGAAATCCCGTTTCCGTCACTTCAGACTAATATTTTTCTTGACATTCGAAAAACTTCAGATATAACCAAATCTTAGATACAGCAGCGCCTTGTTTGTAAATAGTCCGTTCATGATAAAAAGGCTGTTTATTGGGAAGCTTACCTCAGTAACCAACGTTCTCTGGTAATGTTCCGTGTTATATTTCCATCCGTGTGTGCAAGCTGTTGCTTCTACACTTCTGACTGCTAGAACGGCTTCAGTAACTCTTGCTATCTGAAACAATGGAACTCTTATAATCTCATTCTGGTGTATGTCTGTTTATCTGTCTTTCCGTTTGTCATATCTGATTATATCAAGAACTACTGATACTTGACTTGAATTTAGGAATTGTTATAAGAAATAGTGACATACATTTTTTTTATTGAAGATAGACCAACACTTGACCTCAATCTCACCTGATGGTAAGCGACGATGAGGTCGACGATGTTACGTGTTGGTCTAGAAGGTGCCTATTTACTCTTCTTTTGAAGATTCTTAAATTGTAGTTTTCGGGGAACACGGAAACCGGTAGTGCATTCCATATTTTTGCTGTACGCACGATAAATGTGGAAGCGAAACGCTTGGTGCGAGCTGTAGGAATATCTACAGTGTACGGGTGAAGGTCTGCCATTCTTCTGTTTGACCGGTACTTGAACGGCGAAGGTGGAATCAACAAAAATAGCTCCTGCGCAACTCGGCAAAGTAAGCGGCGTGCAGCCGTATTGACTTCTAAGTTCAATTTTTTAATGATCAATGGGATTACAGACTTCATCATCAGCCGGGAAACGTCCACTGCTGGACATAGGCCTCTTTCATGGTACGCCAGATCGACCGGTCCCGAGCCACCTACATCCAGCGACTCCCTGCGACTCTAACCAGTTCGTCGGTCCATCTAGTAGGGGAACGGCCTGGTAGACGTTTTCCGGTACGTGGTCGCAACTCGAGAACCTTTACTCCCTTTTTCGAGCGATGTGCGATGTCGATGACCTTCGTTCGTCTACGGACCACATTATTTGATATTAATTTCAGTTTGATACATTTTACTTAGAGAAAGGATCTCGACAAACAGACAGACGGACAGCAAAGTTATCCTATAAGCGTTCGATTTTCCTTTTGAGGTATGGAACCCTAAAAAGTCACAGTACCTGTTCCTTCCTTTCATCTTCACCTACTGCCGGAACTAACTGGCGTGTCTTTACCAATCTCATGGCACCCCCTTCCCGAATAACATCTGATCTGAAACAAACACTTTCTGTAACACTAGTCGTCATCGAGCGTCATTTCATAATGGTGGCGAACGTCATGATAGGACATGATGTTACGAATTTCAAGTATCTGAGTCGAGTGTTTGGAGTAGATATTGATAAATAGTCAGAAAAATTAGTTCGCGTTCCGAATTCAAAGGATTGAAACGGAGACTCGAAGGTTGGACATACGCTGAGAATATCAATACGAAATGTCTACGCAGGCAGACACAGGTGTCCGACATACGCTGAGAATATCAATACGAAATGTCTACGCAGGCAGACACAGGTGTCCGACATACGCTGAGAATATCAATACGAAATGTCTACGCAGGCAGACACAGGTGTCCGACATACGCTGAGAATATCAATACGAAATGTCTACGCAGGCAGACACAGGTGTCCGACATACGCTGAGAATATCAATACGAAATGTCTACGCAGGCAGACACAGGTGTCCGACATACGCTGAGAATATCAATACGAAATGTCTACGCAGGCAGACACAGGTGTCCGACATACGCTGAGAATATCAATACGAAATGTCTACGCAGGCAGACACAGGTGTCCGACATACGCTGAGAGTTGACTCTGGACTAGTACCATGAAAAACTACCAATCGATATCTGTTTCAAATTCGCATTTCGGATTCATTAAACTTGGATCAAATCTGAAATGAAACCATGTTCATGGTTTAATGACCCCAGTTCAGTTTGTGCAGGCTTGCGTGCTGGATGTGTGCGAGTATGTAAAATGTGAATGAATTACGCTTATAACATGTATAAACAAATTACTTTTTCATCTCACTAGCTCGGAAGGGCTTCATTGTTTGTTTAAAATCTCGCTAGCGTGGAAAGAGTTTCTGAAATTCGAACATGACAATGATGAACCAAACTCGTATTTTTCTTTCGACAAAAGATGCTGTTGTTGTAAAATTTATCCCATAGGGACAGGCAAAGGACAATAAGCCATACAGCCTAGTCTGTCGAGTGTCGATTAAAAAGTTTTGAACGACATTTTTAAAACATTTGCGAAAAAATTAAACAAATAGTAAAATTAACAGATAATGATTATTGTGTTCCGGTTAGCAAAGAAACAGCCAATACGCCAAGCCAACGTTTCTGGGTGAGCACGCTTTCATCTATCGGCTTTTCATCAGTTAATATCGGATGAAATGAAGATGAAAGTACCAGGACTTCATGTCTAAGGTGGAGTCTAACCACAAAAAGTTCAATGAGAGAAAAAGAGATAGGTATATAAAACATTAATATATCAATAACATATTAAATTTTACATACATTTAGAGGAGAATGCCCGCGTTCCTATTTCAAAAATACTCGAATTGAAGTCAATCCGCTTGGAACATGTAAATGCAGCAAAGAGTGTATAATAAAACAGACGCAAGATTTTTGTAAAAACTTCTGCGGTTTTTGAACTTTCAAAATATTTTTCAGAATTTTATTAGGAAAATGGTAAGGTTTAGCGCACTATAGAAATAAAAGTACACGCTCTTTTACACTCATGTCAGCCTGGTAGTATGTTGTTGAGATGGTGGCCAAGAGTATGTTGCAGTGAAAAGCCAAAACAGTAGTAATGGTTCCCGAAGGTTTTACACGAAAACATTCTTTTGTTTATAAAGAAGAAGAAAAAAACGCTCGTGCTTTCATCTGTTTTCAAAAGTTCAACTGTTTTCCTTTTAATCTGCCATTTCACCATTTTCCTCGCTGTAGTGAGATGATAAGTTGTGTGTTTCGCTCGGCAGCAAAGTTATTTTGCGTCTCGTTCCTTGAAACCCTCGCTACGCTCATGATTCTATTTAGCTTCGCTTCATTCGTTCATTCATTCATTCGCTAGCTAGGGTTTCAATACGAGAACTCGCACCAAACAACAACTTTGCAGCCTTGCATAACAAATAACTATTATCACTAAAACTCACAGATTTCCGAAACATCTTACAGAAATCTCAAAAAAACCAATTCCCATGTTGCGTCCACAACCTCAGCAACGCACGTGCCTCGGATTGCTTTCGGGTTTGCTGCAATTTGTATAAATCCGAAATCCAAATTTTTGACGGATTTCGATCTGTCGTTTTTCGTGGTCGTTTCATGTCGTTCTCGTTTCATACGATAAAAAAATCAGGGTCCATACCACGAACAGTTTCGTGTTTTTATTTCAGATTGCTTTCGGGATGGGTGGAATTTGTATGATCGATTCGAAATTCGAATATTAAATGGATTTAGGAGTCATACATTGCACCTAATTTGAAAACAATCCTAAACAAAAACATAACGTAAGAACTTTTGTAGTAAGGGCCCTATGCTTCCCTGCACTGTGCTGCACCTGCGTCTTATATGCCATATTGTTGAGGCCACTCTGTCAGTCCGTCGGTTTGTCCATCTGTCTAGATTTACATGATCGTGGCGTAAAGTCAAAATTACGTATGCTGTAGTTTTAAAGTTGTTGCGTCTGTTTGTGACCGTAGAACTTCGAAATGACTTATATCGGGCGAAGCCGTCGAAATAAAGGGAAAGTCAATAATCCAAGGAAATAAAACTCCATTTGGTAACACAACGACAAGCAAAGCTTGCACTTTGTGTTGCGATAGCCATGATTGTTCACAAATAGAGTGAGATGGAGTAATAGATGTATAGATAGTGAGAAAGAGAGAACTAAACTCAGACATTAGACTCACCTCTCATCGATATACTCGCTCAAAATTAGGTACAGAGCTGCAGGATCCACGCTGTATGCACTACAAGCTTCGAACGAGCCATGTTCGCCTGGTACCGTCAGATTCTTGAGTAGCTCTGCTGGAAGGTCCAGGACTTCCAATTCTGGTGGCGGAGAGCACCAGTGTTCAGGAGTCGCGTTCGTGAATACCTTGAAAGACAATATACATTTTATTAATTGATTAAAAACAATTAAATAGCGCTGGTGAAGTTACAGTAGTAAAAAAATATGCGTCACGCTTGGTTCGCATTGTAGATCGCGGTACTTGAATCTTACCCATCAAATAAGTAGTATGTCATAGATAGAAGATTTGAATCAGGATCTACATAACTATATTTAACCCTTTCTAACATCATTGAATCGACATAAGACAGAATGAGATAAATAGACATTCTATGTTGCGTCAAAATGAAGCAAATGTCGTCATTTTGGTTAATAACGGTACTTTCGGGGAAAAAACTTAACCTACAGGACAAGTAAAACAACATTGCAATTGTCAAAAACCCTGGGCGCAGTGTTACAAGACGTGTAAATGTAGCTATTGTCATCTCTTTTTAATACACGAATTGACGACTTTAAAATGACGAGTACCCAGTGTCAATTGAATTGAACTTTAAATAATCTATCTAACCGTACTGTCCCTATATTATATATATCTTTTATCTTAACTTTTAAAACTATACCGTTCTCTTTTTGTATAACTCCATCCGATAGCACTATCTCTCTTTATAATATATCCTTATAAATAAGTGTTCAAACATACTTTTATTGATTTCGAAATTCACTGCACCAACTACCTCTACATTCCACAAAGCCAAACGTGATCCGCGCTCACAAATTCTACTTACCCGTATGCAATTGGATTTAAATTTAAATAACAATGGTGTGGCATCGTGAGCCAATGCTTATTGAATTTGAAAGGCGATACACAGTTTATAATACCATGTAATACGTTTAAAAGGTAAAATGGTCACGCATGAGTTGTGGATAATGGAACTCTTTAAATTACTGAGCTAGCTGATCTAGGCCCGATGGTACGTGATATTACGACAGCCAAAGGTTGCTTTTAACGCCACCGTTGCGAGCCGGACCGCGCACCGAGAGCTCCGTATATAATATTAATTGTTATAATACTGAAAATAATAAATATTATGCACCCAACATAGCTCTAACGAATGCGCGTGAATACCAAACATTTTCGCTTTAGTTTATCACCGTGTCACTACTAGATGTCGCCACTAGTATTATAAATCGTGCAATCAAGCAAAACAAACTATACGTTGCAGTTAAATTCACACCCGATGTATGGCTTTTAACTGCAAAGTTTGTAATCATAAATGCAAGTTTCTAGTCCCCCGGTTTTGATTTATTTTCATTTTTAGGATTAAGTTGGCTCTACAGGTTTACGATTAACAGTCGACCAAATTAAGAAATATACTTGGAGATATCAAAATGAAAATTTCGTACAAATTACATTCAAAATTACTTTACATCGTCCTGTAATCATCATCAACAGCCTATATACGTCCCCACTGCACGGGCAATTTTCGTGCTAACGTCCGTATCTAGTATGAGTATGCCACATAATAATAATAATACTATACAAATTTTTTTAAATCATCGTGAAAACCCACGCTTCAGCGTCATAAGCGATCAACCATTGAATGAAGATAATATTTCCGAGTTCCGTGTGATTCATCGCGAACTTGCCCTTTTATCATAATTATCATAATTAACCTTTATCATTATTCGGAGGCCTCACCGCGAATGTCACAATTATTTATAATTCGGACACGTGTCGCGAATATTTCACAACCACGTGGGTTCATAAAGGTAAAGAAGGTATCGCCGGACGGCACGGCAAATCATTGTAGCTTACAGGCTCCGTAGCTTGAGACGCGTGACAGCGGTGAGAGTGAGTTAATGTCTTATCTTATATATCTCTCTCAGCGCTCTCGCGCGTCTCGTGCTACGGCGGATGGTATTGGTAAATTGCATACTTTTGGTTCCTAAAATACCATGAATGTTTTACAGTTAGACACCAAGTCGCTTATAGTCAACAATCTTACTTACACCTAAATCGTAAGCACATTTTATGGTTCACGCTACACTGTCTAGTCTATAGACATGAGCCTCCCTCAAAGATCGCCACGTCAACTTGACCCTGACATTAATTACTAGTTAAAAAATAAGGACGTGTTTCTGTTGTCGCCTGAATTAGTCCCTTCATGATATGCCACGGGTTGATTCAATTCTAAAGCCAAGAGTACACTCCCAACAAACACACTTTAGTATTTATAATTTCAGAGAGATTTGTTTCATTCGAACAGCTGTATTTAAACGTCAGGATAGATTTATAATGAAGGATTAGTAAATGAATAAATCTTACGTACATACAGTGGTAAAACATTTTTAAATGGCGAGCTTCCAAAGTCAACACGCGGTATCTCGACAAACAAAGATCAAAATATCTCAATAAAACCCATTATTGAGCCGTTAATGTATGATGGCTTAGTTCTGGCGAAACACAATAATATTTACGAGAATTACGACACCATCCGAAGATCATTGCTTGCCGTGCGTCTTTGAGCCACCCCGGACTTATTTGCACTGGAGCTTTATTTTTGATTCGTTCGACGCGCCACGAGCGCTTTATACTGATTTTCGTTCGACTTCTGAAATTTGATATTTTTGAATCGCTCTTTTGCAACGAGTCCTCTCAACCACTGTTTGCTTGAGGAGATATATTGATTGGCATTGACAGTTCTTACAGTTCTTTGCGTTCCGTTTTTGTTGCGCAAATTACCGGTTTTATCGCTTAAAGCGAATGATTAAAACAGATTTGGTTTTAATTTATAGCTGTTTTACTATTTTCTATAAAAAATGCTACTAAAGTAGCCACTTATTTAGAATATACCTAATTGTTAAATTTTGTTTTTCCTTGTCATAATTACCGGCTATATTTATTGGCGTGAATCGGATAAAATAAAACATTTCAAGTTATATTGGCGGTGATGAATAATTCAAAAATATGGAAAAACGTTATTTCATGCGATTTGGAGTCGATCGTGACTTCAGTCACATACAAAGAGCATATATTACACTAGCGAATCGAAAACTGCAATGGCAGAACGGAAATTGCCTACTGTGGGACGCCACATGCGTCAGCAATTAGCCATGCTCTGTACGGAACCCTCAGTGCGCGAGTCCGATTCGGACTTGGACGTTTTATTTAAACGGCTAGGTGCAATTCGGACGGTGTGGCAGACTGAATTGCGTTCTGCTGTCAGAATGCCGTGATTTATAATCGAATGATGTTTCGTAAATATAATCAAATACTCCATAAAACATGTCGGGCCCAACTTCGTTTTCGATATTGTATTTCATTATACAGCATAGGTGTCAGTAATTAATAGTCTGTGACATATACATCCTTAAAATAACACTTGTAGCACATGTGTGAGTTTTGCTTACATACTTGCGCACATAGCTTTCCTTGCGATTTTTCTTTGTGCAGCTTTTATATTTTAATTTTAACCACCCCTGTGGCCTATATGGCTATATGTTGAATTTACAACCCCGAGTCCCTATCGGCACTAGGTGTGGTTGGTAGTAAGGCATTTTCTATGTTACCTAAGTCTGCCGCTAAACAGCAGTGTTAATAGCACTGTTGTGTTCCGGTAGGAAAGGTAGCAGGGCCAGCGCCTCGTTAGATTGAGGCTTATGGGTGCGCACGCTTACCATCTGACGGCCTTATCGTCACTTACCATCAGGTGAGATGAAGGCCAAGTGCAAACCAATCAAACATATAAAATAGATTCATAAAAACCAGTCAAGTGCGAGTCGGGGTGGCGCACCATGGGCACCGTCCAGGATATGAATAATTAAAATAATAAAAACCATAAATAATACGAATAGGTAAGGTCACTGAACAACGCTCTAAAGAAAATGTGAGTCCGATTGAATAGTAAAACATATTTTTCTTCTCTGTTCATGCAGTGATACTCTGGAATACACTTCCAAACGACATACGCGACTGTAGAACTATCGGAACATTTAAAAAACAACTCAAGGAGCACTATTTATCCCTCATTTAAATAATAGGCAGTTTATATGTATGTATATATTTATTTATAATTTGTATATGTATTTTTATATATGTAGTATTATATATGTACGTAATACAGTAATGTAAATCGTGTTTTTATTTATTGTTATGCTTTTTTTTTTCTTTCTTCTACATTATCTTCTCTAATATATACTTTTTTGTTTTGTTTATGTACATGTATGTAGGTCTACTTACAGTACATTTATTTTTTGAAAGCTCCAGTGTGAGTGCCGGGAGAAATCTTTTATTAGGGATAGGCCACTCTAATTTGTACAATTTAAATCATAATAGACAGTGTAATTATTATTATGTGCAATAAACAATAAAACAGTGAATTTAATGTAATAAAATAAAAATCTGGTTTCATTTTTATTACCATACTTATGGTGTAAGACCTTGCTACCCTATAGGTTTGAATTTCTCAGTCTCAAAGTAAAAATATGCTACATTATTGAGTTTATTCAGAAGCCAAATTTCTGTGAAATTTGTGTGTGTGTGTTCTGTGAAAAGTGCTGTTGCACACAAGCTTCCCATTCCTGTAGATAGAGAATTATTATTACAGAATATTTACCTGAGAAAACACCAGAAAAGATGTTGGTATAGCAGCCAGACCACATAGCAGATAGAACAGTACCACGTGCCAGTACCCCGACCTGGTGGCCAAGATAGAGGCTTCATCCAACTCCTTCGTCCAAGACGTCATCCTAATCACCTCACGATCTTTGAAATATAGATCTTTTTAACTGTACACGGGTTTGAATTGAACATTGCAACGACTCGGAAGTTTTCTTATATTTAATTTAAACACATTGAAAATCGCCTTTTCAACTCGATTCAATTATTATTCCTTTAACTTTTTGAGTAATAGTTTTAACTAAAGTCACAAATTTTTAATAAACCTTCCGCTTGAACACTGTATAAATATTCTGTTAAATATAAACGTCTATTAGAAAACGAAAAAAATAGCACTTTTATTGTTAAAAGTTTAGTTTCACAGTAGCACTTTTAATTGCATTCAAATCCAAACAACTTTCTGAAGAAAAAAAATGTGAAGTGCCTTTTTAAAAGATCTTTAAAAATTAAAAAAATAACACAACACTAGCCTATCCACATAAATCTAACAAATTCGTTATTCTGCTCTGAATCAACCGACACAAACCACTCAACCACGACAAAACTAATATTTGTTTGAAACGATGATTTAAGTCAAATATTTATTTAATATTATTTCTATATTTACGAGTCACGCGTCCGTCTATCACCAGCTTTATAGCAAACTGGACTGGTCTATATAGCTCGCTGCCTTCGCGCATCCTAAGGCTCAGTGTACACAATTTAAAACAATAAAACAACATTCTCAATAAGAATTGAAATTTTTTCTCGTAAGCTCCTAGTAATGAATACATCAGCAGCAGCCAGTAAACTTCCACTGCTGGACATAGACCCCGTCCATGGAACGCCACATTGACCAGTCCCGAGCCACTTGCATCCAGCGACTCCTCGGGACCTTAACTAGGTCGTCGGTCCATCTAGTTGGGGGACGGCCCGGTACACGTTTCCCAGTACGTGGTCGCCATTCGAGAACTCTTACTCCCCATCGGTTATCTGTTCTTCGGGCGATGTGACATGCCCATTGCCACTTCAGCTCACTGACTCGTCGAGCTGTCGGTGACCTTTATGTACGTCTGTACACGCATCATGCAAAAACTACTGCATGGAGTTAAATGCCGTTTTCACCGATGTGTTTCTAAAAGGCTAAATTGAAATCAAATGAATGTTTCATCTTGATACGACGCCTAGAAGTAGAGTGAAGTGACATTGACTACACTGCATCTGTGCGAAGCCAGGGCGGGTCTATACCCCAAAAAATATTTCAGCTGTGTTGTAAATTTTCAACCGACTTCAAAAAGGAGGGTATTCTAAATTTGGCTGTATGTTTCTTTGTGTGTATGTCACACGATAAATCCGCCAATTATTATATTTTTGGTTAGGTAGTGGTGGTCCCATAGAAATTTTATCGAAATTGATTTGGCGCTTTTTGAGAAGCTCAACAAAAACAAAATATGTAACCAGATAATTCTACCTCTAAGGGTGGTCATTTTAGGGGATGAATACTGAATGAATAATGAATGTAGACTTACGTATGGTATTTGAACTCGGTTCCTTAGTTCTTGTTGAACGAGTCCATTATGTCCAAATCCGTTCAGGGGTTATGCGTGAAGGCGTTACAAACATCCAAATTCGCAAACTTTCACTTATAACATTAGTATCCGATGTACTCTAAGCATAACTCCATTTTCCGCTTACATGTTTAACACTTTCTGACGACCGTAAATATATAAATACTATAAACGAAGCAGCTATTTATGGCATCTCCATTTGTGGCGTACTTTATTTTTTCATAGTCGTGAACTAGCCTTTAAATAATACTGACCATTTCAGATGGTCATCGTCACTCTCACAGATATCTGTCGCTACAGTACAATTCATTTGGCAGTGTTCTACTGATATGTTTTGGTAATGTCTGCGATGTGGTACTATTGAAATTCATTTGTTTCTCGCCATTATTAATTCAAATTTTATGGACGGAGTTGCAGTTTCGCATTTAACTTTCATGACCATGCTTACCCTAATTCCCCAATTTATTACAGCTCTTGAGTGTGTGAAGATATTTGATGGAAATAGCCAGCAAAAAAAACTTTCATCTTCCTAATCTGGGAAACTTAGGCCGTCAATGGTCGTGCTTTTTGTTCCATGTTTTTTTCCGTTGTTGAATTGAAATCTTTCAAATTAATCAATCAAATCTGTTTATTTTCATTCATGTACATAGAGTCATTACACTTCAAATATTATTCGGATCTACATACATGAACCCTGTCAGGGCATAGCAAAATGAATAAGTCAAATTTTATGCAATAATTATAATAGATGTAAAATTTTATACAATAATAGTTTAATGTCAAGTTTTATACAATAATAATTCAATGTCAAATTTTATACTACAATCCAAAATAAGGATAGTCAAACTTTATAGATTTTTATCATCCATAAATTCCTTAATTGTATAATGATAAAAATGTATAAAGTTTGACTTTCTAAGATACCATGGCTTCCGTCTACCTATACAGCTTCCATTTCTTACTGCGGTCTTACCTGATGGTAAGTGACGATGTGGCCAACGACCAGTCAGTAGCTTTGAGGAAAACAGACGATGGCAGTGCGTTCTTCTCCCTGGCTGTACGCATGATAAAGTAAGAAGGGAAACACCTAATGCGAGCCATAGGGATGTCGACTATGTATTGGTGGCATGATGTCTTTTATACAGAATATAGATCAACGCTTGTCCACGATCTCACTAGATGGTAACCGTAGACTTGCAGACACACAAGTAATAGTTTTCAGTGAATATAGACGCCGGCAGTGCGTTCCACTCCCTGGCTGTACGCATGATAAAATTCGAAGCAAAACGCTCAGTGCGAGCTATAGCGATGCTTGATTGATGATGGGGTAATCAATATGAATTAATGATGTTACCAAGGATTGCATTTTATTGTGCCGAAGTGTTTCAGATCCTATACCCACCAAACACTTTTAAGTTTCATTTTTTATTTGTTACGCCTTGTACCATACATTTTCATCCCTCAAGGGATACGAGTAGATTTTTTTGGTATAGATTTTGGATTTGCATGGAATGAATGAAGTTTTTTCATTTCATTTGAAATACTCGAATGCGAATAGTATTAAGTACTGCAGTTTAATCTCATAATCAAAGTTTAAATTTAGAAAAGCAGAAACGCAATAATGTTGTCGTTTATCTGCCGATCGCGATTCGCGATAAGTTTTTATCGCTCCTGTCGTTCAACGATATAAGTGTTTATTTAGGTTAGCTGGACTTATCGTGAGTAGCGCTGAGATTTCGATTGCGTAATTTCAAGACAGTCGCTTAAGAGTACATGGTTACTCAATTAAATACTTGTTGCTTATTACAAGAGTACTAAGCTCCAAGTGTTTTAGGGTTCCGTAGTAAGAGGAGATACGACTGCTATGAATAACTTTGGTTTCTGTTTTCTCATCTTTTATGGAAGCTACACGTATGAAATTTAGGCAATGAAAACTAGAGGGCTTTACCGAGTAAACTTCGGGATGAAAACATAATTGGGAAAAAAACTTCGAAAACTTTAATGATATCAAAGATAGCAAAGATATCAAACTTCTCATCGAAAAAATCGAAGCACCTTTCAAGTTTATGTTTTATAAGGATTATCAGAAAAAAATCTAATTTGAATTTAAAGCATTAACATTAGGATTTGAAAACCTCATTATTCACTATTAAACGACATTTTACATATATTCCTAAATATACACATTGTTCTGATAATCCTTACAAAACATAAACTTGCAAGGTGCTTTTTTTCTGATGAGAAGTATATTTTGGAATAGTTGGCCATCGCACTAAATAATTGAATTTACATGTGTTTTCAGGCGACTGAATTTACACGTGTTTTCAGGCGATGGCCAAGTCTCAATATATTTATATAAAACATTAAAGAATTTTAATATTGATATGCGTCACTATAAGATGCTGTTAATTATTACGTAACAACTTAATGCTTCGAGTACGGAGATTCCAGACAATTGATTTTCAATTGTTATGGACCACGATCGTGGTCTTAGAGACTGAACGTATTAAGACAGAAAGTCGCTTAAGTAGAGACTGAATAAATTAATAACCGACTTGGTATTACATGGATCTCACAACTTTTTACCGCAGAACAACTGAGTTGCGAGACTTGGTTTTTTTGACAAGTATTGTTTTTGATGGGATAAAATTTATGTGATACAGGCTACATTTATCTCCATAGTTTTTCCTGAAGTACTCATACAAAGTCACGACTAAACTCTAGTATCACTATGCTAATAAATATTCATAAGATTAGCGTCAAAAACAAATTTGCTTCTAATGGCAGTCAGCTATCGGAATTCATTTTAAAATGATGAATGGATATTACCAAAACTTTATTTTAAATATTGCGTCAAAAATATTTGTATAATTTTCATTAAATTTTAATATTTATGATTTATTTATGCGATATATGACGATGTCATTAATTTTGTCTGAAGAACTCAAACAATCTAACTTTCGCATTTAAAATGTTATGGATGTAATAATAACAATTTAAATAATTACATTACAACAACAACAACAAATATTTCATCCTCAAGTTACGTGTATGGCAGAAAATATTTAGTATACCCGTACCAAATTACAGCTTTCTAGTAGTAAGGGTCTCTGAGCTAAAAAGCGGACGAACAGATGGACAGAGCGAAACTAACTATAAGGCTTTCTTGTTTGACTACGGAACCCCAAAAATGAGATAACAAATTTATTGAAAAATACATTGCAAGAGAAAATACTGAAAGCTAAATGTCCTTATCATTAACAAACTCTGCTACCGAATAGTAGCGCTTTATCAACAAGAATTATTTTAGTCGGATTTCGAAACTGCTGCATAATGGGGAAGATGCATGGAAGAATATTTTTGTCTAAATCGATAGTCCATGTAAAAAGGTAAATACCTCAACAATTTTTTTCCCGATACCACTAATACTTTTTTACTACAACCCGTCAAAAAGTAATTCTAGTCGCGCGGTGCTAAAACGCTCCATATAAATCTGGTGACATTTGTGACGTCACACGTGTTTTAGAGCGTTAAAATGTATGGAGCTTGTTTGATATTTTGAGTTATCTCGTAAAATGTCTCGTTTATGTGTTATATACACCTATAATAAAGTTTTCAAAATGCAATGAGAAAACTAAATCTAATAAGCATTTTACTATTCGAGGAACTAAATTTTTGAGACATTTAGTCCTTGCGAAATCCAAATAAAAAAGCAAAATTTTTACGTGTGTTTATTTTGGTGGGATTTATTTTAATGTCCGTTAAGCTATAAAATACAATTCAACCCAATCTAATTTGGTTGCATCTTCCCTATTGATGCTAATCCAAAATATATGTTTGGATCCGTCCAACGACTTCGTACTCGTAGTCTCCGCGTAGTACTTGGGGCCTTTTTAGGACACCCGTCACCTCGGCTCGAATATACTCTCCTTAGACAAGTGCGAGTAAATCCGGATGTTTGACTATAATTTGGCTGGCGCGGCGGCGGTCGCAAGCGCCAATTGCTCGGACCCTCCATACACGACGTCATATATTGATATATTGCTATAAATTCATAAAATTCACATTACTGAGTGGCCGCCTTGGACGCGAGGCATGGTACCGCAATCGGTGAATTTATTGCCGAATACAGATATATACATATATTCAAAGTTGAAGAAACAGCGAAACAAAAATCGTTCCAGCGCGAGTCGGACTCGCACACCGAGGATTCCGTACAGAATATGTATAATTAACATGCCGAAAATTATAAATGATATGCACCGAAAAATACCAAATATTTTCGCTTTAGTTTATCTCTGCGTCAGTAGATGGCGCCACTAGTATTTTATAACGCACGTCTCCCAAGCAAAACAAACTTCACTTTGCAATTTTTTTATATTTTTCGTCAAAGCGGCAATTTATTTATGAAGGTTTAGAGGTGTATGGCAACGGATTTCTAATGTCATTATAAAGAAAATATTTATATAATAATAAACGCTTTCAAAAGAGCTGAAAACCAAATTCAACTGCTTTACAAATTTAAATACATATTTGGTTTTTGTTGATTTTATCAAAAAGCGCTCAACCAATTTCGATAAAATTTCTATGAGACCGCCTCTTAAGTATGTTCTACCAAACAAAAAAAGAATTATCAAAATCTATTCATATTTGGTGGAGTTATCGCGTAACATACACACACACGCACAATGAAGAAAAAACATACAGTCGAATTGAGCAAAAGGGACTTTTTGAAATCGGTTGAAAAGAAAAGAAGTAAGCATGCATCTACAAAGTCAAACCGCCTGCAAGTGTGACAGCCTTGAGGGACCGAAGTACATCTGATTGATGTGTTCAACTGAACATTTAGGCGGACCCTCATTAATACAGTCCTCAATTTGTTCAATTCCCTAATCTTATTGTCCATTAAGACATGTGACCGCGTACGGCGCATTTGGTTTTTATAAACCAGACAAGTTATTATTTATAATTGAATGTTATTTACGTATTGAAATACAATAGTATATAGCTTTGTTAGTATTTGCATTGTGCTGTATCATTGTTTGGTGCGATATAAGAATTTGTAAATATTTATGTAGACAAAAAACAACAACGTCTATATTGCGCTCAAGTAAGATCATGCATGGAGTACCTCTGCCATCTTTGGGATGGTTCAGCTCGCTATCAACTAGCTGCTTTGGACTCGGTGGAGCGTCGAGCTATGAGACTGATAGGCAACGATACGCTACTTAAGGCAAAGTACCAAAGCCTCGAACATAGGCGTCAGGTTGCCTGCCTTTCGGTATTTTATAGGATACATTTTGGAGAGTGTGCGCAAGAGCTATTTTTGTTGATTCCACCTTCGCCGTTCAAGTACCAGTCAAACAGAAGTACAGCAGACCTTCACCCGTACACTGTAGATATTCCTACAGCTCGCACCAAGCGTTTCGCTTCCACATTTATCGTGCGTACAGCAAAGTTTTCAGTTTTTTCTACACACTAGCGTTGTTACTGCGTTCCGAAATTCTATCATTTTTTTAACTTATGAAATTACTTTTTTATCTCTAAAACTAGAATGGAATTATGGCATTTAAATAATTCGATGAGGTATTGTTGAAGGAACATTATACGAAATACAACAATATTATAATTATCATGATTGTTATTTATTATTTTTAAATGTCGAACATTCTTAATTCATGTTTAATATTTTTTTATTATACTCGCACGATAACAAGGAAACTCGATGCATTTACATAAACAAAAAATCAATCACAAACAATTTATGCTAAATCATATTAATGCTCGATTATAACTCCTTCGTCGATTGGAGCTTTTTTTGTTACAATTCTAAATAGTTTTAATCACTCGTAACTAATTTTTAGGGATCCTTAACAAAATGTATCCTGAACCTTTTGATGCTAATATCACCTTATATTATTAGAACACAATTTTATATTCATGTTTTACTCTGACATTAAAACCTACATCATAATAACAAGAAGCTATTTTAAAAGATTGTGGTAAAAAGAATATTTGTATAAAACTTTTACTATCAAAATCAACTTAAAACAGATTTGTAAAGTTACATACTCGTACTTTTCAATCTTTTAAAATAGAATAGAGTTCCGTGCCTCAAAAGGAAAAAAAGCAGTCAAGTGAGTGTCTGTCCACCAGCAGTGTACGCTTCAGTACTTGCCCGTCACAATAAGTTCACAATCAGAGTCTGCAGCAAGCTCCAGTCTCCATACAAACGCAGTTACGTCCTTATTTTTGAATAACACGTTGCATCATCATAACATCATATATCTTAATCTTCAATTAGTTTATGACTCTTGAAATGTTATTATAAAGAAAATAGAACGAGTATAAGTTTTGCATTTAGACCATCAAAACCCTGTTCAGTTCGGCCGAATATTAAGGCCAAAATATGGTTTAGATTTAAGTCAAACCCTATTCTAGATATTGATTAAACTTTGGAGATTTTTTTGAAAATGATTTTGTGGATTTCAAATGAAAACGAAACTGCGAAAATCAGTTAAAAAACTACTAAATTATGATGCGCATTTGCAGCCGAACACTAGCGCGGGGAATGGAAGGGGGAAAAGGGCAGTAGGGGGCCCCATTTGTCATTGGTTTTCTTTCTAGCGCCCTGTCTTACTCTAGGTGAAACAACAATATTTTGAAGAGTTAGCGTGATCTCAGCGTGGAGTAACGCTAATACGAAATTTTCATTTTGACTTTCATTCATTTTGAATTTCTAAGTCAATGCAATAAAAATATACAGTCGCTAATACCACAAGAATAAAATCTCAATTAAATTCCAATTAAATTAAATTCCTTATTAGATATGTTTATAATATTTGCACATCTGTAGACAGTTTAAGTTCATCGAACTAATTGAAATTACTATCTAAACACCATGTAAAAAAACTATGTACTTGGCAAATAATTTTTTTCTTTCTTTCTTTCTCTCAAAACCATAATATTTTAATAAAACAGCATTGAAGTCACTTTTTACTATTCAATCGGACTTACATTTTCGTGACAGCATTGTTCGGTGGACGGCCGGGCTGTCCCCCTACTAGATGGACCGACGACCTAGTTAAGTCGCTGGATGCAAGTGGCTTGGGACTGGTCGATGTCCACGGAGGAAGCCCAGCAGTGAGCGTTTCCCGGCTGATGCTGATGTTACATACTACATGATGGTGTTTGTTTTCATATTAATGAGTCAAGTGTTTTTCGACTAGGCGATTTATTTTATTTTTAAAATTTTTTAAAATGTATTATTTATTATATATTTTATTATTATTTATCATATTGTTACAATATGTAGAAATTACTAGTGCTGTTAGAAAAAAAAGAAAAAATTTATACGTAATTTACTTCAGTTTAACCTTCTGTTAAGTAAGTGCTTCACTTTTCTTTATAATTTTCGATTCTTTATTAATGAAGACCTGTAATTGGCTTTCTGTCAACTAGTTCTGTGTTATACTTTTATTATTAGCTGTTGGTCTTCTGAAACTATAAAATATAAATGAATAAAATATTCTGTACGGAACCCTTGGTGTATGAGTCCGACTCACACTTGGCCGTTTTTTTAGATTGGCAATCGTCTAGACCATGCCGTTCCCTAATGAATGTAGACATTGATATAACGTCCAACATGGAACTGATTTAATCTTTTAGACATCTGTCATCATTTGTGAAACGATTTTTTAAGCTGAAACACGCACCACACTTATGATCGTTTTGTTCAATCTTTAATGGATTGAATAACGTTGTTTTAATTCCTTAAGTAGTGTCCAATTACTTACCGAGTGCTGCTTAAAATGGACGAACTTTTATTCTTTTTAATATTTCTCTTTTCCGTTTGTGATACAAAGCTGTATATTTACTTATGTATTATTTATGTATTTTTATTTCATTGTCTCCTGTAAGTCTTATTTGTAGACTTCGCAGTAAGTTGTTATTTTTACTTAGTCGCATTTCACGACACCTATGGGATCTCATGCGGCGGGCTTATTGCAAAACTATGACCATAGTAGCCTCTTCATCATCACCGGATTATACATGTCCCCACTGCAGGGGCTCAGGACTACTCTCCTACAGAGAGTGTATGGGACATAGTCCACCACGCGGGCCCAGTGCACACGTTTGAATTTCTTCTCAGAAGTTTGCAGGCTTCCTCACGATGTTTTCCTTCACCGAAAATACAATAGAAATGATTTTTATTATCATCATCAGCCAGGAAGCTTCCACTGCTGGACATAGGCCTCCCTCATGGTACGCCACATCGACCGGTCCCGAGACACCTGCATCCAGCGACTCCCCGCGACCTTAACCAGGTCATAGGTCCACCTAGTAGGGGGTTCCACCGGTTATCGGTTCTTCGAGCGATGTGGCCTGCCCATTGCCACTTCAGCTCAATGACGCGTCGACCTATGTAGGATTTTTATCATTCGTACATAAATTCCAAATAACAAATTGGAACTCATTGGTACGAGCTAGGATCGAACCCAAACCTCGATTGTTCAAGGACATTCACAGTATTCAGAGTAACCTATTGCTAATTTTTTTAAGTTGTCAGCATCCTTAGCTATCTTAATTTCAAGTCACCGAAATGAGACGACATATATCGGCATACTTGTATCTCATATTTAAATGTTAATATCGACCATAACATTTTATTGGCGGATAAATCAGAATTATACATGTATGACTATCTTTTTGAAGGCGCCAGTTAAATCATTTTTATTATCTAATCCATTCAATATTTACTTAATACTTATTTAATACATAATGACACTTATTTATGCAAATCCACGCGACTACACAAGACCAAAGCGAGTTCGCTGTGTGACATGGAAAGCTAAAATATATAGGCCAATAGAAATGGCTTACATTTATAATTTTGTTACCATAAAAACTTTAAACTGAATAAATATTCACAGCACCCCTTAAATCAATTTTTGAATTGTTTTCCATCCCTCTCACCCTTTGAAGTTTATGCGTTTAATATATAATTTAATTAAATTTACATATTCTATTCCACTATCTCCGCCATTTTTAAAATTTTCGATTGTTATGACAGTTGAGGCCTACTATCAAGTAATATAAATTATCTCGATTCCTGACAGAAATGCACCCAAATATAAATATCACAAGGCATGATTTTAATTCCTTTATTGATAAAAGTAAATTTGTAGAACATATTTCATTAGAGCGTCGGGAAAGGATGCTGAAAGCTGTGGAGAACACTCGCTCAAGAAGAAAATATGTTTTTGTTTGAGATTTTGTTTGAACAACGCATTTATGCCACATAAAATATACTCAATTCAGTTAGAAATAAAGTATTTTATAAAAAAATTGTAACCAGTCATAGTGTTACTCATTGGGGACAAACATTTTTTAAAGATATCTGTAGAGATTATTTCTGACTTTCTTCTCTTTGATGTCGAAAATTACAATTTGAGTTGCAAAACATGATTTAATTGACTTTTGCCCCCGTTTTTGATTCGATAGCGATACAAATGTAAAGAATGACACTTTTATTAACAATACATAGATTTCTTTGGCAACAAAGTCCCAGGAGCTCAAGTTTTCTACGTAATGTTAACACAGTAAACAAGGTAAAATTAAACAGAAAAACTTCGTAGAAACAAAAAACATGGCATTGGCTTTAATTGAATACACCACAGTTTTATTTCAAAAAGTTTGACCACGATCCCATCTGATATCCAGTAAAGGTGTGGTCAAAATAATAAATGTCCATTGCTGGACAAGAGCCTATTGCAAATCCGACACGCTGTGTGGCCCTACCAATTCTCATGTTCCCTAAAGAAAATAATTTTAGGAATCTTCAAAGGAACAGTAAATAGGCACCTTCTAGATCAACGCGTATCATCGTCGACCTCATCATCGCTTTACATCAGGCAAGATTGAGGTCAATCGTTGGTCTATCCTCAATGAAACTAAAAAAGTCTCATTGGACCCTAAAGGTTTTCCAGACATAATTAACTCGCTTAGCAAACGTCTTGGTGGCCAGTACGATATAGACGAAGGCAAGCAATAGCTTGGCTTATAAATATATTCATCATCACCAGCCTATATACCTCTATATATTCCCACTGCAGGGGCACAGGCTTACTCTTCTACAGAGAGTGTATGGGATATAGTGCACCACGCGGGACCAGTGCGGATTGGTAGACTTCACACACACCTTTGAATTTCTTCTCAAGATTGTACAGGCTTCCTCATGATGTTGTCCTTCATCGAAAAGCTAATGATAATAATTTTATCGTCCGTACATAAATTCCAAATAACAAATTGTAACTCATTGTTACGAACCAGGATCGAACTCAGACCTCGATTGTTCAAGGACTGACGTTTTACCCAACTGAGATACCGTGGATTATTGATATAAAAATATATTCATAAACATATTCGACGCTACAATATTTACTTGTAGTGAGGTATTTGATATGTCAGGTGTCGTAATTACATTCCATCGAGCAACAAATCAGGCGCGCAGCACGCTTGGCCAGGCGCGCTGAGGTCTCACACGCTTCGGTGCGCGTGCGACGATTCACACCTTATATATTTTTACTGCTTTATATGTCAATATATACAGTGTTACTTGGTTACTTAGGACCTGGATAAGTGAAAATCTTCAATAAGTTTAACTTATAATGAGGTCCACACACTTCTACATCTGGGATTTGTTCATTCGATTTCAGCGTCACAGTTACCTCTATAATTGGGACACAGAGTTTTTTGCCTATTTTATTGAAACTAAATTTTAAAGGATACCTTTTCTAAACTCTTTGAATTTTATAGTATACCTCTGTAACTCAACATCAATCCTTTCCAACCTTTCTAACTGAATCGATTGTTAAAGAAAAGAAACAAGATTTTGCGCGAAAGCTCAATTATTCGCAATTCTATAACTGGATTTTCTATTAATGTACTCGTAGCCCTCTGTAAATGAGGCAGATATTTATTTATACCTGGATACCTGAGACACTGGGTAAATGGAATTGAAGTCCGCTTTAAGTGAGACAAATTCGCAGGTCCATTATAATACTCGCACAATAAGTTTGCCCCTCTGAAGTTAGCCCTCCGCAATTTCAAACATGTAAGTACATACATACGGAATGTGTGTGTGTATTATTTTCGATAATAACTATTCCTAGATAACATAAAACACTAGGACATTTCTTTCCACCCGCTAACTTGCCTTGCCACCCACTTATACGTTAATAATTGATACTTCGCTGTCTTTTGTGACTAACTTCAGAGGGGCAAACTTATTGTGCGAGTACTATAATGTCTAGTTATTCAGGTTTCACTGTATATGGTACAGGGGCGATGTAACACCTATTGTAACGTAACGTTATCACAGAATGCCTAACGGAACCCTATCATCTGCAATTTGTCTGTTCGTCTGACATAATGTCTGTCATAAAATTCATCTTTTGAGCCATTCAAACATTGTACAACGGTACGTTGACACATACGTTGACGTAACTTGTCGTAAGGTGACGTAAGGTGACGTAACGTGACGTAAGGTGGCGTAAGGTGGCGTAAGGTGACGTAAGGTGACGTAACGTGACGTAACGTGACGTAACGTGACGTAACGTGACGTAACGTGACGTAACGTGACGTGACGTAACGTCAACGTATGCGTCAACGTACCTTTGTACGATGACACGCAAGTATTAGCAGTTTAAAGCTTAATTATTCGCAAATGGAACTGAATTCGGAAACCCTTTTTATTTGTACTATAAATAAAGGTATTGGTCGGAGCAATTGCAGCTTGATGCAGCAATGCACCATAACAAACAGTTCCGCGTGCGTTCGATTAGTTAACAACCGCAAATTGACGGCAATTGGCATCTCGTTTGTGTTTGCGGCGCTCTCTCATCAGTCATCACATCTCCGAGTAACATTAGTTAGTTCAGGAATATGTTTAATGGCCAACACATTCAGCGAAACTTGATTCCGATTTGTAAGTAGTTGGCATGCTATATGTAAGTAGTTGGCATGCTATTTGTAAGTAGTTGGCATGCTATTTGTAAGTAGTTGGCATGCTATTTGTAAGTAGTTGGCATGCTATTTGTAAGTAGTTGGCATGCTATTTGTAAGTAGTTGGCATGCTATTTGTAAGTAGTTGGCATGCTATTCGTAAGTAGTTAGCATGCTATTCGTAAGTAGTTGGCATGCTATTCGTAACTTGTTGATGTGCGTCGTGTAAGCGATTTGTATGTTATTTGAAAATAGCCTGGATTTGACTTGAATGTATAGTTAGATAGTACGAGTACATAGCTACATCTTCTAAATATTCTACTCTAGAAATATATAATAATTATTGATCGCCTTTTATAACGCGAATGGCGTGAAGTGGTTTTATAATAAAGCCAAAACGAGTCGAATAAATTGAATAAATAACTTCAAATTGTAAAATGCATCAATGTATTCGTAGAGGAATATCATAAAAATTCGATAAAAACAATCAAACAAATACTGAGACTAGTCAGATAAGATCATTCATTTTTATCAAAACACGTTAAACACGATTTCTTAAATTGACGTAAATAAAGGCTTGTACTGCTGCGCCATTTTAAAAAATCAAACTCGAAAAATCTTTATTCAAAGTATATTCGTTACATAGATCAATCACGAGCGTAGCGAGTGATTCAAGATAGAACCCTGGGCGAGGCGAACGATTCAAAATCGCGCTTTAAATCTGTTTTATTCAAGAGTTGCATGCTATACATTATATCATGTTCATGACTACCAGAGGAAGACAGATTTAAGCGAAAGCAGACATTTAATGAAGGAAAAAGGAAGGTTAAATTAATTGAAATACAACATTAAGTAACGCTAAACTTTGTGTTGGCACAACTGATAGCATCCCAAATAACGCCAATTGACTATTGACATTGACTACTGACAGCAAAAACACAAAACAGTTTTATTGTTATGCCGAACTCCTTGTCGAAAATTTCAAAATCGAATCTCGAGGAGTTATTTGCACAAGGAGTTTGTATTGAGTATTTTTTTGCGCAAGGAGGTTGTATAGCGTGGAGATGTGAGGTCGAGTATATTGGTGTGTTCTAAATTCAAATACCAAAATAGTAATAGAACACAGTGAATATAATAAGCTTTTTGGAAGGGGGAATGGTAGAAAATCTTTTGATCTTAGTTCTGCAAAGAAAGGGTGATACAAACTCTAAAGATCTTTTAATGAAAGCATATTGATGCACAATAACTTTTTATAAATTTATGATGGGTTTGCACTTGGCCTTCATTTCATCTGATGGTAAAGGCCGTTGGATGGTGATCATGCGCAACATCTTCGCGTAATGAATCGTTTTCAGGGCAGTATCGCGTGCTTTGATATTTTTAAACGACTTTAAAAAAGGAGGTGTATGTATTTGTAATTGTGTTACGCTAACTCCGCCATTAGTGATCCGACTTTGATATTTTTGTTTGTTTGGTAGAGCATATACCTACTTCAGAGACAATTCCATATAAATCTAATCTAAATTGACTGATCGCTCTTTGAAAAAATCAACAAAAAACAAATTTTTATGGCAATTGAAGTCGGTTTTTAAACGCGTTAATTATGGTTATGTGTAAAAATTGTAAGATCGTGTGCTATCTCACTCACTCGTCATCCGTTCAATAGAGAATAAGTGCAGATATCATGACATTTGTACGCAGTGTCCGCGGTGTGCCTTGGGGATCTAGGAAAGCTCAAGCTAATCAGTTTGCCTTTTGCAAGTGATTATACAGATATTGATATCAACCATTAGACAATGTTGAATTAACTTTCAAAAATGATTTTATATTATGTCTCTTGCGCAGACAGATTCTTGTGTGGATTTATAAGTAGATCATCCTGCCGGCGGGTGGCGCGCGCGCAGCTCTCGATGGCCACCTGCTTCACTGTTGAACTCTATTACGAATATGCACGATTATGTTGGGTCAACATTAAAATGACCGAACTTTTATTCTTTTTAATATTCCTCTTTAACGTTTGTGATACAAAGCTGTATATTTACTTATGCATTTTTATTTCATTGTTTCCTGTAAGTCTTTTATTTTTAGACTTTGTAACACACCTACTCATATTCTCGTTATCCCTCTCCTAACGCCTCCGTACAAAATTTCTGTTGCCATAATCTGTTAAAATAGAACAGCTGGCTTTGATAAATAATTACCTAAAAATAGGAGATGAAATTATAGTGCCGCGAAATAAATATCATTAATTTGCAACTTTATAGTTAGCTACAATAGCAGTTACACAACTAATGGTTCATAGATGGCGCTTTGAACAATAATCGAAAAAAAGTGTTTAAAAATGAAAATTGTATGCCAGTGATACTCATTTCGCGACTTTACAATCTGATGTACTATTTTTAGATAGTTACTGCACAAAGCCAGCTATTATATTTTAAAAGATTATGACAACAGAAATTTAGTATGAAACTTTGATGGAGGTAAGAGGCTATGTTGGTAAGACCACGTGGTCGGTTTCAAGGTTAAATTGTTTTGTAGCTGTCCCTCTCCGAGCCCTATCCTACCCGAGCGCGTACGGTGAGACAGCATACATTATGCGATGTTATCCACCCGTTATTTGGATGTTTCGTAGTCCAGGGATCATTTGAAGGATACAGTATATTATGTAACCATTTTTTTAATACAGTATACTAATGAAATTTCAGATGTCGGTGGTTTTTCCAAATTGTTCTAAATTGATTCATACTCTTGTAAATCAGGTTCAAAGTTGGGGCTTTTTACTACCGAAAAATACAATACTTTGACGCCCTGTAACTCTGGAAGTATATATTTAAACGAAAATCTGACTCACCACCGACACAGATATTTGTTTCTAGATTGTGTCTTGAAAATTACATAGATTTTCATAGCTTAATACTCAAAATATGACTGGACTACGTTTGTATGGGCTCAAAGCGCCCATACAACATAGCCTCTTAACTTTTCTTCCTAAGTAAACTGTGATGATTATGAATTAAAGCAATTTCAATTACCATACCTTATGTAGTTTAACAATAATCTGAGAATTGAATTTTTAAGAGGTATTTTGAAAATAAAATATATCGAACTTATATCATAGAATCGTGTTTATGGCACTTGCAAAGTTAAGATAAAGCCATAAATAACTACATACTTAGAGATCTTTCGAAGTCCTAAAGCATTACACCAAAAAGTCAGTTTATTTCAGAAAAACGCCTTGAATCCGTGTTTATAGAATTTTGAAGCGTATGGACAGGGTAGGCTGTGTTTCCACAGTCCGTGCGTCACTCTCAACGTCAGGCAAGCCCTGACGCAGCGTTACCCAGGCATGACGCTGACGTCAGTGCCATAGCGATCATATATCAGTGCGTCTACCTTGAGTTTACGCAGGCGGTAACGTATATCGAATACTATCGGAAATGCTGCTCAGTCGAGATGCGGGTGACAAGGACAGAGCGATAGTTAACGATACACGTGATCGCCTGCGTAAACTCATGGTAGATGCAGGTCAGGTACAACAGCGAACACTATTTCAACAAGGATTTCTTTAAGGTCGTCTATCCAGTGGCATATTGGTAAGTCATTAGAATTTTTCATCTCATCTATATGACGATAAATCATTTCTATGGATAGCGTGCTCACCCAGAATCCTAAAGAGAGATAAATTGACTTTGGCTTGGTTACCCTTAACACCATAGCACAACAGTCTTATTACAGTACGCGCAAGCTATGTTTGCCCCTCTGAAGTTAGCTACAAAAGGCTGCAAAGTATCAATTATTAACGGATGGTAGGCAAGGCAAGTTAGCGGGTGCAAAGTAATGTCCTAGTGTTGTATGTCATCTAGGGATAGTTATTATAGAAAATAATACACACACATTCCGACTATACATGTGCGAAATTCCAGAGAGCTAACTTCAGAGCGGCAGACATAGCGTGCGAGTACTGTAACACTGCGAAGAAACACCATGTGCATTTTCGACATGACTAATAAATAGTAATTCTTTTTTAAATGGATAGAATTGAATGTAATATTTTATTATTCTTTCCTTAGAGCTAAAACAATATTTCAGAAGTCGGAAGAATTTTAAAGAAATGTGAACACAAACTAGTTCAGAAATCCAACCCAGAACCATACACTTCTTTGAGACTTGATTTTGTCGTTTTTATAAAATGGAATATGGTTCTATATTTTGTCATGGCAGCCATCGGTTTCCGTGGTGTAGCGGTTATCACATCTGCCTAACACGCAGAAGGTCCCCGGTTCGATCCCGGGCGGAAACATCGCTTTTTGAAATCTTAATTTCCGATTTGTACTTATTTTCTTATCTAATGTACTTATTTTCTTATCTAATCGATTAATCAAAATTTTATTTACCAGACCGAGGATTATTTCCAAACTAAAAGTTTTCTGGCTAGGTGTGAGTTAGGTCTAAGTTTATACTACGCATAAATTATATAAATTACTCTTATATGGCTGTGATAAATACGTTTTTTCTCGCGACTTACTTCCTCTACGTGGATTTGCGATGGTATCTCACGAGAACCACCTCTTTGATCGAGATAAAAAGCCAATATCATTCATTTCCAATCCCTACATACAAAAATCTGCCTCCGCTACTTGTTAACATAGACAATATGTATTTTTATAGTAAAATATAGTATTGGAAACATGAATTTGAATAATAACAGTTATGCATTCCTTATCCATATTGTTATTATTTTTTCTACATTTTATTATTCACATTTAAAGATTTGTCTTATAGCGACATCTATCAGTACACATAAACATCTAAGATAGAACATACCTCCTCCAAAGCAACGCAGATTAGATACTTCTATTCGCCGATAGATGGCACTATGTACAAATTAGTTTCACTACTGAACTATAGATAGCACTAGGATAAATTGTTTTTTCCTTTATAATTTTATCAAAACAATTTAATTGTATATTTTAAAATTGAGAATTGAAAAGAGAAAATAAAGGTTTACAGTGACCTATGTATTTTTTTATATTTTACTTTTCGTTTTTACATACAAATAAATTGTGATGTTCGTGTTAATTACTTAATAATAACTTCAATACGTATTAATAATACCACCACATTAAAATATGACTTAACACTTGCAACAGTTTTTTTTTTAAATTAATTGAGGTGGACTATGAAATTTCTTCCTTAGTAGCTTCGTTCCAGGTCTTAGGAAATAAATAACTACCATTGCAGTCCCGTGTACTACGAATCAAAGTAGGTATGAAATAAATAGGTATAACAATACAACCAAGGTTTACTCATCAAATACAACTCTTATCGTTATCAATGCAATTTCAGGAAAGAAATAAACTGCATAAGATCACTGAACGATAAAAATGTACGAGAGATAAAAAGTGCATTGAGCTATGCATTTTTAACCGGAGGGTGAATATACTTGCGTTTATAACTGACCGATATCTAAATGTTATTTAGGTTCAAACAGTTGGTTCCAAATGAGTTTTTCATGCGCCTGATTGTAACAATGTCACAGCCCGTACACTTCATATAGATGTCGTGATATCGGTTCCTATTTATCGTCCTATACATCGAACGGATGACGTTGTATACACGTGCATGTGTGCGTGAATACGCCCGCAACATACTACCGATCCTCGAACGGGTCACTTTCTTGCGGGGAGAGGTGAGGTATCGCGGATCGGTGGGAGGCGGTGAACGAAATTCTGTGGAAGGGTTGATAATGAATTAATAACTGTAAAAAGAACGTTTTTTTTTACCGAAAAACTGTAAAATTACTGAACAAAAAGAACGAGTAAACTGCGGCGATCTATGTTGTGTTTTGGTTGTGTGCACTTGGCCTTCATATCACCTGATAGTGACGATAAGGCCGTTAGATGGAAAGCTTACCCAGCAGCTTCAACCTAATGATGAAAGTGCGCAGCACTAGGTGTGAATCCGACACGCACTTGGCTGGGTTTTTTCCTTGTAGAACCTATCGTCCGATAAGAGTTCAGGATTTGAACCCACTACCACTCTTTCGCTATACAGGATCATTGTCCTTTACAATCGGATGTAAACCTGTGCTGGTACAATGTTTCTAAAATGAGGAAATCCGTACACTAAGGTCACCGACATAACTCGACGAGTCAGCGAGGCAATGGGCAGGCCACATCGCTCGATGAACGGATAACCGATGGAAAGTAAGAGTTCTCGAGTGGCGACCACGTACCGGGAAACGTATACAGGGCCGTCTCCCTACTAGATGGACCGACGACCTGGTAAAGGTCGCGGGGAGTCGCTGGATGCAGGTGGCTCGGGACCGGTCAATGTGGCGTACCATGGAGGAGGCATATTTTCAAAAATGAAAATTGAGGTTCAGTATATCCGATGTCCTATTTTTAAATAATGGCAACACAAATCTACCTCTCCTTTTTAAAAGATTATACTAAAAGAAGCTTACTATAAAACGAACATTAATATAGTCTTATTTTTAGATAGTTACTGCACAAAGAAAGCTATCCTATTTCAAAATAATATGTAAAATTAATTGCATATAAGCCCAGTTACTAAGCTTCGTTGCCTGGTAGAACGATGCTCTATATGCTAATATCTCCTACAGCCTTCTTTTCCCCTGGTCCTGGGAGGTTATTGATGAGGGTTTGGAGACCAGGAGTACAGTAATATCGGATATGCGGCAGCGCTGCACTCTGCTGCGATGTGGGTCGCCAGGTGATATAACTCGGTCGGACCAGGAAACCAGCACAAAGGCGCTGATTCTTCTCATTTTGCACGCGGTTGCGTAAACTTGGTTGCACTTCGAGATACCTTGTATACAGGGTGATGATGGTTTTGGATAAATTTTAAAAATTTTTACAATCAGATTAAACCAATGTAAGGGGCCCGCAGTCACCAAATGTATGCGCTTTTGATCATAGGTAAGTAATTTTCCTCGAAGGCAAATTATGCGCTATTTATAAAATGCAAAATAGTAAATTGAATGCTTTTGTATATACAACAACTTCAAGGTACACAAAATATTCACAGGTATACAATTTAATAGAAAAAAAATTTATGTTATTTTATTTTAATTATTTATCTGTTTCTAGTTTACAAACATAACTTTGTAGTTGAAAGTCATACATCGGGCATGTAATTTAGCTACAAAGTAAAGTTGGTTCTTCAATCGAAATTATATTTTCGGTAGCATGATTTTATATATAATATGTTAATTATTTATATTCTGTACGGAATCCTCAGTGCGCGAGTCCGACTCGCACATTGATGTCGTTCATGTTATCCCTTTCTGATACACTGATATGTACACTGGCGTTGTCTCAGCTTACCTCGCCTCCCACCGTAAATCAGTGAATTTTGTTTGGAAGAAAATTGCGTTCACACTCTCTCCATCCATACTCCTTGGGTATAACAAATTCATTTTGTCTGTACATAAAAATAAAATAAAACGTATTGTAAAGCAACGCACCCTGTATATCACTTAGTTTGAGCGTTCCGGTCTACTTGTCCGCCGCGGCTGGTTATGTAACACCCTGTAGCAACGGCTAGACACTTACTGTTGACGAGTTTTGTATGGAAAAAACGTTGAGTTGACCGACAGCGGCGCAGCGAAAGGGGGTCAGGAAAAAAGACGATTTTCAATACATTTTACTCGATTGATTAATTTTCGCAATATTGTGTGTTAACCATTGAAAGTTGAATATATATAGTTGAATATAATGAAGTTATACTGCGTGACTGCCAAAGGCTTGTTTTTAGATAAGTTTCAACCGCCTTAAAAAAAAAGAGGAGATTCTCAATTCCCGACCCGAATGCTTTGTCTCCAAAGACATTTAACATTAATAGTAATAGACCGGACAAAGCAAACAAAAATTTTGATCCTAAACTTATTACCAACTGGTAATAAGTTACTCAATCTATTGTCACATCACGTCACGCGGCCGTACAAGACATTTGACATACTGTTGACTTTTGAGATCAAAATGTTTATATGAAACGTTTCCCAATGACCGCTCTATAACCTATTACTATATTTAAATCTCTCTGTTTGTCTCATACCATTTGCCGCCCATTTCATGATTTCTTTCAAGTTACGTACGTACCCAAAAGGTACTAAAAGGTACTCGTACTAAACATTGGTCGAATCGACGGCGGTCGACGGTTTGTCCATACAAAAGGAGAGCAAGGTATGGAACGACGTACGCACCCTTTTGTATCTACGCAACAAACACGATCCGATACCTACTTTGCTCTATTTTTAACCGACTTCAAAAAGGAGGAGGTTATCAATTCGACTATACGGGTATGATTTTTTAAATGTTTGTTATCTCAGAACCTTAGCGATAAGGCCGCCTTCTTCGTACCTTTTATGTTCTTTTCTGTTCTGTTTTGTGTGTGTATGTGTATGCAATAAAGATTATTTGAATTGGAACTTTTGACTGGGTGAACCGATTTGGGTGATTCTTTTTTTATTTGAAAGATGGTGCTTCCCGTGTGGTCCAATTTGGTCCAGCTCTGACAACGGCGTCCATGAGAAAACTATATAAATATTAAATTTGCCTCAGTAAAAGTAGACTTTTAGGGCAATTGAAGTCGGTTTCCAGTTCTTTTTGAACGCATTTACTTGTTGTATGGACAAACCGTCGAACGCCGTGGATTCGATCAATGTGTCCTGACCGTATGTCCGTCCGGATGTCACAGAAACACACACGTCTGCGAGAAAGAATTTTGACCGACAGACGAACAGAGTGACTTTAAAACAGTCCCTTGTTCCTTTTGAGGTACGCAACACTAAAAATGGATTTTTAATTTCCTAAAAACTAACCACGAGTGAAATATTGTTAAATGACGAACGATACGAAGAATGCATTCCTTAAATGGAGTAAAGAGAACTTGTATCAAATTTTCCGTGTATCGGCCAATTGTTTCATTCAATCGCGCGGCGGTCGACGAATTGCTGACGCCGCGAATTGCAGTTCATTCATCATTCTAAATGCAATTATTGTTAAATTTAATATCCACTTGCATGTCATGAGTAATGCGTTTAATATGATCAATATATACAACTTTTCGTGTACTAAGCACTAATTCAAACTAGAATGAGTGACTTTAAAAATAACAAAATAGTTCTTCATTTTTCGGATAGATGGCACCGTCGTAGCAAAAAACTGTCAATTTTTTTTCGTATGACCTGAAAGCAAGGAGGTTATATACTGAATTCCTTAAAAAAATCGTCTGCTCCAGTCCACTGCCACTTCAGTTTGCTAATACGGTGAGCTAGTCGGTCACTTTGGTTCTTCGACGGATCACTTCGTTTCGAATGCGGTCCATCAGAGAGACTCCGAGCATAGCTCGCTGAGTGACTTTAAATTTGTGAATCAGTCATGCCGTGAGGGTCCACGTTTTGGCTCTGGTTGGGTTTAATTTGTATCATCATCAACAGCCTATATACGTCCCCACTGCAGGGGCTCAGGCCTACTCTCATACAGGGAGGGTATGGGCCATAGTCCACCACGCGGGCCCAGTGCGGATCGGCGGACTTCACATGCCTTGTTCAAGACATTTTCAGTTCAGTTCAGTTCAGTTAATTTGTATACTACGCTTAAAATGTTTGTTTTAGTAGTCAATTTAAAAAATCTTAGTTTCTAATTGTTAACAATCATGAAATGGCTTACGATTTGATATAATCTCAAGTGGTGTTAAAGTCAAAACTTTTTTAGACTAACAAATCTTTGATCTCTTTCGATCCTGGATATCATGAAAAACAACAGATCGAAGTCCATTCAAAATTCGAATTTCGAATTCATACAAATTGCACCAAATCTGAAACAAAAACGAAACGACACAAAGGTCGTGGTACGGTATTTTAATCCTACTAATATTATAAGTGTGAAAGTTTGGATGTTTAGATGTTTGGATGTTTAGATGTTTGGGTGTTTGTGACGCTTTCACGGAAAAACTACTGAATGGATTTGAATGAAACTTTACAATAATATAGCTTATACATCAGAATAACATATAGGCTATAATTTATAAAGACATATTGTGTAAATTGTACAAAATCACACTTATAATATTAGTGGGATTACATGGGCAATTTTGGCATAACAAAAACGCGTTGCCTAGCAACCGACCATAGAATATGTAAATTCGTATATACAAACTTTCGCGTTTATAATATTGGTGTGAAGACTATTTGAATTTACTACGTCAGATATTGAAATTTATTTTGTTTCTTTAAATTATTATTAGACTACGTAACAGAATAAACACTATTTTGTACCTTATGCTGTATAATAATTTGTCATATACGTCACCTATGCCTATCGAATAAGTAGAATACATCCTGAAGTACACGCGGACAAAGTCGCGGGCGGAAGCTAGTATCTAATAAATAAATAAAAAGACCATTTAATCACATTAATTTCGTAAGCATTTTTGTTTCCAATAATGTTCAAATTAAATTACTATGTTACGCCAGTGTTCGTCCTTGCGGTGTAGCAGATTGAAACATTATTTCATTTTTTTTCGAACTAGTCTTATGTGGACTCACTTATAGGTTCTACGTATAAATAAATAGGGTGAAATAAGGGTTTTAGATAGGCTTTTTAATAAATTAGCGGCGAAGACGCCTCCTCTTAGAGAAACGTTATTATGTAAGGAATTTGTAGAAGATTGTATCTAAAGATTTGGACATAATATGTATTATGTACTACATAAATTTAAGTACGTATTGGCATTTATAATTTTAATAAGATTATTCATCACCACCAGCCTATATACGTCCCCACTGCAGAGGCTCAGACCTACTCTCATACAGAAAGTGTATGGGCCATAGTCTACCACGCGCACAGATAAGGGAGACCACGCGGGCCCAGTGCGGTTCGGCGGACTTCACATGCCTGTTCAAGACATGCAGGTTTCCTCACGATGTTTTCCTTCACCGTTAAGAAATCGGATAATGTACTTGAATTGAAAAACAACAGATTATTAGCATGTGTTTATTATTTTATTTTGTTTTTTGTGTTCCTTTTTGTGTATCAGACACAATGTACATTGTTCGTGATTTATAAAACTAAAACTGAAAGGGATGGTGTGATAGGGTGAGAGTGTGTGTGTGTGAATGAAACGATTTGATTAGTAGCCTTAATAAAATTGTCATCTGCCTCTAACAAGGAGGGCTTCAGTTTCGGTAGGAATTTAAATAACAGTCTTACCACAAAAAAGATAAACAAGCTTTAGACACACGTTTTGAAAAAATGTTACCACAAATGCATGTTTAGCCGATGTCAGCTTAGACACTGCTTAAAAGAGGGTATGCTGTTGTCAAAGCGCCCATACAAACGTAGTCCAGTCATATTTTGAGTATTAAGCTATGAAAATCTATGAAATTTTCAAGGCACAATCTAGAAACAAATATCTGTGTCGGTGGTGAGTCAGATTTTCGTTTAAATATATACTTCCAGAGTTACAGGGCGTCAAAGTATTGTATTTTTCGGTAATAAAAAGCCCCAACTTTGAACCTGTTTTACAAGAGTATGAATTAATTTAGAACAATTTGGAAAAAACACCGACATCTGAAATTTTATTAATATACTGTATTGAAAAAATGGCTACATAATATACTGTATCCTTCAAATGATCACTGGACTACGAAACATCCAAATAACGGGTTGATAACTTCGCGTAGTGTATGCTGTCTCACCGTACGAGCTCGGGTAGGATAGGGCTCGGAGAGGGACAGCTACAAAACAATGCAACCTTGAACGCGGCCACGTGGTCTTACCAACATAGCCTCTTAACATAAAACTTTAATTTGAATTGTAGCCTGTCATAACATTCTCTGCCGGAATTCGCAATAGATTTCGTAGACTTTGTTGATTTTAATGATTTTGAAGACGTGGAATTAATGGACAACTATCGTGACCGTTTTAACAGTGCGAATAAATACATTTGAACATTACAACGAGCGCAACTTTCGAAAACGCTACAGATTTAGTAAAACTTTCGGGGAAATTATTATTATTATTCATTTATTTCAGGTAACAATGACCCATAAGTATATATACAATACAATAAAATACATTAAGTTAAACTACTACACACTACAAAAATATTCTGCACACTTATTTACTATGGCACGTTGGTGCCGCTCTGGTGGTGTTGGTCGCTATCTTTCCTCTGAAGCGACGGGTCAGCTTGCAGGTCGGGACTCGAACCACGAACGACTTGAATGATGTACCGTGGCGTGACTCCAGCTGCGCCATCCTCACGGTGTAGTTGGACCTCTGCTATATATATTCTGTGACGTCCTGCATGGTGGTGATGAAATGTAGGCGTGACAGATACGTGGCCGTGGTTGGAACTTCATCGCGCAGCAGGTAGTTGGGCCCTGTGGGTGCGGTTCCGCAGCGGTTCCGAGTCACTCGTTTACGGTATGCCATTTTCGTCTTGACTTTCTGAAATACATCCTCGTCCGTGTCATCAAATCGGACGCGCTTCCGCTGCTGGCTCGTGGTCGTCTGCGCCTTCGGTAACACCGGCTGCTGGGCTTGAACAGTTCGTTTGTTAGCGACGGAAACCACTGAAGCAAAATCACGTCGCGGTGATTCAGCTTCTTTGTGTCCAGCAGCAAGCTGTTTCACTGGAGGCTGAGGAGGCTGGTGACGTCGACATGGTCACGGTGACGGGAGGCAGCTTGTGCAACTCCTTCGCTACAAACGTAGGCACGTCGTCAGGATCGGTCTCTTTAAGCACAGTGATGATATCCTGCAGGCTCTTCGGTGTCCCTTCACGTCTGTGTGACATCATCTGGTCGCTCTTATTGAGAGCCGCGTACTGCAGCTTCCTCGCCGCAGCTATGTCAGCCTCGCTGAAGCTTGACTTACATATCTGCAACGCTCTGACTTCGTCCATCAAATCCAGCTTTTGTTGCAGGAACACGAGGAGTTCGCCACGAGTTTTTCCTCGCCCATGACGCTGACGTCGCAGCGGCTAGCGCCGCGCTTCGCAATTTATAATAAAATAAACGTAGTCACGTCCACACGAAACCACGCATGACTCGAGACGAATAATCGTTGATATAATTAAGGACGATATTCCTCACGATAGCATAAACTATAGCTCAATTTTAATATTCGATTCACAGATTCGATTGAGAGAATAAAATTAACCTGACACCTGACACTGACCTCATGTCAGTGAAAATCACGTTCCATTGGATGTATAAAATTGTTTATTTAAAAAAGTTTAGCATTGTCAATCCACCAAATGTACGGCAACAAAAGCAAGCGTGCGTTTATATATTACATAAAGTTTATATTTCGTATATTTTTATAATGTAGAAATTACTGAATCAAATCAATTTGATAAATAAAAATTATGTTAAATTAAAAAAAAATGCTTTCAATGAAACGTTTTCTAGAGGTGTCAACATAAAATAAAGATACGTCAAGATAAATCGTGCCTAAGTAAACAAACGTTGGATATGGTTTTGTGGTAAACAAAATTAAACAATTGTCTATGAAACAGAAAACAGAAACAGAAACTAATCTCAGCATCTGCTATGGCAGTAGCCATAGCGCTGGTTTTCAGAAAAGCCCTATATAGTATGTAAGGCATTAAATATATATGTAAAAGAAGTGTATGTGTGACTATGCAGTGATTATCTTTTTAATACTGTCTAACTAAACTGGTATTTAACTGATGAGTTAAAATATTTTTTGTGGTAAGACTGATGTTTTATTTCATATTCAGTAAAGGAGAAGATTTTGACTTGGTTGTGGATATTATCTAATCTATGCCTGAAGCGAACGGACTATTCATGTTTATATACTCGTATCAATGAGAGTTACGTATATTTACTGCACTGTGAGATTGATGATAGGGTAAATCTTCAAGTACAGCTATACTCTAAGTGTGTTCCGCGGAACCCGAGGGTTCCGTTATTTATTTATTTGTATTTTTATAAACATTTGTTACAATTAATAAAGAATACACTTTTAAAAACTATTGTTTAATTGTAGGGTTCCATCAAGTATTTTGCTTCCCAAAAGGGTTCCGTCACCAAAAAAGTTTGAAAACCACTCTTCTAGTTGTTCTGAGGGAGTATCGTCCGCCGCGCCGGTCGCTCGGAGGCTGCGCCGGCGTCGCGTCGCGTCGTCCGCCGACCCGCCGGCCTTGCACGTGCGGTCCTGTCCGCACGCAAGACATGTTGACTCTCTCAAACCTACCCACATAGACATTGTTTATTTGAAATTATGACATCATCATCTGAGAAACGTCAACTTTTGAACTCTGTAAAATTGAAGTTTTAGAATAGTTATTTTTATTGATTTTGTATAAACTTTTTACCGTGTAAAATAACAGAAGAACAAAGAATATATAGAAAAATATATAAGTTCTATAAGAAATATCTTACAGTCCTTTTTTTTTGCCCTGGCCTGGTCTTGTACACTTATAATTTTAAAAGGTCATTATCAAATAAGATAATATTAAGTTATTTAATTACCAGTTTTTTTTAAAAAAAACGCACGAAACAGGGAAACAGGCAACACTTAACTTATAAAACAAAGATGGCGTCAATAAAATTACAGTTGACGTTGTCACTTAGAACAAATATTCTTTTCAATACGCGAAATGATGTCATTAAAGTGTCGAGTATTCAGTAACAATAGAATTGGACATTTGACTAAAAAAATATTTTTGTCTCATTCAATAGTCCAGATATAAAAAGATAAATAGCTCTATAAAAGTTTTATTCGATACGACTAATAGTTTTTTATCACAGCCCGCCGCAAAGTGATTCTAGTCACGCGGTGCTAGAACGCTCCATATAAATCGGGCGTGTTATGTGACGTCACATTACTATATTGGAGCGTTAAATGTATGAAGCTTTTTCGATATTTTGAGTTATCTCGTAAAATAATGATTTTATGTGCTATAAACCCTTATAAAAAAACGTTCAAAATTTAATGAGAAAACGAAAGCATTTTACTATTCGAGGAACTGCAATTTTTGAGACATAAAATTCAAATTATTTCGTATTTTTATTTTGGGGGCTTTCTTTTAATGTCTGTTACAGTATAAAATACAATTCAACCCCAAACTAACTAGTGTCAAGTACTCAATTGCTCAATTTTACATAATTTATTTAAAGCTATTTGTACCACAGATATATTGGTTGCCAGGGCCAGCCTCCTCGGAACCGATGTCAAATTGCGCGTGTCTAATACAGGGACATAGTTCTCTCCCATACATAGTACGCCACAATGACCTACGCCGAGTCGCTTGCATTTTCCACTTGACAAAAGACCTACATAATTTTTCTTCTGTTCCGCTTCCAAACTGTCGTGTGTCTGTACACTGCATGCGCCCACAGTGCATTGACACCGCTCTAATGCAGTTTTGGTGATCACTCGGTGATAAAATAAGATGTTACTGTTGAGCCAATAAAGATATACATTTCGAGATAATTTATGATTAAAGTGTCACACTAGTTATCATAATCAACAGCCTATTTATATTCCCATTGCAGGAGCTCAGGTTGAATCTCCTACAGAGAGTGTATGGTACATAGTCCACCACGCGGGACCAGTGCGGATTGGTAGACTTCACACACACCTTTGAATTTCCTCGCAGAATGTGTGCAGGTTTCCTCACGATGTTTTCCTTCACCGAAAAGTCAATGGTAATGATTTTTATCATTTGTACATAAATTGCATATATATATAATACATTAGAACTCATTGGCTCCCTATTATACATACTTCATACTTATACTCAACTCTGTAAAATGAATTTTACTACTTGTATATCATCAGTTTTAACATTTACAAAACTGTAGTTACTTTACCGATACAACTTTCCCATAATTTCGTTAATCAGGGGTCAATTTCATCCGTCCCAAATAACAAGTACCTACATGTAAATACGTTAATTAATAAAATGAGATGATAGCGCTTTCTCTTTCCGATAAAACTCTGATTAAATCAAACTTCATTAAGACGATGCTATCAGCAATTGCCGGGGGCTTTAAGACATTAATATATGTCTAATTATTATATACATTGTTTTTTTATTTACTAGTAGACTAGTAAATACCCGGCTGCTTTGCTTGCGTTGATTGATCTATTTAAAATTCAAGTTTTCCGCATTATAAATGCAAAAGTTGTTTGTTTGACCTTCCTTCCCGTCATAACAAAGGGTCAGAGAGACTTGATTTTTTGTACTAGGATAGTTGAAGGTCTGGAAAAGGACATATGCTACTTTATATCCCGATCTACCATGTGGTTCCCGTGGGATATACTACAAAGTTCACGCGGACTAAGTCGCTGGCAAAAGCTAGTATTCTAATAAACTTTTCACTTCTATTTTCTTATACATAGTTTTTATGGATAGCTTTGCCCTTGGCCTTCATCTCAGTGTGTTAAGTGAGATAAGGTCGTTGGATAGTAAGCGTAAGCACCCAGAGGACTCAACTTAATGAGGCGCTTGCTATGCTACCTTTCAGTTTCGCGCCAGACTTAGGTAACATGGTGGTAGCTAGCCAGGCGGACATAGAGAATGCCCTACCACCAACCAAACCGAGTAACAATAGGTACCCCCACTGGGAATCTAACCCGTCACCTCCGGATTGTGAATACAAAATTTAGCCATTAGCCATGGAAGCGGTTATTTAAAAAATATATATAATAGAAATAGAAATCGTTTATTGCAGTAAATGTGGTGGTTTACTCGCAGGCAAAGATGTTACGTCATTATAAAAGTACAGCACATTTAGCCATATTGATGGCGTACAAAATATTTAATTAAATAATATAGGTGTACACAATAAAATAATAAAAAATAATAAATAAAAATATCTGCTACTTTATACACAACCCTTTCTCTGAGCCACACGGTTAATTTTTTCGTAAATAGTCATTTTGGTAATTCTTTTATTTCGTTAGGTACGAGTATTGCGTTAAAGATTTTAATAAACACATTGCATAGCTACTTTTCATATATAACGCGGTTCTAGGAGCTTTGTTATAGATTAACCTGTTCAAATTTCTTATGCTTCTCGTTTGATTGTGACCTGCTCTAATATATTCACAAACAGACGGATTTTCCACAAGTTTCTTCCTCTTAGCAGTTTGTGCTGATCGCACATGTTAAATTGTATTTTAGTCATTCAAGGAAATATTTTACTACTCGTAATTAAGAAGATTAAGACTTGACGTTAAAGTCATTATTTAATACTAAAGTAATAGTAAAAAGAATATATACTTAGAAGTCTATTAATATGCGCCTTCAAACATGGTTTCTGGATGTTATTTTTTTGTATAAACAATCCGTATTGTTGTATATTGTATTGTATAAACTTGACCTTTATTTTACCTGGTGGTAAGAGACGATAGGTCCGTTGGATGGAAAGCGTGCCTACCAAGAAGTTTATTCGAAACCTCCGGGTGGCCAGTTTATTCGAAATCAGGTATGTTTTGATTCATCTTCAAACAATCAAATATTGTTATTTTGGAATCAATTAAAATGTAAGTTTTTAATAACATTATTGATTATTTAATCAGAAAATATTGCGAGGTAATGGAAAAATCGTCTGTTTTTCTACTTGTATTCATACATTATCAATTCTTTACTCATAAAAACCTGTAGAAAAATAGACAGTGACGTGTAACAGAACATTCTGCGATTACTTTTTTCTCGAATTTACTCAGAGGGTTTACAATTTACAAAAATGCGGTTTTTTTTCTTCGCGCAAGCCGTACTCTTATAGCGGGGTGGCTAATTGCATGAAGTAAAGATTATCGCCCGCCCTATATTGGAGGGCGGGCGGTAAAGTAACATCTTTTTAGCGTCATGGTAAATTGCAGTCTCATGCTTGCATTGGGATACAGAAGCCTTAACGAGGCGCTGGTAAATACCAGAACATAGTATGGCGGTAGCTAGCTAGACGAACATAAAAAAACCACAAACCAAACCAAATATCAGAGATACATATCAGGAATTGATGCCATGTCAGGATTGAGCCATGATATTTTGTTATAAAACTATGTATGTCATTTACAATCATGATAAACTATCTCCTCCAAACAGCTCCTTGTGCCTCCTTGTACCCTAGTACCTGCTCATCATCAGCTCGGCGTCGCTAGTGCAGATAAGTGCGTCGACCTGAGGCGGCCGGCGCCGCGGCCCTTCACCCCGGTGAAAGTACGTTTTGGGCACCATCTCACTTATTTGGTTCGTTCACTCCGGGAACAGAACAAGAGCAGTGGAGTAGTCGGGAATTGTTTGCGCGAGAAACTTTTTGAATAACAATTAATAGCATATAAACTGACGTACATCCTGATATTATAAATTTGAAAGTGAATTTTTTATATCATGGTATTGGAGAGTCATAATGTCTAGATTTTTTTTCAACGGAAGTATTGTTAAAGGATGTTATACTTTGTCTATCCCTATCGAAGACGTAGTTTCATTAAGATAATGTAACATAATAACGTAAAAATAAAATGTCAACAAAGAAGGCAAAACTGCAATCATAAAATTGTTTTTTAATCTAGAGTTTAAGTAAGTTTTAGTAGAACGTGTCGAAATAAAGTTTTTTTTCTCTTTCTTTCTTTCTTTCAATACAATAAAATATAAGGCTGGTACCACAAATGATAATGGGCTTCGTGAGTCAAGTGTTGTAAATTTGTCTACCTCATAGGGTACCACGTGAATTCCATGATAGAATGTCATTCTGTTCTTTCTTCTAACCAAGCAATAAATTTATTTTTCTTTCTTACATAGTTCAGGCGCACTAGTGATCGAATTACGATGTTTTTGTTAGAAAGAATGAAACTGCTGCCCAACTCCGGATTTTTTCTTTTTGTCCACTTATATGACACCACCACAGGGGGACGTCCCTTTAGACGTGTCTCGGTACAGGTGGCTCGGGACAGGTCGATGTGGCGTACCATGAATGAGGCCTATGTCTAGTAGTGGACGTTTCCTGGCTGATGATATGACACTATCTGGAAGATATGGTAGAATACTGTACTGAATGTGTCAAAAGCACTTTTGTGCTCCAATTTTAGTTATGCTTGTGTGTAGCTTCCTATCCACTAGGTTCCTGCGCTCGGAATACAAAAATTAATTAGATAATATTGCCTCTTTAAATGTAAGGCATGTAAAAAATATAAAAAAGTAAAATGTAGATGTGTCGACTCCACAGTAGCCTCTGTGCCGAATCCCCAAGGCTACGGAGGCGGAAGAAAGCTCAGAAAGTGACAGTGGAATGCCCAGCGCCGGCGCATCTCCCCCCTCCCTACCCTCCCCCACCCCGCAGGTGCAATGCCTCGGACTTTTCTCTTTTTGAACCATGAAAAAAGTTCGGCGCGGTGCGCTGTGGAAATGCTTTTTCTTTAGGCTGGTTTTTTGAAGATTCCAGTCCAGTTTTCTTTCTCGTAGGGCGTTGTTCCAGTTAGTGTCTGACAGTGTTCATTTCAATATGACTGTATTGTACACAAAATAAATGAAATATATGGAATCACTTAGAATTACTGGACAACAGGCGGTCTTACTGCTAAAAGTGATCTCTACCAGACTGCTTTTTAAAAAGAATCACCCACAATTAAATAATAATTTAATACTTGAATAAATACAGATACATATTTACTAAATAAATACATAAAATAGATTTATTTATTCCACAAAAAGATTATATAAGTTTGCAAGTTTTATTTAAAAAAATAGTAATCAGATATTCATCCATGTTTAATTTGTACCCTCAGGGTAAAAGCCTCTTCCTATGAGTTCCTTTTCAACCGATTTCAAAAAAAGGTGGAGATTCTCAATTCGACTTGTATGTTTCTTTGTTTGTTACCTCAGAAATTTAGACTGGGTGAACCGATTTGGGTGATTCTTATTTTGGATAGCTGGTGCTTCCCGTGTGGTCCCATTTCAATTTGGTCCAGTTCCAATGGAATCCTGCTTTCAGAGGTATATAAACAGAAGCTGACTATCCTCTACGATTATCCCCTCATCATTATCCATTCAACACCTGATAAACATGGTGTTATTTTGAAGCTGTCACTCTGTGCCGGACCCCGGGACCTCGTGCAGTCGGATATTGTTATGAAAGTGATACCACCCCATCCATCATACAGCAGGACTTTCACCTTTATGCCCTGCGGGCGGCGGGTGGAAGGGTACAATCCTCTGGAACCGGTCTACGTTTAGTACACGAATATTCTTACTGCAAAACACTTCGATTGTTAGACTTTAGGGTTCCGTTAAATTTATTTTCAATCGACTTCAATAAAGGAGAGTATGTTTTTGGTTCTTTGGTAGATCCTACTTCAGAGGTTCCTATTGAAATCTATTGCAAATATACCCTATTTATAAAATAATATTAGATTCTTGGTGCGAACTTGAAAAATGGTGGTTCATTGCAATTTTGTTAATTGGTTAATAATACTGTTATGAGTGTTTTTTGTGTTATAATGGTGTGATATAGTGCAAAAAGTGTCATGGACGGTGCTATAGAGGTAGTACCAATTACGCAAAATTGCGAGGGTTTCGACGCGATCGGAAGAGTTTACCATGTCGAGTATATTCGGCATATGGATTCTTTCGAATAATGTTGAAACCAAGGCTGGCCTTTGAAGTTCTCGTCAAGAATCCAAAACAAGCGATAAAATGTACGCATTATACATTTTATTGAGAAAGCTGAAGAAATGGCTTCGGCATAGTTTATAACCTCAAAATTTGTTCACCTAATTTTACTCGTCATTGGCTAGATAACCACTGGTTGAAGCCATTATTTAGTAAAATATATTATTCTACCTACGAGGGTGAATATTTTAGGGGACGAATGCTGTTCTTCTTCTTCTTGTTACAGCTGAAATATAGTGCATGAACTAGACTACAAATATCATGAATGCTTCATACTGACTCCAGGTGCTAATCTGTTGGGGACCGCGTTAACAGCTGCTGGTGTCCCTTCTATAATTCCCCCGGCACCTCACCTTTATACCTGGAGTCCCTTGACGCCCAAGGAAAAGTTTGTAACAGTTCTCGCTTTCAAAATTTAACATTTGAAAAACATTAAAAAGAATGAAAAAATCTGAAAACATTTTTTTAGTAAAATTGAATTTTTTTTATAATTATTCATTTATTTCAAAATATTTTATAAAGATTCATTGACTGGCCCTGGATTCCAAGGTATAAATCTCACGGCACTCCACTAAATACACGAGGGCAAGAGGACTCCAATATCGATACATACATTCTTTTTCCGAAGTATTCAAGTTTCCTGACGATATTTTCTTTCGCGAAACAGTTGTTGGTTATTTAACAATTTCGCATACAAATCGTTGGTCTTGATTATATGACTCGTTACATAAGCAAAGTTTTAAAAAAGTTCAAAGGTTGTAAACAGAAACTTTTCCCGAAGCCCCAGTAAGCCCAAGTTTGGAATGTTCTTTTTTATTTCGATTTTCTGTTACGTGTCGGCCACGAGCGACCAACTGGTTTAAATGACGTTTAAATTTTCCTGTTTTTCACGTATTGTAAGGGCGCGATTGTAAGGGTCGCTTTTGAGTCGCGTCATCTATAAAGCGTCCGTCATCCAGCGTAAAGTATAACAGGATAATTTTAAGTTTATGTAATAAATATATTTTTCATTTTCATTTTTCATCTATGGGCAATTTGTATTTGCAACCGAAATAAAAAAACGATTAGGTTATCAATGCGACTGTGTTTTTTAGTGATTTTTTTACTTACATCTTCGTCATTTGTTAAAAATTCAACTCGTTTATTTGTGGTTATAGGTCATCATCAACAGCCTATATACGTCCCCACTGCAGGGGCTCAGGCCTACTCTCATACAGAGAGTGTATGGGCCATATAGTCCACCACGCGGGCCCAGTGCGGATCGGCGGACTTCACATGCCTGTTCAAGACATGCAGGTTTCCTCACGATGTTTTCCTTCACCGTTAAGCAATCGGATAATGTACTTGAATTGAAAAACAACTCATAGGTACACGGCTGGATTCGAACCCGGTACCCTCAGATTGAGAGTCCGCGCCTTATCCATTGCGCCACCGACGCTTCCAAGTGGTTACAAGTAATTAATATTAACACAGATGATTAATACATATCTCTGCTATTATATTTTATTTCGACGTGGACGTTTGGTCTATCGTTCTCCTATCTAAGAGTGGTCGAGACCACTCGTTGCAGACGAGCGATTCAAAAATTTTGGAAGTCGAACAAAAACTTGTAGAAATCGAGCGCTCGTAGTGCGCCGAGCGAATCAAAAATAGAGCTCTTGGTTGTCTTGTAAGTGAAGCTGGATCTGCGACACGGGGATGAATTGTCGTGGTCCCAGTTCGAAGGCGGAACACGCTGAGCTGCGCATCTGGTAATTACCTGTTTCTGATTACTGATGACGCAGCCCTCGCCCATTGTTACTGACAATCACGTAATCATCATTTGCTTGGGTCTGCGTTCACCGCAAACTGTTTGCTCTGTGTATGCAAACACATTCTCAATCCGACCGTGATTCCTTGTTTGATTAAAACATCCGATATTTAAAAATTGTATGAATTATTATTCGTATATTGACAGTCATCGATTGGATTTCCTTGAAATATCTTTATTAGCGTTAGATGCTGTTTTATTTGTTGTTGTTTTAAAAATATAAAGGTGATTTCTAAATTGTATGGAGCTTGGGCCAGGTCAATGTACACTGAATATAGTAATGGTGTTTTTTTTAAATTAACCTTTTTTGATCATGTATTTTCAACAAATCTAACAGAATGCCGTGTACAAAATATGTTTTCCTTCAAACAATTGCAACACATAACAACAATGGCGGACTGTCAAAATCAAACATGTACATATACCTAGTTTTATGTTTTGTTAAAGTCATGTCCGCCATTTTGGTTGTCAATGTCAAGCTGGCCCCAGATGAAATGACACTTTTTAATTACAGACTGTGTTTATGGACCGGAGACTGACCTAGGATTATTTTATCCCGGTAAAGTATCCGAACGAAGTCTCGACAAAATATTATAGCCTGCCTATATTTATAGCCTGACAGAGCTGTCAGATATATACAATAAACATATTTTGTAAAGAAAATGATTGGCCAAGTGCGACCCTGATTTACATTGTAGAGTTCCGTATAGAAAAGGACGGCTGTTTAGGTTGTTCAATCTTCGGTATTTAAAATCCTGAACCGCGGACAAATAGAAGCATAACAGATAGATGTATATGGTAGCTCAGTTGGGTTGGGTAGAGCGTCAGTCCTTGAACAATCGAGGTCTGGGTTCACACGCAGCACTGACAAGGGACAGCCTATATAAATATATATCTCCACTGCAGAGGCTCAGGCCTACTCTCCTACAGAGATTGTATGGGGCATAGTACACACGCGGGACCAGTGCAGATTGGTAGACTTCACATACACCTTTGAATTTCTTCTCAGGAGTGTGCAGGTTTCCTCATGATGTTTCCCTTCACCGAAAAGCCAATGGTAATGGTTTTTATCATTCGTACATAAATTCCTAATAACAAATTGGAACTCATTGGTACAAGCCAGGAACCCAGACGTCAATTGTTCAAGGTCGGCCGTTCTATCCAACTAAGCATTGCTTGTGATGCATTTCTAGTTTGTTTGAATACTCTTTATTCATCTTAACTTAAATAATTAAAATTTTTAAGCTATAAAAATGTTATGGACTTATCTCTATATAGGGATCTCTTCCAGTCAGGCGAGGAGAAAGATAAAAGGGTGGTGTGCGGAGACATATACAATATCATAATAAAAAATATACAAACAAAGAGTTTTGAGAACGAAATAATTAAAACAACATATACTTATATAAATATAATACATTGATAAAATATATATACATATAGAAATAAATATATAATATATATACATATAGAGGTATATAAGGATACTAAACTAACTCATTGTAAAATGCTGAGAATATTAGTCTTTCTGAGGATATTAGGATTTCTTTTATTCATTCTGAACTGTTAGGATATGTAATGTGCGGAGGTCCCGGGACAGACTCCCGGTGGTGACATTTTCAAAAATCTCTTTGCGATGCTTTCCCCAGTTTGGTTAGAACATTGCACGCCGAATCACCCGATTGTCTGAAGCATGTGTGATATGGAGAAATTTGTTTTGACGTTAATGAATCATACTCGTATGTAGGTGCTTCTGAATCTACTCCACTTTCGGTTTACACGGGACCCTAAAATCATTTCACGGTGGACAATTTGCATACATTTCCATATTTAATTAACCTGGACTAGAACAATGCCCGTGTTAATTGCATGGTTTATTATTATTGTGGCGTTTAGGTTTTTCTTAAGGAAACATCTTCGATTAGTTATAAACAGATTTTCATACACTGCATTTCAGACTAGCAGCTCATCGATGTTTTGCCCATATAGTTTATATGTCCTCACTGCAGGGGCTCAGGCCTACGCTCCTACAGAGAGTGTATGGGACATAGTCCACTACGCGTGCCCAGTGCGGGTCGGTAGACTTCACACACACCTTTGAATTTCTTCTCAGGAGTGTGCAGGTTTCCTCACAATGTTTTTCTTCACTGAAAATACAATGCTTATGATTTTTTTATCATTCGCACATAAATTCCCAATAACATTGGAACTCATTGGTAGCCAGGATCGAACCCAGATCTTGATTGTTCAAGGACTGACGCTCTATTCAACTTAGCCACCAAGTGACGTTGGCCTTCATCTTACCTGGTATTAAGTGGCAATAAAGCTGTTGTAAAAGAGTCAAGCTAATAAGGCGTTGGCTCTGATACATTTCATTCTAGACAGGTCGGTAGAAAATGCTCTCTCACAAACCAATCCAAGTACCGACCGGTACTCCACTGGGAATCGAACCTGCTATCTCCGGATTGTAAGTTGAAACGTGTAGCGACTAGGCCACGGAGGATAAAAGGCCTGGGGTTTTGCGCCCTACTACCAAACCCCCCATCAAATATCTGAAAATCAAAGGATTCCGAGTATTCACTAGGCCACGATTTGTTGTGATTTAAAAAAACAGCTGTAGATTTTTTAGGTTAACATAAATTAACATATACCCTAGAATTAAGCCTACACTAACGTACCAACGATCTAAAGGTGCCTAAAGTCTCGTGGGACAGTTCCCATGGACGCGATTGTGTATTGTGCTACCTTTTATCGGTTCATAGGCGCCTGGTACTTAAATCGAACTAGGTGCTACGAAACTAAATAAATTATACACCCATTTACCATAATTACCTATTTGTAAATATTGGGCATCGGCCTCAAAAATATGGACTATGTTCTGACTAAAATTATAATTCAAGTTTTGCGTGCATTTGTAAAGTCAGACTTATTTCCAAGTGTTAATTTATTTCAAACCTATCCCGGTGTTTGTGATCAAATCTTGCAAGTTTTGGGTCCACTTCCCAGTTTTAGATTGAGTTAAAATTTTCAAAATCTTTGAATTATTTAAAATCAACATTAAATTCACATAATTTAAATTTAACTGACGACAACTAAACCAACTCATTCTCTAGGGAAATATCGATAGTGGCCACGTCTCGATTCTATTTTACAGACTGCATATCGATTTGCAAAATCGATACTTCATTTGCATTATAGCACTAACGTGGTCAGCTCAGGAAGAGTGAAGATTTCTCTAGAATTTCTTGAAAGACTAGCCTTTTCTCGCGACTTCGTATTAAAATTAATAAATTTTATAAACATTTTGAAAATCCTGAATGTTTCTTGTTGAAAATTGGCATGCACGAATAATAGTGAGTGAGACACATACAGAACAAGAAAACGGTCAAGTGCGAGTCGGACTCAAGAACCGACGAGGGTTCCGTACAGAATATGAATAATTATAACACTGAAAATAATAAATAATTGGTGTAAGTCTTTAATGTAATGAAAATATAAGTCTGATTGAAGAACAAACGGAACTTTTCATTTTAAAAATGAGATCCCATACATTCGTCTATACCACAATCAATAGGCTAGACGACACCAAATATATAATCCCTACTAATATTATCAATGCGAAAGTAACTCTGTCTGTCTGTTACGCTTTCCCGCTTAAACCTCTTAACCGATTTTGATGAAATTTGGCACAGACAATCTTTAGAGCCTGAGAAAGGACATAGGCTACTTTTTAATGCGAAAAATAAAGTCCACGCGGGCGAAGCCGCGGGCAGAAGCTAGTCACCTATAAAATTTAAAATATCTAATATTATTCAATTTTTTTGGACTTTTACAGCTTATGAAGCCCGCAAAAATTCCAAAAAACCAACCTCGATTCCAATTCTCGATTAAATTTTTAAAATTTTACATTGTAATTACATTGTGAAGCTTTTTTAGCAGGGTAACGGTCACATAAAAACGTTATTTTATGAGATAACTCAAATATTGTTAAAAGTTTCATACATCATCTACTTCAATACCCTATTGCGATATAATAAAAAGAAATATTTTACTTTTTACTTGTGCTGTAAGACCTTGCAAAATTCCAGTATAATTCTACACCAACGGTAAGTACCCTAGGTTTTGATACCTTGCGCTCGACAAGGAAATCGTATAAATGTGCGGTATAAACGGCCGTATTTGTTATTTCCTTAACTTAGAAATTTGTTTTTATTCACAGCTCCATGGGATTGTATACCTGAGTATTTGATATTAATTTCAACTTGATTTCTCCTCGCGCTCCTGAGAAAAAGGGTTTTGACAGACAGACGGACGACAAAGTGATACTATAAGGGTTCTTTTACTTTTGAGATACGGTACCCTAAGAAATAGTTATTTTAAACATTTCTAAATCATAAAGATGTACATGACAACAGTCTACGTGCCGTGGATCATCAAACGCCCAAATCCGCGTTTACATTCTGAGCGACTCGTGCGCACCCCCCTCCACGCGGCGCGCGCACTTTCACTTTTCATTGTAGGGCAAACTGCTTACTATGCAACCTCCTTTCAACCATTCTAACCGCCAACACATTTACAACTGTATCTTCAACGATTAAAGTTACTTATGCCATTAGTTCCATTTCCGATTTACAACCGTGTCTCTTTAAGAATTTCAGTTGAGAAAAGTTGAAAGACGAACGTCGAATTCGTAAGAATTTTCAGTTGTGTCGACCTAAAGTTATAGTCTAGTTTTGGGTGCCATGTGCTTGGAGATATATCGTTTTGGCTTGAAAGACGTTCTTTGTTCTGCTAAGAGAGTTTCAGAAGATTATGACGGATTCTTAGTTGTTATGAAATCAAATTAAGGTGGACCTTTGTATGGTCTATGGGCTTTACTAAATACGGTCGTAATATATTCTAGGGGCCATTTTTGGCGCATCTTCCGCGAATAGAAAGCGAATAATTGTAGCCTTGGCCAATCCTTTCCATCCTTTGTCTGGGTTATTTAGGTCAAAAGTTACATAAGTTATTTTCTTAACTTTTTAGGGTATGTTCACTAGAATGTAATCATTATTATTCTAAGAGATGTTCGCTCGTATAAACATTTAGTTGTCATTTTTGAATATATATTGTAGTTTTTTCCGTACTAATACAGTACATACACGTCAATTGTCATTTTATTGACGCCATCTTTTTTTTCAACGTATAGTCTTACCTATTTCGTGCGTTTTCTGTTTTTGTAGAAATAAACTAAACCAAAATATACAAAAATGGTATCTAAATCAGTTTTATTTGACAATTGCCGTTTAAAATTATAAGTGCACAAGCAGGCCTTGTCTACATACATTCGCGGACCGTATCATTTGTGTTCTTGACTGTACAAAATGCAAGCTGGATTGAAACTCCGCTAAATATTTAATTGATCCGGAGGTTGTGGGTTTGATTCCCAATATGATTTTTAGGGCATTTTTTTACGTCCTCTTAGTCCTCTAACCAAATTTTCTATGTCTCCCAGAAAATAGCGCTTCATTTACTTGTGGCTAATTAATGAGTGAGCACGATGAAGTTGGGTCAATAAATCCATACTCATATTAATGGAAACGTTTGTTTGTGCTTCCTTCACGACGTAACGGAGAGTCAGAATCACGTGATTATAGTTGAAAAATCGAAAAAGGACATAGGCTATATTTTGTCTTTTTTCAAGCGAGCAAATTATTTTTTCTCTTGATTTGCCGTTGTTGGGTAAAAACAGGATATCCGTCCAACAATTTTGAATTTCGAAGACGTTACGTAACGATTTATCTTTAAATAAGTGTCATCGAGTTTTTAGTCGATTTTTAAGCGGAAAGTTGTGACCTACATACAGAGGGGTGAGTCAGAAAAAAACCCGTTATAACCTGACCTCCTGTTACACCGACACGTAATCTCACACCACGTTTAGTGATGCTGATGACTCGACTGTACCCTTGGGGTGTTAGTTAGACTAGGTCGCGGAATATCATCATTTTTGGCCAAAGCTTTTGCTACAACAGCCTATATATTATGTCCCCACTGCAGGAGCTCCGGCCTACTCTCCTACAGAGAGTGTATGGGACATAGTCCACCACGCGGGACCAGTGCGCATTGGTAGACTTCACACACACCTTTAAATTTCTTCTCAGGAGTGTGCAGGTTTCTACAATGTTTTCCTTCACTGAAAAGCCAATGGTTATGATTTTTATCATTCGTACATAAATTCTAAATAACAAATTGGAACTGATTTTTACGAGCCAGGATCGAACCCAGACCTCGCTTGTTCAAGGATTGGCGTTCTACCCAACTGAGCTACCACAGCTTATATGCTAATACATATACAAACATTATATATACATTGCAAAGTAATATCCGACTAATGGTCAAATTAAAAAAAAACTTTTGACGCTATTTCTGAAATGGTTAGCATGACTAACAAACGATAGTACATCTAGATTATATTCTTACTGGCCTTGCACAATGATAGACCTTCATCTCATCTGATCGTATAAATTAAGTTAGCGATGAGGCCGTATTCTAAAAGCATGCTTACCAAGAAGCTTCAAATTATTTCGGCATCTACATCCAGGGACGGAAAAACTGTTGATTATGAAATCAATAAAACAAACTGTTCAAAAATCTCATACTCCTATGTTTTCAATCACGTTTTTTTTAAACTAGTCTCAGATTTTTTATAAGGCAACTTATGATGAGTAGAAAATAATTAACATATTACAGTTCCGTGTAAGAGTCATCCAGCGACAAGTTAAGACATGTCTCGCGGATTCACCTATACCGGATTCAGGATGTCCCCTTTTACTTTCGTTTGCTCACTTTCTGAATAACCCGCATATCGTTTTGTTTTCGATGTTTTTATTAACTGCGACCATGACATCGTTTCTCTCGTTTTTAAGATGTTTTCTTTAGACTTCTTTATCGTTATCCCTCTCCTAATGCTTCCATACTAAATTTATGTTGTCATAATCTTTTCAAATAGAATAGCTGGCTTTGATAAGTAATTACCTAAAAATAGGAGATGAAATTATAGTGTTGCGGAATAAATATCATTAATTTACAACTTTATAGTTAGCTACAATAGCAGTTACGCAGCTAATGGTTCATATATGGCGCATTGAACAATAATCCAAAAAGTGCTTAAAATAATTTTTTATGAAAGAATTCTTTAAAAAAACTTAAACACTTAATTTTTTCTGTGTTTCAAGGCAAGATGGATGACAAATGTACCAGGAGATCAAAGATGAGGAAGAGTAGAAAACTTCTGTACGAGAAAGTACCAGGAGATTAGAGACATGTGAGGAATAATGAGATTTCACTCCTTGTCGGTCCTGATTTATGAGTAAAACGGCGAGGAAAGAGTGCGGAACTGCAATAGACAATACCCTGCATTAATGTACTAGGAGAACAGCGATCTGGAAGAGATGGTGAGGGATGAACAACCCATGTCGAGCTCTCTTCGAACTACGCCTGTGACTTTAATTCTTAGATCAAGAGATAACTTTAACACCTCCATTATAATATAAAAGATTTAGTTCATGCCCCAAAACGCGGGGGGCACAAAAACAATCGTCAGTTACATAATACCTCGCAAATCGTTGAATGTCGGTCAAATGGTTGCGCAAGAGTGAAAGGTTGCATAAGGCAGAACCGGGCTTAGAGTGAGACGAGATGCTCGCTTGGGTAATAACATAGAGTCGTGTTTTGTGACAGATGAGACAGAAGAGATGAGAGTGACATTAAGAATCTGTATTATACCAAATCTACGAAGTACTAAATTTTGGCACCACCTGTTACTTCGCATTCAAGTCTCCCAATTTCATTACTTGATAAATTCCGGAACCCGTAGACGAACTAGGGTCACAGACATAGCTCGACGAGTCCGTGACCTGAAGTGGCAATGGGCAAGCCCCTCTCGAAGACCGGCTAACCGATGGGGGGTAACATTTCTCGAGTGACAAGGAGACTTAATGGACCGACGACCTGGTAAAGGTCGCAAGGAGTTGCTGGATGGAGAAGGAACCATGGAGAAGGAGACCAGCAGTGTATGTTTCCCAGCTGGATGATGATGATGATATTCCAAATTCGAAAATTCGTAAGGTTCGGTCAACTATAATTTAGAATTATAAACCGAATACATTAAAGAATTCTGGAGCTATTTCAACAGCTTTAGTTGGTATCAGTGCGTGCTCAATTTATTTTATAGAAATGCTGTAATGCGACGAATATGAAATTAATTACATGATGTAATTTTTAAAACCGATAAATTGTTCGATTGTGAAAGTGATTATGCTAATTTAATTTCCAGCGTTACTGCATTGATGTCCTTACGAATTTGTTGTTTCTACGCAAAATTACCTTTCGATACATTTGGTCTTCGTCTCAACGAATGAGTCTCCAGCGTGGAAGTGTGCCCATCTAGAGGCCTGACGTTGGTCCTAGTAACTTACAAAGAACGGGTCTATGCATAACTGAGTCTGTTCCTGTTTTATGGGAGCGGTACGAGAGGGTGATTACGGCACGTCGCCCGACTGAAGTTACGCGGAAATTTAGTACGTCAAGTATTGACATAAACTTCTGAGAGACACGTAATGTAAAACCTCTAGTTCTACCTACTGCCGCATCTATAAGCGGCGAGCTCATAAAGATCAAAAGAGGGGAGGAATGTAGGTTGCCAGTCTAAGTATTTGTTCCCCCACTTTTGCGGCTGATTCCCACCACCAATAAACTGGTGTGTACCAGTTTGGCTGACTGAGTTTGTGTCTATTAGGTATTTGGTATAATTTTCTTAATTTTATAATGATGGGCTTTGTCCACTTCAGATGCAACACGCGGTTCCGATTTAGTATCATATCATTACTCGGTTCGGTTGGTGGTACGGCATTTTCTGTCTACCTCGCTACCACCATGTTACCTAAGTCTGTCGCCTAATCTATGATGATTTTAATATATTTGTGTATTATATATTATATATATTATACCTTTTCTTTTTCTTAAATTGATACCATAGATAGGAATACCGCGAGCTTGGGAAGCAGCTCTCCCAAAACTACATATTCATCATCATCAACAGCCTATATACGTCCCCACTGCAGTGACAGACCTACTCTCCTACAGAGAGTGTATGGGACATAGTGCACCACGCGGGTCCAGTGCGCGTTGGTAGAATTCACACACACCTTCGGATTTCTTCTCAGGCGTATGCAGGTTTTCTCACGATGTTTTCCTTCCCCGAAAAGCCAATGGTAATGATTTTTATCATTCGTACATAAATTCCAAATAACAAATTGGAATTCATTGATACGAGCCAGGATCGAACCCAGACCTCGATTTGTCAAGGACTGACGCTTTACCCAACTGAGCTACCACGGCTTATATGTTACTTGTTTTTTAAATAATTGTAACTAGGAACAAGATGATGTTGAGTAGAGAAAGTCAGGAACTATTTTCTTTATTTATTGTTGTGTCTGGCATGAAATGAACAGTTGGTTCCTGGCTGATGATGATGAGGGAATATGCTGACATGCGTCTCTATCTGCGAACCAGAATCATTTTCCTCCACTTTATTTCGCTATTTCTTTTCTTCAGAACGCTTTTGGGACGATAGTTTATTCATTGTGGTACAAAAAAATTGCACTGCACAAAACAAGCAAAATCAAGGAAAATGTAAAGATTGTGAAGAAAAAAAATTGGGCAGTTTATTTGGGCAAATTATTTGAAAGAAAAAAAACCTTTTTGTACTAAGCGAAAAACGTCAAATGTCATTTAATTGACGCCATATTTATTTTCTGATAAGGTATTGTCGAACATATTTTTGTTTTGTTTTGAAAAATCTAGTCCAAATATTCAAAACTTTTATTTGAAAATGATGTTTTAATAGACGTGTACAACGAACGGGAACGACTCTTTTTAACCCCGTATGTGTGTCTGTCTGTGTCATCGTAGCTCTCGAACGGATGGACCGATTTTTATGCGTTTTTTACGTGAATGCAAGTTCCCTTGCGGTGTTTCGTAGCTATATTTGGTAAAAATCGATTCAGCAGTTTAAACAGTATCATCTGATATTAGGCATTGTCGGCATAAAATGGAATTTTCAAATATATTTTCGTACTATTATTACTCAAGGGTTTCTTACATTTTTAATTTAATTCACTTGTACGATGAAGATTTTAACCGACTTAAAAAAAGGAGGAGTCAATTCGACGGGTATGTTTTTTTTTAAATGTTTGTTACCTCAGAACTGTTGACTGGGTCAACCGATTTGGATGATTCTTTTTATATTTGAAACGTGGTGCTTTCCGTGTGGTCCAATTCTGACAACGACACCCATGAGAAAACGATATAAATCTTAAATTTGCCCCAGTAAAAGTAGACTTCTAGGGCAATTGAAGTCGGTTTCCAGTTCTTGCCATGTACGAATCGCCTTCATTAAAAAGCTCTCTAAAGCTACTCTAACAGCCAGGAATGCCCCCAACGGCTGTGAATGTCTGTTAAAGATTACCCTCAAAATCTAAATAATAATAGTAACGTGAGAAAGTTTACATAAGAGTATATAATCGGTTGCCATGATGTGGTTACGCAACCAAAGGTCGCTATATCTGTGGAAGTGATACAAAATTACTATGTCAGTGGGTGAGAGTCATTGCGTAAGGTTTTTAATTAATGCCGTCATACTTTTTGATACGGTTTGGATTTTGTTACGTTATTTTTGGGTCGCACAACCTGTTATCGTATGGTTTTTGGAAGGTCGCAAAAGGAGCGAATGTGAAGTGGGCAGTTATAAGTGGGTTGGTGAGTTGATATTTAGTTATTTTATGTGAAGTTTGTAGGTTTTGATTTTTTTATTTATTAAAGATAGACCAACACTTGACCTCAATCTCACCTGATGGTAAGTGACGATGAGGTCGACGATGTTACGTGTTGGTCTAGAAGGTGCCTATTTACTCTTCTTTTGAAGATTCCCAAGGTGAAACAAAATGCAATCAAAAACTGGAAAATAACGGTGACATTTCTAAAAACAGCTTCAGTTTTAAATAGAATCGTCTTTTATCAATCACCTCAGTTCAGGAGGTATTTTTATTTAATTATATTTAGTACTGGCTGATTTATAGTAGCCATATTGTATCCCTTGGCCCTGAAGCTAAGGTACCCTGTGTTTTGAGGGACAGTAGTTCAACGTTGTGTTATTGTTACACGGTATTAGTTTCAGAAGCTATGATATAACACTTATATAGTTATTTTTAATTGTAACAAAAATATTAGCAAGAAGGAATTATCATCATTTCAAAAATTTACTGCGATTGAAGCAGATTATTATTTCAGCGCGATGATTATTATAAATCCCTTCATGTTTCCCTTCTTTACCATTTTCGCGAATGAACATGTCCAACAGTGGAATTATGAAGCTAATGGCAAATATATACATAATTCAGCTGGATATTATTTTTAGTTAATAGTGAAAAATCATAACCTGTTTCGAGTATATCGATAAACCTTTTCCCATCACCAATCGAGACGGCGGAATCGATTCGAAATCGAATTGTCTAATCGATACGTCTCAAAGTTACCGGGGAGCTATGAGTTGACAGAGGTTGTTGGCCGCAGTGAAATTCGGCGGTCGGGCCTGGCGGCCTTCGCGCCGCTTTCCACTGTACCACCTTCGATTTCTGTGCGCCTGGTACTTTTTGGTAACTTTGTTAGAAAAAAAAACTACCGTGGTCAATGACTTTGTTTATAACATTTCATGCGTTGCGTAATTGAAAATAAGGTAGATTTGAGCGTGAACTCAGAGGAAGGATATTTCACTATTGGTCTTCAAAATCTATAGTGTATATTATGATTATTGTGTGGATGGTGTATGTTATTCATTATAATCATCCATGTATACCAATAATAATTGTAACAAACAATTAGAAGCAACGTGAACATTCTGGGCATATTTTATGTTTTTGTACAAATAAGTAGACAAAATAATAAAAAATGGCAATTAAATAAAATACATTTTATTTTAAAATGATGTTTTCTGATTAAAAGTGCTTAAGGCAGGCCGGGGCTCTTTAAACACCCAAAAAATATATTTCACCATAACACTAAAATAATATTAAATAATAATTGTTCAAATAAGTATTCCCCGGGTATTATATATTATTAATTTCCCGGGTAATAAATTGTCTCGTTCGCATATTTCAAACCAAACTACTCTTAACCTTTTTCACAGAAAATTGAACAAAATATTACGTACAATTTTTTTATAATTGTCTGTCAGCGTTATTTTCTCAATCAAATGGCAAATGACTCCATTTTGAAGCATGCATAAAAGATGTGTGAACGTGGTATAATCATCATAAAGCTGATATTTTAAAATTATACTAAAAGTATAAAGTATAAGGAGTTCTCGAGTGGAGACCACGCCTAGGCAAACGTAGTGTAGGACGTCCCCCGGCGAGGTGGAAATACGACTTACGTAGAGTAGCCAGACGTGAATGGATGCGGAGAGCAGAGGACCGAATCGAGTGCACTCTGGGAGAGGCCTATGTCCAGCAGTGGACTGCCGCAGGCTGTACATGATGATGATGACTAAAAGTTACAAACATTTTTTTGAGAGATCACTCAATATTATAAATGCAAAAATATCTAGATCGGACGACCCGAGACGAAGAGCAGCTGGTAGATGGATGGTAGAATGGCACTGGGTGGCGAGTATCAGGGAGGAGGTCAGGCGAGATCAGGACTTGCACTGGTATCGGAGGATAAGATCCGCTTTGGATCACTGAGCCATTGGATTAAGTAAGTATAATTACGATATTTTTTCTGCGGTGTTATAACTATGTTATAGCTATTATTTTTACTAAGCAGACAGCTGTGTAGTGTTGGTCTCATGTAGACGTGTGCAGCTGGGCTTGCGCAGTGTCAGACCAGGTACACGTGAGTGAAAAACTAATTTCCCGGTCCCCGGAGCGTGGACGGGTGAACGCTCGGATCTCGGTATCATACGCAGCGCCCGCGCAGGGCCTTTATTGCTGTGCGCGAAGGGCCCGACCGACAATGAAAATGAATGAAATGAAAAAAAATTTATAAATGATTTATTGCCCAAAGACTACACCAGTGATTAATGCAACAACAACATACAGAAAACAAGATACACCGACACTCATTAAAAGAATAATAATAATAATCGTTGGTGTGTTGGTATTGTGTGAGGTGTGTGTGTGTGTCTGTTGTGTGTGTTATGAAATAGAATGTAGAAGCGCCTCCGTGTCGTCGTAGCCCAGGGAGAGAAGCCACGAGAGTACTAGTGACTTGGTTTCATCTACACTAATATTATAAAGAGGAAAGATTTGTAACTATTTTTGTATGTTTGTATGTTTGTAATGAATAGGCTCAAAAAGTACTGGGCCGATTTAAAAAATTCTTTCACCAATAGAATGCTACATTCTTCCAATTTGACATAGGCTACATTTCATTTTGAAAAAAATTAGGGATCCTTGGTAAAATTTGAACAATGTAACCGAAGGTGTAGAAAAATGAGTCTTAAAATGTATTTCGTCGAATGCGCTGCCGAAACTATTAGCGATAGAACAAAATAATGTACAACAATATTGAAGAACATCATAATGTCTACAAAAAACTCCGTGGTAGCATATGTCCAACTATTGTAGTTATGTCACTACAACAACTTTTTTCATTTTAAACATTAATGAAAATGCTAACCAAATTCAAACCATGCTATTTATGTGTTTATATTAATCCTTATCCAAATAAATTATTTTATGGTCAAGACCATTTAACTACCTATAAAATAGTTTTTAAATTATTTAAATTGGACTTTCCATTCAAAAGATATTACGAATTAAAAAATTCAAACAGTAAACAAAACCGCCATAGCGCCGTGGCCGTTGTTTGCGATGCAGTCTGAAAAGCGCGCCGGGCATCGCGGCGGGCGGGGTGGAGGGGGCACCGAAATAATTTTTTTTGTAAATATATAATTAATAAATAATAATTTTTTAATAAATAAAAATATTTGTGAAAAAAAGTGTTTTATATCCAAATTTCCAAAAATAAATAATTGTCTACCCGGTGCGAAGCCGGGACGGGCTGCTAGTATGTAATATACAGGTTTTGTGGTACTCCTTTTAAGCTAAAGATAGATTGTATCAGGAGACCCCGCTCTTCTTTAATGTATACAGCTTATTCTAGTGCAGATAATACCTATATATATGAATGTATGTTAAATTTATTTATTTAAATTTCTACAAAATCGATATATAGCCCGTGCGCCAAGCGGAGTGAGGAGTGTGAGTGTGTGAAATAAGTAATAATAATAATGACCATAAATATAATATCTGAAACTGATGCACCAAATAAAATCGGGCAGTTGGTAATTTTCACATTAAAATATAAATAACGCTAGCGATGGAACTGTTTGCAATCATACAATTTAAATGTGATATAATAATTAAAAAAAAATTGCTTTTCAGATTTATTATACTCGTGCTCTAAGACCTTGTAAAATTTCCTGATTCTAGGTCAATGGAAAGTGCCCTGTAGGTTTTGATTCATTCTTCGTCGAAAAATTCGTCTTAGCCAACCGTATCTTTTTATTGCGTTAATCTTTTTAGCTTCATTTGGATCACACGCATAATGACAGCTGCACAAAATTTTAGGCATACGCATAATGACACATACGCATAACGAAACACACGCACAATGACAGATACGCACAACGACACATACTGCACTGTACTGTACGAACTGCAGATTTGCATATTCAATATTAATTTCAAAATGATAACTCTACACGTTCCTAAGAAAAAGGGTATTGTCAGAAAGACAGAAGAAGGGCAAGAGACGGGTATCTTTCGAAGAAAAAAGGTAGCTCCACTTGGAAAAGAACCTGAGACTTTCAGATTGTAAGTACTATAGTGTAGCCATTAGGCCACGGCGGTTAAAAGGAAGCGTCAGTTACTCGTATTCTCTTAACAACCAGAAATTTCATATTATAATTTTCCAAAAAAAGCGACAGCAATAAAGGGCCAGCCCTCCAACACGTGTCTCGCCTATCTCTGTGACCCACTTACACACACACATCGTACACAAACCACACACCATTACGATGCGTGTGTTATTCCTCACTCACACACACTTACATCCCAAATGCATGCATTGCATTTACGTATTTACGATGCGGTAGTGTGTGTAATTTTTGGTGTAAGCATTCATAGGTGTGTGTGTTTATCTATGATTCTCTAGGATTGGGTTATTTATGTGTGTTTGTGTGTTGGAAGTTTTCTTTATAGTATTTACGTGTGTGTGTTTTTATGTGTCGTGGGCGCGACAGTTTTTAAAGTTTTTCTGTGTTTGTGTTGCAGTGATTTTTGTAAACAATTATTTTTGATAGCTATATGTCGTGAAGTTTAGGAATTTGAACATATCACGTTGGTTTCCATTGCATACAGTAATTTCTTTTAATTTTTGTCGTTTCAACAGAATGATATCACCAGTAATTGAGATTGTGTAATCTCCATACAATTCACATTTTTTTGCAAAATAAAGTCTAGTGTAATCTTTTAAGAGCTACCAGGAGTTCAGGACTAAGTAAATAGTGTCAATTATTCAATACGTATCCGTGACTACGAGTATCTAGATCTCACAGTGAGGTCGCCATATAGTGGGTTTGATACACCCAGTACGGAGTTCTTTTTTTAAAATGTGTAATTGGTTTGCCAATGGTCTTCATCTCACCTGATGGTAAGTGACGATACGGACGGTTGGATGAATAGCGTGCTTACACAGGAGCCTCTACCTAGTGACACGCTGGCTCGGTTACCTTTCATACGGGAGCATTGCTGTTTAGCGGCAGACTTAGATAACATGGTGGTTGCTAGCCAAGCGGATATAGATCAAACCGAGTACGATAGCGTCACCCACTGGGAATCGAACCCGGGACTTCTTTGCGATTGTGAAATATTATCCAGCTGCCTTTACCTGTAATAAAAGTAACAAGTAAATGCGTTCAAAAAGAACTGGAAACCGAATTCAATTGCCGTAAAAGTTTACTTTTACTGATGCAAATTTAAGATTATAGATCCCGTTGTCAGAACTGGACCAAATTGAAATGGAACCACACGGGAAGCACCACCTTTCAAATAAAAAAAGAATCATCCAAATCGGTTCACCCAGTCAAAAGTTCTGAGGTAACAAACATTAAAAAACATACCCGTCGAAGTGATACTCTCCTTTTTTGAAGTCGGTTATAAATAATTGTATTAAATATGACAAACAGAAGTAAAATTAATATATATATGAATTAAATAATTAAAAATTTATACAAATATTTATATGTATAATAAATTTATAATAAATTTACAAAACAATAAAAATTTATTTAAATACTTATAATATATATATTTAACATAGATTTTTTTATATATTAAAATACTTAACAAATAATATTAAATTTTATATAATTCTTTGATATATCTTATATATCTTTTATATAATTCATTCTACGAATAACGTCCACAATATTTAATTAAAATTAAATCGATGCGTGAACTTCAGAAAGTGTCCCACCGGAATAACTTGATCGATTGATGTAATAAATAAAAGCTTTTAAAAATTAGGTTATACTCTTCTTTGACCCTTCATCTACCCCTATACATGAACTCAAGTCATTCTGTCTCTCTCTCACTCTCCTTTACAAATCAAAAGAAACACATGCACAAACTCACCTTCGCATGTAAAATGTTAATATGTTGCTGTTTTGCTCTTTAAGCATTCTGCTCTCCTAGTACTTTCAGCTAAAATACCGTCATTGGCAGCCTGGTCCACACATACAAACATATATAACAATTATATAGCTTTTCATTTCAAGCCTACGTTGAAACACCTCTTATATACTACTACACTCCTGGTATTTATTCACCTTTCGTTCTAGGAATTCAATCAACTGAGAAGAAAAAAACAAGCGTTTTGATCATGCGGGTTGGTTATCGCAGTAAGATCTTGGTGATTAAGTAGTGCTCATTCTGCTCATTTTCATATAATTTGCCGTGTGAACCCGGCATTAGAATAGGACCAATCCATATCAACCAGTGGTTGTCATTATAAAAGGACACCAAGGGAAAAAACTTCAGAAGATAGTCAACATCATCTGCCTACGTATCAAATACCATTCAGCCTGTCTAGCGTGGTCTTTAAAATAACGGCATATCCCGAAAAGAAAGTCAAACTTGGTCATATATGAGGCCTTAAGAGGGTATGCTGTTGTCAAAGCGCCCATACAAACGTAGTCCAGTCATATTTTGAGTATTAAGCTATGAAATTTTCAAGACACAATCTAGAAACAAATATATGTGACGGTGGTGAGTCATATTTTCGTTTCAATATATACTTCCAGAGTTACAGGGCGTCAAAGAATTGTATTTTACGGTAATAAAACGCCCCAACTTTGAACCTGATTTACAAGAGTATGAATCAATTTAGAACAATTTGGAAAAACCACTGACACCTGAAATTTCATTAGTATACTGTATTAAAAAAATGGTTACATAATATACTGTATCCTTCAAATGATCACGGGACTACGAAACATCCAAATAACGGGTGGATAACTTCGCGTAGTCTAGTAGTGTATGCTGTCTCACCGTACGCGCTCGGGTAGGATAGGGCTCAGATAGGGACAGCTACAAAACAATACAAATTTGAACTGGGCCACGTGGTCTTACCGACATAGCCTCTTAATATCCTTACAGCAAAAAGTCGCTTAATCCGCCGATTGAAAAAACAAGTCTGCAATATTTTTCAGGACCTTGAAAAATTTACAGGCGGACAGACACCATAGCTATTCTGAAAAGGTTCCGGTTTTTCATTGGGCGTTTCCATAATCAGCTGCATAAGTCTACTGTTAGACATGAGCCTCCCTCATTGATCCTCACGTTACACTTTCCATGAGGGGATATGCCATAATCAACACAAACGGATTGGTTGTTTGCAACTTTTAAAACATTCATTGTTCAATTCTAAACTTCAAATTATGGCCTTGTATCCCTTAGAGTTGAACCCTAAACAACACAGGGCTAGCAGTTTGGCAAAAGCAACGATATCTAACCCAGGAATGTTAGCAGTTATTTTTAACTGGCTCAGTTAAATGGGACGCGATGCGGTTACACGGAAACTGCGTCGTTTATTTATTTATTGGTTGCATTTTGATGCTGGTACCAGGAATGCATGAATCTGTGGAGTGTGAGTTCAGTGCTTGAAACCTTTGAAGATTGCAACGCGACTGTCAAAGCGAATCGGATAGATTGTGTACGACATTTTCAGAATCAATTTTTAACTTGCATAACGTGACCGAGTTACTGTCGAAGTTTACTTTCATTTCCTGAGATTTAAACGGATATTTTAATGTGATAATATTTATGTAGTAATTGTGTTTATTCGTTAAGAGTCTGCAGCAAGCTGGAGTCTCCATACAAACGTTGTTACGTCCTTATTTTTGAATAACACGTTGCATCATCATAAAATTTGGCAAATATAAAAAGATGAGATATATCTTAGTATTCAATTAGTTTATGACTCTTGAAATGTTCTTATAAATAAAACAGAACGAGTATAAGTTTTGCATTTTAGACCACCAAAACCCTGTTCAGTTTGCCTGAGTATTACGGCCAAAATATGGTTTAGATTTAAGTCAAACCCTATTTTACATATTGATTAAACTATGTAGTTTCACACGAAAAAGGATTTTTCGAAATTGATTTTGTGATTTTGAAATAAAACGAAACTACGAAAATTAGTTTAAAAAACTTATGATGCGAATTCGCAGCCGAACACTCTAGCGCGGGGAACGGTAGGGGGGAAAGGCCCTGTCTCACTCTAGGTGAAACAACAACATTTTGAAGCGTTAGATGCGTGATCTCAGCGCGGAGTTGAGCGCTGCTTACTGCGGACTCTTAAAAATTGGATTTTATATTGAAGCAGTTACCGCGGCCTGGTCAGCTCGTGTGTATACGTCCGCCAGAGCTAGGGTTGTCACTCAGCGAAATTATATATTTCTTTAATGTAAGATGTTGTTTAGTTGGAGGTTTGCACTTGGCATCTATCTCACCTGATGGTAAGTGACGATAAGGCCAATGGATGGTAAACGTGCGCACCCAGAAGCCTCAACCTAATTAGACACTGGCTCTGCTATTTTTCATACTGAGGCACAACAGGTTTGCCGGCGGACTTAACAAACAAAATACTATTCATAATACCATGGACATAAGACTCTTTCAAAGACCGCTACGTCTGGCTTTAAATGAAAGGGTTTGTCATACTCACGACCTTTGGACAGAAGCAGCAGCACTATTAATTACACATCCTAAAACCAGCAAACACTTTTTGCGTAGGCGATTAAAAGGACAGAAAATTAGATATTAATGAACTCTTAATGTAACTTACGTATATTTCTGATGGTTTTATTTCTAATCCGGCAGTGGCAGCCCTGGCCGATGCAAGTGCAGTGCGATATTTATATCGGCCCACATTCTAAAGTGGGATGCGTTTGTGGGCCAGCCCTGCGCGTCCCTCGGACTATACTGTATACAGTATATGATCGCCTGGTACCAACAAATTTTATTACAGAATCTTTGTTTTACAAACCTCTCATATTTTCCTGATTTCCCGATTCGATTGAATCTTTAAGCTATAGGGCACTACCTAAGGCCTATTCGTAGGCCAAAATGCTGTTCTAAGATTATTATAAACCTTTGATAATAGCAGTACGCCGTAGGGAAGTTCACCATACACTCTTAAAGCATTGTCATTTGTCTGTTTAAGAGGGTATGCTGTTGTCAAAGCGCCCATACAAACGTATTCCAGTCATATTTTGAGTATTAAGCTATGAAAATCTATGAAATTTTCAAGACATAATCTAGAAACAAATATCTGTGTCGGTGGTGAGTCAGATTTTCGTTTAAATATATACTTCCAGAGTTACAGGGCGTCAAAGAATTGTATTTTACGGTAATAAAAAGCCCCAACTTTGAACCTGATTTACAAGAGTATGAATCAATTTAGAACAATTTGGAAAAACCACCGACATCTGAAATTTCATTAGTATACTGTATTTAAAAAAATGGTTACATAATATACTGTATCCTTCAAATGATCCCTGGACTACGAAACGTCCAAATAACGGGTGGATAACTTCGCGTAGTGTATGCTGTCTCACCGTAAGCGCTCGGGTAGGATAGGGTTTGGATAGGGACAGCTACAAAACAATGCAACCTTGAACGCGACCACGTCGTCTTACCAACATAGCCTCTTAACGTATAAGGTAGACCAGACTCTTACGTCATCACTCATTACAAATTAAAACAGCATCTATCACGTCATCTATTAAGTATTGCAACAACCTTAGCCATGATCTTGGTCATAAATATCGCAGAGTTTGCTATCGCGTGATGGCCACTATCGGCACGCAAACAATAGTTGAACATTGTAATGATATTTTATAACAAATTATAGGTTTAGGTTAATTAATACCCTTGGAAATTACCTAAGGACATTTGACTATGATAAGAGTAAAATACATCTCTTTCCGTGGTTGCATTATGAGGCCACTGTAAAGTTGATAAAATCTGCATTGAAGAAAATGTATCCGTAGAAATGATGTGTCTCAAGTCACCGACAGAGCTCGACGAGCATCGCTTGAAGAACCGATTGATGGAAGCAAACAGCAAAATAAATGCTTTGATACAATCTTACGATAAATTATAGCTCAAAATATACTTACAATCCAAAAGAGCACCGATTCGAATCCAAGATAAAAAATCTTTTAATATTATTATTACAGGTTAACTTTTACTAACATAATAATAAGTCTTTTCCTTAAATAATACTCTGTAAATCCGTCTGGAAGACGCGGTGCACTTCCAACACAAGTGTCGAAAGACTACTTTCTGGAAGGCCCCTGCAAAACTCTGTAAAAGTTATTTAAGAAATAAACACTTTTTACTTTTACTATTATTCATTTATTTCAGGTAACAAGACCCATAGTAATATATACCATACAATAATAATCCTATATTCTAAACACTCTTAATCACTCTTTCGTGCCGCTCTGGTGGAGTAGGTCGCTATCCTCCGTCCACACTAAGCGACGGTACCACGACCTTAGGCCAGAAATTCTCCCTCACGAAGGTCTCCAGATCACTGGGACTCGCACAACGAACGGCTTAAAGTATGTGTCGTAGCATGCAGACTATATATTACAGTATTTCTAGATTACCAGAGAAAATATATCGCACCATACCATTCCCAAGAAGCCTGTACGTCGTGGCGATGCATGAGAAAGTCTTGTCCAACGGTAGACTTATGTCACTGAAAATGTTAAAGCTCAAGGGTTGGAGTACCTAGTTGGAGTACCTATGCTGTACATTCGTAAGAGTTTGTTATATCCCTACTCCCTACTAATATTATAAATGCGAAAGTAACTCTGTCTGTCTGTTACGCTTTCCCGCTTAAACCTCTCAACCGATTTTGATGAAATTTGGCACAGACAATCTTTAGACCCTGAGAAAGGACATAGGCTACTTTTTAATGCGAAAAATAAAGTCCACGCGGGCGAAGCCGCGGGCAGAAGCTAGTTGACTATAAGTTGAATCGAGTCTCCGCGGGGTATGAGTAAAGGTAGACAGACGAATGAGAGTGACGTGTAAACTTCAGCTCTTGTTGCTCTATGATGAGTAATATGAAATGTTGCTGGTTTAGATCCCTTACGCTTCATATTTTTGCATAAGTGACTGACGAACGAAGGTCACCGACATAGCTCGACGAGTCAGTGAGCTAAAGTGGCAATGGGCAGGCCACATCACTCGAAAATGTCCAGCAGTGGACGTTTCCGGGCTGATGATGATGAAGACTGACGTACGTGACGTACTGTCTATGGACTTACCTATCGGTATTTCGTTTGATTGGAAGTGTTTTCTATTGGTTGTCCATCACCATACTACCGTATGAACGGTAGCAGAGCCAACACCTCATTAACTTGAGACTTCTATGTGCGCACACGTACGATCCAACGATCTTATTGTCACTTACCATCAGATAACATGAAGGCCATAAGACATAAATAAACACAATGAATATCATCATCATCACCAGCCGGGAAACGTCCACTGCCAGACATTGGCCTTCTTCATGGTACGCCACATCGACCGGTCCCGAGCCACCTGCATCCAGCGACTTCCTGCGACTCTAACCAGGTCGATGGTCCATCTTGTAGGGGGACGCCACTCGAGTACCTATACTCCCCACCGGTTATCGGTTCTTCGAGTGATGTGGCCTGCCCATTGCCACTTCAGCTCACTGACTCGTCGAGCTATGTCAGTGACCTTCGTTTGTCTACGGATTTCCTCATTCCGGACCTTGAGAGATATGACTATGAGTAAAGCTTATCTCTACCATCAATTTGTTTGCGCCACTTCGACTTATTTCTATTGACCACCGTCACAGCGGATCGCGTGCGCATCTCAGGAAAAATCCTAAAGGCTCTATTGTTTTATAATTGCCTATAAGTAGATTAATACATAATAAATACCGTCAGCAATGAAGGTCGCGATGGCTTCCTCGTTATGACTTCCTTGTGGCTTATTGTGGTTGTGACATTTCAGGAATTCAGCTCAGTTGCTTGATTATGTTATGGTTACGCTAGACAGTGGAGTTTCTTCCGCCCTTTCTTCTGTTTTAATTCTTTCTTCGTATAATAAGAGGCAGCATTCATAGTAAAAAGATTGATACGTGATAAGAAAAGGGACACTCCACAAATGTAAGGAGCAACTTGCCAAAGTGACAGGTGAACCGCGGCAAGAAGTTCACACGCATTTTCTGGAGTCACGTGTTGCCGGTGACGTACACTCGCTTCAATAGTGTCCGCGACTTGCCACTTATGACCACCATGGCCACAGAAGGAGAGCGGGTTATAAATTGTGGCAGCCACCAAACACCACTGGTGGTCGCGCGCCACCGCCACTGCGAAATTGGTCAGACGTTTGGTGGACGCTTGCTATCTTTCATTACCCTAACACCAGACAAAAGCGGCAAACTTAGAGTGATGGTAGCTATCCAAGCAGACATACAACAGTATTATTTACCAACAAAATCTACTATCAGGTATAAATGCCACTTGGGATCGAACCACAATCTTTGAGTCGTGCGTCCAGAGTAGCCTAAAACTTCTTAGGACGCATAATTTTTGATGCTCATATTTGGAAATAGTTTTCTTCAAAAGAAGAAGAAAGTGCTTTTAGAATGTCCATGTTTAAGCACGTTTCTAATAAGCCAAATATCTGATGAAGATTGACTGAATATATTGGGGTCTAGTACCGTATTTATGGCACTAAATGCAAACACCAAATCAACCCCTCAAAAATACTAACTTTTCTAGTCGAACCTTAGACTTTATCACGCATCCACCCATGGACTGGACTGTACTGTACCGCAGCGGCTGTATGCCTACAAATCTCGGTGTCTTTAAGTTGGTGGTGGACAAGAACCTTCTAGTCCAGACCAACACGTATCATCATCAGTCGCACCATCACTTACCGCCAGGTGAGATCATGGACAACCGTTGTTCTAGCTTCAATAAAAACCATCAATACAAAGGTTCCACCGAAGCCATTGCAAGAGTTCCTACACTAGACAATGCGAACTTGGTGAGTAATTAGCACAGTTTTATTAATAGATATCAGTCAAGGCAATCAGGGAGACAATGCTGGTATTTTGAGTGTTGTCCGACTGCCAATCTCATCTGTCAGTAGCGCCAATCGAAGTTAGTCTTTATACCTGTAGTCTTACACCTTGCCAGTTGATTTATCATCATAAACGGACGCAACCCTCCACTGTGTGACTTGAACCTCCCTCAAAGTCCTCAAGTCACTTTCAAGACCGGATATCCACTTTTTAAGAAATGCCCTAATGAGTATTGGTTCCAGGCAAAGTCTTAAATTATGGGAATATAGAAGTGCCATCGTGTCACAGTGTAACCGGATGGAACTTTGCTCTGAACGAGTCACAGTGCTCACTTGGTGTGACTGGTTGGGGGAAAAGAGAACAAACATTAAAAAGCAAAGTTTCTTTCCTTTTCTTCCTGCTTCTTTAGGACTTTATAGGCATATATTTGGTTTCGGAAGAATTTGATGAATATTATTATCAGTCATGTTTATGTCAAGGAATTACCTCTATATTCCTAAAACGTACCTACATATTCGGACTTATAAACTAGGAAATTGATCAAATCTACGTTGAAAACCACTATTGCAAAAATAAGTCAAAATTTTGTGTTAGCGTTGGTGCGTCAACAAATGAAATAAATAAATCATCATCAGCCAGGAAACGTCCACTGCTGGACATAGGCCTCCTTCGTGGTACGCCACATAGACCGGTCCTGTACCACTTGCATCCTGTAATTCCCCGCGACCTTAACCAGGTCGTCGGTCCGTCTAGTAGGGGAACGGCCCAGTAGACGCATCCCGGTATGTGGTCGCTACTCGAGCTTTACTTTCTTTACTTCCCCCCGATGTGGCCTGACCACACTTCAGCTCACTGTCTCATTGAGCTTTGTCGGTGACCTTCGTTCGTCTACGGATTTCCTCATTATCACGTAGAGAAATTCCGAGCATAGCTCGTTCCATTGCTCGCTAAGTGACTTTGAGCTTGTTTATTCGACTCACAGTAAAATACCATGTTTTGGTTCCGTATGTCACCTGTATGACTTTTGTCTTTAGACGATGAGATATTTTTGACGAGAAGAAGAATAAATCAATAATTACAATAAAAATGTAAATGAAAAACCTAAAAGATTATATTTTATTTGTTTCTTACGTAGAATAACTGTCGGAACAAGCAGGTGGCGTGAGCATTATGTATCGTTCGCAGCAAATTTCAATAAAATGCCTAATCGTATAATTTGATACGAGTGACCAACTCGGTGTTATTGTAGTGCACTGACGACAATTCTTTAACGTTTATAAATAACATTTTATATAAAAGCTGAATATTAAAAACAGGAACCTGAGAATAATGCAAATTTTAATATACTCCTCGGCCTAACAGGTACCCACTTGAATTAATAATCCGGAAGACCCAGGTTCGATTCCCGGTCGGTACTCGGTTTGGTTGGTGGTATTTTCTATGCTCACACGGCTAGCTACCACCATGTGCCATAAGTCTGCCGCTTAACAGCAGTGTTGTGCGTCGTGAAAGGAATCAGAAACAGCGCTCATTAGCTTCAGGCTTATGGGGTCGCATACCATCGGCCTTACCATCACTTACCATCAGGGTAAAGGCAAGCAAGCCCAACAAACACTAAGAAACAGTTATAATGCGATTCAAAAGAAATAAGTTTCTTTAAATTAACAGGAAGTTAACAGTAAGTGGAGAGCATTCATCCTCAATTTTTTTCTTCCATCACCATCAGCTGGGAGACGGGGCGAGACGGCAGAATAAATGGATGTACATTTTGAGACGACGCAGCATCTAAATCGGTTCACAGTTGGATAAACATAAGGTCAAGCCTAAAACCTCCACATTTTTTGAAGTCGGTTGAGGTGGTGGACAAATTTGCTATAAAAATAAATTATTGCTTACAAAAGGCAACGGTGACATTGCAGACAAGATATAATGTTTGATTCAAAGTAATTATAAAACTTTCGGAATATTATGTAGGGTTTATCTGTCAAAAACGTCCTGGAGGTTCCTAACAAAAAAAGGTTGGGAACCACAGATTTCAACTTTAAAAAGACTTATGCAAAACGCTGGTTTAAATATAATCCTGCCAGTTTATCCCTTATTAATTATATACTTTATATACTTTCAGGTTATATTTATTCCTAGCGTATTTATATGTGATGCAGCTGTTCTATTTCTAAGCGTCGGCCTCATCCTGCTATGCAATATAATGCACTATATTTAATCACATACATTAATAGAACAGTAGCCGTGGCAGCTCAGTTGGGTAGAGCGTCAGTCCTTGAACCTCGAGGTCTGGGTTCCATCCTGTCTCGTACTAATGAGTTACAATTTGTATTTTATGCACGAATGATAAAAATCATGATCATCGAAAAGTAATTTTTGAACGCGAAAACGCTCCATACAAAACGTTAACGCTGTGACGTAACGGCGTGCGTTGAAGCTTTCAACAATTTTTTAGTTATCTCGTAAGAATTTTGTTTGTCTCACACCCCTATTAAAATACTTTTGAATTATAATAAAAATACTGAATCTAGTAACGTTTTTATCCTTCGCATAAGTTGACTTTTGCCCATAATTTTTTTTAATATTTCCTTATATTTTTTTCTGATTCCTTTTATGGTATAAAACACAATTTAACCCAAATATTTAGTGACTATGAACATATTGAACAGCTATACTCATTTAGACACACGGCAGTGTAACAGCCAAGTTCGGAAGTATTTTATCCTTTTCCATCTTACTTTTACATGTACCTGATGTTTTCAATGATGACATTGTCGCAGCCACACGCGGGTTGGAGAACGCAGTAAGATCTCACAGAAGTAGGTCGACCGCCTCAGCCTGTCTCCATGAATTTCTACGACGAGTTCTTCAAATCTCACGTACGAATACTCTACTTCCAACATCTTCCATATTTTAATAATAATAAAGAATAAATTTATTCATAAAAGTGTACAAAATGTTTTTCTTAAATCTAATTGGCTAGAATATTTGACTGAATACTAAAGCGTCTGTAGCTAAACTAAGTTTTTAAAAAACTTGTATTTTTAATGCCTGTGTTTAACCTGTGCCTTGGTCTCGGCTTTAGTATTTCTTCATCTTATCGTGCATGTTATTTAACAGGTCTATGACCGACCTTACAAACCCTGGTGTCAGAGTTCTTAAGCCGCCAGTCCTCTGACATCGCTCATGTAGCTACTATTGTAACCGGTGATGCAGCCTGCAATTTCCTAAATAAACAGGGGAAATATTTGTCATGATCAGCTGGGAAACGTCCACTGCTGGACATAGGCCTCTTTCATGGTATGTCACACTTGCATCGAGCAACTACCCGCAACCGGCCCAGGTCGTCGGTCCATCTGTTAAAGGGACGTGATTGCCACTCGAGAACTTTTACTTGAGATATTACTCAAGTTTACTCCCCAACGGTTATCGGTTCCTCGAGCGATGTGGCCTGCCCATTGCCACTTCAGCTCACTGACTCGTCGAGCTATGTCGGTGACCTTCGTTCGTCTACGGATTTCCTCATTCCGGACCTTATCACGTAGAGAAATTCCGAGCATAGCTCGTTCCATTGCTCGCTGAGTGACCTTGAGCTTGAGCTTAACCGTTGGGGAGTAAAGGTTCTCGAGTGGCGACCACGTACCGGGAAACGTCTACCAGGCCGTTCCCCTACTAGATGGACCGACGACCTGGTTAGAGTCGCAAGGAGTCGCTGGATGCAGGTGGCTCGGGATCGGTCGATATGACGTACCATGAGAGAGGCCTATGTTCAACAGTTGACGTTTCCCGGCTGATGATGATGACAATTTTAAACAATTTTAGTCAAGTGCAAGTCTATTGTGTTTTAAAAAATATGCCATGCCTATTGGTCCATAAATGAGTGATTAAGGGTTGTAAAAAAACAATGGTTTTATATTAAATAGGTATATATTAAATTTAATTGCACCTATAACATCGAACGGTCCTTCTTATCTTAATGCTAACATTATTGTCAGAAAATCGTGTAAAGGTCTCTCTCTATTGGTTGAAAGATTTTCATTTTCAAGCAAAATATACATATATTATAAACAAGTAAACAACGCCTTAACCAGAAGAAAGCATAACCTTATTTTCAATTGCTTTTTAAAAAACCATAATTGTAGTATCAAGTTTCAAAGTAAGTAATATAAATTTAAGTATACGTACAAAAAAGTTTTATACAAATATTCTATCAGCGTAATCTTTTACAATATCTGGCTTTTATATAAAAATATTACTCATGACAATACCGGGAAATGCATATCTTTTGCAATAGTTCTGAATAAACTGAAATTGTAATGATTGAATGAATTTCCCGGCGTGATAATTGAATGTCAAATTTTAGGGAATTGCATCTCAAAGCCAGCTATAATTAGTTTTATGATTATATAATAGTTTTTTTAAAGAAATCATTTTGCTTGGATTACCGTTAAATCAATTCGGCAATATATTGTTTCCATACAAAAGCACCGACATGAAATTAACAGATCATCTACGAATGAGTTCTGAAGGTATTCAAAACAAAACTACGATTTAATCATCATGAATCATCATGGTTGGTTATATACCAAAATTGCGTTAGTGTCAAAAAAAAACTTTTTTTTTGTTCATTCTAATTACTAAAGTCATGGCAAATCTGAAGGTATCATTGAACATGCTTTTATAATAGAAAGTATCATTTTAGGCCAGATTTAAATAGATAAAAAATATATAATAGAGCGGACATTAGGAAAAAAATTCATAGTCAAAATTTGACTCCAAACGTTTTGTACGGGCGTGTACCATGTTGTGATACTAGACTAAATGACTTATTAACAATTATTTGTCATTTTAATAAGATTGAGGTTAAAAAAGGATGACAAGACTTTTTTGACATTCAATTTTTTGACATAAAAGTACAACCTTGAATAGGCAAATTCTTCTAGTTAAGGCTTTGATACAATTAACAAGAAAACAATACAAGTCCGTGTGTTATGCGATATACGTCTTTGGCTCAGGGAAAAAATACATCTCAATAGCACCATTAGAAAAGAAAATATTTCAAAAATCAACAATATAAACAAATTATTATATCCATCATTTAACGTGTCAGAGAAGAAACATTAACGACCTTTCAAAAAATGTAATCATTTTTATTGGAAAATTCGTGGGCACGACAGTGCGTTCGCCAAGTCGAGCAATGGTTTTCTATCTAGTCTTTTTTTAATGTATAATTTTTTTTTGTATATTAAGTAGATAAAATATGTACTTTAGTTTGATATAATTGTATATTATTGTGTACTTAAAACATTATTATATTTTTATTATTAAAGTTATTATAATAAACGCAGGTAAAAAATGGGACGGAGTTGCATAAAGCGACTATTTCTTTAACATAGATATCTACACATCATTAATATAAAATATTGTCATCAAAATATGCATTTCTCTTAATTCGTGTTAAAAACTTTATAGGAAATATGCCTCTTATAAAAAAATTCATTAAAGTTTACAGCATTTTATAATATGCGATTTTATGAGGATGTGTAGAAATCAATTTTCTTAACTGACTATTATATTTTAGGATTCATTCTGGTAACTATAGAGTTTCAGAACCCGTTTCGTCTTAATTGCCAGCCCTTAAAAGTATGTTCTTACTATTTTTACGTACTTATGAAGTTTATTTCAAGTGTGCCTCATATAGTATATTAGACTTGGCACATTTTTAAGTTAAAAAACTCATACATTGTTGAAAACAAAAATGTTTTAAGCAGCCTAGAACCCGTGCTTGAGTTTCCGTTCAAAAAATTAAGTAGCAAAATGTACATGTAGTTTAACATAAATAACTCATTGTACTTTCTAACAGGCAGCGCCACAAAACAATGATTTAATCATATTTTTTTAAATTTAAAACCATTTTTAATCTTAACGTAACGTAGACAAGAAAATATCTAACAAAAATTTAAAAAGGTACTTTTTAGGAATATTTTTTTAGAATTCAACAATCATAATTTTAATAGACCCACAGCTATAACCCTATTCGCTTAGCGTTACAATTATTTAAATCTTATCTTTTTATTTACAAACGTTGATTTAAATCAATAAAATAAAATTAAAGTAAGTTTAAGACAACAAGCAACAAAGTCATTTTTAAAACGAAATTATAAAACAGAAAATGAAACAATATTTAACTAAGTCCATAAGAGAGTAATTAATTAATACAATATCAACGACATATTTAAACAAGAGCTATTTTAGTAATGCAATAGAGAACCATTTTAGATAGTTGAAAAATCCAGAAAATAAAGATATTAAAACTTAAACATTCGATTAATTACTGATCCAGCATTATGTACAACCAATTTACATAATAATTAAAACTAAATTATTTAACTATATTTTACAAAAATAAACTAAAATTATTATAAAATCGAACTGATTGACAATACGTTGATTTTACTGAATGATTTTTCAATGGGATCAGTCAATTTAATGCATTGAATGAAATACATTTACTTGTCAAATGCTTAGTGATCTAGCATAATCTATTACCAATTTAAATAAAAAAATAAAATAAAATATCTTAAGACAAGCTATGATTTTTAAAGTTGCAATTTGATTTTAAAATATAAAAGGTATTTGATGATATGAGTTATCCATAGCAGCCTTTTCGTTTAAACATGAGCTTATCATGATAGTTTTAATGAAATTTTCGAGACAACAATGGCAGTGATGTGCAGAATTTAGCCAATATGCAAACTGACCAATTGTCGAGCTGACCAACTCTAGGACTGACCAATCGCCGCACTGATCAATATTAGGTTTGGCAATATGCCGCATAAATCGTAGAACTGATCATTTGGCACACTGACCAAACGGCTTACTTACCAATTGCAGGACTGACCAATTGGCAAAGTGACCAACTGTAGAACTGAACACTGAACAATTGACCAACTGTAGAACTGAACAATTGACCAACTGTAGAACTGACCACTGACCAATTGGCTAACTGACGTAGTGGCGAAACGTGGCGAGTCCTTTCTGCTTAACATGAGATCACTTCTATGCAGTCAGGAAACGCATGAAGTCATATTTTGTATGTAATAAAATAATTGTTTGATTGTAGAAAGAATTTTGAGGCTTTTGATGAAACTGGTCTGATTTTCAAATTGATGCGCTTGAAGGTTCTCTTAGGAATATGTTCCTCATGAGAAGAGTTTATGACTTGAGGAAGTACTGCACGTTGACTAAATTAAAACCACTAAATACATTGAAATGACTTATTTAAGTTAGACTGATCCCTGAACAAGGGCATGCTCTTGTTGAAATTTGATACAAATACACAAAAATTTTAAGTTAATGACATCTAGAAATTTGATATTTATAGATATGTTATAAACGTTATTCAGTGTATATTAATTATTTATGAATTTGTATCAAATTTCAACAAGATTTCCCCTACTCAAATTAATTAAATTTCAATATCTTTTCAATGTAAATGAAATACTTTTAAGCTCTAATTTGATATTTCTAGAAACACTTTCCAGTACTTCTACTTTGTTACGACTTATTTCAATTTATAAATGAAAGCGATGGGCATATTGCCCGTATTTTAATGTTTACAAATTAATATTAATTTAAATAAATTTATTGTAATCCATTGTATTCTAAATATAATCTGCGTCTTGTTCAAGGATCGGGCTAAACTAAATTAAACGTTTAACTATGTAATTCAGCAGACGGTAGACTTTAATTTACGAAATTTCGTGCAGAACCTACTTAAGTGTTTACAAATATATGCCTTTTTCTTTAGGAAATTGAGTCACATATTTACTATAGTTATTTATCACAACACATTAGCCTCATTTGCATAAATAACAATAAAATACTGTTTGAAACTTAAGGCAATCCATCTCCATCAAAGTTTCATACTAAATTTCTGTTGCCATAATCTTTTAAAATATAATAGCTGGATTTGTGTAGTAACTATCTAAAAATAGAACATCAGATTGTGATGTCGCGAAATGAGTATCATTAACATACAACTTCACAGTGAATAACAATTTTCATTTTAAACACTTTGTTTCGATTATTGTTCAAAGCGCCATCTATTAACCATTTGCTGCTGCTATTGTAGCTAACTATAAAATTGTAAATTAATGAGATTTATTTCGCGACACTATAATTTCAGACAGCTATTCTATTTTAAAAGATTATGGCAACATAAATTTAGTATGGAAGCATTAGGAGAGGGATAACATTAAATTTATTTGTCAGTGTCTATTTTTATTCGAACTTTCTTTGACAAATCTGTATTAAATACCCTATTATACCACGTATTTCTTTGTGTTACCGTAATAATGTATATCAGTAAGTAATACATTTCAATAATAACAAAAAAAATTTAATTCCTCACTAGGTTTTTCAGCGTTCAAAAATCCCATACCAATCGGAATAACTAGGTCAGAGCGATAATTATATATTATTTATTATAAAAATATGTTTTTATTAAATTCACTACAACAGAGAAATATGACAGAAATTTTAAGATTTTCAAGGCTCACACCGTGTATTTCAATTGCCCGTTTTTTTAAAAAAACAACCTATAAAGCAGTTCTTCATTCATGGATAGAAGGCAACATTGTAGAAAAATTTAACTGTCAAATGTAGGTTTTTTTCGTTTGAATTTAAGGAGTTTATATATTAAATTTCTTGATACAAAACCATTAAAGCCCTGTTATATACCTACCAAAGAGACTGTCGTGTAATATGTCGAAATTGTTAACAAGTTTTTTCTGAACTGTATGGAGTGCCACGATGTTTAATGACAAATTATTTTCTACCACTTCCACGCCATCTATTAATAACTTTGAGTAATCAACTGACAGACGTTTCTGACAGCGCCTTACTGCGTTGGTCAATCTTTTTTTAAAGTCAACACTGACTTCATAACGTTAAACCATAAATTTCTTTCTACAATCACATCAAGTTATAACAACTAAAAACTATCCGCGTATAAATCTTATAAAATAAAATGTATAAACTGTATAAATCACAAAAAGTAAATTAGCTAACTAAACTTAGGAGTTCCACTTAGTATTGTTGTTTTTAATTAAGTTTAGTTATTCACATATATCACACGTAGCGTCGCCGCGTCAGTCCATCTGGAACAAACAAATATACTGTTAAACGCAAATCTCAAATCCTGAAGTGTATTTATTCATATCAGGCTCAACCAGTACAGCCTAGGCCGTACCGGTTCACCCTATCGCATAAAGGATGAACTGGTTTGTCCTAGGAAATACTTGTTTGCCCTAAAATCGGATTTGGCCGGTAACATATATATATATAATTATACTGTACGTGTGTATGTCACCGAACTCCTACTAAACGGCTGGACCGATTTTGATGAAATTTTTTTTGGTGTTGTTCCAGTAGATTTGAGAATGGTTTAGATTTACAGTTTGATGTTTTTTGTCTTGCATAAATATACATTACTAAGTTTATTCCAAAATGTTTAAAATAAATGTCCACCCGTGCAAAGCCGGGGCGGGCCGCTAGTATAGGTATAAGAGCATAGTCCCCATACAATAAATAATATAAATACAAAAATATGTATTGACTAAAACCATTGATATAATATGGACATACCATACAGCCATACAGTCTGTCATAGGGGGAGCCCTGTGCGACAGGTGTAGGCTCTCTTTCTCTACGGATGACATTTTGTTTTGTACAATATTGTAACATAATATATTTTTAAAACATATTGGTATTACTAAGTAGGTTGAGCGTAAGTGCTAGTTACAGGGTGTGTGTGTGTGTGTGTGTGTGTGTGTGTGTGTGTGTGTGTGTGTGTGTGTGTGTGTGTGTGTGTATGTGTGTGTGTGTATGTGTGTCCAAGTGACAGCTTCCCCTTAACATTCATGTGTGAGGTGAGAGTTGTGTGTGAGGAGGAGCGTGTGATATATTGAATGCGTGTAAAACAATTTTATGATTGTGATCATTCTTAAAGAAGCAGGTTTTGCTTTATTTATTTTAAGGTATTTAGTAATTCTTCAGTTTCATTATATTCAAGAGTTTTGAGCCACTTTTTTAGTTTCAGTTAGCTTGAGCTGGAAGGAAGAGGGAGAAATTAGCATTTTGTTGATTTCATTATAAAGATAAGGGGCAAGGATGACAATATGAGTGAGTGGAGAAGGTTTTTGTATGAGTTCATAAACTATGCACACAATACAACAATTAATTATAACGAGTGAATGAAAAGTAAATTTTTAAAAACCGGACTGCGTAAATGTTGAAAACTTTTATGATTTTATCAAAATCAACCCAGTGTCAGTCTCACAGTAAACACGAATTTAACGATCCTGAATTTGCCAAGAAGCAAGGTCTCACAGCACAAGTATAGGAATAAATCTGAATTGAGAATTCTTCTTGATATAGATGCATGTATGGGGTCTCATTTTTCCAACTGCGAAGTTAAGTTGGTTCTTCATTTTGTTATTCATACATTCTTAAGTAATCAAATTCTGTATGGAAACCTAGGTGCTTCAGTCCGACTCGCACTTACCGTTGTTTATTTTTAAAGGACTTCAAAAAAGGAACTTCTCAATTCGTCGGTTTTTTTTTGTATGAATGTCACGCGATTACTCCACTAATTATGAATCGGTTTTGATGATCCGAGTACGGGACCCTAAAAAGTCTGTAAGTTTAAACAAGTCTCTCGTGTCCACTCATCTCTCATCCTTTAAAGCTCTTTGCTTGATACTTAAATAAATTAACGTATTATTTTTAAACAAAGACCTAAGCGACAACAATGTTGATTCTCAATCGCACCTACCACACCAATTTTCTATGGTTCCGTACCTTATAAAATCACTTTTAAATTGTCCGTCTGTCTGTATTATCCTTTCAAACTTTCAAACTTATACGTTGATGTTTACGAGTACAATTCACTATAATACATTAACCAACAACTTTCAGAACCATGCCAAATCGCAATTAACATGATCATACAAATCGCAATTACCCTAGAATTCCCTAGAATCATCATGTAACCAACAATACCAGCAAACCTTTAAAGAACAAGTAGGTTAAATACCTTATTTCTCATAGAAAAGTACTAAAAGGTTAGTAGCGATTGAGGCCAAGTGCAAACCAGTTGTGTAAAAATAACAACGAAGGAACTATTACCCCTCAAACATCATACGTAACCGCCACACTATGATATTTACAAACCACCATAACCCATTGACCAACGGCACTCAGAACCTTGTCAAATCGCAATTAACAACGTCATACAAATCGCAATTACCCTAGAACTCCCTATAACCCTTTTGTAACCAACAAAACCAACCCTTTAAGTATGAGTAGGCTAAATACTTTATTTCTCATAGAAAAGTACTAAAAGGTCAGGTGCGATGGAGGCCAAGTGCAAACCATTTGTGAAAAAACAACAAAGAAGGAACTATTAGCCCTCAAACATCGTACGTAACCGCAACCCTATGATATTTACAAACCACCATAACCCATTGACCAACAGCTTCAGAACCTTGTCAAATCGCAATTAACATCGTCATACAAATCTCAATTACCCTAGAACTCCCTATAACCCTTTTGTAACCAACAAAACCAACCTTTTAAGTACGAGTAGGTTAAATACTTTATTTCTCATAGAAAAGTACTAAAAGGTCAGGTGAGATGGAGGCCAAGTGCAAACCATTTGTGAAAAAACAACAACGAAGGAACTATTAGCCCTAAAACATCGTACGTAACCGCCACACTATGATATTTACAAACCACCACAACCCATTGATCACACTCAGAACCTTGTCGAATCGCAATCAACACCATTTCCCACAAAACTACTGTAAAACATTTTCTATTACATTTGATACGACTTCTAGACTCTTCTTTCTCAGCTACTGTATGACTTTTAAGTTATTTCGAAAAATATATTTACGAAATGTGAATCGATTTTTTGGTTTTTTGGTCATTTATTTTCTGTTTTTAGTTTAAGATCGACTGCCCTAGCATGTAGTAGCTTTAATTTTTTGACATGTAATTAGCAGTACCTTAGAACTCCCTAGAAACACAATGTAACCAAGAAAACCAGTCACCTTTTAATCTAGCACAAGAGTAACTGGTCTCAAATATATTGAGAATGCCTGGCTGGTCATGTCAACTGATGTCTGAGGATATGTGAACAAATATCGCAACAGGGCCCCAGGCGCAGAAAATTGCGGCAGAACAAGCAAGAGGACGGGACGAACTACTGCGTGGAGAAGGAAGAGAAAGAACTGGAGAGATATAAAGGAGCAGCCCAGCAGCAATACGCTTCTTAAACTGTAATGTTTTTATTTATGCATAATGGATTTTGCACTGAAACGATAGGGCTTTTGGATAGCAAGCGTACGCACCCAGAAACCTCAATCTGTTGAGGTGCTGGCTCTGCTGCTTTTCATACCGGAACACATCACAGGCCTAGGTAGCATGTAGATAGCTAGCCAGACAGACTTAGATAATACCCTAAAACTAACCAAACCGAGTATCGAACCTGGGACATCTGGTTTACTAGTCCAAGTATGTAGCCACTAGGCCACGGAAGCGGTTAATGGAAGGTAACTAAAATCCGGTCCTAACTACACTTCTAATGTCGATAATTCGGCAGCCCATCACGCTATGTGATAACAATTTCGCAATAGAACCGCAGTGGGCCGCGGACTAAAAATCTACAAACAAAAAATTCATGGTCCACCACCAAAGTATGTCGAGCCGCTCGTAGAGTGGTTACATAACCGCGGAAGCTGCCCCGACGACCGACTTTCTCACGCTTATGCAATGCAAAACGGCCCAAGAGTGGTCTCCTTACGTAACGTACCCCAAAGACCTAATGTCCCACTAAATGTTGCGACATTATCAATTTTTTGACGTCTGAAGTTGAATGTTAGACGAAAGTGTGTCGTGTGAAATGGCTACGGATTCGAGGGTATGGGATGGTCGGAATCTGTAGCTATTTATGGGGTTCCACATAATTTCCTGTGTATATTTTTTGGTAACGAGTAGGAATCTTAGTTTTTTATATAGTTTCAGCCACTAAACCCCTCCGGGGCACCGGATAGCCATATACAGAACGCAAATGCTGCTCTGGGTCTTAAAAAACAACGCCGAAGTTCTCGCCTCCCGCCAAGCATGTAACATTTTCCTGGCTGATGTGTCAGCTCTTGCACTTGCACACAGCGAAAAGGGTAGCAACGACGGGTAGTAACGACATAGCCTATTATAAAAAAGCGCGCGTATTCTGTCTGTCTGTTCTCGATAAACAAAAAAACTACTGAACGGATTTTTATAAGGATTTTATATCAACAGAGTGACTCTTCAGGAAGGTTCAAGTGTATATTGTTTGAAATATAACGATAATTGTTGAAGAGGTCGGAATAAATCAGCGTCGGGTCGTTTGCTCGCCAGATGCATATTAAATTGTGGTAATATTCTGATGAAGAAAAAAAAAGACGTGTGTGAAGCCACGGCGGTTGTTTCGATTTCCACACCTGGGGACCACTGTTCTGTATACCGATTCCCTTTCCCGAAGACTGGCCGCTTGGCCTGCCACACTGCGAAGTACTGAATGGGTAGGAATATCTTTGTACGAGTATCTAGTACCTTTGCCACATTTTAATTTCTTCGATATCCCGCATGCGTGCAGGATACATTGCTTCTTTTGTCCAAAAAATTGGCATGACATTCATCCTCTCGCAGCATTGGAGCACCTGAGTCCCTACCCTCCTACCTGACGTTTACCAGCTATAATAGTGAATAACTAATAATAAGATAAAACAAGCACGTCTAAAGGGCAAAACACGTCTCCGTTTAAGATGGAGATTATTTTCGACATAACTGTAAGATGAATTTTCAGTATGTTTTCGTTGTTAATTTTGCGTTTGTTCCACATTTTTACTATTTATTGTTATTTCCAGTCGTATCTATGAAGTTTACTCGATTTTTCCCTTTTTTCAGTTAGTCAAATACGCAGCTAAATTATTGTTACTTCATGCATGTTCCATCTGTGGCATAAAAGGTTCATTCTATTTTATGTGACTTTTATCGGTCGGTGTCAATTTTCGAAATAGGAATGAATTATTAACGTTTTCGATATTAATTGCATAAATATTGAATAAAACAAATATAAAAAAATTACATAACATTAATATTAACCGATGACATCGAACGTAGCTCTAACCCTACGTCTGCTTGTCGCCTTTCACGACCGACTGTCATTTTTAGAGTTCCGTACCTCAAAAAGAAGAAAGGAATCCTTATAGGATCACTTTGTTGTTCATCTGTCAAGTCCCTTTTTCTCGGGAACTCGTATCGTATCAAGTTGAAATTAATATTGAATATTCAAAGCTACAGTCTCTTAAAACTGTGACATAATAAAACTTCTAGGTAAACGCAGTAAAAAGGTATAGCTAGCAACTGTTTATGCAAGGGAATCAGAACATAATTATAGAGTATTTCCACAAGAACAGACACAAGAGTGTGAGTGTGAGACAAGAAACAAGATCTCACAGTACAAGTATAGGAATAAATCTGAAAACCACATTTTTTATTATCGCTTTTTTACTATTCAATTGAACTTACATTTTCATTAGAGCGTTGTTCAGTGACTATACCAATTATATATGATTTTCCGTATGTTAATTATTCATATTCTGTATGGAACCCTCGGTGCGCGAGTACTCGCACTTGACCGAGTTTTTTGTTTAGAATATGCAACAAAAACAAGATAAAGAAATAAATAGGGGAAAAAGCGCAGCTAAAAAACCGCCAGAACGTAAACACGGAAGCTGCGTATACGCATCTAGTAGATGACACGAAACTTGATTTTATCGTAGTTTTTGTCCGGGCGAGCAGAGTGCAATGCCCATTGCGTTTGGGTTGCAGCGGGCCGATGACCCCGACCGTTGCAATGTGATTTTTAAGTGATCAGATCCCTATTAGAGATTTTTTTTAAAAGTGCCGTTGTGAATAATATATTTAAAAAATATACAAAAGATTTTTTTAAAACTCTTTATAATTTGAGACTGTTGCTTCTTTAAAATTAATAAATATATTTAAAAAATTATTTGTCGATTTTGCGTGATCATCCAACTTTTTGCAGTGCTGTTATAATTCTAAAGGTTACTGCTACAAGTTAAAATATTAATTTATAACTGCCAATTCTTATTTCATATTTGATGGCTTTTAAGGTTAGTATTACTTACAACTTAAAGTTGTTTGAATTACAAATTAGTAATAAAATATTAATTTCAGAAAAATAATGCAGAATTGTAGTATCTAGCATAAACTATACATTAAAATTGATATGGAAATATTTCTAGTAATGTTGATATACGAAACTGCGAAGTCAGAACATTTTTTTAGACATCGCCAATTTCATTAAACAAATGATGTTATTCGAAACTAACTCAAACCCTCTATTATTTTGTATGCTTTTTACGCATAAACGGCTAAAATGGTATTGATGAAAAGCAAGCACGTACCCAAGGGCATAGAACAAGATTTTATTTCGTTCGGTCATTAGTCCCTAGCTGTCATTTTTTGACTGTGTAGTAAGGAGGCAGAAACCGACGTACTGATAAAAATGTTGCTGTCTTTGTCTTTCATTCGGCGGATTAGGTGTGTGAAAGTAGGATAGATTTACAAACGGTTTATGCTGAATTAGATTGTACCTGTAGTTCTTTATGTTCTCTATCAATGGTTTCTTATATTCTTGTCTTTTTCTTTGATACAGGAAGAAATACCTTTTTAGAAATAAATTTCAATACGTTTTAAACAATAAACAAACAAAACTTTTCTACTTAAAAGTCTAAAAGCTTTAGTTTTCATTCGTCAAACTAGTGCAACAAACTTCACGTACGTTTTATAGTTTTACGTAAAAAATAATTAAAAAGAACTGGATGCGTCGAGCCCATAGCGCTCTGGTGCGTTGACCTCTCTGTGTGATTTTTTTATGTGAATGGCCGGCCCCTCTTGTCTAGTACCAGAAGTACCAAGTACGTCACTTTCTATGCCCTTGAGAAGTTTTGGAGCGATAATTTAAACTTAAGAAAATTATTGTAAATAATGTCTTTATGGATTAGACATTTCGGAAAAGTCTATTTATAATTTAGGCGTTTAGGGAAACTGTCTGTTTAGAATTGAGACGTAAATTGGTAAATTAAAAATAAGACCTATAAAATTTTCAATTTTCTTCTATTAAAATACTTTAACCCCCATTAAAATCTTAATATTTAAAAATTCTTTTATTACTTTTATTATAATTAATAAACCCCCTATTCAAATTATTATTATTCAATACCTGAGACATACCTTTTGGTCTATTAAGGCTACATTAGCAATTTATAGACATATTTTATAGACTTTACGGGAATTTCTCTATTTTGGGTTTCAACTGTTTAGGAATTAGACTAGAGAATAATTTTTTTAATATGTCGCGTTATCAATCCATATACACGTGTATTATTTTATTGAACTACGTTAATATAAACAAGCTAAGTTGGAATGGAGTGCGGTAGTTATTAATTTGGGCAAATTTAAAATTAAGTCATACATAATCTTTTCAAGCATAGATTTTATCTAAACCTTCCAGAACCAAGCTACTTAGAAAAAGAACCAAGCTGTTAGAAGTGTAGGTTCTTATCTATTCAGTGGTTTTACATAAAATCAACAAAATGACAACACAAGCTTTTATCATATTTAAAAAAGTATGTTTGAGAGGAATCTTGCAATACTCAGTAAGCTCGGTGACAATGCATGTTTATGGTACCATCGAGCTGGTCTGATGGAGACGGAAGGAGGTCATAGGAACTCCTAAACTACACAAGATAAGCCCACCGTGTTTGGTCTCTTTTGATTTGTCTTGATGTGTACTCGAAAGGAAATCCGATGACAATAAATAAATAAAAGTGAGTTTATTTTTCTACACAGATTTTTACTAACATTTAAATATTTATATTTAACTAAAGCTAAGAAGTTGTTGTAAAGTATGTATGAGACTGGAGTCTAAACTAGATCAAGGATCAGTATCCTAGGTATCCAGGACCTGTATCCTAGGTATCCAGGCCCTCCCAATATCAGAGAAAGAAGACAAAGAGTAGTATACAGTTTCATAAAGGAGTCTTATTGTTATGCAAAAATATATTTAGAGAAAACAGTAAAGTGTTAGAAGTTAATTTAACAATTTTGAAGGATGGATGAGTGCATGTGACAGAGTGTGTGAGTTGTGTAATGAGGGTGTGGTGTGAGTGTGAGGGTGTGTGTGAAGGTGAGGTGTGCAATAATAAAGTACCGTAGCAAAAAAAGGTTGTGCTAAAAAGTTATTTTTAAGATGCACCTTATTATGATTACGCGTACATCCGTTAGTAGAGCAATGTTACTTGGGGCTACAATGTTAAGATCAATAAGCAGATCCATTATGTTATGTAATCCACTATATATACTCTCGGATAGTTAAATAAGTTGCATCACTGTTTTTTTTTTACACAGATGGTCATTTTATTTCGGTCATCGTCGAATCCAAGCATTTTCGGGTCCCAGCGAAGACAATGTGCGCCGCATTTTACCGCTGCGTCGCAAACTGTCCCTTTCGCAAAATGTCCCATGACAAAAAAAGTACCTTTTTGGATCATCATGCTTTGCATTGGCACGTGTCATTGTGTGCTACGATTTTTGTCAATTTTTTTCTGTAACGTCTGTAATTTTAACGAATGATGAAGCAATTTTTCGATTTGTCAACAAAATTCTACTAAATATATTACACTAAAAAAACTTAAAAAACTTATAAAATAATACTAAAAGGTAGCAATCTCTTTCAGGCAACCTTGAAGCAGAAGTATCGTACAATTAATGAGGGGTAAATGGGGCTACATAAATATAATAAAATAGCTTTAGTATAATTCTAAAAATAAATATAAAAATATAGTCTACATATAATAGATAAACAATAGTCAAAATAAAAGTGGACCAGGGGAAAATAGAGTGATTTCCTATCAGAGGAATTCAGGAAGGAAAGAAGAAAAGGCTGCTAAGGAATTATCGGTTTTTGTGATATGTAATATTGACAAAGCTCCCGCCTGATCAGTTTCAAAACCAAGTTGCTTGCATGAGGCGATCTTAGCTAGACCCGCCTTCTCTTTTGTTCAATAAGGGGAGACGAAAACGCTTTTGTTTATGAGGTTTTATGACTTTTTAGGGTCCATTGTAGTAGTTAGTTACAGTTTAGGGTCATTTTATCATGCATCATTGTGACGTCCACCTTGCAGTACTTTCACAAATACAACAAAACTTTCTTGTTTTTTTATAGTTTTATGATTTATCCCAAAAAACTAGCAAGGCGGAGCAACCCGAGCCACGATTGTATGCGAAACTGGCCCTAATGGTGTTCAGGCGAGAACTAGTCTACTGTGACAATATTTTCTAGAAAGAACTTTTTATTTATTTCTTTGAATTTTAAAAAATGGCAACTTAAAAAAATTAAATATAGGTACCTATGTAGACTATCTGCCCATTAAGCTAGGACCATCATACGGGACAGGTAATGTAACGGTGGAAAATAGGGGATGCACCCTATCACCCACTTCAAATAGGTTCCTTAGTTAATGTAGAATGCAATTCATGTTATAACCCTTGTATTTTATTCATAGTTACCGTATTTGTTACCTAGACAGTTTCGCTGACAGCTACATAACTCTGACGTCATTGCTAAGTCAACACTAAGTTAGCTAAACGCACACTTATATAACAATTGGTCATCACTTACCATCAAGTGACCTGGTTAGGTGAGTTGGAAAAATACAAGGAAAATACTTGGTATATGTAAGAGAACTTTAAATGTCAACGCAGATTAGGAAGGCAATAAATAACAGAGATGAGTTGGGTGAGGATTAAATCTAGATTTTTATGTACGCTTGCACTTGTGATACCACAATGCCTGAAGACAAAAGTCTTCAACCAGTGCGTCCTACCCGTGATGACTTACGGAGCCGAAACGTGGACACTCACGGCACGACTGATCCACAAATTTTAACTCGCTCAGCCCGCTATGGAAAGGAGCTATGCTCTTATAGACCGCATTTGAAACGAAGTGATCCGTCAGAGAACCAAAGGCACCGACATAGCTCACTGTATAAGCAAGCTGAAGTGGCAGAGGGCTGGTCATATTTGCCGAACTGACAATCGCTGGAGCAGAGTCCTCAAGTGGAGACCACGGCACACGTAGTGTAAGACGACGAAGAGAAAGTGGACTGCCGCAGGCTGTACATGTTTGTACTTGGCCTTCATCTTATTTGATGAAGAGCTAGCTCACCTATAAGCAAATGAGGCGCTGGCTCTGCTGCCTTTCAAACCGAAACATAACACTGTTGTTCACGACTGCTGTTTGGCGGCAGACTTAGGTAACATGGTGGTAGCTAGCCAGATGGACATAAAAAATGTCCTACCAACAACCTAACCGAGTCCCGATGGGTACCCTCGTTTCACTTGGATCAATTGACCACGATCTAGTGAATCTAGCGGTACGTTATCCTTAATTTCAGGGATTAAAATTTTTCAAAAGGGGTTTTATTTCTGATCCATTTTGTATTCAACTTCGATCCACCGCTGTAGCGTAGAAAGAGGGTCCAAACACAATCTACCACTCCATCTCCACTGTGAATCGTACCATTTTTAGGGACAAATATTAGGACTCATTAGGAGAGAATCCGGGTAATGTGAAATTAATTCAAATCAACTTTGTTAAACAAACTACAACAAAATTGGCGAAAATTGTTAGCCACTAAAACCTCTCCTGGAACTTCCCGACTATGAGTCCAAGCGGGTAGTGTAGAGCGAGGCACTGGGCGTATTTATCAGAAACATTAAATTTATCATATGCCCGTCTGGCTAGCCATCATCAGTTCGTTTGTTTGTTGCTTCGTTTGTCAGAACGGACAGTTCAAATCAGATAGTCAGAACAGACAGTTAATATAGCACTGTTGGGATCCGGCATAAAAAGGTAGCAGAGCCAGCGTCCAATTAGCTTGAGGCTGCTGTTACCATCTAACGGCCTATCGTCACTTACCATCAGAAGAAATTAAGGCCAAGTGCAAACAATACATAAAAAACTCCTGCTCACGAGATCACCACGATCCCTTGTCGGTAACCGGACCCTAGTCAAAATAGTGACACGGGCGGTACATAATGCTGAACACCATGAAATACTTCCTGCATCCACTGTCAATGCAAGTGCATCGCTCGCGTGACGTAACAGATCCCGAATGTGGGACAAATTAATAAAAAACGCCGCGCCCGCGCAGCCGCGCCGGTAGCTCACACACACGCGCGCGCGCACAGTGAAAGTGCGTGTGAACAGACTTGGGGAAACAGTTCGACTGAGCGGAGAAGATTAATTAGCTTTATCTAAATATTTTGGTCGAGTTTTCACAGAAGCACGATTGATAGAACCATGAATTGAATTTTTTTACCATAATAATTTTTGGATATATGTTTCTTTCGTTCAGGTTTGTACATCAAATATATTTATTTTTACTGTTTTCGTTTTAATTTGTACATTGTTACTCTTTAGTTTATTTAATTCCGTTATTATTGAAATTAACCGACATATGGACATACGAAAGCATTTTTGCCCAAGCTGAAACGTAAACGCTTCGCTCGCGCTTTGCGCTCACTCGGTAAATTATGCTACCAACAAACAACATTCACGTTGAATTATATTTCATTCACGTCAACCCTTCCATGCAACGTGCAGCACTGTGTGTCGCCACGCAAATACACAGTTTAACCCTCTTGATCAGACGATTCACATCAACAGCCAGAGTATGTCCTTTTCTATGCCCTAAGGTAACTGAATGCTGATGAGGCGTTATGTGGTAACAAACTCGCTTTCGTGTATTTTATAGTAATTATAGTAATATCTGCGCTGTCTGCGTTTTAAAATGAATCTTAGTACGGCATCGGGGGCCGGCGCCCGCGCACGCAGCGTGCAGTCGATTTGTCATTCCACGCTCGACCGTAGAACTGAGAGGACGTGCGGCAAGAATGATAAATTATGTTTTTTGCATGAAAAATTTAATAGCATCCCCCACAAAAAAATTTACACATAAAAAATTGTTTTGTTTAATTTAATACATTACTTTATTATTGGAGTTACTATTATAAAATGTACATGTTACTGGTGATCTTTCCTATGACAATACACAATGACAAATATTGTATATCTAAGCGAACGGACTCTAAAATATACACAATATGAGTTTAAAATATGTTACAAATGTACATAGACTGGTAGATAAATATAAAGAATGTAGGTATGTAATATGTTATGCCTATAATGTTGCTAAGATAAAAATATATTCAGTGAATCATTGTATAACAATGTCGTACAGATATATATCATTCATATTGTATATACCCAGGGACGGATTTAAGCCTAATGCCGCCCCTGTACACCAAACAAAATGCCGCCTGCTGAATTCACTCAAACTTATTGTACAATACTATAATTTTTTAAATAAAATAATAAGAAAAAAGGGAAGAAACTCATTAAATGAATTTGACTGTTAATTTTAACTTAAAGTGCCAAAATTATAATTTACAAATGATGCATGAATTGACTTTCTTGTATTATCAATTAAATAAAAAATGATTGATTAAAAGAATTAATTAATTATATTGCAAGCAATCTTGATAAGACTGTTTTTGTTTTCAATTTCCAAATTTTGCCGCCCTGCGCCCTGGTCACTAGCCCCGACTGCACTCATAGTAGATTTTAATATATGAAGTGTTTGAAAGTTACAGAAATTGTCATGAAGGTGAATTATGAACATCTCGCGGATGTCGTTGATAACGTCACGCGATACTGTTTCTCATTTCATATTTAGAAACTAGAGATGTCGTCAGCAAATACATTAGTGAATTTATAAGGAGGTAGTGTATAGGAGAATCAAAGAGCATTAAAAGCGAGAGCTCCGTACGAAATATGGATAATGCCATTGAAAATCGTAAATATTATGCACCGAACAATTCGCTAACGAATTCGCCGAAATACCAAACATTTACACATAAGTTTTGCTCCACGTCACTAGATGGCGCCACTGGTACTATAAATCGCACAATTGACCCGTCTCTCAACCAAAACAAACTTTACGTTGCAGTTAAATTCCATAACCGATGTATGGTTTTCAACTGCAAAGTTAAGTTTGTAAAAAAGTTATTTTTACTGTGTTATAATCAAATCAAGTCGTGGTTTTCAGTCAGGATTCTAGGTCAACGGGAAGTACCCAGGTTTTGGTTCCCTTTCATTTTGTATGGAAATGGTCTAAAATATATCTTTTTCTCTCTTCTATACTCTTTCTATACGTTCATCTATAAGTTTGATTTTTTTTACAAATCCAAGAGACTGCAGATTTCAGTATGCGATATTAATTTCAACTTGACAACAGTCAGACAGCCGGACAAAGTGATCCTATGAGGGTGCCGTTTTTCCTTTTGAGTTACGGAACTTTAAAAATGATGTCGGGTAGTATAAAACTGTAAAAAACCAGTTGATCTTAAAATAAATAGTAATGCACTTTCACAGATCTGACATTGTCAAGTTTGTTCTGCGCTTCAAGATAAGAATCTGATAAGGTGTCTAGAAGTTAGTCATTCTAACATTTGAAAAATAAATAAAAATACTTGAGGTAGACTCTAGCCAACAGTGGTTTTATTAATCTGACGACAATATTCACCCCGAGGAAACATTCATTGTTTTATACACGATGGGTTTTCACTTGGCCTTCATCTCACCTGATAGTAGCAATAATTTTGTGGTTTTCTAACTGATTTTCGTAATTTCGTTTTCATATGAAAACCACAGAATCAATTTCGAAAAATCCTTTTTCGTGCGAAGCTACATAGTTTAATCAATATGTAGAATAGGGTTTGACTTAAATCTAAACCATATTTTGGCCGTAATATTCGGCCGAACTGAACTGGGTTTTGGTGGTCTACAACAAAACTTATACTCGTTCAAACTACTAAGTTATCCTATCTTATTAAATTAAAGTAAAGTAAGTAAAGTAAAAAGTGTTTATTTCTTAAATAACTTTTACAGAGTTTTGCATTCCTTCCAGAAAGTAGTCTTTCGACACTTGTGTTGGAAGTGCACCGCGTCTTCCAGACGGATTTACAGAGTATTATTTAAGGAAAAGACTTATTATTATGTTAGTAAAAATTAACCTGTAATAATAATATTAAAAGATTTATTATCTTGGATTCGAATCGGTGCTCTTTTGGATTGTAAGTATATTTTGGATTACAGAGGTTTACAGAGTATTATATTACGTTAGTAAAAATTAACCTGTTTTAAATGTTATGGTTTTCTTTTAATCTTAGTTCCTATTTTAAGTTTGCTATGCTCATGTGTGTGTTTGTGTGTGAGTTGCGAGAAGAATTGCACACTCCTATTGGACTCCTACCGGATACTGAAGTTCCTTGGGATCGGTTTAGTGTGGCCACATATGAGTGTACAATTAATGAGTATAGCAGTATGGTACCTAATCTAGCCATAAATTTGCCAAATTTTATGATGATGCAACGTGTTATTCAAAAATAAGGACGTAACTGAATTTGTATGGAGACTCGAGCTTGCTGCAGACTGTTAATGTGTTCGTTTAACTATTGTAGCAAAAAAAGTATAATTTGAACCAACATCAATGTTTAACCGTTCCGCGTAACACCCAGTTAAACAGAGATTAAGTCAAGAGCAACTGATTATAAAAAGCAGTGGACGCGGTATTTGGGGCACGTCGATAGCTGTGTGACACACATGCGTTATCGAGAGACAAACAAACAAACAATATCTGATACGATACGAGTAGATATTGACAACGCGGCCGACGGCGCTACGCTCACAAGAAAAACATTTCCAGTACAATACTGTTACTACAAGAACATTATCTTTATTTTATTTATTTTTATTTAAACAGTTTATTGTACACGGAAAATATTTACATAAAACAAAAGGAACAGCTTATTTCTAAAAGAAATTTCTTACAGCAGTCCTAGGTCGAGTAAGAAATAGTGAAGAGGGGAGGGTGGTCAGGCGTGTACGATATAATAATTTATATCAATTCATAAATATAACATTTCTTTATGTGTGATGGGTTTTGTACTTGGCCTTCATCTCACCTTCTCTACCTGATGGTAAGGAAAGCGTGAGCACCCAGAAGCTAATGAGGAGGCTCTGCTACCTTTCATACCGTAACACAACAGTGCAACTAAAATTGCTTTGAGGTGACAGACTAGGTAGGTAGCTATCCAGATGATGGACGTAGGAAATGCTCTACCACCAACCTAACCGAGTACCGATAGGTTCCCCTACTGGTAATCAAACCCGGGACCTCTAACATTTAGCGAGCGCGAAGCATCTCCATTTCAGCTTGGGAAAAAATGCTTTCGGGTGGCTGAACTAACAGCCCGGACACTTCAAACAAATGTCGTGATATCGGTTCCTAACCCCATACATCAAACGGATGACGTTTGTTTAAATGCGCGTGTGTAAGTACGCGCGCGCCATATTACCGATCTTTGAGCGGGTCACTTTCTTGCGTGTAGAGGTGAGGTATCGCGGATCGGTGGAAGGCGGTCAGACGTCCGTTCTGTATTTAATTCTGGGCCCGGACAGACAGATTTCCGTTTAAAATCATTGGATACGTCTTCAAACATAATAAAGCGGTTTTACAATGTTTTTATCACAAAACAGTTGTCCCCTTTTAACTTTTCAACAGGCTGGAAAATTCTAAATTATTAGGGTAGGATGTAATAATTAAAAACCGTTTCAAATAAAATTGAATTTAAAAAAAATTACCGTTTGCTACATAATAAATAATTTTCAATCTGGTTTATTATTGTAATCAGTCAATTTTTATTATTGCTAGCGGTAAATATTGTTTTGCTGAAATATTTCATTTTAATAAAATTAAATTATTAATGAATTAATGAAAAATGAAGAAACGAATTCAAGTTTCTGCTGTTTAATCTATTTCACTGTGCGTGGTCCCAAACGGTCCCAAAGTGTTTTAGTATGTAATATCGTTTATTATCTTAGTTTTTCAAGTAATTAATAACATACACTCGAGTTTTGACACCCGGAGTGCACGTTCAAAAAATGTTCACTGATTAAAGACTTATGTCTGACTACACATGGAAGTGAATTTGGACGTAGCTTCCCGAGTGTGACAGATCAGTATCGCGTTTTATACTACTACTAGCGCCATCTATTATGTAGTCATGAGAAGCGCCCAAATAAACCACCAAATCTACACGCAGTCAATTGGGGCTTAAAATATTTTAATGCAACGAACTTTTGATTTATAAAATGTATTTTTTATGTAAATGTAATTAAAAACCAATAAAACTATTATACAAATTCGAGTTTCAATAAATAAGTTACCACGAATAGAGACACTCTGTAAATGTACGGAGCTTCGACGTAGACTTTGTACTTGCTTTGTACATTTCTAATTTTAAACGTCATTCTCAAATAAAAGTTTTTAATTACCATTTTGGTGAAGTTTTTTGTACAAAGATATTACATAAACACAACATTGGCCACTAAATTGATAAAAATAAAGATGGCGTCTATGAAATGACAGTTGACGTTTTCAACTAAAGAATAATTTTGTACAAAATATCCAGGTAATCCGAGAAAGCAATGTTAGTATTTTTAACGGACCTTGGATTTTCCTTGTTTTTTTTTATATATATAAAACTTCTAGCCATACTGCCAAGACACAAGGCCTAACAGCACAAGTATGTGAATAAATCAGAAAAATATATATTTTTTTAAATTATATCACATTTAAAATAACTTTTAAACAGTTGAAGCATTGATTGATACAATTTTTTCAACTTCAAAGTTTGTTTTTCAATGGCTTACATAATCGTAGCATTGTCCAGTGCATTTACCTTACCTATCTGGTTTTCGAAATATCTCTTTATAGATATTAAAATTTATTAGCAATTTTAAACGCAAGTTTTCCACACGACTACACAATTACGAAATTCATTTCTTGTAATAATATATTATAAAGTCTGATTATTTAGTTGTCACGTGTTCTTTAACTGCACAAATTAGTCTGCGTTTTGATAGGGGATGATCAAAACAAACCACGATACTCAGTTCACGAAACAATACGTTATTTATTCAGATATTACACATTTGTCTTAGATTAGACGAGAATAATGTATGACGCAATAATATAGCGCTGTGCGCGCGTGGTTGGCTAGGGGCGCGGGGAACGACTGGCGAGCCCCGAGTCGCAAAACGTCAAGTCAGCATACTGTGACGTATGCGCCCCTACATCACACCCCCCTAGAATTTGGTACGATGAAAAATACATAAATTTTGAAATCACAAACCAAATTATAACTACTAAGATATGACTCGATATAAACAAAGAATGCACTGCGATAAACCTACAACAACAATGCGTAACATGATAGCTTTGCTTACATCATGACTCTGTAACAGTTCAATGTTCATGCGAAATCATTAAGTATACATTGCTGGCAATATACATTACTGTTTGTACATTATTAAATTTAAACAATCAAGTTCTTATATACTAGATCAAATATTTTTTCTTTACCAAACTGTGAACGAAATGCCTTTTATTAAAACGTAAGTAATATTTGTGAACTAAAGCGAGAAAAATAAGTAAATGCTAAAACACTTATGAAAATATCACCTTAGTGGGTGTGGGCTGCTTTACCAAATAAATGTAAGGTTAAAAGAAATTGCAATAAAGTACGCACATGCCTAAACTATTTTGCTTACCTAGATGACCTTAACTACTAGAAACGTGCTGGCATCTTTGTTACGCGTCCACTGCGCGTTTTCTTCAGCGGTGGTCTATCACCGCGTACATTGCCGTGCACTGCTTCCGAAGCCGTCTTGATTTCTGTACTTGGTGGCGCAACCGTGTTTTCCGAATCATTAAGAACGTATGCCGGTTTCAGTCTATCGATAGAGATATTTACCCGCCTGTTTGGTAGCATAGTATTGTGTATAGTAAATTCATTTAGTAATTTACTATATGGGTGGCATTCGTCTACAGTTTTGATTGATGATACAGAACTATTTACGACACTTGCAATTATATATTTTTTAGTATAATTATCGATAAGCCTTTTTGTTTTAAGATCGACAAGCAAACCATAATGGCTTAGAAAATCCGCTCCGATTATGGGTTGCTTGACGCCTGCAATAATAAACGTCCATTTAAAAATTTTACCTAAACCCAAATCAATATTCATACAAGTTGTACCATAAGTATTTATACGCGTGTCGTTTGCGGCGTATAGATTATACTCGCTTTTGTCGCAACTAGCTTTACGCCTAACTACACCAACAGGTATCACTGACACGTTCGCTCCTGTGTCAATAAGAAAACTTTGACCACTATTATTGTCTTGCACACATAGACGGCGATTAACATTGCCTATGCAGGGTCCCGTCGTCGACTGCACAGCTTTTAGTTTCCCTGGTTGACTTTTCCTTTCCAGCTGCAAGGACTCCTGCACTTAAAAGCCTTTGCTCCGAAACGCTGATGAAAATAACACAGCTTCCTGCCCGGCGGTCGTCCGTGCTGTGTATCGTAGTCCTTGCGGAACTGTGTCCTGACGCGGCGATCCTCATTCCAGCGTCTTCTCTCTCTACGCAGCTCCGCCACTTCAATGCTGAGCTCCTCCATCTTTGCTGTAACACTGCTCTCTTCGCTACTTCCGGTCGACACGCTTGCTACTTCTACTGGCTTCAGGCTCTCCATAACCCTATCGGCCATCGCTGCCAACTCCGTCAAAGCTGTTACACTGGAGGCTGCTAACGCCGTTCTGACTGCAACCGGTAGGTGGCCTTGCCATAGCGTTCTGAGCGCGTTATCCTGGAAGCTAGTGCCAGCCAGGTTCTGCATACATCTAAGCAACTGAGAAGGCTTCTGCTCACCAAGCTGCATCTCTCCAACGAGCCTCTGTATTTTTCTATCCTCTGACTCCTGATAGACGCTCAACAACCTTGCTTTGATTGCCTTGTACTTCTCCTTTTCCGGCGGCTTCTGAAGGATGTCCGTTACCTGAGGTAACACTTGCTTGCCCAATTTCGTGACAAGTAGCTGGAACTGTGCGGCATCACTGGCATGCTGCGGCAAAACAGCAGCTTCGTACTGCAGGAACCACAGCTCCGGTTGATCCGTCCAGAAGTCCGGTACGCGTGCGTCGACGGAGATTCCTTTGACCTCCTTATTCTCTTCCGCCATTTTTACACGCGCGGTGATAAAAAAGGTAGTTATATATCTAATATAGCCTACCTAGCCAACCGAAAGTGAGTCGCCCCCTAATAGCGTGGAACTGAGTATGTACAACACTGGAACAGTTCACTAAAACGGGTCACCAATATAAAGTCTGATTATTTAGTTGTCACGTGTTCTTTAACTGCACAAATTAGTCTGCGTTTTGATCGGGGATGATCAAAACAAACCACGATACTCAGTTCACGAAACAATACGTTATTTATTCAGATATTACACATTTGTCTTAGATTAGACGAGAATAATGTATGACGCAATAATATAGCGCTGTGCGCGCGTGGTTGGCTAGGGGCGCGGGGAACGACTGGCGAGCCCCGAGTCGCAAAACGTCAAGTCAGCATACTGTGACGTATGCGCCCCTACAATATAAAAAATAAGCCACGCCTATACTCTGGAAAATACTGGCAAAGTTTTAAAATTCGAATGTCATTTTTAGAGCTTCTCGGACTCGTTTTGGGCCACGTTTGCGGCAATGGTGGACCGAAAACTTTTTGAAATTTTTCACGTTTGCTATGCGGCAGTGCTCACGTGGCCCAAGGTCCGCGTGGCTAGGGGTTGGGCCCACAGCCGCAGTGGCTGCAACGCCACGTGGTGCCCCAGACACCACGTGGCTATAATGTTTCCGATTTCTTTTTTCTAGAAATTTCGTTAACGGGAGTTATGCACGGCTTACTGTAAAGAGTAACTTTTTGACACTTTTTGACGACATTTGTTTTTCACGTTGTTATGCTACAAGTATAAGGTTATTTTAAACAAATTTCGCCGGTTACTAAATCTTTTGTGAGTCCCGTCCATATTGTTTCTGAATGCAGTATTTTTGGTTTCAATTTCCAATACAATTTAAAGTAGAAATATTCATTGATTCGTTCCTATATCACGATCAATGATTCAACTGTAAATGTAGGCTTGTAATTGTAAAAAAAAAAACGTTTTCGTTTCAATATTTATTCGTATACTTGTGCAGTAAAACCTTGCTGCTTTACAAATTTCAGGAGTCTAGGACAACGGGATACACCTGGCTTTAGTTTCCTTGCATCGCAAAGCAAATCGTCGAATAATGCGAATCAAACAGCAACAATTTCTGAACCGACTTCAAAAAAGGAGGAGTTTTTCAATTCGACGCGTATGCTTTATTTGTATGTATGTTACGCGATAGCTCCGCCAATTGTGAACCGATTTTGAAAATTCTTTTTTTATTTGATAGAGTATACTTCAGAGGTGGTCCCATATAAATTTAATCGAAATTGATTGATCGCTCTTTGAGAAAATCAACGGATTTTAGTTCTTTTTGAACGCGTCAATTATTCAAAAATCGAAGGGATTTCAGATTAGAGTATTTGATATTAATTTCAACTGGATATCTTGCAGTCCTGAGGAAAAGGATAGTGACAGACAGACGGACGGACAGCAAAGTAATCATATAAGGGTGTCTTTTTCCTTTTGAGGTGCGGAACCCTGAAAACTGTAAGTTGCCTTATAATTTACTATAATGTATTTTATAAATGTATATCTATGTCTAAAGATGTATAAAGTATAAAAAAATATTTGCTACAATTATTAAATTATACATTTGATTATTTTTCGTGGTCTCTGAGTAATTTTCATGAAATTTACAGATTGACTTTTGGGGGATACAGAAATTGTTGTTAAATAAAAAGCCTTAATTTCATACGTCTGTGCGAGTTAGCAAGTGGCCCAAATCTTGAAATTTGATATTATTATTATTATTTCATCCTCTTCCGTCCCACTGCTGGACAAAGCTTTCCCTTCAGTTTAGCCTCTTTTGCCTTGAAGAGCTTATATTGCGAGTCCCTACGTTTTCAGCTTCGATTTCTAATCCTAATTATAAATGCTAACTTACAGTATGCTTATGTCGCTCTGTATATGATTTGCCTACTCGTGCTGAAACAGTTCAACCGATGTGGATGAAATTTGGTGATTAGATAGCCTGTACAATTGAGAGGAACATAGCTCTTTTTAACCTCGGTAAAAGGTTTCTTTGTGGGATGATTTTTAGGTCAACACAGACCAAAAAATAGCAAAAGGAATACGCCTACCTACTCCCTAACACTAGGTTTTCGTGGTCGAGGCTGTATCTATGTAAAATCCTTCGATCAACCAAAGATTCGGAAGCAAATCTCCGACCGGAAGATTGCGTAGTTTGACATAGGTTCGGGTCGAAACAAGTTTAATTTAGGTATTTACATTGTGGCCTTGTTTGGAGTCAGTAACCGCTGCGAGGTTAGCAGTTACTGTAGGTTATTTTTAGAAGGTTCAACTTGTGTCGTTCCGGGGTGAGAGTTGAGATTGACAACTTACATTTCGTCGAAACGGGAGGAAAGTGACTACACCGAGTTGTGGGTGTGTAATGTGTTTGACAGTTGGTGAGTCATAGAAATAGGATGAAAAATGTGATTTGGGGATGAGATTTGAGATTGACTTAGTACCGAGGGCAGTTTTTCACCTTTTTCTCGCCAGGAATCACTATGACTTTTTTATTCGGTGTAGGAACCTCGAAGTAAGCCAGGCAGGCAGCTGACACAGCTCATGTTGCCTGTATCCAGCTATTCCCCACTTAAATATCGCATTCTAATTTTTGTTGTTGTACCGAAGAGTGAGAGATGATATTGACAATTATGGTGCCGTTGGTGTCGTTTTTATATGGGGTTGGGAGTTAAGGTGTCAATTTGTATCGTTTGTATATGGGGTGGGAGGTAAGGTGTCAATTTGTATCGTTTGTATATGGGGTGGGAGGTAAGGTGTCAATTTGTATCGTTTGTATATGGGGTGGGAGTTAAGGTGTCAATGTGTGTCGTTCGTATATGGGGTGGGAGTTAAGGTGTCAATTTGTGTCGTTCTTACATGGGGTGGGAGTTAAGGTGACAATTTATGTCGTTTGTATATGGGGTGGGAGGTAAGGTGTCAATTTGTATCGTTTGTATATGGGGTGGGAGGTAAGGTGTCAATTTGTATCGTTTGTATATGGGGTGGGAGTTAAGGTGTCAATGTGTGTCGTTCGTATATGGGGTGGGAGTTAAGGTGTCAATTTGTGTCGTTCTTACATGGGGTGGGAGTTAAGGTGACAATTTATGTCGTTTGTATATGGGGTGGGAGGTAAGGTGTCAATTTGTGTCGTTCGTATATGGGGTGGGAGTTAAGGTGTCAATTTGTGTCGTTCTTACATGGGGTGGGAGTTAAGGTGACAATTTATGTCGTTTGTATATGGGGTGGGAGGTAAGGTGTCAATTTGTATCGTTTGTATATGGGGTGGGAGTTAAGGTGTCAATGTGTGTCGTTCGTATATGGGGTGGGAGTTAAGGTGTCAATGTGTGTCGTTCGTATATGGGGTGGGAAGTAAGGTGTCAATTTGTGTCGTTGTTACATGGGGTGGGAGGTAAGGTGTCAATTTGTGTAGTTTTATATGGGGTGGGAGTTAAGGTGTCAATTTGGGTGTCGTTTGTATCACATACGAAAGACGATACTACGTACACTACAAAAATACGATTGAACAGGATAATAAAGACTTTTCAAACGACTCCAAAAAAGAAGGGGGTTCTCAATTTTTTAAGGCATTGAAGTCGGTTTTTAATTATTTTTTTTGAACGACTGAATTATTTGATACCAACTATGCTGGACAATACCAATATATATATTATGTCATAGGTTACCTAAAATAAGACGCAAAACGCAATAACTTAATATATTACATTAACTTAATTTTCGACTGAGCTGAATAGATTTTCTTCCTTTGCCTAAAGCGATTGAAGGATTGAAATATGATATTGCACTGTATATTCAAGTAAATAAAGCTTTAACTAGATTATAGTATCAAACTTCACCTTAAAATTTTAATATAATCTACCATTCTTAAATAGAACTGTCATAAAGTGATTTGGTGGAGTAATGAAAAGTAGAATGTTATCCTCTACAATAAAGCTGTCTTCGACTTGTGCGAGGATGAATCCTAGGCACTCAGGATTCTAGTTAAACACGGAAGCTATCTATAAACTCCCTCGTTGTATTTGCGAACATGATACACGCGACATAAGACTGCTTATCCCTCTGGTGAACAATCTACTATTAAAAATCCTAAACGCAAAAGGAAACAACTACCAAAGGTTATGAAAGTGTATGAAACAGTACATTTATCATTGACATAGTATTATTACGTATCAGGCCCCATTCATAACGCTTTGCCGGTTATGTTCGCGTCCAGATAATACAACAGGAAGCACTGATATTTCACTAGACCTTGCTGTTTATGATCGCCTGGTAACAGAGCTGACATACTTGTTGAACATTATGAGCCTGATTCTAGCGCCATCAGCTTTTCGCCACTAGATGGGGACAGTGTGGCTAGAGGTCGCCGATCACAGAAATATGTCTCTTTTTCCTTTTATTATAAGATACTCTTTCCTTTTGTTATAATGCGCACTGTCAAAACATAGTACATACTACTATTTACACTACTACATTATTGGGATGGAACAAACAGTACTTTATAACAATGGAAAAATATACATATTTCTATGATGGGATACCTCTTGTCACAATTGCGCCATCTAGTAACGAAAATTTTCTTGGAAACCCTTATTATATGGAAATTTCGTGCTAACTTACTGTTTGAAAATTCTTTGACTTGTATCTTTTTACGTAGCCAAACGAGAGCATATTTTCACACAATCGAAGATTTATCTTGTTAGAATTACTTAAAATTACGAAGCTATCGGTGTTAAACTATGACGAATTTTATATATTTTTTAAAATGTTGATATAGCCTTTTTATTGCTACACAAATCTGTGAGTTGAAAAAGTCTCAGATATTCGTTCTTAGGTCTTGTTTAGAAAATATCATTGATATTGATTTTTCAGTGCTGTAAAGAGCATAAAACTACCTTTGTACAGAGCGCTCTGGAAGGCTCGAGGGAATCATCATTTTAAAGCTTTTCAATGAATCAAAATCATTGAGTGCTCTACCGAAAGCAATTTTTCAAAAAATACAATTTCAAAAGAAGACTAGCATTTTCTTTTTTAAACCACGAACGAAAAGAAGACAAAAGGATGTTCACAAAAGTGCGTACAGTAACGGACAAAAGCGTTGTTTTTGCGTCACAGATTTCCCCGGACGTTGCCGAAAACTTTCCAACATGGCTGCCGTCCTGCGCCTGGGCCGGTGCCATGCCACACGTCAGCAGGTTTATTTTGATTTTGTTATTTATTTGTTAAGAAGCAAAAAATACAGTCTTAAATAGCAATATAAGATTAAAACTAGGGATCAATAAAATATATATTTTGTATGTACATAATTGCAATTAAAGTGTTCTACAGAAACTACCATTTTGGAAATTTGAACCTAGAAATAACTCAAACATATTAAATGTTTATTATTAAACCACATAAAAAGAACACGCGTGTATCAATTTTGTTATATTTAATGCCATTTTAATTCACTAATCAAAGTAAATTACAAAGTATACATAAGAAAAAAGATTTATTATTAAAATAGGTGATCCGGACCACCAATTATTGAAAAGTCTTATGTTTTCTTTTAAATAATATCGAATTCATATTATTATAACCAATTGCCAAATCTATTTACGTTTATGAGAAGAAGCAAAAAAAATATATTCTTTAAACTCAATTTTGACATACGCAAAGCTTTATCATCTCAAATATTACAATAAAGACCTGTAGAGTTCAGCGCGTCGAAGGAACTATCCACAGCATTCACCTACCAACTAAAACACAGCCGTACACCTCGCGTCGTCTACACGCACCGGGCTATTGCATGACATAAGGCCTGACACACATACCGGTGCGTTGCGACACAGCGCCGGCGCGCGCGCAGTCTGGCACCGCGGTCAACCCCTCTGTTATGCTTAGCAGGCAGGTTAATAGCCCTCGAAACGGATGAAAAAAAACTGGACCGAACCGGTTCGGGGCGGATTTGTGGAGGAAGCTATTGAAAGGTGATTGGTTGAGGAAATTGTACGAGTGCTTCAAATTGATTGTTTTAATACATTGGTTTGGTGTTATTATTTTAATTGCTTCTTCAAGATGATACATTTCTGTAATTCATGACCTACTTTTAGTTCTTTCAGATTTTTCATTTCTAGTATAGCTTTAAAATAATTTTTATGGTTCTCGAGAAGTAAATCAAAATATTATTGTGAAATAATATTTCAAGCCCGAAAAAATCGTCATTAAATATGAACTATTTTTAATCAACCTATTCTTTTATATTTTGACTTTTCTACGAATTGCTATTTCCTCCGCATCTAAATAATAAAACGATTTTGGTGTTTACTTGATTTTGATAGCCAAATAATAAAAATTGAACTTATTAATGGCTCCACTCCGCATGAAGCCGTCCAAAAACACAAAAGGCATATTAACGAAAAAAGTGAAAGTGAGTCAGCGCTGCGCCCGCGCCGGTACAGTCGCGCACACGAGTGCATGCTCGACAAGAGTTTACCAAGTCAAAGGTGATTCATAGTCGGTGGGCGATCTGTTTACATTGTCCTTGCGGGATAAATAGATGCACAGATAAGACTTTGTGAATAAGATAGTGAAATCTCGGACGTTAATAAAACAGTATACAAAACAAACTGAAATATGTTTTTGTTTTACCTTATACATATATACATTTATAAGAGATTCCTGAATTCCTATAGAGAAACACTACTCAACCCAGAAGTCTGAACTGATTTTGATGGAATATAGTACCTTCAGTACTCGTTTTTTGTGTGCTAGTTTATATGCCCGCCTGGCTAGCTACCACCATGTTGTCTAAGTCTGCCGCCAAAACAGCAGTTTGACATAGCACTATTGTGTTCCGGTATGAAAGATATGAGCCAGCCACTCATAATATTGAGACTTCTGGGTGAGCAAGCCTACCATCCTACAGCCTTATCGTCACTAGAAATATATTTATATTTGGCAAGTCAATTCCTTAAAATAGCGATGTGTTTTGTACAATCAGATCATCCGAAGTCATCACAGGACTTACGTAAAAAGCGACTTCAAGAGAAAACAGGAGAATAGCAAACCCAAAGAGTAAAATGTCAAAAGCGCTCTAGGACAAAAGCGCAAAATAGATGACGCGCGCAATGACAAAACTTTTACTATGATCCTTCATTAGGACATTTTATCTCCGCCTATTGAATTTTCTTTTAAATTCGACTCGTATAGTTTTCATTTTGCTTGACGAAAATAACTGAGCCGAGACCATTTTCTTCTTTTCATCGCCTTTAGTTTTCTATTTTTATTACACGTTCATATTTAGATTCCTTGTATGTAACGATGTAAGTCCCTCACTATGAACACATCCAGTGGGTCCATTTTAACCGACATCTAAATGTCGTATTGGTTTGAAACTTTGGCATTGTTTGTATTTCGGATGACAATACAACAACTGGGCATCATGGAGCTGATCTGATCCTGGAATCAGGAGGTTGATAGAGTAACTCTACAACGGGTACTAGTAAACCCACCGAGTTTGAGTTCATTTGGTTTGGCTAAACGAGTTCAACACATTACACTTGGTGGCAAGGGTCTGTTGATGGAACTAAGATGTAGAAAGTTGTACTTTTCAACAGCCTTCGAATTTGGACACATTTCGTTAGTTTTCAACCGACCTCAAAAAAGGAAGAGGTTCTCAATTCGACACATATGTTTTTTTGTATGTGTGTACGCGATAACTTCGCCAATTATGATTCGATTTTGATAATTCTTTTTTGTTTGGTATAGCATACTTCAGAGGTGGTAACATACAAATTTCATCGAAATTGATTGATCGCTCTTTGAGAAAGTCAATAAAAACCAATTTTTAAGGCAATTGAAGTCGGTTAGTTCTTTTTGAATGCGTTAATTATGTCTTACAGTATTTATAGCATTGCTGAAAAATGTGTTCAGGTTTTTTGAGTTACAATTTATTTGTTTTATAAAAATATTTTGATCAACAAATTCGTATACTTCAGTTAATAAATGACATTATTTAAACGGTATCTGTGACGGTGCGGATAGTGTGTGTATGCTCATTTGTTTTGTGCCAATTAATTAGCATAACGACAATCATCAACTCATTACCATTTATTAAAGTAGTTCACATTCATTCAAATTTAAATCAAATAAAACTAGTTTATTCCACTGCAAATTATCTGTGTTGCGTAGACCAAAAATATCTCATCATCAGCCGGGAAACGTCACTGCTGGACATAGGCCTCCCCCATAGTATGCCACATTGACCAGTCCCGAGCCACTTGCATCCAGCGACTCCCCGCGACCTTTACCAGGTCGTCGGTCCATCTAGTAGGGGGACGGCCAGGTACTCGCTTCCCGGTACGTAATATCGGTAAGAAATATCTAAATTAGAATAATCTGGCCTTAAAATTATAATGCATTTGAATATTTCCAATATAACTATTAGTAGAACAATAAAAAAATGTAGTCAAGGCTTATAATATGACCATCCCATCGCCTTGAAGGGTTCTATTATAGCAAGCAATACACAGGTAGAAAATAGCAAGATACATTTTCTACCTGTGTATTAATGTCATCTTACTGAGATCACCGATCCGCCTGCCAAGAGTAGTTATGGTAAATGCAGTCACGGTAAGTCCAATCTGTAAGTGAAGCTCATGTCCAACTCATGCAGGCGATTATGATGATATGTTTTCTATCTAATCAAGCAAAACCATAGGACGAGAGTGATAATTCAAAATCTAATTTTGTTACAGGTAGCCACGGTAAAGAAAAGGTAAGTAAAAAATTATAAAAACGTCGAAGAAGTTCGATATTCAAATTTTCCAGATCAACTTTCACCATAAATACGAGTATGTTAGTCTAGAGTACACTTTAGATCTGTTTTCATGTTTGCTATCGATTTTAAAAGTTTGGGTTGTGGTAACAAAATGAGTTTTTCAAGATGGCGGACAGTAGGTATGCCAGGATCCATACAAAAATATACCCTATGGCCCGCCATTTGGAGATCAATATTCAGATGGAAAAGGCGGAAAATGAATTCTGTTCTCGATTTTTGTACATTGGCGTAGACACTTGAGGGTAGCATAGACTAAAGAAGTTATATCGCTGACGAAGGGAAAGGCTTTGCGTCTCTGTTATCCACCATAAAAACGACAGTGACAACATTCCTACTTATATGTCATGGTATCCGACCGATTTGACGTAAGTATTGTGCAAAGGTAAAAGCCTAAAAATACAAGTAGGTAGGTCAAAATAAATGCTGATAATGAGAACTTGGAATGGCTTGGTAGCATAACTCTCATTGGGAGAACCCAGATTTAATTCTAAATGACTGTACTTGCACCTACATCCTTATCTTCAAGATATCAGGTAAGAGGACACCCCAGTGCAAGCCCCTTTCAAATGAAACAAAGAAAAATCATTTTTCAGTCTCAATAAGATGAACGAAAGGAATCAGAGAAAATTGTTTGTACATCATAATGAGAAGAACAGAATTAAGAAACTTCACCTGAATGAACTGAAGACAAAAAGGAAACACCCGCTAAGCAACTAAAGAAAGCGAAGACAGCTGTTTACCTCGACCCTTTGTCAATAGAAACCAAAAAAGTTGACAGCGAAATCGAAAATGCAAATGACAATTTTGACATCGCTACAGATGTCCACGAAGCAGTTGAAAATAAATTTGGCATTGTTCAATAAAATCGTACAGAACGTGAAATAGTTAAAGCCAACATAACGAACTGTCGGAAGTCGCTAAGTAGGCCACGAGAGGCGAAAATTTCGAAACCGACAGCCGATAACATGACTTGTGACTTAATAGGTTGAGTTCAATATTGAATGGCTGAGTTGCTGCAGTGAAAACGAAAGTTGCAGGCAGACAACATTTTGCACAAATGAATTTGAATACAGAATTCTCGATCCGGTTAAAGAGTTATGCTCCTTTTAAAGCGCCACGCTATTTAGATAAATGAAGTGTTCACTGAGCCTATTAGAAACAGGAAATTCTACAAAACAATTGAACTGGTAACAAGTAACGCAGACAACAATGAGCCAAACGTTGAAAGTGAAATCTATAAACGAATATGCAATAAAACAAAAATAAAATAGTAAAAACGGTTCACAAATTGTAGCACACTCACAATTTCTATACGTAATCGAATCGAACTTGGCCGACTGGTAGTAAATCGAAATTAAACTGGAGCTAGAGTTATGTAACCAAAAATATGCATAAGTAATATAGCCCACAAACGCTTTAGGTTTTTGGGTAACAATGTAAGACAGTTTTGTAGTAGGAAAAGTAAATTCATGAAAACAATACCCTGAAACGAAATGACAAAGCAAGCTCTTTATCTAACGGAAATAAATCAACAAGGAGATAACAGACGATGCGAATATAAACTAATCATGCGAAATGTAAACCGTAGTCCTTAAAGTTCAATGCCAATTGCCAATTTGTACGATAACGACTTTTGAGTCAAGTTAAGTAGGTCAGTACGTAGATCGTTCAACCCGACATTATCTTGTGATTTTCGATAATTCGCATGAAATTATTACGCTGATGGATTTGCAATATTACCGCTAGATTGCAAATTTTGATGCAATTACAATGCGAAGCGTTTCTGCAGAGTCACTGCTCTCAAGTTACTGCTATGGCGTGTAGGACTTTGCTTTTTCAATTGAGTTTGACTTTATTACTGTGACTAGACACTTGAACGGTCTAAGCTTGAAGTAGGACACCTGGTCTTTCTATTGGGTTGAATTCATAACCGATTACCTGTGTTCATAAAATGTCTTACTGACTGTGTTACTTATTATCAATAGTAATAATTGTCTTTGTAATTTTCTAGTTATATATATAGGATATCGTACTTGTATCTGAGCTTTGCCGGATATTATTCGTATACAGTATCAACTTGTCGTCAAGTGCGCTTATATTGCGTGACGCGGTGGTGTGGCTTTATTTATGACTCTCCAGCTCTAGCAGAAACCCCACCAGCTTGTTTATGCAACAGATTTCATCTAGCACTAAGAGACGTTTTCCATGAAACATTCCTTTGCAATGTTGTCCTAATTAAAACTATGTGGGATTGCCCCTTGACAGATGAATTTTTTAACATCTAACGATGAACCGTTTGATAGATTGTAAGGTGTTTTCTAACCAGTTTGTAAGCCTCATTGCTGGTGTGTAAGCCTTAGATCACGATTTGTACTTGTTCGTGTCATAATCAACTTCTTTGATCCAATTTAGTGCTCAACAATAATTATGACTGACATTTTATGTGTTAGATTACTTCTGACATTTTTAATATTTTGTTAAGTTTAAAAGATGTTTGTTTTATACGTTTAATCGTTTAATTATACCGCCAGTTTAATAATTATAAGCGCAGTTTTGAAAAATATGATAACCTTTATCTCTCATGGTCACTTACGTCCGAATTCGATTATAATTGTATGGTTTTTAATGTTTAAATTACTTCTACATCGTTTGACTATGTTTTAAATTTGTGTGTTTGTTTTATTACAAATTATTCATATTTTTTTCATAGTTGAAAGCGAAATACTTCTGTTATACGACAACAAATGGAGCGCTATTATTGTTATTCAATAGTATTTGTATTGCGGTCACACCTTCCCCATACGTTATAAGTGTGAAAGCGACAGTGATACAATTTGATTCCAAGTCGCGTAATAGCTTACAGCGGCGTTTGCGCTGATTGATAGCGACTATTAACGCTCTTTTAATTTAGAAAGTCTTTATCTAAGACAACTCTTTGAGATCATTCGGGTTTAGTCTAATCTCTATTTTCTTTTTTACATTTTTAATGGCCTAAACTATTGTTCTGTTTTTAAATTGCGCTCCGTATCCTGATCTTTTGATAGGTAACATAACTGCTCATTTGGAATCCTCAAGAAAATATGACCCACAGTAAGATATTTTTATTGCTAGGCAATGAATGAATTACGTTTAGCGGTAATTTAGCTGTGTAATATAAAAATGAAACGATGAAAACAAAAATAAAGGCAGTAAGATAGTAACGAGATAGAAATAGATGTACTGATGGAAACATATTGCTGTCTCGTTTTTTCATTCGGCGGGTTACATGTACGTAAGCGGGATAGATTTACAGATACAGGTTTATTCTAAATTAGATATTATCTATAGCGCGCGTAGTGCTATAATCTAAGTTCGTGTGTCATTTTAAAACCACAAAACATGTTTTGTTTTGCACAGATGAAAAAGTTCAACCTAAATCAGTCGTAGGTACAATATATTAAAAAATCCGACCAAGTGTGAATGCACCTGACAAATTACATAGATTGAAGAATATAACTGCAGGTGCTGGAAAAGTTTGAAACCATAAAAGCGAATTTAATAATTTATTTCTAAAAAAATATTTTTGATTTATTCCGATACTTGTGCTGTAAGACCTTGCTTCTTACCGAATTTAAGGATTCTAGGTCAATGGGAAGTACCCTTTAGATTTTGATGGACTGTCAGGGGATATCGTCAAAATAAGCGGCTTAAAACGGCTGTATATATTTATTGCGTTGACTTAGAAGTTTGATTTATTTCCAGATCCACGAGCCTGCAAATTTGACTTTTTTATATTAATTTCAATTTGATACCTACACGCGTCCCTGAGAAAAAGGGTCTTGGCAGACGGACAGACAGATGGACAACCAAAAGATCCAATAAGGGTTCGTTTTTTCCTTTTGTAGTATATACAGAACTCTAACAGTACTCAAAATTCAAGGAAGCGTATTTACTCCTAAATATATAAATACTCAGACTGACAGATAGCAGGTATTTGAACTTGCCTAGTTACAAGTGACAAAAGTTGAACTCGATTCCAGGGTCATACAGATAAAGAGTCATACTAAAAATACTGTTGATTTAGATTTTGTTGAGGTAAATAGTTCTAACATATACGGTGGGTAGTTTGAAATCGGTTGTAAGAACTGAAATGGTAATTACTGTACCACTAGTTCACTCTCATATTTTTAGGGTTCCGTACCCAAATGGTAGAAAACGGGACCCTATTACTAAGACTCCGCTGCCCGTGTGTCTGTCTGTCCGTCCGTCACCAGGCTGTATCTCATGAACCGTGATAGTTAGACAGTTGAAATTTTCACAGATGATGTATTTCTGTTGCCACCATAACAACAAATACAAAAAAATAGAATAAAACAAATATTTAAGGGGGCTCCCATACAATAAACGTGATTTTTTGCCGTTTTTATAGATAGCGGTACTGAACACTTCGTGAGCGAATTCGACTCGCACTTGGCCGTTTAAAAATATATAATCAGAAATATAAAACGTTGCCATAAAACAAATTTCATCTAATACTATATAAGACCTCAAATATTAAATAGAGTAAGGCGCAAGCTTAGAAAGGCTGAAAGAAATAAACAATAGCTTTGAAGATTTTTAAAGTTTAGCTGTCGACGTTATTGCATTGTTGGTGACGTAACCAAGAAAATGGCGCCAAAATATATATTTACGAAAAGTATTGTTGAAAGATGCCACTAACAAGAATTGCATTGAAAAACTCATTCAATTTAAAGATTACTTTTGCATTTTAGAGACCAGTACGAAATAAGTTAGGGGAAAAATTGAGGTCAACTTAATTGTGATCTTATACAGATGAATAATCATAGTTAACAGCGTTTAGTATTACGACACAACCTGTTTTATATTATTACATGAATTTGTTTTGAAAAAATCACGTGGCCCTTCTGATTCATGCAAGAAAGGTAGAGTGTTTAACGCTTATATTACAAACATCCTGTCCACCTGATCCCTTCAAGATAAGTGATTAAATAGAAAGCTCATTATACTAATTACGCTATAAGCAATCTTAATACGAACGTACTAATTGACAGAGCTTTAGTTGATGATGCTTTAAAAAGTAAGGGGATTGAATAAGGTTGAGTGTTAGCCCCGCACCTGACGATACTGTTCTAGGTAGAATTGCAACCGGAAGTCTAGAATGCTATAATCGTCTGACCATTAAAGGTAGATCCGAACTGAATCGGTAGATATGAGACGGAGCTGAGGGTTGAAATTTAATATTATTACAGAATGACAATGTCAATTTGACCTCAATTTTGTTTATAAACAAAACTGTGACAAAATGACAAAATCTTACAATGGGCAGATTAGGCAGTATTAAATATGATACACGACCATACGAAAATCATTATAAAGACTGTTACGAAATTACTGCAGAAAATTACGAAAGTTTCAAATCTATCAAACAATCAAGAGAAATAAATGATAAAACCAGAAGATATCTAACAAACTGAACTTGATAGCAACAAACAATACCAGACTGTTATAGAAACGCTACTTGTCGCAAATGCAACGACTGTTGCATAACGATCCATAAAATCCCTTTTTCCATACACCACGTGATTTACGACTTTCTACTCACACCACAGCACACACAACACATTGATAAACTGCGCACACCGGTGCAGCTGACACGCACACACTTACCAGTCAAAGTGTGTGGTCCGACGTACCATGCGGTGCTCCCAGCTGCAGCATGGAGCGGCACAGCTCCGTGATCTCCGGGTGATTCAGGTTTATCAAATGCACGTACATCTGCTTGTGCAAGCTCAACTCCCCCGATATCGCTTCCAGCCTCTTCAGTAATGCCTCTTTCTCCCTAAGTAGGGTCTTCACCTTTTCCTCCACTTCCCGTGAGCGCACCTTAGCTTTTTCTCTAGATTTCCGCACCGCAATATTGTTGCGTTCGCGTCGTCGTCTGTACTCGTCTGTGCCTTTGTCTAGCTGTTTACCAGAGGACCGTCTCGCCGGTGCTGGCTTGTGTTTTAAAAGCGGAGGAAGCAACGGTGCACCCAGGGGAGGCAGAGGAGTGAACCCACCCCCGTACGGACCGTTGACTCCTAATGGAGGTTGGGGGTTATACTGCCCTGTGTACTGTGCACATGTCACTGATCTACGGAAGTCCTGAGGTTCCGGGGGCTCTTCTTTGATTGGAGGCGCTTGTTCATGCCCCGAGGATGGAACGGGCGCGGCGTATGAAGCACCTGAATGTACGGGCTGAGGCATATACGCTAGCGTGGTTCTAGTAAAAGACTGTCTCGGTTGCGGCGACCTTCCTCCAGGTAATATCTCCTGGAACAGTGCCATGGTCTCCTCCCCCCGGAACTGGTCCTCGATGAGGTGCTGCAGGTCCAGGCTGATCTCCTGGCCGTTGAGCTCGTCCAGGTCTGGGGGAGGGAAGGGGGCGCGTTTGTCCTCCGCAGCCTTCTTGAGGTCGGGCTGCGGCGGCGGCGGAGGCGCGCCGGCCGCATCGTACATCTGCGGGGACTCCATCCCGCCGCCCGGGCCGAGCACGGGCCCAGCGGCGCCGTTGGCCCGAGCCTCCACTGCAAAACACTGAGCCGCCGTCACTGACACTAGCGCGCGCTGGGCGGCGAGTCACTCGACACAAGTGATCACGTGTTGATACTGTGGGAGCACTGACGCGCGTGCGTGCACATCGAGGGTCGGGCGCGGACTGGCGGTGCGGCCGGCGGCCGGCGCCCGCGTCCAGCCTGACAAGGTTGCCGGAAGGAAGAGACGCTGAACGCTGAAAGTTCGCTTCGCTCGCGCGCGGTAAAAGTTTACGGCGAGATAAGACGACCGCGCGCAGCGTCGCGCTGCGGGCGCTTGCGGCGATCTAGCCTCAATTAATTAATTATTTTGTAAACAAATATTGTACATACAGCCAACTTATACATTGTTTTGTCATCAGATCCTGTCAACGATCGATTAGGTTACATATCAAAGTATTAAACTCGAATTAAACACAATTATAATATTTGTTAATTGGTTTATTTAATCTGTGATATTATTTTAATTTACATTGTGTTTTTTATTTATGTTAAATATTTAGAACAGAGCGAAACAAATTTTCCCTTTCACAATTTTTCCCTTGATACAGGCTGTGAGTAATTTTTATAGAAATGAGCTGAGCTTTACAATATATTTCTATCTATATATCTGTAATTGAGTTTTATCTTGTTTGTAGTGTACAATAAAAAGTTTAAATAAAATAAAATGCCTGCAAAAAATAATATTCACAAAGGGTAGTGACGATAAAATATTCGCTGGAAATACACGTACAACTGAAACAATGAATAACTGGCTAATATTTATTCATTTTAGTTTGCTTATAAATTTTACATGTCATTTGATCGGTTTCAGTATTTGAATTGGTTCTGTTTTGACTGAAAAAAATGTGATTTTTTGCGGCCTTTTCATCATGAAGTGTATCGTTAAATTCGATAAATTGTTTTGTAAATTACTAGTTTATGTTATAGTATTGTGTAACATTAAATTTATTTTATAAAATTAATTAACAATAATTTAATATATTTATATTTTTAGCAGATTTGAGTAGTAGAGAGTGTAGAGAGTGTAAGCCATTATGTATTTTAAAATCGTTACGACTTACTTTTATGTTAGAAATTTTCTATTTGACAAATTTATTAAGACATTTTAAGATTAAGATACCATAATTTGGGGACTTAGAATGATAAATTCAGGAAAAATGCGTCAGATTTTTCTATTAATAACAATAATTGAAATCTTTTCTTAAAGCTTCATTGAAATTTCTAATCAATAACTTAAAAAAATCATTACCACGTGTTACACGTGACATTGCGACAGTATCGAAAAAAACTCCAATCGTCACGGACAGCACTAGCGTTATCGATAAAACGGATCGTTGATTGCGAACGTAGAGATGTGACATGGACGCGCGTGACCTATCGATATTGAACGTCTTACGAAAAATTTTCACTTCTCCGATAAATAATGTTTTGATTCATTATCGACATGAGTGCACTATTTGGACATGATCCCTCATAGACAACCATAGGGGGCTTTGCCATAATCACCACGCTTGCCTAGTGGATTGGTGATCGCAGTAAGATGTTGTTGTTACATAGGTAGATGCTGCTGCTTATCTCCTGAATAGTTTTCCCTTAGTCGCCTTTCACGACAACGACACGAGTGGTCCGATTCTAAAGCGGAGACCACACGGTTTATGTTTTGATTGTTTAAATATTTTCCTTAGGTTTTTAATAAATAATATAAATGTAATATATAGTTACAAATTAAACCCCATCATTATCAACAACCTGCATATATCTCCACTGTAGGGGCACAGACCTACTCTCCTACAGAGAGTGTATGGGACATAGTCCACCACGCGGGCCCAGTGCGGATTGGTAGACTTCACACACACCTTTGAATTTCTTCTCAGGAGTGTGCAGGTTTCCTCACGATGTTTTCATTCACCGAAAATCCAATGGTAATGATTTTTATCATTCGTACATACATTCCAAATTAAAAAATGGAACTCGTGGAATGATACGAAACCATCAGTGCTCGAGTCCGACTCACACTTTTTTATTTGACATTTGATATTATTTTTGAATATATTCAGGGTACGATTTGTAAATTGTAAATTACTTACTAATAAATTACTTAATCTTAGTTTTAATTTATTGGGTCAGAGGTTTTAATACTTAAAAAAAATTAATGTTGTGATATATTTTAACATTTTAAATATTTTATTTTAATTTCCTGTTTATATTTTAAGTTACTAATATTTCTAAACTGTAAATAGTTTCTGTTTGTTTTGGAAAATGTTTAAGCTGATGGTACTTTTGCCAATGCTTCTAATAATAAAAAAATGACATTTGAACTTTAGCATGCTTTCGCCAACCAATATCAACATTATATGCCTCTTTAAGGTGGTTTTCGTCATTATATTCTCTTTGGTAGTGATAGGAAAATATTGATGTCAATCTGACGTAACTTCGTTCCAAATTACTTCACGACAAATTGTATGAAACATGGCAAAGCGTCAAAGGCGCTACTAGCGCATAGTAGCGCCACTGTCCCTACATTATGTATGGTAGTTGATGTTGAATTGGCCCCGTTTGAGATTTGGTAGGTTTATTGTCAATCTATGGAGTTCCTCTTTATCATGGTACAATATATTTTTGCAAACCGAAAATGATGTAGACCTATAGACTAGACTAGTTTTTTTTTCTTCTTCTTTTCTTCTAATTGTAATATTTAGTTTTGTATTATTACTATTTGTATCTTTTTATTGTTGTATTATTATTATTATTTGGGGTTTTTATGCCTCTTTAATAAAAACATTATTATTATTAATAATAAGATGCTAAGCCTGGTATTCCATTCCCGTGACAGCTGGGTGAATCCACGGACAACCATACGGCATCAGCTGCGGTCCTCGGTACCAAAACTTGTAATTGTTTAAAACATTTATTTATTTAAACAGTTTATTGTACACGGAAAATATATACATAACACAAAAACAGATATATACAAAAGGAACAGCTTATTTCTTAAATATATTTCTTACAGCAGTCCTAGGTCAAGGAGAAATAGTGAGGAGAGGAGGGCAGCTAGGCGTGTACGATATAATAAACGATTACATAAATAAGAGATAAAATAAAAAATTATAACTATAATTATATATTAACTTACGAACTTATAGTGACAGAAAATGTACCTCGACGTTTTTCTTAAAGGTAGAAACAGTTTCACTGTCTACTAACATTCTACTAATCGTGACGTATACTTGTGTCTTATATACTCTTTGGAGATTATATGCTCCTAGACACTTTGATTGATATTCTGAAAATGTGCCTAAATGTGCCTAAATGAATCGAATAAATTTACTTCCTAAACTACAGCTAGAAGAAGCATAAAGTGGTCTTCAGTTAGCCAACATAAAAGTTCCAAGTATCAAACATCATGGACTTCTACGAACTCATGATCTGGTTTTCGAGCAGCGCCGTGTTGCTAGCAACAGTGTTTTGTATCGCAACGTGGTATACCTTTTCAAGCTGGCGCACATTTCAAAACTACACTCTATGCTGTATGAACGCAAGCAAAACCGGACGAGTCGTATTGAATGTGCTGTATCAGTACAGTTGGAATCCGGATCCAATTGATGCTATTACCAATTTCTTCAACTTAAGCTGGTGTTGTTGGCATTTGGTACTAGCTTTGCTGATGTACTCTGAAATTGAAGATGTTTTCAGCGATGTAGCTTCAAGAGGAACGCTTTGCAACCTGCTGGCTTGGGGAGTGCCAATGGCTTTATTATCCGTGTATATCCTTCTAGGCTGTGTTGAAGCGTATGTGATATTACTAACAGCATTTACTGTGCTTCTGTTATTTCTAAACGTTCTTGCATACTTGAAGGCTTTATATATCTTATGGAAATGTGCGAGAACGGACGCCATTTCTGTGCGGTTGATTTTCTGCAGGCTTACGTTTGTGTTTCTTTTAACGAGCACCGGTACTTTGACATTTAGTGTGATGGTACTGTTAAAGTTTTATACGTTTAATTTTGATGCTTGTGTGTTTGTTATATACACATGTCATGATATTCATTGTATTGATGTTGTAGCAGTCATTATGTATCATTTAATAGCGCGGTGTAATCTGGACTTGTGGCGCGAGTGGCTTTATTTTCGAAAAAACTCAGTACATCACAAAAGCTTAGATGCTGAAAGATAGTTGTAAGAATAAGATACTTTTAACAGTAAAGAAATTAAAAATGCGTTGACACAAGAAGAAGCTAGCATCGATATGAATCGTAATTAGCTTATGATCACTTCATAAGGCTGTATAATATAAAGCGTGCGCATCCAGAAGTCTTAAACTAATGCGCTGGATCTGCTATAAAAAAGTCAGTTCACTTAGACCGTGTCGGTACACCCGAACGTAATATGTGGTTATATACAGGGTGGTCCAAAATGTGACGTCCAAAAATTTTTTTTAGATTCCTTACACCTGGGTGTATCCGAAAATACCCCATGTATGTTCCGCGATTTTTTGTAGTTTAGAAGTTATGATTTTTTAAATGTATATTTCGAATTTTCTGCCGGAGCGACTTAAAATAATCGTAACTTGTTTAATAGTAAGGTTTTTTTATTTATTTTTTCTCGAAAGTGATCGTCTTGAATCACCCTTTCTACTTTATTATCAACTACACAACGTTATTCATTACAAGTTACCGAAAAAAGGGACGAAAGTAAAAATTTTAGGTTTGAGTTGAACGGAGCAAAATTTTCAAAAATTTCTTAATAATACAAAATTAATGTTTCATTGGTTCAAACTAATTTTAAAAACTCCAGCAGTTTGTCAGCTTACCAAATAATAAAAAAAAAGTTGTTCTTAATAGGCGATTTTACGACGAAATTGGCTTCAGAACTTAGTTAGGTGAGAATTCATAAAGAAAAAATTTTGTCAAAAAAAAATATTAAGCTTATTTTGTTTTCATTTTTATGGCCTACATTAGCAAGGCATCATCAAAAGCATTCAAATAATTTCAAATTGAACGATCAGTGACACATTAGAAAACATTTTATTTTAAAAAAGCTTAGTTTAGTTTTTATTAATACGGTTATTTTGGTTTATTTTTAGCATCAATAAAAGAAAACACAAATTAAGTTCAACTACTTTATTAAAGAAGATTTTCAAAATGACGCCCTTCAACTTCGATACACAATCGGCAACGTCTTAAAAAGTTATCTTTTAGTCTGCGGAAAGCGCTTGAATTTTGTCTGACTTTCGTCGCTGCTTCTCTCAATTTTCGTCTCAGTTCTTCTTCGGAGTTAGTTTGCTGAGCATAGACAACTTCTTTGTAGTAACCCCAAATAAAAAAATCTATTGGGTTCAAGTCCGGTGAACGTGCAGGCCATTCGATTGGGCCGCCACGCCCAATCCATCTGCCCGGGTATGTTTCATTAAGGTGCCCCCTCACTTGGCGTGCGTAATGGCAAGGAGCACCATCATTTTGGAATATCATGTGCCTTCTTGTTTCCAAGTTTACATCTTCCAGCAATTCAAAAAGGTTGTTCTGCAAAAAGTTTAGATATGTGTCTCCATCCAACCTAGACGGCAGCTCGAAAGGCCCAATCAGTTCTCCATTTACAATTCCCGACCACATGTTTACGCTGTATCGATGTTGAAAATTTGATGCTCTTGCAAGGTGTGGGTTTTCAATTTCCCAGCTGTGATAGTTATGGATATTAAATACTCCAGTGTTTTCAAAACGGGATTCATCGGTCCATAAGATCTTATTAAAAAAATCTGGGTCTTCCTGACACCTTTGTATCATTGTTTCGCAGAAAGCAACTCTTCTAGGGTAATCTGAAGCTTGTAGCTCCTGAACGCGCTGAATGTGGTAAGCGTGGTAGCCTTCTGAAAAAAGAAAAGGACTATTACTCACCACCTAGGCAGGAAGAAGTCTAATACCTGGCATTGTATCTGTGATTTATGTTTTGTGTAAATAAAAAACAAAACGACATACCATTTTTCAATATCCTTAGAACTGAGGTCCGTGGTATTCCAGTCCTTCTGGTTATTGCTCTGGAACTCGTAGAAGAGTCTCTTTCTACAGCTGCGATGACTTCATCTCTTCTGTCCGGATCTACTCTGGGTACTCCTTCGTGCCTTTGGCTACGACCGGGGATACGCCCGGCCATCAGCGTATTATGAGTATTAATAAATACCCTATGGTCCGGGTAATGGTCCAGTATTTCTCCTCGCCGGTCCAGTTGTTGACGATATAGCCTTGCGGCTAAATGACCGTTTCCTTTGGCCATACCATAGTAAAAGTGCATTTCTGCGTACTGGCTTAGACTAAAATTACTCATGTTGCCGTCAGTAACACAAGCACAAGTCAGTCGTAAGGCAAATCGGAGTCCGTAACACAAGCACAAGTCAGTCGTAAGGCAAATCGGAGTCCGTAACACAAGCACAAGTTAGTCGTAAGGCAAATCGGAGTCCAGTAACAAAGCGAAAGTAGGTTCAAAATATCGGTATCGGAAAGAAGCAACGTCAAGTAGTATCACACGCGATGGAAGTGAGTGAACGACTAGCGGACGGACGATACAGTGAGATGCTACGGAGAATGTATGGGGAGAGGGGGGAGAGGGAAGTGCAGGTAAAAAACCCCTAGCGCGCACGGCTGACTTTTGTGGCCAAGACAGTAGGTCTTTCTCTTTCGTACTTCTACGCAACCATAACAGTGCGAAAGAGAAAGACCTTACTGGCCTGGCGCCTTTTGAAACGTGTTATTTATTGCTTTGTGTCATTGTGTGTGATTGGCCTTGAAGTAGATTTTGGTTTAATTCTAGCTTTCATAATTTCATGTCTAAAAACAGAAAATGAAATGTGTCACTGATCGTTCAATTTGAGATTATTTGAATGCTTTTGATGCCTTGCTAATGTAGGCCATAAAAATGAAAAAAAAAATAAGCTTAAACATTTTTTACGACAACATTTTTTTTTTATGCATTCTCACCTAACTAAGTTCTGAAGCCAATTTCGTCGTAAAATCGCCTATTAAGAACAACTTTTTTATTATTATTTGGTAAGCTGACAAACTGCTGGAGTTTTTAAAATTAGTTTGAACCAATGAAACATTAATTTTGTATTATTAAGAAATTTTTGAAAATTTTGCTCCGTTCAACTCAAACCTAAAATTTTTACTTTCATCCCTTTTTTCGGTAACTTGTAATGAATAACGTTGTGTAGTTGATAATAAAGTAGAAAGGGTGATTCAAGACGATCACTTTCGAGAAAAAATAAATAAAAAAACCTTACTATTAAACAAGTTACGATTATTTTAAGTCGCTCCGGCAGAAAATTCGAAATATACATTTAAAAAATCATAACTTCTAAACTACAAAAAATCGCGGAACATACATGGGGTATTTTCGGATACACCCAGGTGTAAGGAATCTAAAAAAAATTTTTGGACGTCACATTTTGGACCACCCTGTATAACAAAAAGAGTTTTAATAAAATAAAAACATTTTCTGTACAAGAAGCAGTCACCACAAAATTCTCGATATAAAATGCCAAATTTACCAGTTGGTGTACGCCACGGCCGGCGTGTTTTGACTTCGCGTTGGCATCGTTTGACTAGATGCGGTGTGCTCCGAGGCGACATTTAACAAAGGCGACACTACCTAATAGTCCAAGATCCAAGAGCGATCAGACATAACTTATTTTCACATGAATGAAACTTTAGGTTCTTAGCAGTGTTTCATGTGCTTTGTCATACCTGTGTGTTTGTGGAGTTTGCCCAGTGACACCTGGACAGGTACCAGGTGAGAAAGGTAACTAAAAATAAGAGTTATTTAACTTAAATTTGTATAGCTGATCTTTATATATATTTTGTAGAATATTATCCTGAACTAGTATCTTAAGTTTCAGACACTTTTCATGGACCAAAACTTTTGTCAGACGACTTTAAAGCTCAACAAAAAATAAATAAACTTTACTTATTTTTACATGTCTGATTTTTACATATGTTATTCAAATAACTATTACAAAAGTATATTACATCAGTCAGACCAATTTGAGTGACCAAACATCCCCTAAAGACGAAAGTTATCCAGCCGGGAGTGCGAGCGCGACGGCACTATGCGCATGCGTATCAGAGTAAAAAATGTAAATGTATTAAAAATACTTACTACTTTCAATCCAAGATTTTTGCATCCTTATTTTAATAAAGTGAGCTTCCATGTTAAGTTAATAATTAATAAATATTTAAAGTAACTTTATTTATTGTCTGTATTTGGGATAATGATTAAATTGGGAGCTATTTTGTTTTAAAAGGCATTATTTTTATTTTATTGTAAAAAAGATACTAGTTAGAATAATTTTAAGAAAAAACATGTAACTATGATTTATTACAGCAAATATTTTTAATTTTTTAATCATCGTAATCATCGACAAAATCATTAGAATTTTCATCATTCATCCAATCATGATACTATCCATTCGAGGCATCATCCTCGTCGTCATCAGTTATGTTGTCGTTGTTGGCAGCTTCTTCTGCAAAAAAACAGTTTAAAGAGTTAAAAACATAAAGTTATAACTACAAAAAATTTTAAACTTCAAGTCAAAGTATAGTACCTGAATTTTTAACGAATTCACTAACGTCTCCGGGTAATTGGTCACCATCAAACCAATGAAAGTGATACTGATTTTATTCTAACTTCCACCCATTAAGTTCAGGAGTAAAAATGGTTGGTAGTTTTACACTTGCATTGTTCCATATACTAGAAATGTAATTAGCTCGGAGAAATTGTTGGAATAATTCAGTTTTACATGGTGGTAAATTGCTAGCATCAAAATTTTTTAAATTTTTTCGATTGAATTCTTCGTTAATACTATTAACGCTGTAATTATTCAAAAACAGCTGAAGCCGGGCAGCATCAACATCAAGTATACCAGGAACACTGTAAATTTCGCAGATGAATTTTTGTATTATGTTGAAAATATCTTCTTGTATATGCTCATCGGTAAATGACTCTGGATCTCCAAACTGCATAAAAGCTCGTTGATATTCGTGTTTCTTCATTAATATATTGAATGGTCTTTGTTTACCTTTCTTGAAAAACGCAGGATTAAAGTCACATCCAGTTAATGCATGAAATCCTGGCAAACTTCTACACAAAGTTGGTCCCAAGTATTCATAAACTTTTGTCAAATTAATATATCGTTGATTGTTTCCGGTACCTGCGTTTAACCATACATTTGAATCATCATTTATCAAATTATGCATATGTCCTAGCATAATTATCGCAATATCAGTATCAGAGCATCTGATAACAAAATTTGCTTCAACGTCTGTATTGCAAATATGAAAAACAATTTTAGTATCGGCTTCTTCGTGCTCTGGACATGATAAATTATCCTCTACATTTGATACGATTTTATTATTATCAACTATGTAAGAGTGACATTGTTTAAAATTAATTAATATTCGTTTATTCTCAACAAACGGTACCATTTCATCAGATGCCCAGTGTTGAATAAAAAAGATCAACTAGGGCTTGTTTAAAATTAATATTTTTAAGTTCTTTTAAAGTTCCGAGTTGCTATGGACGTCTCACTTGCTCTGAAGTGCATGCATAGTGCCGTCGCGCTCGCACTCCCGGCTGAATAACTTTCGTGTTTAGGGGATGTTTGGTCACTCAAATTTGTCTGACTGATGTAATATACTTTTGTAATAGTTATTTGAATAACATATGTAAAAATCAGACATGTAAAAATAAGTAAAGTTTATTTATTTTTTGTTGAGCTTTAAAGCGTCTGACAAAAGTTTTGGTCCATGAAAAGTGTCTGAAACTTAAGATACTAGTTCAGGATAATATTCTACAAAATATATATAAAGATCAGCTATACAAATTTAAGTTAAATAACTCTTATTTTTAGTTACCTTTCTCACCTGGTACCTGTCCAGGTGTCACTGGGCAAACTCCACAAACACACAGGTATGACAAAGCACATGAAACACTGCTAAGAACCTAAAGTTTCATTCATGTGAAAATAAGTTATGTCTGATCGCTCTTGGATCTTACTCTATAAGCGAGCGGGGTTCCTTCAATACATTAAGAGGGTATGCTGTTGTCAAAGCGCCCATACAAACGTAGTCCAGTCATATTTTGAATATTAAGCTATGAAAATCTATAAAATTTTCAAGACACAATCTAGAAACAAATATCTGTGTCGGTGGTGAGTCAGATTTTCGTTTAAATATATACTTCCAGGGTTACAGGGCGTCAAAGAATTGTATTTTACGGTAATAAAAAACCCCAACTTTGACCCTGATTTACAAGAGTATGAATCAATTTAGAACAATTTGGAAAAACCACCGACATCTGAAATTTCATTAGTATACTGTATTAAAAAAATAGTTACATAATATTCTGTATTCTTTAAATGATCCCTGGACTACGAAACATCCAAATAACGGGTGCCAAAAACGGTCTCACCGTACGCGCTCGGGTAGGACAGAGCTCGGATAGGGACAGCTACAAAACAATGCAACCTTGAACGCGGCCACGTGGTCTATCCAACAAAGCCTCTTAACATAACAGTGCTATTAACTCTGCTGTTTGACGACAGACGGTAAATAGCCAGGCGCGCAGAAAATAGCCCTACCGCACCCATATTTGCCACAGATCAGAGCCCCCAGCTCAAGTGCTGCTGGCTCTTACGTCTCGTGTTAAAAATAATATAATTTGATACGCGTGGTACAGTATTATGCAAATGAATAAGTTGGCTCCATTAATTAGTAAGGAGTCATACATAACAAATGTATTTATTTAAAAACTATCGTCCCGCCCTTACTTCGCCTGGGTGCAATACACTAAGGTTACATAGCTCGGCTTCTAGGCGGAGTATAAAGATACAGCATGCACCACATGTTAATTTAGGCCTTCTGTAATACGACTGTGAAAATTTCATCCAATTTCGTGCAGCAGTTTTTGCGTAATATGGCCGTATTGGCCTTGTTTTGCACTTATAAAGACCCCTCATTAAAAGTCTTGGCCAGTTCATTATTCAAATGTATTTCTATATCATACCACTGCTGGATACAGGTCCCGAGCCACCTGCATCCTGCGACTCCCAGGTCGTCGGTCCACCTATAGGGACGGGACGGTACACGAATTTTTATAGAATTTCTACTTAAGAGGGATATGAAGCAAAGTCTCCGTAGAATAGTAGGTATTTCAATATGTTATTGCTGTCGCGATTCGGTACGCACACATACAGCCTTTCACATGCTTTCACTCACACAAATAACGCTGCGTAACCTCCCAAAGAGGCCCCTGCCGCGACGCGCATAGACGCTACCCCTCCACCTGGGCTAGAGTGTATTTTTCAAAATTATAATAAACTTGACGTGAGCGTGCGTCAACCCTTTTTTTACGTTTTGAGAAATTATTGTTCGCATATTGGATTAGTCTCGACATACTGTGGTTGTATTTGATATAATTGACTAGTAGTACCTATCACATATAAATACAACATAAATTATGACTTTGCCATTTTAGGGTTCTACAGTCAACAAAGAAACCTTTTAGTTTCACCATATCCGAACGTTCGTCTTCCAACGATACTCTAGGTGACCTAGATGTGTTTTAGTACCTAAACTGCTAGAGTCTAAGACCTAACAAGTTAAAGCGTTCAAAAAGAACTAGAAACCGACTTCAACTGCCCTAAAAGTCTACTTTTATTAAGGAAAATTTAAGATGTATATCGTTTTCTTATGGATTCCATTCTAAGAACCGGACCAAATTGAAATGTGACCACACGGAAAGCATCAACTTTCAAATAAGAAAGAATTATCCAAATCGGTTCACCCTGTCAAACGTTCTGAGGTAACAAACATTTAACTAATACACACTTAACATTCCCAGTCTCAAAAACCGACTGAACCGATTTTGATGAAACTTGCGGTCTTCCCTAAGTTTAACAATACCTAGGTAAGTTCCGGATATATGCAAGGATAAACATACATACACTTTAGAAATTTGGCACACTTCTTTAGAAGCTGGTATAGACTAACATATATGAAAACTGGGCAGTTCTGGAAATATTATACATACAGGTCGCATTGATAACCTCTTTTTTTGAAGTCGGTTAAAAACTGTAATTTCACGACACTTCACACAATGGAATAGACGAGTTAAAAATCCCGTTGTAAGTGTATGAGATGTATAACTGGGAAAAAATATTTCAAGTTTTTATTTGTCGACATGAATAATAATAAAATACTACTATATATTACAGGTTTTAGTACTACGAGTCTCTGATTTAAACCGAAAATAGAGGGGCAAAGCGAAACTACAAGACTATAAGGGTTTCTTGTTAAACACGGGACTATAAAAATGGCAACCGGCATACTTTCAAGTACTATATTTTTTCGTTTTGTTTGAATTTCAGATTTTGTTTAATATGGAAATAAGGAAATAAGAAAAGGTTGAGGTTATCTACAAAACGAAAAATAATTACTTATTAAATCAAATAGGTGGCCGGAGTAAACAAATATCAGGTAAATCTATCGTATTTCCTATTGTCATGCTTCATATCTTCATATACTATATTTTATATTTTAAGTACCTCAAAAGGAAAAAAGGAATCCTTAGAGGATCACTTTGATATCGAATACTGAAGTCTGCTGTCCCTTAGATCTGTGAAATAATGAAACTTATAGGTCAACGCAATAAAAAGATATAGCTGTATTTTAGACCATTTCCGTACAAAATTCAAAGGAACCGAAATCTATAGGGTATTTCCCGTTGACCGAATGTCTTGAAATTTGGCAAGAAGAATGTTTTTACAGCACAACCATAGGAATAAATCTGAATTTTTTAATTGTAACACAGTAAAATTGATTTTTTAATGTTTACAAACTTAACTTCGTAGCATGTAATTTAACTTAGAATTTCATTTTCGGTAGAGCATTGTTGGGTGCATATTACCGTACCTATTATTTATGATTTTCAGTATGTCATTAATTCATATTCTGTACGGAATCCTCGGTGCACGAGTCCGACTTGCACTTGACCGGTTTTTGAGTTGTCGGAGAGCCATTTCAAGCTCTTGCTGGCTGATCTCCGGGATATCTTCAGTAAAGTGTCGGGTCATATAGCCTCCGTAGCGATTTGCTGTCAATATAACTTCTCGTTATCTCTCAAAACTTTCAATAATAATAAATAATAATAATAAAAGTTATAAATAAACGTATGTCCATGCAATAAATGTTATGTTTTTTCTGTGTTTTTCTGTTTAGATATTTTACAGTGGTACGGAACCCTTTGTATGCGAGTCCGACTCGAACTTTAACATTTAAAAAAATATTTGAAAAATAAGTCACTTATTCATAAATCATATTTAATTATTCAAACGTAACATAACTTGAAATCATTTTAATGTTTACCGTAACAACTTTTAGAATTTCAGGGAAAAATATTCTGTTCTAGAGATAATATAAATTTCCTTAGAATTATTTGTCTTTATATTTGTTTATTTAGATCAGTCTAAACATTAAAACTAACAGGTAAAACCATGATAGGTCGATAAAGAGGTAACTATCGATATATTTTTCCCACCACTATTAGTCGAAAAAATCGATAAAGCTTATTGACATCACTAATGCATGCTTACTTTATTTTTATACATATAATACACAGTATATAGTTGTGATATAGTGTACCCTGCCTCCCGAACCGAACTGTGCGAGAAGGACAGTTGAAGCTTTTTTTGGTATTTGCCTAGTTTTGCCGTGAAATTAAGGGTTTGGGATATAGCTGTTTTCTCAACGAAACGTTAGCCAAATTCAATCATTTTGATCTTATTCTCTTTATCAAAGAATAATCTAGGCCCGTTGGTTTTGCTTTTTCTGAAAATGTTACGTTTACTCTAAATAATGAGTACCATAAGTTGAAAGAAATTTTTTCTGAAATTTTGAGTTTTGAGATGCCCATAATTCTAATTGTAGACAAAATATTGAAAAAAGCAAAACCAACGGTCTTAGTTTTCGGTAAGATCTTGCATGTGTCCAAAAATCGTCACAAATGGTGGAGGTTTAGGGGTAGCAAACAGCTATGCCTTGTTGTATGAAATTTTTTACCTGCTGTTCCCTCTTAAGCATTTACATAATAAAAATTCATCACCATTGGCTTTTCGGTGAAGGAAAAAATCGTGAGGCAACCTGCACACTCCTGAGAAGAAATTCAAAGGTGTGTGTGAAGTCTACCAATCCGCACTGGGCCCGCGTGGTGTACTATGTCCCATACACTCTGTAGGAGAGTAGGACTGAGCCTCTGCAGTGGGGACATATATAGGCTGTTGTTGTTGATGATGACTATATTTATATCTAACAGGTCGCGTCTTTCTGGGAGAGGTTGCAACAGTGCAGTTGAAGACACGAACTTAAGTAATATTATAAAACCAATTTCCGAACGTAACCTCGCAGTGTTTTCCGACGATCCTAACAGTCAATACGGGCTGTCGAGCCGTCGCAATGAGTGGGTAAGTAGGCAAACGACAGCAGAAAGTGGTTGTGGGCTGTGACGCAACGACGGTAACCGAGTCATGCGCACTAGACGGTCACCGCACCGTCGCTACCACCAGGGGAACATGGAGCGGCGGCGGCGTACTGCAACATTTACTAGTATTTTTACCAGTGACTTTGCGTGGCTAATTTTCCTACGAAAACTACAAAAATATTACTAGCCGTAAGTGTATGTAACATCCACTTTTGAACCATGTCACATTCACCTTTAAGAGGGTATGCTGGTGTCAAAGCGCCCATACAAACGTAGTCCAGTCATATTTTGAGTAATATGCTATGAAAATCTATGAAATTTTCAAGACATAATCTAGAAACAAATATCTGTGTCGGTGGTGAGTCAGATTTTCGTTTAAATATATACTTCCAGAGTTACAGGGCGTCAAAGTATTGTATTTTACGGTAGTAAAAAGCCCCAACTTTGAACCTGATTTACAAGAGTATGAATCAATAAAGAACAATTTGGAAAAACCATCGACATCTGAAATTTCATTAGTATACTGTATTGAAAAAATGGTTACATAATATACTGTATCCTTCAAATGATCCCTGGACTACGAAACATCCAAATAACGGGTGGATAACTTCGCGTAGTGTATGCTGTCTCACCGTACGCGCTCGGGTAGGATAGGGCTCGGGTAGGGACAGCTACAAAACAATCCAAATTTGAACGCGGCCACGTGGTCTAACCAACATAGCCTCTTAATTGACATTTCCCACAGCACAGTACATAGAAACAAGCAAGAGTGACTGTGACATTGTTCAAAAGTGAATACATACCCTGTCAATACCCTGAATTTGCCCTGAATGTAGTAGCACCTTATGTCTCTTCTCATTGTATACGGCGCTACCACAGATTAGGTACTAGTTACGGCACGTACGGCGCTTCCGATGATCTCCCATGACGTTTTATTTGAGCTAGTGTCTAGACACAAAACAACAAATTATAGGTTGACCAGAATCTCATGGCATAAAAAAAATCCTTGTCAAAGTACGAGCTGCGTTAAACCTCTATATAGTTTGTTGTCAAATCCTACTAATATTATAAGTGTGAAAGTTTGGATGTTTAGATGTTTGGATGTTTGTGACGCTTTCACGGAAAAACTACTGAATGGATTTGAATGAAACTTAACAATAATATAGCTTATACATCAGAATAACATATAGGATATAATTTATAAAGACATATTGTGTAAATTGTACAAAATCACACTTATAATATTAGTGGGATTACATGGGCAATTTTGGCATAACAAAAACGCGTTGCCTAGCAACCGACCATAGAATATGTAATTCGTATATACAAACTTTCGCGTTTATAATATTAATGTGAAGACTATTTGAATGTACTACGTCAGATATTAAAATTTATTTTGTTTCTTTAAACTATTAGCCTACGTAACAGAATAAACACTATTTTGTACCTTATGCTGGAAATGGAGATATATGCCTTCTATGCCTATCGAACAAGTAGAATAAATCCTGAAGTACACGCGGACAAAGTCGCGGGCGGAAGCTAGTCATACATATATATCGATTGTCAAATCCACAAATATCTGAGCTTATATCATAAACTAAAATTAGCATTTATTTTTCGCAATTTTGCACCGCAGGTTTGCTTGTGATGGTTTTTTTCCCGCAAATACCCATTGGCATTGATTTTTAAGTTCCAAACATGACCAGGCAATAAAATAAGTGACTGAAAGGGATTTTTCAATAATCAACACACTTTCCTTACAAATCGCAGTAGGATGTCGTTGTAACATATGTAGATAGATGCTGCTGCATATGAATTATTTCGACGACAACCAGAATAACTTACTCATATTCTAAAGCCGAGACCACACGGCGGTTTGGTTCCAAATATATAACTAAATGGAGTTTATTGGTAACTAACGGTAAATGTGCAGAGTGAGTAGTTAGATCGCTGTCAGTTGTGACGCAACGCTCGGCTACAGAAGCCACTGTGCCGTGTCAAAGTCACTGTCCACCACTCTACCATCTTCTTACGTTACCTACTACTAATGAAGATTTTGAGTATAATCGTAATAAAAAGCGGTGATGGTTTAAAGTGGTTTAAAGCACAGGCCGAACACTTCAAACAAATGTCGTGATATTGGTTGTTTCTATTCCCATACATCGAAAGGATGCGCGCGCCATATTACCTGAACCTTTAGTGGGTCACTTTCTTGCGGAGAAGGTGAGATATCGCGAATCGGTACTACTAGTATTAACTCGATGACCAGTATCTCATCAAAGACCAACTCGCTCTTTGCATTATTTTTATTGCATCTGTGTTAATGATGTATGTTATGACTTTATGATATACAGGGTGGTCCAAAATGTGACGTCCAAAAATTTTTTTTAGATTCCTTACACCTGGGTGTATCCGAAAATACCCCATGTATGTTCCGCGATTTTTTGTAGTTTAGAAGTTATGATTTTTTAAATGTATATTTCGAATTTTCTGCCGGAGCGACTTAAAATAATCGTAACTTGTTTAATAGTAAGGTTTTTTTATTTATTTTTTCTCGAAAGTGATCGTCTTGAATCACCCTTTCTACTTTATTATCAACTACACAACGTTATTCATTACAAGTTACCGAAAAAAGGGATGAAAGTAAAAATTTTAGGTTTGAGTTGAACGGAGCAAAATTTTCAAAAATTTCTTAATAATACAAAATTAATGTTTCATTGGTTCAAACTAATTTTAAAAACTCCAGCAGTTTGTCAGCTTACCAAATAATAATAAAAAAGTTGTTCTTAATAGGCGATTTTACGACGAAATTGGCTTCAGAACTTAGTTAGGTGAGAATGCATAAAAAAAAAATGTTGTCGTAAAAAATGTTTAAGCTTATTTTTTTTTTCATTTTTATGGCCTACATTAGCAAGGCATCAAAAGCATTCAAATAATCTCAAATTGAACGATCAGTGACACATTTCATTTTCTGTTTTTAGACATGAAATTATGAAAGCTAGAATTAAACCAAAATCTACTTCAAGGCCAATCACACACAATGACACAAAGCAATAAATAACACGTTTCAAAAGGCGCCAGGCCAGTAAGGTCTTTCTCTTTCGCACTGTTATGGTTGCGTAGAAGTACGAAAGAGAAAGACCTACTGTCTTGGCCACAAAAGTCAGCCGTGCGCGCTAGGGGTTTTTTACCTGCACTTCCCTCTCCCCCCTCTCCCCATACATTCTCCGTAGCATCTCACTGTATCGTCCGTCCGCTAGTCGTTCACTCACTTCCATCGCGTGTGATACTACTTGACGTTGCTTCTTTCCGATACCGATATTTTGAACCTACTTTCGCTTTGTTACTGGACTCCGATTTGCCTTACGACTAACTTGTGCTTGTGTTACGGACTCCGATTTGCCTTACGACTGACTTGTGCTTGTGTTACGGACTCCGATTTGCCTTACGACTGACTTGTGCTTGTGTTACTGACGGCAACATGAGTAATTTTAGTCTAAGCCAGTACGCAGAAATGCACTTTTACTATGGTATGGCCAAAGGAAACGGTCATTTAGCCGCAAGGCTATATCGTCAACAACTGGACCGGCGAGGAGAAATACTGGACCATTACCCGGACCATAGGGTATTTATTAATACTCATAATACGCTGATGGCCGGGCGTATCCCCGGTCGTAGCCAAAGGCACGAAGGAGTACCCAGAGTAGATCCGGACAGAAGAGATGAAGTCATCGCAGCTGTAGAAAGAGACTCTTCTACGAGTTCCAGAGCAATAACCAGAAGGACTGGAATACCACGGACCTCAGTTCTAAGGATATTGAAAAATGGTATGTCGTTTTGTTTTTTATTTACACAAAACATAAATCACAGATACAATGCCAGGTATTAGACTTCTTCCTGCCTAGGTGGTGAGTAATAGTCCTTTTCTTTTTTCAGAAGGCTACCACGCTTACCACATTCAGCGCGTTCAGGAGCTACAAGCTTCAGATTACCCTAGAAGAGTTGCTTTCTGCGAAACAATGATACAAAGGTGTCAGGAAGACCCAGATTTTTTTAATAAGATCTTATGGACCGATGAATCCCGTTTTGAAAACACTGGAGTATTTAATATCCATAACTATCACAGCTGGGAAATTGAAAACCCACACCTTGCAAGAGCATCAAATTTTCAACATCGATACAGCGTAAACATGTGGTCGGGAATTGTAAATGGAGAACTGATTGGGCCTTTCGAGCTGCCGTCTAGGTTGGATGGAGACACATATCTAAACTTTTTGCAGAACAACCTTTTTGAATTGCTGGAAGATGTAAACTTGGAAACAAGAAGGCACATGATATTCCAAAATGATGGTGCTCCTTGCCATTACGCACGCCAAGTGAGGGGGCACCTTAATGAAACATACCCGGGCAGATGGATTGGGCGTGGCGGCCCAATCGAATGGCCTGCACGTTCACCGGACTTGAACCCAATAGATTTTTTTATTTGGGGTTACTACAAAGAAGTTGTCTATGCTCAGCAAACTAACTCCGAAGAAGAACTGAGACGAAAATTGAGAGAAGCAGCGACGAAAGTCAGACAAAATTCAAGCGCTTTCCGCAGACTAAAAGATAACTTTTTAAGACGTTGCCGATTGTGTATCGAAGTTGAAGGGCGTCATTTTGAAAATCTTCTTTAATAAAGTAGTTGAACTTAATTTGTGTTTTCTTTTATTGATGCTAAAAATAAACCAAAATAACCGTATTAATAAAAACTAAACTAAGCTTTTTTAAAATAAAATGTTTTCTAATGTGTCACTGATCGTTCAATTTGAAATTATTTGAATGCTTTTGATGATGCCTTGCTAATGTAGGCCATAAAAATGAAAACAAAATAAGCTTAATATTTTTTTTTGACAAAATTTTTTCTTTATGAATTCTCACCTAACTAAGTTCTGAAGCCAATTTCGTCGTAAAATCGCCTATTAAGAACAACTTTTTTATTATTATTTGGTAAGCTGACAAACTGCTGGAGTTTTTAAAATTAGTTTGAACCAATGAAACATTAATTTTGTATTATTAAGAAATTTTTGAAAATTTGGCTCCGTTCAACTCAAACCTAAAATTTTTACTTTCGTCCCTTTTTTCGGTAACTTGTAATGAATAACGTTGTGTAGTTGATAATAAAGTAGAAAGGGTGATTCAAGACGATCACTTTCGAGAAAAAATAAATAAAAAAACCTTACTATTAAACAAGTTACGATTATTTTAAGTCGCTCCGGCAGAAAATTCGAAATATACATTTAAAAAATCATAACTTCTAAACTACAAAAAATCGCGGAACATACATGGGGTATTTTCGGATACACCCAGGTGTAAGGAATCTAAAAAAAATTTTTGGACGTCACATTTTGGACCACCCTGTATAATTTATTGTAATAAAATACCTATTTCATATATAACTGCGTTTCAGCTTGGATATGTCCGGCTGTTCTCCTCTAGAGTTCGCATTTCTCAACCGTTCCCCCTGATGTGAGCATTTTTGGTCGATTCAGTTGAGTTTTTCGAAAATTTTCAAAATGGCCGAGATATGGAGGTTGATAACCTAAAATAAATCATATTAATAGCCATTTCGACAAATTTTCAAAAATGTTAAAACTTTTTTGTTACTCTTATTAAGTCTCTTAAACTGCAAGGGTTCGGGGTGTGACGAAATTCATATTCAATATTTTACGACGACAATTTACGGAAATTAATGTAGAAGAAACAAGGTAGATTAATTATTATTTTATGAATTTAAATAAAACCAAAGAAGTATCAACAAAATGGAATCTAGGCAACACCGGGTACTAGGCTGGCATGAGTCGGCCGCATGTTACGTAACCAACCCACTCTCACTTTCGCGAGTTGAGGCCGCAAGCTTCGTACCGACGATGCCGCGCCGCGCCGCGCCGCCCGTCTAATCATCCGGTAAACCAACTAGCTGACTCTGCGCGCCTGGTACTTTGAATTTCAGGTTAAATAATACTTTAGATTTGGAGTCTCCTGGTAGTTCACAACAACACGAGTCTGTCTTTGTATAGCTTTAAAAAAAAGTATTATCCGCCCACTCATTCGTCTGACCCATTCAAGGGTAACAAAAAAGTGTTATGTCATTTTTGAAAATTTTTCAAAACAAAAATTAATTCCTAAATCGATAAATACAGATAATAGGGTGCCATGCCAAGAGAAAAAAATGCTGATTTCACCAACACAGATGAACAAAACCCTGCGGCAATAATTTTAGTTACATATTAAGCAAATAAATTTTCATATCAACCATAACAGGGCCTTATGTCCTATTGGTATTAGGCAGAATTTAAAGCAACTAACAGCTGATTTGAACAATGCAAATCATAACCGTATGTTAAGCATTGAAGACATCAAGGTGTTTGCCAGGAACAAGGAGCAAGCTCGAGCTGATTGGTGAACTTAGAACATAACGCATCGTTCTCACGCGGTCCTTATGTCAGAACCCTGAATCAATCGCCCACTGCTAAGAGTCGCATTTAAATTTGATATACCGTGCTTCCATACAGATGACGGCGCGATTCGCTCAAAGCGAAAGTGTGTCAAACCCACGCCGCACCCAGTGGAAGGGATGCGGTATTTCCCAGCTAAACTGTAGGCTCGACGCCTGCCATGACTTACGATGCCTTTTCCCTTTCGAGTTCTGCCTTTTTTGGTTTGCTATTGTTGGTGCATGATTTTTATTAATGTTGTTTTAGAGCTTTCGTTGTTATTGTATATTTGCTTGGTGTTTTGGTTAGTATTGAATTGAAGAGTACAGACAGCAATAACAGAGTATGTAATTAAGCTCAAGGTGTATTATTTATTTGATGGTATCACAGTTCTACGTGTTTCCTCATTAAGGATTTTATCACGTAGAGAAATTCCGAGCATAGCTCGTCCTATAGTGTCTTTGAGCTTGTTTATTCGGTCAAAAGTTTCGGTTTCATACGTCATCACTAGAAACACGTATACATACTAAGGTCGCCGACACAGCTCGACGAGTCAGTAAGCTAAAGTGACAATGACCAGGCCACATCGCTCGAAGAACGAATGACTGATGGGGAGTGAGTTCTCGAGTACCGGGAAACGTCTACCGGGTCGTCCCCTTACTAGATGGACCGACGACCTAATGAGGTCGTGATGAGTCGGTGATGGAGGAGATAATATCCAGCAGTGGACGATGACGATGATAATGATCACAATTAACTGATGTAAAGTCGCATACGTTACTACAGCAAAAGGTTGTCGCTCAATAAACACCACCCATGGCCCATACATTCGAACGTCTCGCAAGCTCAACCGATGTTTTCCTTCACCGAAAAGCCAATGAATTTTTGTTGCTGTCTGGGTGGTTTCCGCATAGCTTGTCCATTGCGCATGATTTTATTTGTAGCCAGTGAGTCTAGCCACCCTAACTCCTCTCAGAAGTGCGCTTGATGCCCTGCACGTCTCCTCAAGTGATTCTGTATTGTCTAGGACCATTGCCCATTGTATGGCCACGGGCTGCAAGTCATGAGCGCAAGGGCGTTTTCAGTTTCCTCAGCAGCTATACTCCAATATATCTTAATCATTCGGTGACCGACCCTCTATGAATCTAAAAAACTCCAGCTCAATTACTCTAATCTAAAGAGATGAAGAGAGAGAGAGAAGAGATTGAAGTTGAAAATATTTTAAACAAAATTTATTTTTATTATTCGGGAAAATAATGAACCATCCAGGTATACTATAGTTAATTTATTTAAAATATATAGTATAGTAGTATAGTATATATAGTATAGTATACTATTTTCTTTTCTTTTAAAAACTGGAAACATATTTTTTTTTCTTTTTACTCTCAAACTGAATGATTGTAATGGCATGATATTATAAAATTTTTTTAAATATCTGTAGCATTTTGTATTTTTTGAAGTTGACGTGAGATTTTCGATTATTCCCCCCCCCCCCCCCCCCCCCCCTCCGGTTTTGATTTTGTAAGATTTTATTGGACCCCTTCCCCCCATTCTGAGCTCACGTAATTAATGGATGCCCCCTAAGCTGTATATACTGCTGTACAACTGCTGTAATTTTGCCTCTAGCCGCCTTTTTCTACACCTACGAAATACATTCGTATTCGTTATCTGCCAGGTCGACTCGACTTCGTTTTACGTGTTGGGGTGGCGTGCCTTATTCATGCCACCACAGCTCCAGCAGAGAGACCAACAACTTATTTGTGTTGTTGAAGTCCTCTGGGAGCGACCTCGGTGTTCCGAGGTACTTTGCCCGCAGTGTTGCTACTCCTCCGCACTCCATCAGGACGTGAGCAGCTGTCTCCTCGGCCTCCATGCATGCTCTGCACAGAGGGCTGTCAGTGATACCTAGAGTAAACAGGTGCTTGTTATAGAGTCCATGTCCTGTGATTGCTCCTACAATCAGGCGAAGTTGACATCTGCGTAGATGTAACAATTGTTTGGTGAAGCGACGGTTACAGGTTTACGAAATACATACAAAATCAATACCTCATTTACCAGAAGAGTATGGACTTCGCCAATAATTTTACCTTCAGTTTCATAGTTGTTTACGGTCTTTACTGTACATTCTTGGAGTTCACTTTCAGCAGTATTGTTTTTGATTGATTTGATTGCCTTGCCTTGCTTGATTCATTGTCTGTTTATAATCTGCCTGACCTTCGTCTCAGCTGATGGTAAGAGAACAAGGCTGTAGAATGATAGTGTTTCGATACAAAATTTCTTTTGCCATAATCTTTTAAAATAGAATAGCTGACTTTGATAAGTAATTACCTAAAAATAGAAGATCAGATTGTAGTCGCGAAAAGCTACAATAGTCGTTAGGCTAATGGTAGTTAGATGGAATTGAATAATATTAAAAAGTGTATAAACATGAAAATGTTTCACAATGAAGTTGAATCTTTATGAAACTCATTTCCTCGATAACGCGAGGTCTATTTAGACAATTACTGCACTAATAAAATCCTAATTTAAAAAGAAATATAGTATGAAACTTTTATCGTTCAGCTAAACATCTTGTCTAACACTAAATCAGGTGCGTTCATAGACTTGCTCCAATGAAGTTTTTAGTCCAAACTGACCAAAACAGATAGAGTACCAGACGCAAAATTTGCATACAATAAATGTATGTTAATGTAGTAGTTATGTTGGTCAATAGTGCGGTGGCAGCTGGTGACCCTTGCTCTATATTGTGGTCCAGACCTTGAAATAATTCGGTCAGCCAACTGCATTCAAAGTTTTAGGGTAAGACGTAGAATAGAAGGTCCCAATACATATGAGTATTATTGTTAATGACTCTATCTCAGAATGACCATAAATAAACGTGACGTTATTATTATTAATTGACACCTAAAATAATATAATGATGATGGAAATGTATTTTTAATTTATACGTTATGTTAGAAATATTATGTACCTATTGTATGTCAGATGCTAGACCACAGAGCACTATTTTTAATTTTTACTCATGTGTGTTGTCTTTATTGTGTGTTATACACACAATAAAGACATTTTGAATTTTGAACTTTTGTTGTTTCGGGGAATAACATAATAAAGGACAAAGAAGATAAACTTTGTGCTAGTGTTAAATCTTTTCGAATAAATAATTTTAAAAGTTCTGCTTACATCGCTTCCTAAATTGTTTTGATATAATCTAATGAAGCGTCGGTGGCGCAGTGGATAAGGCGCGGACTCTCAATCTGAGGGTTCCGGGTTCGAATCCAGCCGTGTACCTAAGAGTCGATTTTCAATTCAAGTACATTATCCGATTGCTTAGCGGTGAAGGAAAACATCGTGAGGAAACCTGCATGTCTTGAACAGGCATGTGAAGTCCGCGCATCCTCACTGGGTCCGCGTGGTGGACTATGCCCATACACTCTGTAGGAGAGTAGGCCTGGCCTGTATATAGGCTGTTGATGATAATCTAATCTTTGATTTGATTGAAATACATAGACAGGATAAGACATACATATTATGTCCATTTTATAGTCCATATAAAAACGCAATCATGATTGGGAAAGTCGGTCTCTTTTTGCAGGAAATTAAGCAAAAAATTAAAAAAAAACATTGCTCAGAAAACAAGTTTTGTGTTAAAGTTAGTGAATTGGCACCAAAAACTCTGAGTTTCTATCCTATCCTAGTACTATACCTGAATATGCCATAAAATCTACGTTCGATTATGAAAATTTTCTGGTGAAACGCTAAACGCTTGTAGCGAGCTGTAGGAATATCGACTATAAACCAGACAACTTACCGAGTATGAATCATTTCGATGGCTAATGCATTGAAATTTGTCATATTATATTATATCAAAATTATCTTGAATGCCTCAACAAAAATCTGCATTAAAATATCTTTATTGATGTAGATTATTATTGTGTATCTGTAGGATATATTACACTCACACTAGCGCAGTGCAGTGACCTAAAATTGTAACTAAAAGATGCAAACAATCTTTTTAAGTTTAAATGCCAGGGCCGAAGTTAGGAGGCCAACCCGCATACGGACGGACTAAACGAAAGCTGAAGCAGGCCCTTGTACCAGGCAATCAGGGAGAGGTGGTAGATGAATAATGTTATGCTAGTTCCTCTGTGAATATACCAGGAAATCAGAACTAGTGAACTATTATAGAAGAACAATGAGCAGCAGTTCGTCTGCAGTTGCAGTCTGCAGTCTTTAGTATACTATATCCATGTATGTACCAGGAAAGCAGAAAGTATTGCCTACGTTTCAGCTTTGAAATAGCCGTCATAAGTCCGGCGGATATCCGGGCAGACGTCCGGCTGTTCTCCTCTACAGGTCGCATTTCAGCTTTCGAAAATTATATGTAATTTTTGTCGATTCTGTTTGTCTACATTTTAGAAAATATAGCCCCATATGGGGGTTGAAAACGCCAAAAAAATATCTCAGACATTTCGAAAAAATTTCAAGAAAACCTTTATTGATTCGTAACATAAACTTCAAAGGGCTGCGAGGGAATGGAAAATATTTTAAGAAGATAAAGATCTTGTTTTAATGTGCATGTTGAACATTTATTCAGTTTTAAGCTATTTATGACGGTGATAGACAAATATGTCCCTAGCGGCGGCCCTGCGTCTTTCTATTAGTATCTGGGCTCGACCTATTTAAGGGATTGCAACATAAGGGCCCGCGGCGCGTGTGTGCCGCGTCTGCTTATAAAAATTGTCTCTGTGTGTGTTTCGATAATGCGTAGACGCATTGGTATGGATTATTAGGGATCCGCGTCGTTGGAATATGAACCGTGTTCCAATGCCTGAAAATAACAAATGTTAGGTAGATCACACTGAATCTGATTTGGGTTAAATTGTATTTTAAAACGTAAAGGGCATTAAAAAAATTAAAATATATAACATTCAATGTTTAACAGCATATCAAAGCCCCCAAAAATATCGAAAAAGCAACCTCTTTGAATTTTGAATTTGAAATTGAATTGAATTAATAAATTTAATTTTTTCATTACACTATGAAGATTTTCTAGTGAGGGCGTGGTCACATAAATACATAACTTTACGAGATTACTTAAATATTGTTTAAGTTTCATACAATTTAAGGCTCCAATAATAAGCTGTTACGTCACACCTATTGAGCGTTTTTGCACCACGTGACTAGAAGAACTTTTCGATGGGTTATATTAGGAAAACTATTAGTTGTAAAAAGCCATGGTAGCTCAGTTGGGTAAAGCGTAAGTTCATGAACAATCGAAGTATGGGTTCAATTCTGAGTATTGCTACTGGAATCCTGCACACTCCTGAGAAGAAATTGAAAGGCGTGTGTGAAGTCTACCAATGCGCACTGGTCCCGCGTGGTGGACTATGTCCCATACACTCTCTGTAGGAGAGTAGACCTGAGCCCCTGCAGTTGGGATATATATAGGCTGTTGATGATGGCTGATGAATTGAAAAAGTTTACGGCAAAATAAAATTAGTATGACAGTTTTGGTAGAGAACCATCAGAACGAATCTCGACTCACACTTGCCATGTCCCCTCAACAAGATCATTATATAATGACATTAATATTCATTACTATAATAATCGTGTTATTGTTACAGTCTGCATATTTCTAGGTGAGTGTCTCTACTTGTTATATACCAACATTTTATTTCGTTTTTTCCGTGTGTATATGATAATTTCTTGTTTTGAATTATTTACTTTTTAAATAACTAGTGCACAGGTTGCTTGTGTGTCCAAGGCCTGTCAAGGCTTTGGAATAGGACCACGGTCTCGTGAATGTCGTCAAAGGCGACTAAGTAGAAAATCAAGGGATGACCAAATCCTCTCATGGAAAGTCAATTATGGTAATCTATGACGGCTCATTTCCAATAGTTGACATATAAAGCTGATAACTAAAACAATGAATAGAGCAGAAATTATGTTTTCTTCTTGACGAACTTCTTGATGCTCCATCAAAGTTTCATACTAAACTTCCGTTGCCATAATCTTTTAAAATAGAATAGCTGGATTTGTGCAGTAACTATCTAAAAAAAGGACATCAGATTGTGATGTCGCGAATGAAAATTTTCATTTTAAACACTTTTTTCGATTATTGTTCAAAGCGCCATCTATGAACCATTAACTGCTTAACTGCTATTGTAGCTAACTATAAAGCTGTAAATTAATGATACTTATTTCGCGACACTATAATTTCATCTCCTATTTTTAGGTAATTACTTATCAAAGCCAGCTATTCTATTTTAAAAGATTATGGCAGCAGAAATTTAGTATGGAAGCATTAGGAGAGGGATAACGTTAATTATCTTTTCTACTTAAGGCCAAGTGCATCCATTCTCCTTCATTCGTTCTCTATAATTAAACAAAATTAACACAAAGCCTTAATTTGTTACACACCTAAACCTTCCTCAAGAATCGCTCTGTTGATAAATGAAAACCGGATAAAAATCAGTTCAGTAGTTTTTGAATTTATCTCGTACAGACAGACAGACGTGGTGGTTGACGATTGTTGGTATTTCCTCACATACAATATATGTATCTAACAAATAGTCGGTTAAATAGCCAACACTTTGTACATGGCAACCGACATTCACATGTAATTAACCACAATCCCTATTAGGAGTCATGTACATATATTGCGAACTGCTTACGTATTATGATGTCCTGGTACATGCGATATACATTTATGTATATTTCTATTAGAAACAAGTGCAATTGTATGAATGTAAACGTCAACTACTATTTCTATATTTTAATAAATAAAATAAAATAGCCTTTATTGCTGCTTTTTGCTTACAATGTATAATTACATGACACTTACTAGACACTTCATTGATTTAATCTATTCTATTATTTGAACCATCGGCAACTGGATGTTTGTGTCGGAGAGCTTGTCTGTCGACAAAGGCCTCCTCTGAAGATCTCCACGTATTCCTGTCTCTTGATAAACGGTTCTACACCGGACCAGCCACTTTCTTGAGGTCATCTTCCCAACTTTTGCTTTGTCTGCCTCTATTTCTTTTGCCATCTCTTGGGTACTGCTTCTGTTTTTTTGTTTTCTGTCTAACTTAGTCCATTTTTCTTTTCTGTCTCTGATATTCATTTCAAGCCATTCCATCTCTTATTTTTAGGGTGCTTTTTAATGTATGATTGGGTGTAATAACTTATGAAAGAAAATTTTAAATATTGTAAAAATTTTGCAATTTTTTTTAATGAAAGCATTCTAAGCGATTGCCGTCAAAGCTGTACGTTAGTAAAATTTGTTGCCCGTCATTACAATCCTGTAATTTTGAGGTAATTATTGTAAAAGGCTCTTTTTGAAAAGATTATGGTAAAAGAAATTTTGTATGAGAGTATGCTGAGCGGATTCACGCTAAGGACGTTCAATGGCATTAAAAAAACTGTTTTCGTGGAACTGAAAATCATAAAATTAGTGCGTTCAAAAATAACTAGAAACCGAATTAAACAGGCCTAAAAGTCTATAGCATTCATCCCCTAGAATGGTGAAAATTCTGGTGACGTAGAGGCAGAATTATCAGATTTAGTTTCAGTTGATTTTCTCAAAAAGCGCAGCATCAATTTCGATGAAATCGATACGGGACCACCTCTAAAAAATTATCTACCAAACAAAAAAAGAATCATCAAAATCCATTCATAATTGGTGAAGCTATAGCGTAACAAAAACACACGCAAAATGAAAAAAAAATACAGTCGAATTGAGAACCTATTTTTGAAAACCATTTTTTGAAATGGAATGGCATCGATGTTCCTTCCACACTTTTTCAGGCCGATGATGTTCAATAAACGACCTTGAAGTTACTCTATATACTAATGATTCATCAACTTTTACCGTCAACTTAAACACAGAAGTTTTCCACTGAATATCGGTCAATCGGATTCATTAGTTGAACTCATTTAGTATGTATTTAGTATGTCATTAGAATTTGAACTGTAGCTTTGGGCGGAGGTAAGGCGTAATACGAGTAGTAAAGAAATAGAAGTTGGTTTCTGATGGAATCTCAACTCAAGAGTTAGCAGGAGTTAGTTTTAATACATAATCGATTTATCGTAATTACAATAAACTCTTGTGGTTGCAAATAGTCCATTCGAAAAAAACTTCTAAACATGGGTGGCTATTTTGTTAAATGCAACGCAATGACAATCCAGCTGGACTTTGTACAGCTTCTTTACATAACGGTACTGGTTTAGTAAAGCAGCTAACGGTTTCTTAGTTTAGTTTTTAATTTAGTAAAATCTAACTGACGTCTTTTTAACTCCCAACGCAAAAAGAGGGGTGTTATATGTTTGACGCCAATGTCTGTCTGTCTGTGGCTGTGTAGCTCTCGAACAGATGGGCCGATTTTGATGTGATTTTTACGTGACAGCAAGATTCCTTGCGGTGGCTGTTAGCTATATTTGGTAAAAATTGATTTTGTTTGAAGGGTATCCGCTGATGTTAGACATTTTCGACATAAAATGGAATAGTTATTTTTATTCGTATGATTATTGCGAAGTGTTTTTTTTTCTTCAATCTTCAATTTTATTTACTTGTTAAATACAACAAGAACAAAGCAAATCTTTGTGTGGTCTCAGCTTTAGAATACTCCATGTCATCCCCTGGGTGTCGTAAAAAGCGACTAAGAGAAAACATAATTTCATTTCATTTCATTTATTTCATTTATCTACACAAATACAGTCGCCATTACAGGTTCCCCCAAAGACGATGTAGTTATAAAAGTAAGTAGTCAAATTATAAAATAATTATGTTATTTCTAAATATAATGTCAAAAACTTAATATAAAATATTCTAAATGTCATTTGTACATACATATCTATACGTTGCCTTCGTCAATTTCGTCAATGAACAATTGAACACGTCTATTTGTGTTCCTATTCCGTTCAATATTCGCAACGCTGTGTACACTGGTGCGTATCTCAACACATTTGTCCTATCTTTGGGCAAATGGAACACCTCTCCCCGCGGGCCCTGCCTCAACCGGGTGTTAGGTACCACAATTCCTAGACAATTTAAAATTTGTGGGTTACATAGATTCCCCGTAAACACTTAATCACTTAAACACGATAATCAGGAGACAGGCAGCAGCATCTACTTATGTAAAGACAACATCTTACTGCGATCACCCACCTGTTATGTGTTTTGTTTGGCATAGCTAACAAGTATAAACCGGCCGGCTTATCGGCTGATGGTCCCGGGTTCAATTCCCAGCCGTTACCTTTCAGTAATCGGTTTTGATAATATTAGACTTTCCTATGCCGCTGTCTATCTACTCCCATGTTATATAAGTCTGCCGCCAAACAGCACTGTTAAAAGCACTGCTGAGAAAAGCACTGGGTTCTTTTAGTATCGGATATTTCGGAGGCTTTTGAGTGAGCCCGCTTTTAAATATAAAGCCTTACCGTCATATAGCGTCATACGAGATAAAAAGCTCCCTATGGTTACTTCTGTGCTATGATGCTAGTTTTTAACCGACTTCATAAAATGAGAAGGTAATCAATTCGACTAGTATGGTTTTTTAAATGTTTGTTACCTCAGAACTTTTGACTGGGTGAACCGATTTAGATGATTCTTTTTTTATTATATTTGAAAGGTGGTGCTTCCCGTGTGGTCCCATTTCAATTTGGTCCAGTTCTGACAACGGCATCCATGAGAAAACGATATAAATCTTAAATTAGACTTTAAGGGCATTTGGAGTCGGTTTCCAGTTCTTTTTGAACGCATTTACTTGTTTCCTGTTCACATTTCATAATTTTTTCATTCACGTGATATAGCTATGTCGCGGCGTCATAGAATCCCGCACATATACTCTTATATGTCATCATTAATCTTTCATTAATTCAAGATTAATCGTGCATAATACTTATTACCTATGTTTGTTACGCAACGAGAAGAAACTATAATTGCTTGTTATGGTTCAACTTATTAAATAGTTGTTGAGCTGCATTGGAGGTCCCCACCTGATAATGAAAATGTGTAAATGTTTAGCTGTGAAATTAAAAGTTCAGGTCAGTAAGTTTTGGTGAAAAAATTAAACTTTGTTCACAGTTCAGAATTAATATTTTTGTATGTCGATGTAGCGTCATCTAGCAGTAGATAGCTGAACTAATTGTATGAGAATAAACTACATTTTCTGTTTAGCGACATCTATTGTCGAATAGCTGAAGTGTTTTGTAGTTTAGTTTGCGTCCACTAGTTAGTGTTGTAGTACTTCTAGTGTTATCGTATAGATGGCGCTTAAAATAAATAATGGAATAGAAATAAAATCGTTACAATTTGTTACTCTAGACATTGCTTCGTATCTGTGCAAAAAGATGGCGCTGAAATAAGTAATCACAAATTACTGGAAACATTATTTATTATCAGGATTATATGCAACTAAGTCTTCTATACTAGCTTCGCTAGCTGTCCGCCATTCTAGGGACTCTCCGCTACGGTCTAGCATGACTTCCTGCAAAGCTAGAGCTCGCAACAACTTCTCAGATTCATTCGTATCGTCTACTTCCAGAATACGTTCATGAATTTGATTAGAAAGGTTTATTTCATCTATAGCCTTCTCATCTAAAGTAGAATTAACTTGTGTTCTTCTGAAATCCTTGTTTTTTCTTGTGCCGAAGCCTGCGTCAGCGAGTTTCTTCTTCGCTAGCTGAATGAACGTTGGAGATTTTAATGTGTCTCGGAGCCAGCTTTTGATTTTGTTTTTCTTGTCTTCCACTCGGGTTTTGAATCTGTAAACATAATATATGACATCAAAAAGTCCACTACCCCATGTCATTCTGCGTATGTCGTAAAAAGCGACAAAGGCAACAAAGGCTTATTTTATGTTTGATGGGTTTGCACTTGGCCTTTAACTCACATGACGGTATCGATAAGGCAGCTGGATGGTACCTAAGCGTGCGCACCCAAAAGTCTCAATATAATAAGGCGCTGGCTCTATTACCTTTCATTGACCGAGTGAGAGAAGCGAAAGCTCCCCTTCGAATACCAGGGCAAAAATATACTTTCTATGTGTTTGTATGTTTTTCTTTACAGGTTGCATTTCTCAACCGATCCGGACGCAACTTGGTATATAGGTTAAACGATTTTTTTTGGATTTTTTAATTTTTTTGTTATTCGGGGATTTTTGATTGGAGGGGTACTTCCTCCAAAAAGTGGTAAAAAGGGGGTACTGGATATCTCCGCCATATGATATCAGATTTCGATGCGGTTTCTTATTATTTGAAAGTTTAGTTGAATTATAGAGTAGATAAATGTCTAAAAACTCTGTAATAGGTTTTATTTAAGCCTCAATTTTTTCGATATTTAAAAAGAACTGACAGGCTCCGTGGGGCAAAGGATGTGCTCGCGAGGTCTAAAGCGACAGACCCACTAGTGTATACCGGAACACAACAGTGCTAATTGGTAGGCGGACATAGAAAATGCCCAAAAAAACAACCAAACCAAGTATCAACAGGTACCTCCACTGGGAATCGAGCCCGGGACCTCCGATTGTAAGTCCAAGCGTATAGCAATTATAGACCATCGAGGCGATTAAAATCTGCCATTATCACTCCTATTCAAATGCCACGCGTCATCTAGTCCACTCACTTCTGCAGCTCCCTCTCTCTCAGCCTCGCCTTCATTATCTTCTCCTGCAGGTCTGGCTCCTTGCTGGCCTCGTTCTCGCTGATGGTATCCTCGACCCAGTCGGTGACCTGGGACACGCGGCTGTAGACCCCGGGGGAGCGGGGGTCCCCGCACTGCTTCCCTCCGAACGACACGATTCCCAGCAAGACCCCATCACGCACCGCCGGGCCTCCGCTGTCGTGCTAACGGACAGTGATGGTATGTTCAACAAAGAAATGCAGATTAATTATTCACACAACCAAATTAATTATTGATAATTTAAAAATTCTAGATATTAAAATTAAAACTAAACTTACTTCATAAGAAACAGTTTGAGCTACCGCTCGTAAACCTCCCCAAAAAGATAAATTTGAATTCGAAGATCAACCAGAAATTATAACTGTATAAACCCCTAATCTTGTACATCTTATAAAAAAACCTAAATTAAAACTAATTAAATACAAATAATAAGGAATCAATATTCAATTTAATAAAGATAATATAAATCTAATAACAGGAGAACAATAATATGATATATAATTAGAAAATTTTGTATAAGTTTGTTCCTTAGTAAATAATTTAATAGCATCCGCAAAAGGCTGTAAAATCCCAATTAAACCTAATTTATGTGTGTGTGATGAATTTGTGTGACAATCTTTGTCCAAGAGCCCGAGGCGGTCAGACCTTCGTTATTTTATAACAGATAGTTTCTCTGCCCATTTCCCGTTGTGATCCTTGAGTTAGAGAGCATATCTTACATTGCAGGCGTCCTTCCCGCCGGTGGCATACCCGGCGCACAGCATGCGTGGAGTGATGTAGAAGCGGTACGACTTCTGGCAGTCCTCCAGCCGCATCACAGGGACCGGGACGAAGCGCAGCCGCTCCGGGATGTGACCGTAGCCAGACGTCTGAGAACAACAACTGCCATGCATAGCTAAACCAGTGGTCTGCTCACTTGTTTTGGTGGTCCGTACCTTAAAGCAACCCTTATAAAATCACTTGGTTCCTTATAAAACCACTTGGTTCCTTATAAAACCACTTGGTTCCTTATAAAACCACTTGGTTCCTTATAAAATCACTTGGTTCCTTATAAAACCACTTGGTTCCTTATAAAATCACTTGGTTCCTTATAAAATCACTTGGTTCCTTATAAAACCACTTGGTTCCTTATAAAACCACTTGGTTCCTTATAAAACCACTTGGTTCCTTATAAAATCACTTGGTTCCTTATAAAACCACTTGATTCCTTATAAAATCACTTGGTTCCTTATAAAATCACTTGGTTCCTTATAAAATCACTTGGCGGTCTGTCTGTCTATCAATACGGTTTTCTAAGAAACGTGTCAATTTGAAATTAATACTAAAATATTCAAGTTTGCAATCCCTTGGTTGTGTAAAATAATTAAACTTCTAAGTCAACGCAATAAAAAGATAAGGCCGTTTATGCTAGTTATTTCGAAGATTTCTCTTGCAAGCGCAAGGAATCAAAGTATGTAGGGTATTTAAGATTAAACTAGAATCCTGAATGGTAATAAACAAAGTCTTACAGCACAATTATATCGAAATAAAGCGAAAAGTATAAATTTTAATTATATCTCATTAAAATCACTTTTCCGATTTTAAACTGTTCCAGCGCCTTACGTTATATTCTTATGCTATTTTGCTAACAATTGCTTGTTGGTTTCGTCAGGTTTTGCTTCATATTACCTTTCCTAACAATTATGATTTTCATCATATTAGTTATTCATATTCTGTACGGAGCCCTCGGTGCGCGAGTCTGAGTCGTACTTGGTCGAACTTTTTGTAGGGTCGGACCTATAAAGACTTTTTATATCGATGTAACAAGTCGCTCCCGTGGAACCAAGTCTGAAGTCCACGCATGTTGCACGCTGTTATGATAATAATCTTACGTCGGTACTCCCCCAGCCGGTGACGATGAGTATATCCTCCTCTTTGATGACGTAATCATGCGAGGGCAAGTTGAGGACAGCTATATTCCTCCCAATAGGCATCGGTCTATCCAGCCGCAGAAGGGAGAAGTCGAAGTCAGCGTTGCCAGGGACATACTTCTTTGGGAAGAAGACCTGAAAACACAACTCCTAAACGTTGATGATTGGCGTAAGCTGCGAAGAACGCTTCAGCTTTCTCTCGTCTAGTTGGTATTAAGTTTGGTTGTTGGTAGGGTATTTTTTATGTCTGCCAGGATAACTACCACCCTTGCTATTGTCCTGGTAGCGCTTTCCAGTACCATAGTCCTTGATCGCGGGACCAGTTTGTTGGGACACTCCTAATGACGCATGAGGAGACGTCCACAATCGGTTCTGGACTGATTAGCTAGCCCTCGGCGCGACTACCACAAAGATTCTTGACATAAAAAGGCATGTCCACAAGATTACCAAGTCTCGGGAGAATCATCATTATCGGCACTAGACTTGGGCAAATTAAGTTGCTCCCAAAATACTCTAGGCAGTTATAGGTCACCTTGTTCACTCTGGCCTGGTACCCGCCTCGGTTGTGGAACGAGCTGCCAGCTCTTATAATAAATGGCATAAGCTTGTTCTTATCCCCGTCCACCGCTCTAGAACAATATAGAAATACATATTCACTCCCATTCAGATTTGTTTTCTATAGTGCTACAATGCAAGGTGACGTCATACAGCATCACTATCTGTTGTAACTCACGACTCCAGGCAGTGTCCGGCTGTGAGGACCCACTGCTCGTCTATGATGCAGCCGCCGCACCAGTGCTTGTTGTTGCGTGATATGGCCACGTTGTAGGGGTACATGCTGATGCTAGTTTCCATTCCTCCCACGATACGCCGGACGGCATAAGAACGGAACGCCCAGTCCAGCTGACGATCATCCTTGTCTCCCTTGAACGCTGTTGAAGATAGTATTTATTTTAAAAGGAGACTTAAAAATCCTGTCTCCTGAGCTTCCCGATCCCTCAATCTTGCTACAACTTCCGAGAACATGCCATGGTAGCTCAGTTGGGTAGAGCGTCAGTCCTTGAACAATCGAGGTCTGGGTTTGAACCTGGCTCGTACCAATGAGTTCCAATTTATTATTTGGAATTTATGTACGAATGATACAAATCAATTACCATTGGCTTTTCGGTGAAGAAAAATCCCGTAAGGAAACCTGCTCACTCTTGAGAAGAAATTCAAAGGTGTGTGTGAAGTCTACCAATCCGCACTGGTCCCGCGTGGTGGACTATGTCCCATACACTCTCTGTAGGAGAGTAGGCCTGAGCCCCTGCAGTGGGGACATGCGTAGGCTGTTTTTTTTTTTTTCAAGGGTATAATATTGTGCATACTTTATGAGTTTCTTTCATTGTACAATGCACCTACCCATACAATGTACATACAAAATTTCATCTGGGTAGGTACAAAGCTGTAGAAAATGTTGAACTGTTAAGACAGACCGACAGATTGGGCGAAATTTACATATTCAATTTATGTCTCATTAATAACGCTTTTCATAACAATAATAAATGACCAAATTATAACAAGTAATTCTACACGAATTCATGCGTATTTGCGATGTCCAAAATAAGCAGTGACCTGTAATTTCAGGCCTAACGAGGTGTCGGACAAAATTACAGGAACGCCAAACGAATGACCGCAGCGGGTGCTATCCAACATCGCTTTCGGCCTTGAATTGTATTAGTGGGCACCATAGTAATTGCTAGTAGCATAGCACCAAATGTATTTTATGATTTCCTAGTACATTTAAAGTTGAGATACGACAAAAAGGCAATGTCGATTTCCGCCGTACAGCCTTCGGCAGACCACTGCTGGACATATGCCTCTCCCAGAGTGCGACACTCAATTCGGTCATTTGTTCTCCGCATCCATTCCGTCCGGCTACCCTACGTAAATCGTCTTTCACCTAGTCGGGGGACGTCCTACACTATATTTGCCTAGGCGTGTTCTCTATTCAATGACTCCACTGCTTCAGCGATTGTAGACCCATCGGCCTATGACCAGCCCACTGCCACTTCAGCTTGCTAATACAGTGAGCTATATCGGTCACTTTGGTTCTCTGACGGATCACTTCGTTTCGAATGCGGTCCATTAGAGCATAGCCCTTTTCCATAGCCCGCTGAGCGACTTTACATTTGTGGATCAGTCGTGCCGTGACTCACGGGTAGGACGCACTGATTGTAGACTTTTGCCTTGAGGCATTGTGGTATCGACGATCTAAAGACGAAATACTGGTCACGCGATATACTAATGGCAAACATTATCAAGATCGTTTCAGCAGCTTAGGTTGGTCGCCAACGAGCCACCGGAACTTTAACAGCAGCAACAAAAATTTAGCAGACGACGTCTACTGTTTCCAGAACTACTAGTATATGATTTTGTGATAGTTTCTTGCTTCTTTCAAAAATATATAGTAACAAAATTACAACCAACAACAAAAATCGTTATCATAAAGTTGTGCTGCGCTTACTCAGATAAACACGTGAACTCTCTAAAAGGAAATTAATTGTTTGTCTTTTCATCGGGCGCATGAATTATTTGATATTCAAAGGGCACTGTTTGGCAATGTCACGAGATAGCTACTGGTTTTAAAATGATATTTATGAATGAACTGCTCAAAATTTAATTAAAATCCATGCGAAGAAAAAAGCCATGCCAGCTCACTTGAGTAGCGTTTCAGTCCTTGGTCTGGGTTCGATCCTGGCTCGTTCCAATTAGTTATTGGGAACTTATGTACGAATGATAAAAATCATTACCTTTTTATTTATATTAGCTTTTTGGTAAAGGAAAACATCGTGAGGAAACCTGCACACTCCTGAGAAGAAATTCAAAGATGTGTGTGTGTGAAGTCTACCAATGCGCACTGATCCCGCGTGGTGGACTATGTCCCATACACTCTCTGTAGGAGAGTAGGCCTGAGACCCAGCAGTGGGGACGTGTATAGGCTGTTGATGTTACTTTGGTTAATACGATACTTGAACAAGGGCACGCTCTTTCGTATGAAATTTCAATGTATTTAATTAATTCAGTGCATATTAGTAGTGACTTTAATTTACAAAAATTCATGCAGTACCTTCTTTAGAAGTCTTGTCTATTGACCTCACCTGGATGTTGTCTCTCAAAGTTGGATATTTTGAACCTCGTCGACACCTCATCATTCCGAAACTTATATTTCTCTTCCAGTAACAACTTTATGTTCTCTTCGCTGTCGGACTCTCTCTTCCCTGTTCGCATTACATTCTTTCCGTGAGGTTTCTCTCTCCTGTGTAAGCGGTGTTTGTGGTTGTCATACTCTCTTTGTAGAAAGTCTTTTCTGATATCATCACCGTTGACTTGCCGGAGTGCATCTATGTTCAAAAAATAAATATTTAAACTAAAGCCGAAAATTATAACTGATTTGTAAGTAACCCTCTGGCGAAATAAACGCATTTTAGTTTTGTTATCGTTTGATTAATTTTTTCATTGTCGTTTTATTATTTTTGTTTGATAGCCACGTAGCCGCATCTGTAACGAGGTTCTTGAGGGAAAACCATAAAAGTTTTATGATATGTTTTATGGTGCCATAAAAAACGATGTTATTTTAAAAGGAATTCTTGAAATGTTTTTGTTGGTTTAATCTTTGCCGTCTGTGGAAGATACGATACTCTCAGATGGTAAGTGACGATGAGGCCGGTGGATGATATGCGCCACCGTTCATATCGGCAGGCTTAGGTAACATGGTGGTAGCTAGCCAGGCGGACTTAGTAAATGCCCTACCACCAACCAAACCGAGTACCGACAGGTACCCGCTGGCAATCGAATCCAGTACCTTTGTTAGTAAAAACAAGCTAAATATGTGTAGTCATTAGAAAACGGAAGTGGTTAAAATTGTGACCTTCAATAGCTAAAGAATATGGTCATTTGATCATTTTACCTCGAGAGCTCGTTTTAGAGTTAGCGCCATCTGTTGATCGATCGAAGGATCCAAATAGAACGTAAGACTGACTTAACTTTCAAATCAAATATTTCTTTGTCTTAAAAGTGGTTAGTAAGACTGCCATACAATAAAACGTTAGTATGTCACATAAAGCCAGTATCGACAGTATTTTTATTATTATTCATATATTTTCAGGTAACAAAGACCCATAGTTATAAAATACAATACAATAAATTTAAATAAAATTATTACATTATGAGATACAACCTATATTCTATTTTTTTTACGAAGGCACGTGCGTGCGCCGCTCTTGGGGTTTTGGTCGCTACCCTTCCTCGGAAGCGACGGTACACCACGCCTTTCGGCCAGAAGTCCTCCCTCATGAAGGTATCCAGCCTGCAGGTCGGGACTCGCACCACGAACGACTTGAAGGATTTATTGTGGCGTGACTCCAGCTGCTCCACCCTCACGAGGTAGTTGGACTTCTGCTTTATATACTCTGTGACATCCTGCATGGTTGGTGAGATATTGTTTTAAGAAAAAAAATTACAATAAAGAGCACTGGAGAAGTGGCTGTAAGGTCTAACGATCATTGCCTTTACCGTTTAAAAAAATGAAATGTCAGTGTCACCTTAATGTCACCTCATTTGAAGGATAAATTTCGATCAGTGACAAGTTTTAAAATTGAATATTATATTTAAACAATGGATTCAAAATGACCAGCCTTACTGCAGTCGTGTTAGCTTTATCTTTAATTCTCTATGATGTTGGTTTCCTTTCCAATGGTATGTCAAACAAAATACATTGCAAACTCAATACCCTTGGTTTTACAAGGATGTTTAAATGAATCTTACGAGAGTACACTTAATTTTCCATGGTCGGACTTGCCAAATATTAAAACGCTTGGCAAGCGATTTGGCGATCGCAGTAGGTTGTTATTGATAGGTCGACGCTACAGTGTTCTTCTGATTTTTCTTTTACCGACGTCTCCTAGGGATGGGGTAATGTATTTCTAAGACGAAATAACATTATGACGGAGAAAGTGTATAAGGGATTTAGGAAGGACTGCACTTTTTAATACATATTTTGCATGATGAAAAAGAAATGCCAGTTTAGACAAGGCTGTATGGTCCTAGATCTTTGACTACCAGTCATATATTATTATATCCTCTTTATGGTGAATTTAAACATCATTGTCAGTGATTGCAATCTCTTTAGTTAGGTCTGTTTTCAATATATAGTTATCTGTGCACTTGGTTTTCACGTAAATATGGCGTTGTGCTAAGGAATTTGCTTGAAACTTTAAAAAATCATATCGGTAAAAACGGCGCATTTCCGCAATCTGAGATTTTACACAGTTGTTTGTTATAAGTAGTTCTATAAGTAAAAAAAGTTTGAAGGCGCTAGTTTAGGTCACCTAAAGTGCAGACGAGCCGGGATTTAATTCGTAGCTATTGTAAAATGCCGAATGGTAATAAAGAAAGACATTTAATTACCTAGTAACTTTTTCAAAACTTTAAAGTTTTTTTAGTAACTGAAATTATCCTTCAAATATTTACTATTGCAAAATGGCCTTATACATGAACGGAATAAATACGAGAATCTATCGTTGTGATTTGTTTTTTTATCTCTATTCTCGATGTCTGACCTCACACACCCTAGTGTCAGAGTTGTTGATCCGCCACAGTCCTCTGACATGTCTCATGTAGCTACTACCTGTCGTAGATAGTAACCGGTGACAACGGATTAACGTGATTAACGAAGCACGGAATCATCTTACATATCACACAATCCAGGAATCGAACCCGGGTCCTGCGTCTAAGTCTGACGCTCAGCGAACTGCGCCACGTCGGGATTGTTCCTGACCTTCCGCGTGTGAAGCGCATCTGAGTATGCTTAGACAATTGCTACACTTAGGCCGTATTAATTTCTTGTTAATCACCAATAATTTTGATTCCAGAAAGCGTCCTCGAGACTAAATATTTAGCTCCGAACCTAGTGTTTTTATTGAGCACATCCGTGTTGCTGCGAAGGATACAGATTTTGCCAAAGGTCATACAGAGGAGGTCTTCAGCGTGTTGTCTTCTGGAGGTAACGACAGTGAAATTAGCTACGTAGTAATTTTTTTAATATGAGCAGTGCGCAATATTTCTACAGTTTTAATCAAAATGTCTGATACCAAGTGACATAAAATAGAAGCGTGTCCATACAGCAGCAGTCCTTCAGTGCGTAATGTTCAAAACGCACTACACAAAAAATGTATAAAACGCAATATGAGCACTATACTCTAAATGTACTAAACGCAATATGAGCACTATACTCTAAATGTACTAAACGCAAAATGAGCACTATACTCTAAATGTACTAAACGCTAAATGAGTACTATCATAGTATACACAACGCAAAACGTGCAAAAGCAGAGAACCTCTGGTTCTGTGACTCAAGTATTGAAATTTGAATAATTTCGTTTTAGATGCTGCTATCAATGTTGTTTCTTGAGGGTTCACTAAACGTATGGAAGGTGATCCAAGAAATGATAACGGAGAACGTTACTGAATTCCTGGTACTTTTGTCGAAGAGGATGGGCTACGACGAGATCTTGTGCCACTATGACTGCGCGAAAAGAGACTGCACGTCCATTCTTGTTGGCCTAGTACTCAACTGCCTCAGTTTTGTGATTTTGTTTACATGTTTGTTAGCTAAAAGGGAAATAAAATAAAGTTTTGAAACATGTCAAAGTGTTTTGGCGTTGTCATTAAATTCTTGGATCACACTTCTTTGTACCTGTAGCAAATTTGTTTTACTCACTCGCAGTTTTCCTATATAAACGTTTAAAGGGAGTCCTGATATCGTTTATTCCAGGTTCCTTTATCAATAATGACCATGGAGGCATCCCTGAATTACATCTGGAGGGTGATCCAAGGATTTGTGGTGTCACACAGCGATATCTGGCTGGCCCACCTCGCCGAAGACCGGGTCTTGGGGAAATTTACCTGCTATATCTGCTGCGGAAGGAGCAACTGTCCAGTGGCTTTCACCAGGCTTCTTCTCAACATTTTGAGCTTCGTTTTCTTGATGAGTTCAGTTGCCACGCTTAAATCGAAATCATTTAGATAGGATTTATTTCATTATTTATCTATTTATTGAAAAAAGAGCTAGTTTTTTTTTTGGTATATTTTAGAGGACTGAAAGCTACGCAAAATCTTTGATAAATACATATACCTGGAACCAAATAGTTACAAAAAGCCTTTGCTTTTTGGAAAGGAATGGAAACTTGTTACTGCCAAATGCCTGTAAGGACCTAAGACATTCATTATCATTATCAGCCGGAAAATTGGCTGCATAATCCCACTGCTGGACATTTATTGCCACGACAGACAAGGGAGGATTAACCATAATCATCATTGTCAGGTGGGTTAGTGATCGTAATAAGATGTAGGTAAATGCTGCTGCTTATTTCCAGAATATTTTTCTATTAGTCGCCTTTTACGACTCGCGGGATGGTCTTATCTAAAGCCGGGACCATTTTATTTAAAAACAAGCTACCAGGCTAGCAGGTGTGTAAAGAGGTAGATGGTATTCATTATGAAAAGTGTCCGCTTCCTGTTAACACCTGTACGGACTACATAACGTAATTGATGTCCATTAGGGCGCGGCTCTCCCGCGGGGCGTTTATTGTACAATCTACAATTAGCTTATGCTCTCCTGGTACCTGCGAATGTAATGAACGGGAGTGACAGCGCTGTTTGGCTTCCAAGGTTTAATTGCAGCATTTAATAGCACTAGCATTCAATTAGTGCTAATGCTAATAGGATTAGTGTTAACTAGGGTTTAAAAATTAAGATATGTTCACTGCTTACTTTTTGTTGGGACAAGCAGCTGAGCCCGCTCGACTATACATGGTAACTCCAACTTTGTGCCACGTTAAATAAAGTCAAAAATATTTATTTTACAGATTGAACACATAGCCTAAATCTTGAAAAAACTAAATAAAAATATTTTCCCAGGGGAATGGTAGTTTTAACTATCCTAATAATGGCACAAATTTCATGATAAGCAAATGAACGGTTAAGATGTGAATATAGGACAAACGAAAACACTTATACCGCTGTTATATTAAAATATACATATAGTCATTTTATTCACTGAAAAAGATACTTATGAAATAAAAAGTGCTTTTCGTATTCGGAATTTACTGTGTCTGAGGCCCACTCAGTTGTGGCCTTTGCCCTCAGGTCCTCCATATGATAGATTTATGAAAAATATGGAATTATGTGATCGTTCATCATAAATAGTCCCCTGCCTTGATCTGCCGTTCTATGTAATCAGGAGACTAGTTACAGTGAACAGTGCGTACTATACATATAAACGAGTATACTGGGTTGGATATGAAACATTGTTAAAACGAGTGACAACTTAAATAGGTCGGGTAATCGAACAGTTTTCTCGAGCGCGTGGGGTTGCCAGTGTGATAAATTTCCCCAAAATTGAGGAAACAATACAACAGCAAAATATTTCAACATAGCGCTGTTGGTAGACTAAAATCAGTGCGTGTTGCCAGTAGTGACATACGGAGTCGAAGCGTGGTCCTTTACTGTGAATAAACAATAACAAAGAGCTGTGCTTGAGATGTCTCTACGTGAGAAAATCAGGACTGAGAAAATCCATAGACGAACTAAGGTCACCGTAATAGTTTGACGAGTCAGTGAGCTATCAATGGGCAGGCCACATCGCTCGTAGATTGGATAACCGATGAGGAGAGAGTTCTCGAGTGACGATCACTCACTACACTAGGGCGTCATACATTAGCAGAAGATATCTTATGAAACGTCGATGCATTGACGATAAAATATCCAGTAACAAAGGAATTCCCTTCTAAGTAAAGGGAGCGACACGGGAGGTGTTTTCATGGAACATCAAACAACGCTTTTATGCATAAATACAAATATCTGGGCGACCGAGCTTTGCTCGTAGTTCTTTAAAAACAAACAAAAACTTTATTTCTGCCCCTGGTTAGCCATAAAGAGTGGAACAATTTGCCACTAAAAAAATAATAATTACAAACTTGAATAAATAAATAAAAACACACAAAAAACAAAACAAAAATAAAAGCAGTTTTCCAACCGGGATTTGAACGCGGATATCTCGGACGGAATGACACGATTGAATGAACACGAATGAATGATTGTGAAATTTCCCATCATATTTTGCGTCGAATAATGCGAAGGAAAAAACGTATGAAAACTCAAAAACGCGCGTTTTCCCAGACATAGGACTAATCTAGATCGATTTTTCGCCCCCAAAACCCCTAAATATCAAATTTCAGCGAAATCGCTGGAGTCGTTTCCGAGATCTGAATTATATATATAGAATTGCTTGTTTAAAGGTATGGATTTATTCTATGTCTATTACCTTTATTGATACCAAATAAACAAATAGTGCTGTAGTATAAAACCTTCTCTCAGTATGCCCCGCCACAGACTCTGTTATTTTTATCTACAACATCCGCCCACAAAACAGAGCAATCAAAAAGTTTTCACCTACTGTTCGTAATAACCGTAATTTCATATTTTAAGTGCTGGCAACTCAGCTGGCAACTGTTGCTGGGCGGTGAGGGGGAGGGGGGTGCAGGGAGGGAGGGGCGATCATGTAGCTCCGAGACTACTATTGGTACTCATACTTACTGGAGATCATATAGAGGGGATATAACACCCTTAGAGCGGGGGTTTTCATATCAGATGACGGTAAGTGGCAAGAAGGATGTAGAATGGAAAGCGAGCTCACTCAGAAGCATGAAGGGGTGGCTATGTTACCCGAAACACAATACTGTTTGTTTGGTGACATACACAGACAGCATGGTTTTTATCTAACCAGACGGGAAAAGAAAATAGGGAATCAAACCTGGGATCTCCAGACTGTCAATTTTACTAGACAGGTCTAGACATCCATGCTGTAGCTGACTGCTCTGTTTCGTCTGTTTGGCTCAGCTAAGTACCAAAAATCAATGGTCTAAGCGATATGACAGCCTCTAGAATCACTAAATCAAGCAATTTGGCTATGTGTATTTTTGTGAATGTAAATGGTAACATGATAAGTGATTCTTATGGTGAATGAACTACACGATTAACGCGGGGGTATTTTTCAGACCATTGATTCATATATCGTTCCATCAGCTCTATAGAGTTCCAATTCCGCCCCCGATAACCAACAGGCATCAGTCCACCCTACACAGTGTCAGTGGAAGGACGCCTCGACTCTCCTAGCTGGACCACGCGGGCCATGCACCGGTAAGTACTAATATATCAATGAAAAAGCCTACTTGAATCAATATAATCCAGCTAATAACCACCATTGCGATTCATGAAAAAAGTACCAAAAGCACATAATGCGCGCAGAGGTCGATTGGAAAGGACATCTATCACTTCGGGATGTTTAATAGAATTGAACGTGTTCGAAAGGACCGCTCTGCTGATTGCTGCGACCCTGATAATCAAGCGACCTGCGTGAAACGGTTTTCATCTTGTGTTCAATGCCTTTAGGGTATCGTTTGGATTTCCAGCTATTAAAACCTTAATTTTTAGGCGTTCCATTAACCTTTGGTTTATAAATTCAAGATTTCACCTGACTTCATTTACGCGGACTTCATAAATTATCCTTTTATCCATCCTATCCTTCATAAAATATCCGGTTTATCATACTGAAAAGCTCATCATTTCTCTCCCATTGAAACTTCAATAACATCTCTGGTTTGAACTCACACCTACCTTAATTTCTCTGAATCAGCACACAGCAGCCAAACAAAATTCAACTATGACTACTTACGAATACGACGAGTATTAGGGCTACTGTGAATTAATTATGTTATTGATATTAGAGATTTTGTTTTGGCCGCGATTTTGTATGCGTTGACATCAGATATTACGGCACGAGAAAATTTTACTGGGATAAAATCATTGTAGTTATATGTTGATGGTCTCAGTGCCAATAAAAATGATATTTCAAAATTTGACTGATAAATGGACGTTGGAGGATGACGAGTTTTAATTGAAACTATTTGAATATCATAATTTGAATCACTGCCCAATTTAACGACTTATAGAACCACTATAGTTTTGGCCAAGAATTCTTATTACTCTTAACTTCATTAACTATCCCACGGCCTAAATCCTCGATCGGGATAAAAAATTGCCAATGTCCTTTTCCGACCCTTACTCTGTCGTTATACAAAAAACAAGTCATTTTGACCCTCCGTCCTTCCAAGGAAGGACAAAAACTCACTTTATCATTAATTATATATGTATGGATTAAAAGGAATCCGCTCAGAAAGCTTCCATACAAAATTTCTGTTGCCATAATCCTTTAAAATAGAATAGCTGGCTTTGTGCAGTAGTTATCTAAAAATAAGAGATAAAATTATAGTGTCGCGAAATAAATATCATTAATTTACAACGTATTTAACTACAATAGCAGTTACGCTAATGGTTCATAGATGGCGCTTTGAACAATAATCGGAAAATCGTTTGTAAAAATGTAAATTGTGATTCACTATGAAGTGATATTGATATTGATATTGTGATATGAGTGATACTTATTTCGCGACATCACAACCTGATGTCCTATTAGATAATTACTGCAAAAAGCCAGCTATTCTATTTTAAGAGATTATGGCAACATAATTTAGTATGAAACTTTTATCGCAAGAATAACCTTAAGGAAAGGGTTTACAAGCGTCCACTATTATATAGACAACTTAAAGCTAACTAAGGTATAATTATTTATCATATTATTTATCAACTTGTAAAGTGCTACGAGAACTCTGCTGTTAACTTGAAGCTTGAATACTGAAGACACGAGCATGTATTTCAGAATTTACTGACAGTACTAGTAATATACAGTTGACATCGCTTTCCGGATGAACAAAAACTGAATTTCAAGTGGGGCCTGTTCCGCGAATTTCTCGTTTTCCTTAGGCTTTTGAGTACACGCGGTTCCATACATCGTCCTCATCGATCTCATCCAGGTTGTCAAGTGAAATTATAGTCAATCTTTTGTCCTATGTTTTGTGATGATGATGGGTATTTCACTTGGCCTTCATCTCACCTGATGGTAAGTGACGTTAAGGCCGTTGGATCGCCTCAACCTAATGCTGGCTATGCTACCTTTCATACCGGAACACAATAGTACTATTAACACTGCTGTGTGGCGACAGACTTCGGTAACTCGGTGGTAGATAGCCAGGCGGACATCGAAAATACCACCAACTGATTTGGTGTTATTCTAAATTTAAATCATTTCATAATCATGATGATGATTTATAACGTAATGTGAACTTGATGTGGTATTTATATGACCAGCTTTGATGTGGCACGAGAATTTATAGCGGCCATTGTTGGGACATTTGAGGGTAAGCCTTATTTATGTGTGCGCGTGACAGATGGACCGACTGATTATGTACAGGACGTCCTCTTTCACATTTCAGCATTATTTATGTACAGCCTGAAAGATACTAATCGTATCATGTGATGACAATTATAATATAAGAATACTTTATATTAAAAAAAGAACAAGACTGTAGGGGCCTTACTTCCTCTCACGTGATGATAATTGACGATGGAGCTGTTGGATGGCAAGGGGTCACAATCTAATGAGGCGCTGCCTCTGCTGTCTTTCATACCGGAACAGTGCTATTAACAGTGCTCTTTGGCGGCAGACTTAGATTACATGGTGGTAGCAAGCCAGGTGGACATAAAACAGGCCTTACAACTGGGAATCGAACCCGGCACTTTCGGATTGTAAGTCCTTGCGTGTAGTATTATGCTACGGAGGCGGTGAGGCCATTTAGAATGGTTCCGCCTATAGCTTTACTAATATTTATTTTTATGATAAAACTAGCTTTTGCCCGCATCAGCATATAAATTATTCTTTATAATTTTTCGGTCTTCATAAAAAAATAAATTCATTCCCACTCTCCCTTACGACGTAAATGAAGGACACACAAACTCACTATCATAATTGTAATATTAGGATGGATTTCAGGAGATTTTTTTCTGCAGTAGATTCAAAACTGCATTGTTATATCGTTGATGTCTAATGATTTATTTTTAAACTGCTACGAAAGCTACGAGTTGCACCCTTCGTAGCAGCTCGTAGCTTTGTCGTAGCATCTTAGAGTGGATGTGAACAAAAACAATTCCAGAAAGTGTTACTGTAATAAGACGATATAAAGTTTAACCTATTTATAATTTAAACCTCTAAGCTATAGAGGTAAATATTTACTGCTACAGATTGATGTGCATTTTTCTATGTAAGCCTGTCCTGTTACCACTATTTTATTGAGATTTTAACCCCCGACGCAAAAAGAAAGTTATTATTAGTTTGACGCCAATGTATGTCTGTCTGTGTCATCGTAGCTCTCGACCGATAGACCAATTTTTTACGTTTTTTTCCCTCGTGAAAGCAAGTTTCCTTGCGGTAGTTCTTAGCTATTTTTGGTAACAATCTATTCAGCAGTTCTTTGCGTAGTTTTTTTTTTCATTTTTAATTTAATTCACTTGTGTGTGTGTAATATTACTTACTCTGTGGCCGGTGAATAGCACTATTGTGTTCCGGTAATGACTCGACGTCACTTACCATCAGGCGATGTGCAAAGCCACCATAGATTTAGAATACCTAAACTGACATTTTCCCAGTTGTTTTTAGTTCGGTTATTAGACATTAATTGTCAGTTTTTGATGATTGTGTATAGCAAAAAAAATGTTACAGTCTCGTGTTCCCATTCGGCGAACAACGTGTGCGAAAGCAGGATGCATATACAGACGCTATCTATAGCATAGCGGAGCGTAATTTTATAAATACAAGGAATCCACAGTACATACAAAAATACTTTTCTTTGCCATCAATGGTTTATACATATATTTATTTAAAAACACACACACAACACTATCCACATACAAAAACATTAACAACTAATTAAACTAAATTAAGAAGTAAGCAGTTAATAAACAAAAAGCAATTCGTACCAGGCTAGCAGGTTCGAGAAGATATCGTATTACGGGAAGATCTCAGGATCAGTTTACACCTTCAACATGCTTGTCCCTCGTTGTGCCCTCGTCACCAACGAAGCCTCCTAGATAAACAATCTTAATTGCCTAAGGTTTCTGCCGCCCTGGTACTTGAATGTGAACTTTGTAATGTGAAAAGTTTTAAGTTGTACACATGAAGGAACTAACTACAACCCTTTGCTGGAATGTGTTTTGTGGCTGAGTTTTTTTTTAAACGAATCGTAGGTTTGTTTTCATTTTATTGTTTATTCGGGTGCTGCATGCAATGCAGATATTTTTTGGGCAATGGCAGCGAATCTAGACTGCAGCTGGGGAAGACAAAATGTATGAAAATATATGGAACGCCGATTCATTCGTTCATTCCGGTTTTCCCCAGAAAATATCAATTCTCTGAAGGTACTACTCATTTAATGGGAATTCTCTGAGACTCACATAAAAAAAAATACCATAATCTTTTAAAGTAGTATAACTTGATTAGCAAGTTATTACCCTAAAATTCTCCAGAAAAACTAAATATTTTGTCCATATTTTATATCCCCGAATTAGGTCCTTAATACTCTACCATATTGGATTTTATGTGATTTTATATATTATTACCATTAATCTAAAGACGACTATCAATTTCGGATATACAAGCGACAAAGTAGTATTGCGTACATATTTTGTTTGCAATCATTAAACTTCTTTTTGTCAAGTTGGGCTCTAACACAAAACCTAGGAAAAAATCTACCCTCTCATAACGATCTGATAAAAAGCGAAGGTTTCTTTCATCTGTCCCTTTAATTTAAATTACTTCTCCGCTCCAATGTTTTAGTTGTTTGAAATCAACTTGGCAAGCTTCAATTTAAAATCTAATTGGTTTCGAATGGACCTATAGAATACCATTCAATTCTAAACGAATCTAATTACAAATTATTTTGTTTTATACGTAATGATTCAAATTTATTTAAATAAAGTCAATTGAAGTTCAAATTCTAATTGGAAAAATTATTTCAATTTTATAATTGTAAATTGTAAAATATATATTGGTTATTTCAGTATAAATTTTTGGCATGGTTGCTGGAACTGGAGGTGACCTATGTCTGCTGCTTAGCAGCTGTATTAACATCACTCTTGTGTCCCATTTATAAAGATAAACAGAGGCAATAATTTAAGTACATAATCATAGTACATTTGGCAGCCTATGAATTCGTTGTCAAGTACACTCGAGTACAAAAATATGTATCAACTTTTGAACCCTGTCACATTCATCTTTAATTGACATTTCCTTCAACACGTTACATAGGAACAAGCAAGAGTGAATGTGACATGGTACTCGTACAAAAGTGGATACATATTTTTGTACGCGAGTGTACAATACTGAATTTAATTTAGAAAACATCATAGTTGTAACATTATGTTAGTTTTATTATGTTTTATAATGTTAGCAATACTTAATATTTCAACCAAAATCGAGTCATCTCTGAAAAAAAGCCTTTCCTGATCCACTCAAGTTTGACCTATTTACAGGCACTCAAAGCGTTGAAGAGGTCAATCATCTTATAGACTGAATGGTTCTTGATAAGTTTTTGTTCCTTTCACTTTGCCCTGGCACGCTTACGTGAGACTCTCGTACGTATCTTGAGTTGCCGACAACGTTATTAGGTAGGCTATACTTCAATAATTAACGTGTTTATGGCGTGCCGCCTCCTTGGTGCGCGATGGGGTAGCTGGCTGGACAGAATAATGTCAACACTATTTTGAATTTAAAATGCTTTTGTTTTTAAATTTTCAATTTACACGTCGTATGTTAGACATGTTAAAATTGATGAAATAAAAATCCTTGTGCCTCCAAGCTAGGAGCATTTAATCTCTACCTCCAAGCTCCAATACATACACACACAAAATAAACACTCGAATAGAGAAGCTCCTCCTTTTTTGAAGTCGGTTGTAAAAGGTGTACGATCTCAATGTTTTTTTGAAGTCAGTTGTAACACGTACGTTTTCAATCTTTTTTTGTGTGCATCTATATGGACCGTAGATTTAAAAAGACCAAATCATAAACCTTGACGACGTGCCTGCTACCTATAGCATAATTTTAATTTAATTTTAATTTTGATCCGTTTCTTGAAACTCATTTGGTGTTCATAAATCAGTCACGTATCCATATAACTTAGGTTCGAAAGGGAATATTTTTCGTGAGGTTGTCGTGAGGTTGTCGGGGCACGGCAGTAGCACGCATGTCTCGAAGTTGCTACGATCGGGAACGAAACGTTGAGATATTGGATCTTATAGACTTAAAACATATTGAATATTTTCTTCATATAAAAGGTACATGGAATCGACTTCATTTGTCAAGGCTTTTATAAAACTAGCGTTTTTCCTGCAACTTAATCCGTACCGTATAGGAGTACAAAGTTTAACACAAGATCAAATAGAACACACCAACAAGTAAATGCGTTCAAAAAGAACTGGAAACTAACTTCAATTGCCTTAAAAGTCTACTTTTACTCAGGCAAATTTACGATTAATACGATATAAATCAGCCAGGGATCTTTAAAAGATTACCCCCTAAAAATGTGGTTCTTACCTTATTTGTTATTTTATGATTTTTAGTGTGTTAATTATATATATTCTGTACGGAACCCTCGGTGCTCGAGTCCAACTCGCATTGGGCCGTTTTTGAAACTTTGTTGTTGTAGCAAGCGTGAAAATTTCATGTGTTTAATATATACAGCCTGGTGACAGACGGGCGGAGAAAACTATGAAAATCGTCTGTTAAATCTTTTCATTAAAAGATTTGGTAAGCGATGTTGTGCAAAAAGCATTCCTTCCAGACTGGCAAAAACACTGCAAATTCTTTCAAAGATTCCACACTTGTCGCTCGCTGCCTTGAGTAGGGTACAGAAAATTCCAGCGATTTAAATTAGGGTCTTTGAGTTGTTTACCTGAGTAGTATGGAAGGACAATAGCTAATGTATTTACGTTTGTATGTATTTTAGTGACGTGTTGGCTCAGCTTTAGAAGAGGTCTACCTTAGTTATGCCGCGGTTAAAATAAGCTTTGTAGTTTGAACTCGAAGACAAATTCGAGAAAACACAAAAGTTTGACACAAGGCCAGCGTGCCATATTTAAAAACTATTTCTGGTTCAACTTGGGCAGCTAGTTTTGAATAAATAAAAGACACTTTTAGGTACGATCGATCAACGTGGAAGCAATTTTAATTGTAGGTTTTATTTTGAGTCTATTTCTATGTTTAAGGCACAGATATCAGAACATCAAAGGCTGTGTTCACTGAATACGTGTGAAGCAACCAGGTCAGACATTTTTTTTACACACAAGGCATACACAACCAAAGTACATCAAAGGCCAGGCACTCAGCCGTCAATATGCCGCGTACGTCATTGTGTGTAAATTTATTTACCTCACGTATGTTTTATTAGACGAGGTGAAATCCGTATATTCTTTACAAATCCGTGGTCATAGGTTATTTTTTTGAATTAGTCAATTTTCTTTCTGATTTAAAATTCACTCATTCTTCTGTGCCCTCGCAAGGCGTAGCATGTAAAATTATGTTGTAAATTGCAATATGTGAAGTATATAAAATGAAAAATAAGTTTACTAATTTTCGGATTTACAGGGACAATATCTCCGTCGCCAAAGTTGAAATTGAGTTTCAAAGAAACTAATCTTTAAAAAACTTACTTATTACAGTTATAATTAATAGAAGTGCATGCACAAACCAGTTCATGTTGCATGCCATATATTGCTAGACGGCTTGCATTATATCATAGGTATATTGTGAATTGTGACAGCTTTTGTTGAGGAAAAAACTTTCAAGTCTGTACGGCGGCGTAAAATAGGCAGCATTTCAAATACTGGCGTAATTTCAGGGATTCCACGCTCGGATTACACGAGCTGATTCCATTCTATTCTACAGTCGTTTAACTATAAGAACGGCGGTGGCTTTCCACCCCTACTTATTTCGGATGGAACGTTTCGCTTCTTCATTCATTTTCCACAGCACTGAAGAATTCCGTGCCGTCTTCTGTTCAAATATGCTATACTCGTGGTAGTAATGTTATCTCTTTCGACTTATTTATGCGATCCAATAAATCTTAATTTGTACTTTAGACAGTTTCTAATTGGAAAAAATGTTGCCAACTCGATGAATCCTTGAGACCTTTACACCAGGGCGCCATAACTCGTTAGAAGCGGGTCACATTCCCACCCTTCAGCTACAAACTCGGATTCCCCCAGGAGTGGAGGCAATCCAAGTACCAGGGTCACATAACTCACCGGGAAATGTGTCAGTTGGATGTATCGTTACTTTGCACGGGTTGAGTACTTCGTGAGAGACACGTATCTTAGCAAGGGTTTCATAGGATGAGGTTATCTGTTTGCTGCGATTTATGGACTCCTGGTTAAATATTTGTTTGTTTTTGTTCGTTTATTTTACTTCTATGTTTTTCCGAGTAAAGGAAAACAGTTTTTATTCATTGAAATTCTGTCGCAATGATTTTCTTAGGATCGTTATAACCTAATATTTGGAAACCTAAACAAAAAATTATATTTATTATTGTGTGACGAAACTGCTCTGCGAATTTGGCCATTTACGCATTAGCACGGATTTGTAAAAAATGTATGGATGTCATCTCGATTAATATTGCGTGAGGTTACCAAAACACGCCCGTATATGAAACTGACGTGTTCTGCGTTATTTTTGAATTTTTATTTTGTATGTATATTTTGTCTATTAATGTAAAAACAAAATATGGATTATTTTTTCTCAAATAAAAGTAATTAAATATATTATCAGCTGAGTGCCTGATGTTTAGAACCTAGAGAGATAGCTTATTTACTAAATATAAAAATATGCATCAAAATCGGGTCTTATTTGACGAATTGCAGTACTAATACTGCATTCATCCCCTAATTTTCCCTTTAGGTGTAGATATATTTCTTTGCAAGTAGTAGAGAGTAAATTTACATACAAAAATACTCTTACCATAATTTTACTAAAGCACGGTGAAATAGCGAAAAAAAACCAGTGTTACACGAAAAATTGCAGCAATTTTCCTTCTGGGCATAAATTACTGATAACAATGCACGAACCTTTCATAAGTTGAAAATTAATTGCACATTTATGCAGAGTTGCTCTTACATATCCTGGACTAGGAAAAAACAAAGAAAACTAAAAAGAATTTAATTTCTATACTTGAAAACAGTTGTTATTTTGAGAATACACATGTACCAACATGTGATAACAACATTGAGTCGTGGTAGCTCAGTTGGGTAGAGCGTCAGTCCTTGAACAATCGAGTTCTGGGTTCGATCCTGGCTCGTACCAATGAGTTACAATTTGTTATTTGGAATTTATTTACGAATGATAGAAATCATTACCATTAGCTTTTCGGTGAGTTAAACCATCGTGATGAAACCTGCACACTCCTGAGAAGAAATTCAAAGGTGTGTGTGAAGTCTACCAATGCGCATTGGTCCCGCGTGGTGGACTATGTCCCATACACTCTCTGTAGGAGAGTAGGCCTGAGACCCTGAAGTGGCGACAGATAAAGCTGTTGATGATGTACAATTTAACATGTGTTTAGATGGTATCAGTAATAAATATACTAGTTGTTTCATTTTTGGCTTGTTATTGGCATTCGCCTGCCTTGTCGGTTATATAATCTAGATGCTTCAAGTTGATAAGGCGAGAGATTTTAACCAGCGGTTCTAAAACTTTTAGGGCCACGGAGTACTCACTAAACTCATATTTTAAGGAACCCCACACCCTATGACTTACATTATGGTAAAGAACAGAGGACCCTAAGGACTTTATGAATTTAGAAACATACTTTAGGAAAAAAGCTTAGCGTAGGTGAAGTTAAATTATGTCAATTTATTTCAGAACCAAACGCGGTACTTGGTTTGTGTTTGAAATAACTTATTTAACACGACATAATTTTCCTAACTAAGCCATCAAAAGAACACGATATCACCTGCTATGCAAATTCTTAAACCTCACAAAGGTGGCCCCGATTACATCGTTAAATGGCTTACCCTCAAATTTGATTCGAGATCGTACCCAAATTGCTTAATTTCTGGCGAAATTGCTGTTTATTCAGAAATATGATTAAAATTCACAGCCGCGAGATTGGTCTGGTTCGAGCACTCTGTTTATATCTATACCTAGAAATGATCGGAGTAGGCATAAAATAATTTCATTCAAAACCACCACTGTTGCCAAGTGGACTACTTGGAGCCACAATCCTGAGGGTGCGGGTTCGAGTCCCAGTGGGGATACCTACCGGTAATCGATTTGGTACGGTTTACGGTGGTAGGCCATTTTAAACATCCGCCTGCCTAGATACCAAGTGAAAACGTCAAATGCCATTAATTCATTGACGCCTTGTTTCGTGCGTTTTAATGTTTTATCTACAAATAAACTAAACAACAAGTAAATGCGTTCAAAAAGAACTGGAAACCGACTTCAATTGCCCTTTTACTTAGGCAAAATTTAAGATTTATATCGTTTTCTCATAGATGCCGTTGTCAGAACTGGACCAAATTGAAATGAGACCACACGGGAAGCACCACCTTTCAAATAAAAAAGACGCGTTCAAATCGGGTCACCCAGTCAAAAGTTCTGAGGTAATAGACATAAAAAACATACACGTCTAATTGATAATCTCCTCCTATTTTGAAGTTGGTTAAAAATATCTGAAAATGGTAATTAAATCATTGTAATTTGATGTAGGTTCGCACCCCCCATGACCCGTGATACCTCATCTCTACACGCACGAATTTCGTTTAAGTGGCACAGATAATGACAGCTACTTACACCGTGCACGGACTTACTCACACATGCGCGTGTATACATATATATATGTCGATGTGTGGGAATAGGAACCGATATCACGGCATTTGTCACAGACCAGTCGAGTTGTGCCGTGTATTGCTTTGACGTGTGAGCCAATTTTCGGTACAGTCGCGCACACCGCAACAACGCAAGATCGCGTGACGCTTGCATTATTTACAGGGACCATGAGTCCACAAACATATGTCGCTGTCTGGAGCTGTGTACAGACGAACACTGAATATACTCGTAGTAAAAGCATTAGAGTTGGCCTTAGTGTTAAAAAAACAAGCGTGGAATTCTCTGGGGACTGACGATTGAAGTGAAAACGAAGTAACTTGTGAATCGTATTGTCGATTTTTGAATTATTGGTTTGGTTTATAACGAAGTTTCAATTAGGTATATATATGTACATATACACACACACACACAAACACACACACACACACCACGTACTTGTGTATTCCAGAGACAAGAATTCCGTGTGTGTAGACCTGGTTACCCATAGCACAGGCCTCGAGCTTAGTTTGGGAACCAGCTCTCCCACAACTACTAGAGGTATACTTGTATAAAATATAATAAAAAAGGGTGCGGTGACAATGACGCGACTTCCATGATTTTTGTTCGCCCAAAAAGTGCTCAAAGTGCCTAAAGAAGTTTTCACTTCAAAAACTAACTAATTGCGAGTCAGACTTGTGCACCGAGGGTTCCGTACAGAATATGAATAAATGACATACTGAAAATCATAAATAATAGGCAAATCTGCTGAAGCTGAAGAACAAGCTTAACTTTGCAATTCAAAAAATGTGACCCCACGAATGTCTATATCACAATCAATTTTCAACTGCAAATGTAAGATTGTATGTTCCTTTCCTTTTCCCATAAAAGCTATTTTTACTGTATAATAATTAAAATTTTGGTTTTTTAAAGATTTATTACTGTATATGTAGTATAAGATCTTACTTTTTGCCTAATTTCAATATTATAGATCCACGGGAAGTACCCTATGACCTTGAATTACGAAGGAAATGGCCTAAAAATGTGTCTTAAACAGCTTTATCTTTATATTTCATTCACTTAAATGTTTCATTTTTTTCACAGCTCCAAGGAAATTGTAGTCTTTGATATCAATTTCAACTTGATGCCTTCACTAGTTTTTAAGAAAAATCGTGTGAACAGACTACACAAAGGAAAGGCTTCCTATTAAGGTACAGAACCAAGAATGGGATTTAATGTACAATGTCATTCGTCTTATAAATGCTTAGGATGGTTCAGTATTTTGTTACACTAAATTATGTAACGGTTAAAAACTCACTTTTAATAGTCCTTAACGATTTTCTCCTTGACTGTACCTCAGCAAAGACTCCATACCATTACAGTTGAATAGTAAAAAATTCAGTGGTTTTATGTCGATTAGAACAGTTGTTCCGTCACAACCCGGCACACACGCAACCACCAGAAAACTTGGTGGTACGTTGTGTATATGTATATAAAAAATCTTAGTAAAATAGCGTACATTACAACGCCAGTTTGATACTCTACTTTCTTTTTAAAAAATGTTTTACAAACTATATAATTCATCATCATCATCAGCCGGGAAACGTCCACTGCTGGACATAGGCCTCCTTTACACACGAATATGGTACGCCACATCGACCGGTCCCGAGCCACCTGCATCCAGCGACTCCCCGCAACTCTAACCAGGTCGTCGGTCCATCTAGTAGGGGGACGGACTGGTAGACGTTTGCCGGCACGTGGTCGCCACTTGAGAACCTATACTCCCCACCGGTTATCGGTTTTTCGAGCGATGTGGCCTGCCCATTGCCACTTCAGCTCACTGACTCGTCGAGCTATGTCGGTGACCTTCGTTCGTCTACGGACTTCCTCATTCCGAACCTTGTCACGTAGAGAAATTCCGAGCGTAGCTCGTTCCATTGCTCGCTGAGTGACTTTGAGCTTGTTTATTCGTCCCACAGTAAAGGACCACGTTTCGGTTCCGTATGTCATCACTGGCAACACGCACTGATTAAAGACTTTCGTCTATATAATTACTATAATTAATGTTTTTAAAAAGAATTACTATATAACCAACTCCATTGCCATACAAGTTTTATTACAATTCAGTATGAAGTGGATGAAATTCAATAAACGTGATTTATTAATTTAATTTCCCATCTTCAAGAGTAGAATATTGTCTATTGTCACAACAGAAATAGACACCTCGGAGGCCATACTGCCTCAACGGAAAGCATTAGGTCCTCCAAACCCAGGCCCAAATAATAATAAAATAAGAATATTGTCTTCAAAGTTAAATGGGTTCCAACGCAAAAATGCCGAGTAAAACATGTTTCTGTGGGAACCCCCTTAAAGCGGCCATAATAATACACGCTGTGATAATTTCCAGTGTATACCTAGTACGGTTCAAGATCGGCCCTGTGACAGATGGACGAACGAAAGGCCGGCAGCGAAGGCTTAGTATATAGTTTAATGTTTATTTGTTTATTTGTTTATTATACATTTTATAATCTTACACTAACAGTTTAAAACTTTACATGTAAGAATCAGTCATATTATATTATATTAGTCAAATTATATTACGTACATACATTGTCAAGAGAGATGTCAATGACTGTGCTTCGAGCTGTTGCTGACTCCAGGTGGCGAGAACACAGTGTCAGGAGGTGTGGTACCGAGTCGTGGAAAATGTCCGCGGTGTTGGACAGTACGTTCAACAGGGAGAGTGCCGTGGGCACCGGAGTGTGCGCCTGCGCCGCCGCCACCGTCCGCGAGCCGCCGGCGGCGAACAGCGGCCGGGGGCGCGGGCGCATGTTGTGTTTCTGGGGCGGGGGTGCGTTGAACTGTATCAGCAACAAAATATTTGCATTGCTGATTTCTCCCCGTATCAATCGCAGAAAGTATTTGACTAAAGCCAGTCCTCGCCTCACTTCCAGCGACTTGTAATTTACCATACCTAGTATGAACATGGTCGGGTATAAGTAGGGATAGTATCCAAATTTCTTATTGTACATAAACCTGAGGAACGATTTTTGTATTCTCTCAACCATGGACACGTATACGGCCGTATGTGGACTCCAGATGATTGAGTTTGTCTCCAGTTTACTGCGAACGTATGCATCAAACAGTAGAGAAATAACACCACCACAGCTGAGAATTTTAGACTGCCGAGTAACAAATGCTAAGCACTTCTTGGTCTGGTTGCAGGTATCTACAATATGGTGATTGAAATTAAGTTGTGAGTCGAACCATGTGCCCAGATCCCGAATCATATCAACCCTTTTCAGAGTAGTGTCTCCTAGGCAGTACGCGTGGTGAATAGGTTTAAGGGCTCTGGAATATGTCAGTACGGAACATTTAGCTGTGTTCAATTCCAGGCTGTTTTGTATGCCCCATTCACTGACCCGATCGATGTCTCTTTGCAACAGAGTGCAATCTTCTTGACTCCGGATAGTTAAAGCCAGCTTCACATCGTCCGCAAATATGAGACACATTGATGATTCAATTGACTTAGGGAGATCATTTATCAGAATCAAAAAAAGGAGTGGGCCAAGACTGCTGCCCTGTCCGATGCCTGATGTTACAGAATATTCTGACGATTTTTGCCCTTTGTATTCAACGAACTGTATTCTATTGGATAGATAAGAGCAGAAGAATTGAAGAAGGGGTACAGAAAATCCTGATGATGCTAGTTTCAGAAGTAGAGTGAAAATGTTAACTCGATCGAACGCTTTCTTAAAATCGAAGTAAGCTACGTCGGTTTGTAATTTTTGGTCTAGACTAGAAGATATTAAAGAAGTTATGTTAAGGAGATTAGATGTAGTTGATCTTTTGGGCAAGAAACCGTGTTGCTCGTCACAAAACCAACTTTGAAGTTGTTTGGATACGTGTGTGTAGATAATTGTTTCGAAAACTTTCCCAAAAACGGACAAGACCGCAATCGGCCTGTAGTTTCCAATATCTGATTTAAGACCAGTCTTATGAATAGGAATAACTTTTGTAGTTTTCCATATACTTGGATACGATGCAGACTTAATAGCCAAATTGAAAATGAATTGGAGTGGCTTAACGAACACCTCAGCACAGTCTTTCACAATGAACTGGGGGACTCCGTCAGGCCCCATTGCAGGTTTAGGCCTAAGATGTTTAATTGCGTTTCTAACGTCCGCTTCACTAACACTCTGCAACGTCACATGACCGATGGCAGCATCCGGCCGCCGAGCCGCCTCTGAACACACCCCAGACAAGCTCAGAGCGCTCGAGCTCGGCAAGAAGACACTACTAAAAAAAGTCGCAAATGCATCAGCTACTTCTTGGTTCGTCATTTGGCCAAATGTTGCAGGTTCAAATGACTTTTTATTATTTTTGATGAATCTCCAAAAAGAAGACGGGTCCCGTTTTATATCTGATTGAATTCGGTCGCAAAACAATATAAAACTATGTTGTGCTTTTACATTTACTAACTTTCTGTAATACGTGAAGAAAGCATAATACAATTGATTGTTAGTCTGCTTATACAGCTTATGATATTGGTTCTTTAATTTGTTCAGATATATTATTTCACGCGTGAACCACTGGGGGTATGTACTACTATTTTTAAACGAATTGTTGTTGCTTTCAGGGACAATTTCTCTAAATATTATCTGTATTAAGGAGTATAAGTTATCAAGTGCCACATTGACATCAGCGCTTTCATAAACCGGTGTCCAATCGACAGATGCTAGTCTCATGTAAAGTGAGACGAGGTCAGCTCTACGGAAATCTCTACTCGGAGCGCTAACTTGTCGGCGCGCGTCAGTGCGCGGCTGCGTCCCCTCCAGACGAGGTTTGATCGCGATCGTAATGTCCAACGGTAAGTGGTGTTTCTCCCAGGACACCAGCGCCGCGTCTGACTCGGTAACCACTGCCCTCACCACGCCACTGTCAGCCAGCACAAGGTCTAAAACACGTCCTAAGCTATTGTTTACATTGTTATATTGTTTAAAATTACAAGATGTCATAAATGAGTCAAAATCTATTGAAATCTTATTCGAAGCTGAATATAAATTAAAATCCCCTAAAACAACAGTGGGATAACAATAGTCATTTTTAATTCTATCAATACAGTCGAATATAGAGTGATATCTGTCATCCGAAATACGAGGCGGTAGGTATACCACACAACAGAGGAAACGAATCGCTCCCTTAGTTACTAGCGCGCAGACAATCTCGTCGTTGGGTGCTGCGTGGCAGTGCACGCGCCGCAGCTGGCAGGGCGCGCGCGCAGCCAGCAGCACTCCGCCGCCGGCGCGCGCCCCGCCCCGGTCCGAGCGCACGACGCTCCAGCCGGGCGGGAACACCTCCGAGTCCTGTATCGTGTCGTCCAGTCTTGTTTCTGTGAGAGCCACTAATCCGCTCGTAAATGTAGCTAGTAAATTTTTTATATCATCCTTTTTCCCTTTTATCCCTCTTACGTTTTGATAGAATATGGTAACACATCTATTTACATATACATTACAATAGTACATAGTATAGTAGTATATAGCATATAGTAGATCCTTAACCCAATTATATTTTCACTATTTATTACTATTCAAAGATAAGTCTCACTCGGACTGTTTATTGCACTTCGCTGAAACGGCTTAACCGATCTTGGTGAAATTTAACAAGCCTATGAAATGTAAAATGACATAGTTTTTTTTTGTCTCGATAAATAGTTATCTTGGGAGTATAATATAACTGAGCTGAAACGTCTAGGGAAGAAAATAAACATGAGTAAGCGTAGTAAATTAAAACAGTAATGTCGTTGGCACGCTTCCAATAGAGTGTCACTCTGTTTGACATTGTTTTGGGATGTGCCTTGAATATTTATATTTACGGATTACGTTTCCGCGTTTTTACGATCGACCGTACAAGTTGCTTGACCTTTTACGTCGGATGTTTATTAGTCATTTGGTATATAATGAATGAGATTAATTCATTATGTACCTTGTTATATCCCGCCCCTGACGTCGCTTTTGAGCGTTTCGGAAATTGTACCCATTTTTGTTACGAATTATATTTTTAATACCACCTTATTTGTTCATAGTATTTTGTCACCACAAACTCACTCACTCACTTCTTTTACTATATATATATTTGAATGTAAAACTATTTTTTAATACTAGATAATGTACAAGATATCATATTTCTTGTCACTTAAAAAACTCATGTCCGGTGGTAAAGGCCTGGTTCCTGTAGCTCAGGGGATCCTAGTCCAGGAGCCAGGCTTCACAAAGTTACGAAAGCATAGAATGAAGTGATTTTATAATTTATATGTACAAACTTTGTGGATAAAAAATAAATATGATTTATTATTATTATCCTAATCAAAAGAACACCTTAATCAAAACACCAGAATCTTGATGGCACCATTACATTGCATTTCACTGAACTTACATCTACATGTTCAATGGTTCATCTTGAACCTTCAGAGCTTAACTACTAGTTTTTGGCTGAAACCACGTCTGCGTGGACTTCAGAAATTGATGCACAGGATGATTTGACCGGTGTAAAAAGCAGCCGTATGATTTTACGTGACTTTATCAGTCTCTGAAGATAGACTTCTCCTTACGGTCTTCATTACTCATCTTCATCCACTCGCTCTCCTCTGAAATCTTCGTTTCAGGGCTAATGCTAAATTATGATGGTTTTCCATCATCCCTTCCGGTGTTCCTCTGTCGCCATATTTGCCGAGTCCAGATAACATATGATCCTTTGTCGACGCGACTGGCTACTCCATCCCTCTCTTCTCCACACAAGATTCAAATCTGGAATTTATCCATTCCCTTCTGCGCCAAACACATCCAGCCAAACCCCACCGAAATTTATTCTAACATCTCTTTCTGTTCTGAGTACTTATGTACATTATGTAATATGCCATACCTCTATATAAATTAGATCAATTCATTCTTCATAAAGCGCGAACGAGTAGAATTTCAAATGCCAAAATACATCCGGTCCCCTTTGCTTCCTTCCTAAATAATCTTGGCGAATTGATATGGAACATAAAAGCTCCTTTTCCTGAGAACGTTTTCAAGGGGAAAATAGTTGGAAGTGTAAATTGGACTATTTTTCAGACCTTTCCATCTATCCGATGACCTTCAATTCCAATGGGACGTGTGACCTCATTCATTTTTGTGTACCAGGATCACATAAAGTACAAAAGTTTCGAACAGTGTCCCAGTGGTATTCGACTTTGGACTTTACGTCGAAGTTACGGCTGTTAGCTTGACCGAGAAAATGTTTTATGACAGTTTTACTATAGTTTTATGATAGTAAAAACTATATTTCGTAGTGAGAATGTCTGGTTCACAAGTTATAAGGTCAAATCGGAAATCATTTTTGGTGCTGGTAGCTTTTAGCACAGATTTTAGTGACGTTCAAATTATTTTTCTACGGTTAAATTGAGCATACAATTTTATCTCGATATAGACCCTGTGCAAGCCGTGGTAGCTCAGTTGGGTACAGCGTCAGTCCTTGAACAATCAAGGTCTGAATTCGATCCTGGCTCGTACCAATGAGTTCCAATTTGTTTTTTGCAAGTTATGTACGAATGATACAAATCATTACCATTGGCTTTTCGGTGAAGGAAAACATCGTGAGGAAGCCTGCACACTCCTGAGGAGATATTCAAACTGTAATATATGTTCGTAAGGATTAGTTTAGTCTAGTTTAATTTATTTTTTTTAATATGTGCAACGCCTTTAATAAAAAACTTTATTATTATTGTCATATTATTATGAATCGTGTATCGGTTATTTATTGAATATCATTTTATCAACATTCATATATATTTTTACCGCGTCTACAAATCTACGAGTTTCTCTTGAAAGTGTGGGGATTCGGAGGTGTCTGGCCCGGGGAACCGCCTTAAACTATCGATGTTATTTCTAACCCACGCTCGTGCATTAGTGATGTGGCCGCTGTTATCGATATACTCGTAGCGTCTGACTCCCGAGACTCCCACAGGATAAGAAGCCAAGTATCGAGAGTGTCTGATCTCGGTAAGTGGCTGCAATAAGCTAAACACGAACGAAAGGCGTCTGGCACTCAACTTTATATTGACGTATGTATAACACCGGAATGTTTGTTAGTGCATCTGTCCGCGAATTTGTCTGCGTGGATTTCAGGATTTTTTCCAGTTGGACATTTCCGGACCTGAATAAAATGTAGTTTTAGTAAATCCAGCCTGCACGTTTTAAAAAATCTAGAAAAATCTCCGACAGCCGACAGCTAATTAAATTGTATTTTATACTATAAAAGCTTCCTATAACATTTAAAATATATAATATTATTTTATTTTGTACTGCATTTTAATAGCATATAAAGTCCGAAAAAATTCGAAAAAGCTTTACTCGAATTAATTTTTTTATTTTAGATTTTGTTTCTTCATAACACTGCGAAGGTATTTTAGTAAAGGCGTGATCAAATAAAAACATTATATAACGAGAAAACTCAAATATTTTTACAAGTTTAGTTTCAACGCAAAACCGTTACGTCACGCTTTTGTACCGGTTTGTATGGAGCGTTTTTGCACCGCGAGTTTAGCATCACTTTTCGGCGGGTTATATTAGGAGAAGAAATATCCCGCAGGCCGCTAGACCTGGCAATACCGTCTTTCGTTGTTCGTGTGTTGCACCGTTAACACGTAATAATTAAAAATAATAATAGTTAAAAAAAACGTTTGTGGTATGGGAGGCCCCTTTAAATATTTTTTTTGTGTTGTTTGCGTCAACAGAAATACATCATCTGTGAAAATTTCAACTATCTAACTATCACGGTTCATGAGATACAGCCTGGTGACTGACGGACAGCGGAGTCTTAGTAATAGGGTCCCGTTTTTTACCCTCTGGGTACGGAACCCTAAAAAGGAACCAGCCGTAAAAACTTGGCGCTATTGTTATCCATAGCTACCAGATAATTGTACCGTTGGGGATTTAGAGACGATATTTACTCTTCCTATTAGAAACAAGGTAATATCGCTCAGTACGGTAGAACTTCATTTGTCTTCTAATCCCATGCTACTGTTAAACCAACTTCAATTTCATCCGCGACAGTCGACGAGAGCGTTGTGACTGAGATAATTAATATGTCATATTTCAATGTCAAATGATATGTCAATAATATCTCACTTCTCATTCACACTCACTGAAAATTTCTTCCCAGTACTAGATGTGTTTGAGGAGTGCCAATGACGACTTGGTTAGGGTCGCGAGGGAATCGCTGTCCCACTCAATGTGGCATACCATGAAGAAGTACTATATCCAACAGTGCAAGTTACCCGGTTGACGATGATGATGGCTGGAGGTGCAATGCACTAAGGACCTGACAAACATAACCTCACGCCTCACTTATGTCTGCTGACGTCAGATGATATTGATCCTTGTTGCAAAGGTTGAGGTAGAGTTAGTCCACCCCATCTAGCCCTGGCTACACAGCTAAGAGAAGCCTTCAAATCTGAAATCTGTCATACTATCCACACAGATGTCGCTGTAATTACCGGCTGAGAACAAAGCGGCAGGGTTCCAGCGAACTCGTTAGCATGCGGGTTTTGTTGGCTTGTGGCTTTGTAAAGGTCGACGCACATTATCGGCAAAGACGCGCGGTTTGAATTTCGTTCACGTAACGGTTTTGCGAATTATTTGCCGTCGCGGCGAGATGATCCCGACACTGTTTCGTTATTTTAATAATAACCGACACTGGTAGCTTTTTATTATCAGATTTCCTAATCAGCCGTATATCCAGTAGAGCGCCCGTGGTTATAAATGTTACACAGTGAAGCAAACGAACAAAATTAATATATATTGGAACAGCTATTCTGCAAAAGATAAAGTTTTATCCAGTTTGTAAAACTGTTAACTTTATTTTTTAAACTTTTAGACAACTACTAGCTATTTTAGTACAGTATTCTACTACAGATTTCGTAGTCTTAATAATATACTACGTCAGTGGGCATCCATATCTTCCCGAAATCACATTCAGAATACTCGTACTACTAGCGCCATCTGTGCACGCTGCCGGAACCACAGCTGAAGCCCTACCAAACTGGACTGCAGGACTTACGTCTTTAAATTAATTAGGCATCCTATTAAATAAATCTACTGACTGGTACCTAACACCGTTTTCAAAAACGAACGTTAAATTCAGGAAGCGGGTGAAACCGCGAGTGGAAAAATAATACATCACAAAACGCAGCGTTGTCGCCAAGAGTGAGCTCCTACCTTTAGCTCCCACACCGCATACAAGAATGTGCCTCTAGAACATTGAATCAGTTTTTGTTCTGGATTTCAACTGAATGGAGCCGAATGAAACGTCTGCGAGATTAATGATGCTGCGTCACAGTCTGCAGGCCCATCTATTAGTCTTATCGAACTGATTCCAGAGAGAGTGACTACTGAAATGAAAGGCTAGCAAATAGAAATAGACATCTTTTAAATGAAGCCCTAAACGGTATTCAGTCTCGCCGTCCACTCTTCTCCCGCACCTCTCGCTGTCGTGCCAGATGTGACCGCAGTTTGACACGAAAGCTATTCCTAGTAGAATATTCCTAGTGTGAAATATTGGAAGCTCATAAAAAATGAACCTAAACTTCAAGATTATTTTACCTTATGGCAAATACATTATTGTTTTCATTTTATTTTTGTTTTGCTATTCGTATAGTATAACGTGTGTTTATTTGATGGACACTTTAACGTTTCAACAAAACTATAATAAAAATAGCAGTGAATACCGTTTAATAACAAGTTTGGAAAGGACGAAGAGGGAAGGCACTTCTGTCGCATTTTTAAAAAACATTTCCGTGACCGTATCAAATTCTAGATCGTAGTGACTGTTATTTAGCACTCGATTCCATTGCCAGAGAATGAAAATAGAGATGAGATCAGGATTGATCTTTTTAAATTTGGAATCAAAATTATAGTCATTCAAAATGTGGATTTAAATTTCAAACTCTTTGTTTTAGCTGTAAGGTTACGACAGTTCTTAAATTATAAAGTACAGTTGATGTTGATATACAGATTTTGGGCGAATGATATTGTCGTTATTTTCCATCGACTTCATAAAAGGAGGAAAAACTTTCTTGTATGTTGTGCGATAACTCCGCCAATTAGGAATCAATTTTGGGCGATTCCTTTTTTGTTTAGTGGATCGTTATTCATATGTGATCCCATTATATATCGATTAAGTTTTGTGTAACTCGTTGCCTCACACTGTACGCGACAGTAAAACTGTTTCTATTTTCAGGAAAAATGTCACGGAACATTTTCTATAACTTATAAGTACCTAGTTCATATTTAATAATATAATTATTGTATGTAAAGTATGTATTGTGATTATTGATATATATTACTTTGTTTTTTATATCTCGTATTTATATAATCGTTTAGTATATTTATTATATCGTACACGCCTAACTTCTCTATTTCTTACTTGACCTAGGACTGCTGTACATGTCTACAATGTGAATATTTTAGGGGATGAATGCTGTAGACTCTCTCTCTACTCTTCCTACTCTCGCTCTTCCAGCCATAATTAAACAAGATCAAATGCCTGCGTTCAGAACTAACTTATGTAACTGGTTAATAAATAAATGTTATTATAAAATATGTGAATATCTGGACGATAAAAACAAGTGACATTAATTTTATATTAGTATTGTATAAATTTTCTATAATTAATTATTTTGTTTGTATTGACTAGTCGCACATTAGATATAAGTATAATTTTAAAATATTGCATACCTTTGTGAAGGTTGGTTATAGTGGACTTTTTACAATGTAACACCTTATGTACATATAATCTGCAATAAATAACTTTGACTTTGACTTTCAGGGCAGTAGTAGTTTTTTTTAAACGCGTTAATTGTCCTATAGCTGTAAAATGGCAAAAAAGTTGCCTAGCTACAATGACAGGCTAAAATATTTTAAAGAGGTTTCATTGTCGGAGAGAAGACATCTGCTGGACAATATGTTTCTCTGGAAGTTGGTGAGTGGTGTGCTGGACTGTCCTCTGCTGCTGGACAAAGTCAATTTTCGCGTACCAGCCAAGTTACCACGTTCTGGTAAACACTTTTTATTCAGGGAAACCACTGCAAGGACAAATCTCGGACACCACTCACCACTAAACAGACTGGTGCATCAGTATAACCAGTTAACCAAAGCCATAGACGTTGATATTTTTCACAATAGTAAATTTAAATTCAAAACCTTAATATCTGATAAGCTGTAAATATTCTTTTGTTATTTTTATTTTGTTATCGTTCCTTTAATTTCATAACTTTATTATTATCATGTCGTTGTTGCCTGTAAGGAGGGTACCATTTAGCTATACTATTACATTTGTGTCTTCATGCTCTTGTTAATGTATATCCTGTAGGTGACCTTCTTAAATAAAATTAAAATTAAATAAAAATTATGTATGCTAAACATACTTTGTCAATAGCCTGGGAACGAGCACCAACTTTTGTATGGGACCGCAACCGTAGGCTACGGTACTAGCTAAGCCGCCATCAAATATTCACAGCACTCCGATACACTGTACCGTGAACGTTATCGGTTTCATTTACTATCGCATGTCACATAACTATTGTACAGTTACTTGTACATAGCCACGATGGTCACTTATAACTATTAAGAGGATTTGCTGTTGTCAAAGCGCCCATACAAACGTAGTACCGTCATATTTTGAGTAATAAGCGATGAAAATCTATGAAATTTTCAAGACACAATCTAGAAACAAATATCTGTGTCGGTGGTGAGTCAGATTTTCGTTAAAGTATAAACTTTCAGAGTTACAGGGCATCAAAGTATTGTATTTTTCGGTAATAAAAATCCGCAACTTTGAACCTGATTTACAAGAGTATGAATCAATTTAGAACAATTTGGAAAAAACACCGACATCTGAAATTTTATTGATATACTGTTTTGAAAAAATGGCTACATAATATACTGTATCTTTCAAATGATCACGGGACTACTAAACATCCAAATAACGGGTGGATAACTTCGCGTAGTGTATGCTGTCTCACCGTACGTGCTCGGGTAGGATAGGGCTCGGATAGGGACAGCTACAAAACAATGCAAAATTGAACGCGGCCACGTGGTCTAAACAGACAATTCTCTTAACGGCTCCCTATACGCTCAATTAGAGTCACTTACAAATCGTATCCGTAAACTCATATTTAGGACTCTGTACCTCAAAAAAAAAACCGAATCCTTATATGATAACTTTGTTGTCTATCTCTCTGTCAATACAATTTTTCAACCGACTTCAAAAGGAGAAGGTTCTCAATTCAAAAAGAAATCGAAAAGTTACGTCTGTTTACACTGCAAGGTGTTTCGATAATCCTTACAAAACATAAACTTGCAAGTTGTTTCAATTTTTCTGATGAGAAGTATATATTATATATCGAGGCAAATGATGTCATTATCCGGGAAGGTCTTCCGTGAGCGAGCGGATTCGATTTCCGGGGTGACAACACGTAAATACATTACATACATAAACACAAATATCATATCATACTTCCTACTAATATTATAAATGTGAAAGTGTTCAATTATGATTCTGTCCTGATTTCGAAAAAAATTAGCATCGATGGAATATTTACTGAATTAACATCGGGAATATTTTTCATCACAGTATCACTGTTTTCATGTTCATTGCTAGAAGCAAGTGCATTTATACTGTTGCGAGCTACCAAGTTGGAGGGATTGAAGAAAAACACGAGCTTAAAGTTCCGGAGTTTATTGGTAGCACCGGTCCACAAACTAGTATTCAAAATAAAAGGTACCTAACTGAATGCGTCCCTGTCTCAGTGGGTCTAAGTCTTCTGCACTGAGTCCATCCCTGGATTCTACGTACAGAGTCCTTTGGCACTATTGACGCCGGTCTGTCGCTACTGACACCACGTGACACACTAGTACACTAACACTTTTTCACCTCGACTGTACTCTCACCCTACAACTTCTTCCGGTTTCCGTTTAAGTCGCTGTTTACTTAGAACTCAACTGTCATCGAAGCTCGGCTCGCTCCTATACCTACCCTACCTTTACCCGGTATTGTTTCTAGATCCTTCGCAGTGATCTTCAATTTTCGCAAACTTCAGGAACATTCTTCATTCAGCCCGGATTCGAGAGCTTTCAACGCTATCCTTTGTTTCTATTCGAAACGAAGGAGATAGATGGATCCGCCTCTCTATTCCACACTCGTTCGAGAAGTATCCACGCTACTTGACACGAACGGGATAGGAAATTCATCTTTTCATTACTTCTAGACTGTTCGAAAAGTTCCGTGACAGTACGAATAATATTGCGTACCAAATTTCGTTGCGTATTTCACTAAAAAGTATATCCCTTGTTTCGTAGATGATTATGCCTAGTTTTTTTATCCATTTAACCATGTATTTATTCCTCTTTTTATCATATTCTCTTTATCTCATTTCTCAAAGTATATATGCGTAGGTAATCGGACACTTTCATCCCTATATAAACAATATACTTTTCTTCACTACTTTCCAATTTCAAAATAAAACTACTGAAAATACTCACAATAGAGATTGTACTTACGTCCCGCCCTCACAATCGCTTGCATTTCAAACGCGTGCATTCTACAACAACCGCTTATGTCTAGATATACAATTACTACAACCTATAAAATTAAAAAAAGAAATACCATCCTACTGAAGATAGTAAATATGAAAGTTTTATGGGTTTGGTTGAACGATTCATTCATAATGCGATTGTAGAAAGTTCTGCTAAAGTGGTAGTTTGAATGTGAAGTTGTCACTCAAGAAATATTCTAGGGCTCAACGCAAGCTGGTAAGAATTTCTCATAGCAATAAGTTCTATGGGAGACGGAAAATGTACATCAATTTTCAACGTGGTAAGCGGAGAGAAAGACTACACAGCACAGAGATCTTTTAAACAATTAAATATTATTTAACTCGGATACAAAGAGAATTATCCTCGTAGTCAATAACTTACACCATTATCAGTAATTATCTAAAATAGAACGTCAAATTATCGTAGCGTGAAATGAATTTTATCGATCTCGAAGTTTATTGTCAGCTACAATAGCTTTTACGCAGCTAATGTTTCCTAGATGCCGTTTTAAACAATAATCAAAAAGTTTGCAAAACTGTAAATGGAGTAATATGCTAATGATAACCATTTCCTGACATTATATAGCAACGATTCGTGTTTAAAGAATTTTGTATGCAGCTTTTACTACGTTCATCTTTTGTACTTTTGTCCTTCCGGACATGCCAGTGCCGTACATCAAATTTAAGTAAGCTGTCAAATAAAACGATTATTATAAAGATGTTATTTGTTACAGCAGTGACCGTATTTGGCCGGTTTATTAACGCAATTAAAGACCTTAAAGTGATAAAACTTGGCCTTCCTCACATCTTTTGTTAAGAGACGATATAAGGCTGGATGGCAAACGTGCGCACCCAGAAGCTTTAAGCTTATGAATCCAGCCACTTTTCATACAGGAACACAAAAATTATTACGCTTCTGTTTGGAAGCAGAGTTAGGTAGCATTGTAGAAGCTAGCCAGGCAGATTTGCCCTACCATCAACCAAACAAAGTAACGCAAGTACTGGGAATCAAACCCAAGATCTTCGGATTGGAACAAGCGTGTAGCCGCTAGACTACATAGTAGCTTGATATGTATGCAACAGCTTACCATGTTATATTAATTCCGACTTAACATTTTGCGCGTACTAAGATAAACAAATAACATTTAAAAGTAGGCATAAATATGGCTTAGTACAAGATAGTGCTGACTGTACAGTAGAGTGTACAATGAACATTCATTATGTGTGGATACATTTTCATAATTGTGCATCTAATAATAAGAGATCACTTGAACAATAAACTGAAAGTTCTAATTTAAACTGCTCGTGTTCGTGTGAAACGAAACAGTTAGTTTCAGTCAGGAAGGCAGCTGCCTAAACGCCTAGGCTACCTAACCAGGCAAGTCTAGTTCTAGACAAGTCTAGGTTTTATTGCGTTGTTTTGCATGCCCTACAAACAAACCATAAAATAACATTGTGAAAGTTATCACAATGTTATTTTATGGTTTGTTTGTAAGGCATTCAGTACTGGTAATATTTTATAGAGATGTTGTTTGCGAAAGAAAGTCAGTTTTGTTACATCGTAACTAGGGCTTTTAGGGGATTTTTCACACCCACCGCGCTTGATGTGTGGTCGGTGATTGCTATAAGAACACATTTATTTAAAACTAGCTTCTGCCCGCGGCTTTGCCCGCGTGGACTTTAGGATTTATCCCATTGGATAAATCAATTACATAACAAATATGAAACTGACGTGACGCTTTCCGGCAACGAATAATTATTTGGATATTATTCATACTACAATTTTAAAATCGACATAAAATATGGGTAAGAGGTGGGGGGTAAGAGGGTGCAAGATTCACATACAAAAATTGGTCAAGCCGTTTCGCAGAAGTGCGACCACAAAAACCCATACATTTTTATATTCACCCCCATTAAAAATATGCGGAAACACGTATTTATCTGTTTCCACTCTCTAACAAAACATCAGAGTTATCATACAAAATGAACTATTAACCAATGAATTAATAACCTGTGGAACACGTATTTCTTTGTTTCAAATGTAGCCACTTACTTAGTATCAATTTTCATGATATTGATGATATATTGACTTCAAAAACAACAGAGTTCCTATACAAACTTATCTTCAAAAATGACGGACTTTCGTACAAACTTACATCCCTTATTTTACCCTGTTAGGGGTGGAATTTCGAGAAATCCTTTTTTAGCGAATACTTTCACTTTACAAAGAACGCATACTCCAAATTTCATGGCCATAGGATTAAGCTGTCTGATAAGTTAGTTAGTCAGGACTTTGAATTTTATATAAGATTTAAATCAAAATGTGTACCTAATAATAATACCTTTTTTTAATAAAAATTATCTGCCTCCGTGTCTTAAAAATGGCAACATGTTTGTACTAACAACCTTGAGGTCCCATGTTTTAATTGATTTTTTGTTTTTGTACATACAGTTTTGACCATAAGTTTGGATGGCGGTAAGGCATTTTCTCGGGACCTGTCGGTGTGTCGTACCACTAAAGAGGCCTATGTCTAGCAGTGAACGTTTCCTGGCTAATGATGATGATGGTGAAGGCATTTTCTATGCCCATCTGGATTTTATTATAGTTAGTCTGTTATGTGAATATTGTACCGAGTAGATCAAACGTATCGAAAAATGAACCTCCAGGTCTTTTTGTGTATAAAATGTTTATATAATTTTTTGTAAACGACTGTTTGTGTTCTGAATAAATAATAAATAAAAATAAATAAATTGTTCAAAATGTATTGTTTTGTCTATAACAGTTTGTTTTGTATATTAAAATGATCAGTTATTCGTTAAAATTAGAGTAGTGACCTAATTGCTAAATGTTCGATTCACAACCCGGAGGTCTAGGGTTCGATTCCCAGTATCTATCGGAACTCAGTTTGGTTGGTGGTAAGCCATTTTTTGTCTGCCGGGCTCGCTACTACCATGTTACCTAAGTCTGATAAGCATGATTTCTATCCAACGGCCTTATTGTCACGTACCACGTGCGTACAACTAAGCAGTGGAATTCCCTGCCGGCTGTGTTTCCCATGCGATACAACCTAGATATGAATATGAAAGTTTTAAAGTTTTATGGGTTTGGTTGAACGATTCATTCATAATGCGATTGTAGAAAGTTCTGCTAAAGTGGTAGTTTGAATGTGAAGTTGTCACTCAAGAAATATTCTAGGGCTCAACGCAAGCTGGTAAGAATTTCTCATAGCAATAAGTTCTATGGGAGACGGAAAATGTACATCAATTTTCAACGTGGTAAGCGGAGAGAAAGACTACACAGCACAGAGATCTTTCAAACAATTAAATATTATTTAACTCGGATACAAAGAGAATTATCCTCGTAGTCAATAACTTACACCATTATCAGTAATTATCTAAAATAGAACATCAAATTATCGTAGCGTGAAATGAATTTTATCGATCTCGAAGTTTATTGTCAGCTACAATAGCTTTTACGCAGCTAATGTTTCCTAGATGCCGTTTTAAACAATAATCAAAAAGTTTGCAAAACTGTAAATGGAGTAATATGCTAATGATAACCATTTCCTGACATTATATAGCAACGATTCGTGTTTAAAGAATTTTGTATGCAGCTTTTACTACGTTCATCTTTTGTACTTTTGTCCTTCCGGACATGCCAGTGCCGTACATCAAATTTAAGTAAGCTGTCAAATAAAACGATTATTATAAAGATGTTATTTGTTACAGCAGTGACCGTATTTGGCCGGTTTATTAACGCAATTAAAGACCTTAAAGTGATAAAACTTGGCCTTCCTCACATCTTTTGTTAAGAGACGATATAAGGCTGGATGGCAAACGTGCGCACCCAGAAGCTTTAAGCTTATGAATCCAGCCACTTTTCATACAGGAACACAAAAATTATTACGCTTCTGTTTGGAAGCAGAGTTAGGTAGCATTGTAGAAGCTAGCCAGGCAGATTTGCCCTACCATCAACCAAACAAAGTAACGCAAGTACTGGGAATCAAACCCAAGATCTTCGGATTGGAACAAGCGTGTAGCCGCTAGACTACATAGTAGCTTGATATGTATGCAACAGCTTACCATGTTATATTAATTCCGACTTAACATTTTGCGCGTACTAAGATAAACAAATAACATTTAAAAGTAGGCATAAATATGGCTTAGTACAAGATAGTGCTGACTGTACAGTAGAGTGTACAATGAACATTCATTATGTGTGGATACATTTTCATAATTGTGCATCTAATAATAAGAGATCACTTGAACAATAAACTGAAAGTTCTAATTTAAACTGCTCGTGTTCGTGTGAAACGAAACAGTTAGTTTCAGTCAGGAAGGCAGCTGCCTAAACGCCTAGGCTACCTAACCAGGCAAGTCTAGTTCTAGACAAGTCTAGGTTTTATTGCGTTGTTTTGCATGCCCTAACTTTCACAATGTTATTTTATGGTTTGTTTGTAAGGCATTCAGTACTGGCAATATTTTATAGAGATGTTGTTCGCGAAAGAAAGTCAGTTTTGTTACATCGTAACTAGGGCTTTTAGGGGATTTTTCACACCCACCGCGCTTGATGTGTGGTCGGTGATTGCTATAAGAACACATTTATTTAAAAAAAGACACACACAACACAATACAGAAACACAATTGGCAGATAAATGTGTGACAGTGTGAGTGCCGGGAGAAATCTCTCGTTAGGGATAGGCAACTCTAATTGTACAATTTTAGATATAATTGTCTTTGTTATTATTATTTTATATGTGCAATAAAGAAAAAAAATTACTTAGAAATAAGATATTATTAATGTGTATATATTGGCGTAGGAGTGAAAGTTCTCGAGTGGCGACCACGTACCGGGAAACGTGTACTGGGCCGTCCCTCTACTAGATGGACCGACGACCTGGTTAAGGTTGCGGTAACTCACTGGATGCAAGTGGCTCGGGACCGGTCACTGTGACATACCATGAAGGAGGCTTATGTCCAGCAGTGGACGTTTCTCAGATGATGATGTTGATTAGCATTGTGTTGTAGCAATCAACTGTAACTATATTTAATTATTTTAAATAAATCAAATCAAAACAAGCACTCGTGAAACCAATGTTGGAACTAAATAATATCCGGTTTACACTTCGAGACAGGAATGTTTATGAAACACCCGCCAACGCTGAGCTTGAATAAAGAAAAGGTTTCGTTCAAATCGCATCATTGCGATTATTTCAAAAGAAGCCGTATTCTGAAACTGTTTAATTTCGACAAAGTGTCAAAGTTAAAGGTCAAGGAATTCTAAATAATCAGTGGGTATCGGAATTCTAGAGGAGCATCGAGTCCATACAAAATGATAGACATAAACGCGCTTATCTTATTGTTAGAAAGTGCAACTAAAACATTTTGTTTTTATTCAATTGTATATAAAATGACGAAACATTTTATCAACGACTAAAAAACCTTTTGTTGGATAAAGAATACTACAATGTAAAAGATTTTATACTGGATAAATTTTGATTATCTATAATATTATATTTATTATTTATTTTGACATTAAATTTACTGTTTGACATTTATTTTATATAATTTTTGACATTTTAAATATTTTTGACGATCATTGTACACTCTAACATTTTTATATATTTTTTTTTGTAATCTTGACATTGGTACAATGAAATAAATAATCTAATCTATATATATTTACCTGAAATATTATAAATATGAAATATTACACGCTATAGTTTTTTTATTTTTTGTTTAATAATAGCGCATAATTTGCTTTCGAATAAAAAATTCCTCGCGTAATATCAAAAGCGCCTACGCTTGGCAACTGTTGGCAACTGCGGAGAATACCGCAAGCGCTCACCACAAGGTTTGACAGCTGGTTACTAATTAAATGACGTTGGTATAAAGTATGGAATTCGTTCGATACCTCTTTTTTTATTAATTTTTTTAAACTAAAAGTTCATGCAATCGTAATAACACCGAAATAAGCCTGTAGATTTTATGAGATGGAATGAAAGTGTTTTATGTAATGTCCCAGTTTAAAGGTTTAAGAAAAGCTCGAACAATGGCTATTACGGGATTAAGGGTTGTCGGATAGGAATGGAATTGTTTCGAAGATTAATTGCCTTCTTGAACGGAGCGTAGAAAATACAAGTTTTAAAATTGTTTGGTTTCTTTTCAATCTGGTTGGCGACAGATTATTAATGAGGCTTCCATTGTCAAATTACTTATTTTTTATTAATTTATATATATTATATAAATTATCAAAATCGGTTCAATATTGGCGGAGTTATCGCGTAAACATACCAAACAACAACAACATACGCGTCGAATTGAGAACCTGCTCCTTTTTTGAAATCGGTTGAAAATAGTGGTAATGGGAATATAGTATACATAGTTCTAGAAAATAGTTGATTTAATATAGTTAGCATGTTTAACAATTGGAAATATCAGCATATCTATAAAGGTGGAATTCATCATCATATGTGCCGTGTACTATATCTATATATCCCTATTATTTTATATAATGTACTTTATACTATTTCATTGTTAATACGCCTGTACCACTAGTTAATTAAAGTTATTTCCTCTCTCTTGTGCCAGAAACCGCATCGAGAGGAGCGCTTCAAAGAGATGGCGGGGGTCGATCCGGCGGGTCGTGGCCGCCATCATCTGTGAGTTGAGCACAAATATGAACATTTCATTTTGTCATGACGTCCTTGGTGTTGCTGCGAGCCTAGTACAATTTTCGGGATTTATCAACTACAACTTATTGGAGAGTGGAGACTTATTATTAGTTTATAGCTAGCTACTCATAAGATACATTATTTATTTATATACTATAAACTGTTAGTCTTCCCGAAAATTGTAAAAAAAAAAACAATTTTCAAATAAGATTTTAATTTACATTATCTTAAACTATCAATTTACTCTCAGCGCCTTATTAGATTGGAGCTTCTGGGTGAGCACGCTTTTCATCTAACGGCCTCATTGTCACTTACCATCAAGTAAGATGAAGCTCGAGTGCATGTTAATTTTATTCAATATATTTTTTTAAACTTATACACAATACTTTATTGCAAAAACATTTAAAAAAAACAATACAATGAAAAAAAATTACAATGAAAAAAAAACTACACTGAACTAAATACTCTACGATACGCCAAAAATAGGACTAGAAACCCCCTCAACTACAAGCCTTGAGGCGTAATAAGAAATACAAAAAAATATCTATAGTCCGGTCAATTTAGACCAAAAAATGAGAGTGAAGTTACATAAAGTCCCAACAAGCTGAATTTCTGTGAAATTGTTCAAAACATAATTATAAACAATGTCTAGAAGTTCCCCATCATTCCCCTGTAAGGAATTTTTTTTTATTCAAGGTCAAAGGTCAAAAAATGAGTTTTTCGCGATTTTCAGCAAAACGGTAAGTTTTATTATAAAAGTACTTCGACAAGAGTTGTAGATAATAAAATTATCTATAAAAAATGTATCAATACTTTTTTTCTTGCGAGCCACCGTTTCTGAGATATAACGATTCAAAAAGTTATAAAAGTTGTTATCGTCATAATATGCATGAGTACTCCACATATATACATCTAGAGTTGTTATATTATATATATTTACTATATATATTTATATATATATTTACCAATAAAAATTTTATACTTTGCAGAGTACTAAATCCTTTCGGGTTTCCGTTGAATGTTTTTTTAATTCAACAAATTTAGTAACACAAAGGAAGGCTGTCCCTCCACACTAAATACAGACTGGCACACAGCTGAGATATGTTTTTGTAAAAAAGATCTAAAGAAGATCATGTTTTAACTCAGAACTAATTGGGTACCGTGGATATCGAACACAAGTTCGGTAGATACAATAATAAATTAGTCAAAAGGGTGCAGGGTTTAAGGAGTAGGTCGTTATTTGTGACCCTTTTAGAATTTATTGACATTTTGACCTCGATGAGAGCAAACTGTAAGAAGTAATGGCTACATTAAAAGGGAAGCTTGGTAGATAATCAGGTCAAGAATCAAAATGACTGGGTATCGTTATGCTGGATAGGGAAGGATACTGTTTTTTTTTTATCACGTCAATGTAAAATTGACACAATCTCATCTGATGCAAATTGAAATGTGATAGACAGACAATGTTCAAGGAACATAGAAAACTGGTAGAGTTTGTGGTGGCCACAGCTATCAGGCAGTAAAAACAAAAATATGATCAGTAAGGTAGTCACACAAGGTTTGCAGTTTGGGGGTGTTGCCAGCAATAAGGAGACACTATATATAGATGAAATGTCACCGTTGACTTTTGTACCGCGTTTATTGATATGTCACAGGGTTCAAACGATTTCCAAAAACATCTACTGTATGAAGCTCTGCCCTGTGTAAGTTCGGTATTTAATCCACAATCCCAGAAATAAGATCGCTTTTGCTTTGAAGAGCACTGTGGCGGGTTCGTCTAGAAATACCAGGGCTCCTCGACTTGCGAGGAGGCTGATACAGTAGATGGAAGTATTACCAGCTTGTCTCGTCGAGTTGATTTAAAAATATTTCTTCCATGAAAAAGGCGTTTGATTAATAGAGTATGATAGGAAGGAGATGGACTGTCGTCAAGAAATATTAGAGGGTTTTTTCCAGACAATCTGTCGAGCTTCACTCACGGCTGCAGCACCGGTTGGGTGTCTGGAGTACTAGGGGACGAGGCGTTGACAGGAGGTGCGTGGCTTGCTGCCTTACCTTGTCTGGTTGCCCTGCCCGCCGCGCCATTCTTCGCCGTGATGGCCGATACCAGGGGGAGAAAGGCTGGAGCTTTCTGTGTTAGCATCAGTTTTATAGTGAGTATGAATTTCATATATGCATTTAAATAAAATATGAAATAGAACGTCACTTGTCCACGACCTCGCCTGACGGTAAGTGACTATACATAAATCTCCGAAACTACTTATCAGATTTCAAAGTTTATTTCTCCAATATTTAGAATAGATAAATGGAGGGATATCAGGGAGGCCTGTTCCCAGCAATTGGGCAGTACAGAGTGATAATAAGAGATAGATATAGCAAGCATTAGCTAGTAATTTTAGATAAGGCTATCGACTTACTTTCGATTGAAATGTATCCCAATTTTATACCACAAGGCGCTAAATAGTTGTGTAATTACATCAATTTTATAGACACATAAACATCTGGGTTTCAGTTGAGTTGGTCGCTGTCAGCATGGTGCGGAGTGAAGGGTGTGTGGGCAGCTCGCATGGCAGCGGGGGCAGGCGGCGCCGGGGCACTAGCACTAGCTCCTCTCTACTGCGCTGAAATAGCTCCCAGGACCAGGGGGCTGGCGGCCATGCCGGCACTGGCTTGCAGGTACGTATAGCCTAAACGACTACTCAAGTGAAGCAAATAGAAATGAATTCCAGAAAACTCATTCCAGTTGCGGAATCCTCTTCGCATACGGAGCTGGCGGTATGCTGTCCGCACATGCGCTGTCCATAACCATGGCAGTACCCCCAGCTGTTCTCCTGGTATCGTTGTTGTGGCTTCCGGAGACTCCTTCCTTCCTCATCAGCGTCGGACGGATACAGGTAACTCTTTAATCTGTATGTTGTCCTAGTACCTTAATCTGTCGGTTCCAAATTTTCATTTGTGTCCAATCAGCCGAGAATCTGAAATCGGACTAGTCTGGTAGTATACCTGTGGGGAAAAAAGTGCAACCGATTGAGCCCCAGGCTCAGAAAGCTGACCAATTAAAACTGATTCCACGCGAACTGAAGTTGAGGAAAAAGTCTACATGTTCATTATTCACTTCAGTTGCAGCGTTAACAAGATTCTGGTAAATTCCTTTGATGTTCTGTTTGCCTGGTACTCGGCAATAATCTCTCACCAATCACCTCATTGAAGTCGACTTCGTTTGCTTTATTAGGACGCTGCCAAAGTCATGTGCTGGTTTGATGGCTCGGACTTCCGAGAAGACCTGACTGATGTCATTGAGCAGCAAGAGGTCAGGATACGGACCTCGGACGTTTACGGGCGCAGGGGAAACCTGAGGAGGCAAGACTCGGATGCCTTCCAGCCCATGCTGAAGCGGATCAGTGGCCTGGACTCCACCTCCAATTCTGATAGGAAGACGGAACCTTCGGTGTGTAGGGAATTGTGTACGTATGATCTTATTTTTGCTGGAAAAAAAATTAGCTAAGAAAATACTAAGGAACGGGCTTGATTTTGACACGGAGTCTTGCAAACAAACTATTTATTACTTCTTATCTCGTGTACTTTGTAAGGTCGAAGACGATCGACCTTAAAAACCCGAGTTGTTGATCCGCCATAATCCTCTGACATTTATTTTATTTTACTATTTTACAATTTTTGGGAAGACTAACAGTATATAGTATATAAATAGATAATGTATCTTATGAGTATCTATAAACTAATAATAAGTCTCCACATGTATACATCTAGATAATTTCTATAGGGTCTAATAAAAATACTACAGTAATAAATAATCTAAAGAAGAAGAAACAGAAATATACGTTGAGTATCGGAATACGGGTACAGATTATATACTAAGTACAGGTTCAAATACATACTACTACGAGTATTATTACTGATAAATACAACCTAATTGCTTAATTGCTAATTACAGAAGGAAATAATTCTCGGGTCAGTAGTCGCTTTAGTGCATATGTACTGGTCATGTCTCATGCAGCTACTACCTGGCGTAGATAGTAACCGAACGGATTAACGTGACTAACGAACCACACGGAGTCATCTCACTTTTCAGGCAATCAGGTGATTCCGCCAGCAATGTCATAAAGAAACCGGGTAAATTCTCACAAAGTGATTGTAACAATCCACCGGGAATTGGACCAAGTCCCAACCTTTCGCGCGTTTGCGTCTTAGTCTAATGACCAGACGACTGCGCCCACGCAGACACTTTGCTAGAACTCCGAGACTACTAAACCCATCGTGTTTGGGCTCGTTTGATTTGTCTTTGTGTGTACTCCATAGATTCGATGACAATGCAATAATAAAATACCTTAAATTTCCAGTCCGTCACCGGCGGTCGCGCCGCGCGCTGCTCTCGTGCGTGGTGCTGATGTTCGCGGCGGCGGGCAGCGGCGCCGGCGCAGTCAACAGCTTCGCTGCCGCGGTGCTGCGGCACTCCACGCGTGCGGTACCCCGCCTCAACCTCACCGTTTACAACTTTACCATATATGACGGGTGAGTAGCGGATTTAGTACTTGTATTTTACAGGAGAGAGCCTAGCCAATGAAATCATAGATCAACGTGTGACCCCAATCTCACCTGGTATTAAGTGACGATGAGGTCGACGATGCTACGCAGTGGTCTAGGTCCGGTCTATCTTCGTATGAAGATTTCCAAGTTTTCATTTCCGGGGAACACAGAAACCGGTAGTGTGTTCTATATTCTAGCTGTACGCTTGATGAAAGCGAAATTCTTGGTGCGAGCTGAGTATCCACCGTGTGTGAAGTTAAGTTTTGTTTCTTGATTGACATGATTAATTTTACTACATACTTATTATTTTTACTTAAGTACTTTTTACTGAAACTTGTTTTGTTTATCTTTGAAATTTGAATAGGTAACCAAACATTGGTGTGTGTCTGTGTATATTTATAATAAAAATCTATTATTTTCCTAAAGCATTCATGTGATTGCTACAGCTAACATACAATGAACGATTAAATGTTTTTGTTCAGCACGGCGGCGCGTGCGCTGTTCGAGACGTCAGAAGCGGGCTCGATGCTGTGCGGCACGGCGCTGGTGCTGGGAGCTGCGGTGGCAACCGTCGCCGTCGACAAAGTCGGCAGGAAGGTAAACCAGAACTAATAATTTTGTAGGGATAGATACTTACCATCCCAGTCGAATGCAAGACTTCTTTTGGACAACACCCTCAAATGTTTGATCCCTGTGCAATGTACTTACGAGAGGAATTTTGACAGTGAAAGCATACTTTGTTACGGCAGGGTATTTTTCACGGTTTGCTGTCACATATACTGCGATCGGCCTGGCACTGCCCACACAGTGAAGGTTGGTGGATGTGTATGTCAACCATATCTAGCTGACGATCGGCTGGATGTGATTGATGCAGAAGAAAAATGACGGAAGCAGGAATGTAAGGGATGTATGGGGAAGCCTGACAAGTTGCGGAAGAGTGGTAGGTTCCCGTGAGTCGGTAACCAAAGGCGAGAAAGGGATACCGGAGTTGTTTTAGCTGGTAAGAATCCAGCATAACCGTAGATTTCCACGAAGATTTCCACTCCGTTAAAATAAGGGGATTTTTCGCACCACTGTCCCAACAAAGAGACTTAGCAGCAGCACTGTTGTGCTCCGGTATGAAAGGTAGCAGAGCCTGTGCCTCATTAAATTGAGGCTTCTGGGTGCGCACGCGCACCATCCAACCATCAGGTGAGATAAAGGCCAAGTGAAAACCCATCATACATATTTATAAAAAAACTAAATCGATACTTAGCAGTACAGCGTAGTTTTAAACAGAAATAAAACTATGAAGATGTTTATATAAGAAATCAACATTTGATTTCTCGCTTTTTGGTTTCAGACGCTGCTTCTTTGGTCTTGCTCAGGCATAGCTTGCTGCCTGGCCATTTTAGGAGTATACTGCGACCCCCGGCTTCGCATGCATTTTTTATACACGCACAGACTGTGGCCTTACAAGCGCATCAATGTTAAAGAAAAACCAACGCTAGAAAACTCTTTGGGAATCCAGAGTAATCACGAAAGCATTTCAGAGACAATACGAAACCTTGATAACCACACGTCATTACAAAACTTCCCAACCGATGACGAGCTGTTAAAAGGCATTATAAATAATGACACGCTATTAAAAAGCATCACAACTGATGACGCTTTTTTAAGGAGCATTAAAAATAGCACGCAAGAAACCTATGAAAACGATGATGGCAGGCAATATAGAGTGGGCGTAGAAAGAGTAGATTTGTCTCAGAATTTAACACATAAAGATGTCATGAGGTCGCAATCAGATAATAATTTGACAGTCAATGACAAAGAGGCGCTGTGGCCACCCACGGTTCTTCTTTCGATGGTGCTTTTTCTATACAACATAGGATTGGGGTCAGTGCCTTTTGTGCTAGTTCCAGAGCTGTTTTCTATGAATGTAAGTATTGAATTTCGGCAATTGCTAATTATTACTCATCATTGGAAATTACTTCTATAAACGTCATGTTATCTCTTAAACATTCATGCACTCAAATCTTTACGGTGAAGGAACCTACAGGATACTAAGAAAGAGTTTATATAAAGTTTATCCATCCACTCTGGGACCGCGTGATAAATTTGGCCACAGGTTATGGTAGAGCAACGAAATTTTAAACCTAAGGCCAAATTGCTAAATGTAAGATAACAATCCGAACGTCCCGGTTTCGATACCCAGTGGGAGGTACCTCTCGGTTCTCAGTTCGGTTGGTTGGTTATATTTTCTATGTCCGTCTAGCTACCACCTTTAAGCAAGTAAATCACTAGCTACCACCATGTTACCTAAGCTGACGGTCAAACAGCAATGTGAATTTTGTATATGTATATTTTAAATTTGCTGTGCCCATGCAGCCAGCTATTTAGCAGTTTTACTTAATCGTGAAAAGTTTTTAATGATAAAAAAAGTATTTACATATATGTCTTGGTCAGACTCTCTATGATCAGGAGATATGGCTAATACGAGTACACAGACGAATTAATATATGTAACTATACGGGGCTAAAATATCGACCTAACTAGCTAATGATAAGAATCATAACCTTCAGAACATTTTCGGTTTCAGGTAAGAAGTCTCGCCTCAAGCCTAGTGATATCTTGGATGTGGCTCAGCAACTTTCTGGTGCTTCGGTACTTTGGAACTATCGCCGTCTCCCTCGGTCTGCACAGCACTTATTATATATCTGCCTCTATCACTCTTCTAGGCTCCACGTACATTTACCTTGTAATACCAGAAACTAAGGGCAAGTCTCAAGAACAGATTGAAGATCTGCTTGGAGGTCCTATTTGTACACGCAGAAGGAAGGTTGAACGATGACAGCCTTAGATAGCATTGATCTTTTGAATATAATTAAACAGATTTTAAGAACTATTTAAAAATATTGAATGGAAATACTCTATGATTAAAATGATTATCATCTCGTCGACAATTAGAATACAGATCCGCACGTCCGCTCTCTCCGCCAGTTCGAGTTGTAATGTACGTATATAACGATTAATCTGACGTGGCAATGCTAAACCTACCCACACTACCCAGATTATTAAAAAATTACACTAGGTTGCCAAAAATACATACCCATAATCCCTGACCAGGAATATATATAAAGCATTACTGTCAAAGGGCAGCTACTGATAAGAATCAAATTTGTTGACATGGTTGCCAGTGTCAGAGATTAGCTCATTCGAAAAACAACATGGCGGCATTTAATATCTTCCTGGACAGGCTGTATCTTAAAATGTATAGAATCTATGTGTTAATAAGCTAAGACTGTGTCAAATTCAGTAATGAATTGACTTTAAAATTAGATAAGTGTAACGGTACTAACTTCGGTAGATATATGTAACGGACAATGCCCATAGTTAAAATACTAGTAAGTTAAATGTGTAAATAATTGTGTGTTAATAGGCGCTCTTCAGCCGGCTAAAAAGAAGTGACATAGCGACCCTACATAAAAGATTTACCACTTGACATCAAGAGAGTCGTGTGAAAATAACTTTCATACAAGTATGGCTCTTGAGGAAAACATATACTGAGGAATCAAACAAAGAAGTGGCTTATTGTTGGAAAACAGAAAGCCATGAAGCAGAAACATTTAAAAAAAATCGAAAAGTATAAATTATGTGGTCTAACACATGTATTTGAATCCCTTATCTTGATTTAATGGAGCAAGACTGGGGTTGAGTGAGTTTGTAGTCAGAAATATGTATGTAAAGAAGGAAGACCCAAAAGGAGTGTGATAGGAATTCTGACAGGTCACTGTCCACTTAGCAAACACATGTTCAATACGAACCTCACAGATAGCCACTTGTAACGAGGAAACTCCCGTCCATGTGCTTACACAACCTGCAACGATCGTAGACTATCCAGGATCAATGCAGGAAGCTTGCAGGGACATCAAGCGCCTTTCTGGGAGGAGATCGGCTGGCTCATATAGCCGACTCTACTTACACTAATGTAAAATGGACAAAATATGTCTTAATGTCTCTTTTTAATGTGGAAACCACCTAGAAAACAATAACAACAACAAGTAAATGCGTTCAAAAAGAACTGGAAACCGACTTCAGTGGCTCTAAAGGTCTACTTTTACTAAGGCAAATTTAAGATTTATATAGTTTTATCATGGATGCCGTTGTCAGAACTGGGTCGAAATGGGACCACACGGAAAGCACCAGCTTTCAAATAAAAAATAATCATCCAAATCGGTTCACCCAGTCAAAAGTTCTGAAGTAACAAACATTTTAAAAAAACATACCCGTGGAATTGATAACCTCCTCCTTTTTTGAAGTTGGTTAAAAAATTGGTTGTTTGTAAAGTCGGTTAACGGTTGATAATTTTACGTGATAACGTCATACTGAAAAGTTTTTACTTTTATGAATTATCATTATTTTGTATAATACAAAGGATTTAATTGAAAATGACACTTTTTCGATAGGTCACGTGAAGGTTGTGTGCTACCGCTGTCTCTCTTCTACTCGGACGCATCGTCCAATGGAGTGGGAAAGAGATAGATGCGTCACAAGCCGAATGCTTTGGACGATCGTGTCTCTATAGCTTCCGCGCTCTCGCTTGCGCGCTCGGCTCAGGCGGAACGTGACAATTTTCCGTGCGTGCAGACGGCGTTCATCGGTTTATAAGACGTTCATCAACAGTCTAGATACGAGTATGTCCCCACTGCAGGGGCTCAGGCCTACTCTCCTACAGAGAGTGTATGGGCCGTAGTCTACCACGCGGGCCTTCACATGCCTGTTCAAGACATGCAGGTTTCCTCACGATGTTTTCCTTCACCGTTAAGCAATCGGATAATGTACTTGAATTGAAAAACAACTCACAGGTACGCGGCTGGATTCTAACCCGGAACGCTCTTTTTTTTCTCGAATGTACTTGATGCTGTTGGTCCTGCGACCTCTACAGCTTCACCCGGACAATGGCGAGCGCGGAAAGCGCTCATCCGGTACTATTATTACTAGCAACAGACCTAAGGGCGCCCGCTCGGGCTCGTCCTCGGCTTAGGGAGTTGCTTTGTGGTGAAGAGATCGGAGAAAATCGGCCCGGAATGTGCCGATATCTGCGGTAAGCGCTGGGATTATTGCTCGTCGTGGGGAAGGTGTGTCTTTGCCGTCTCCGCCGGCGGAGACGGTGCATATGTAAAGTGTCGGTCTGAGGACCTGGTACCCTCAGATGGAGAGTCCGCACCTTATCCACTGCGCCACTGACGCTTATAGCTTTTGGCAGCAAGAAAAGTCCAGAACACGTTTTCAATGGCCAAACTCTAAGTTCTACAACATGTTCTCTTATTTCTGACTCAAGATAGAAGATCTATCTTCGCCCTCATTTGATAGAAGCTGCCAAGTTTAATGTTAAATTCAATAACAAAATGTGTTCCATTCTGATAGTATAAGATTAAATAAAATATCAATACTCAATCACAATATCAGTGTTGTAAGTATATTTTTAGACATTAAATTGAAATCGATAGATAGATATGTATATTTTGTGAAATTTTGTGAACATAGCGTGTTGTTGTTTGTAAAAATGTTAATAATATTATGAAGATGGAGGTCGCACAAAATAAATAAATAATAAACATTTATTTATAGATCTTGTGTTTAAGGTAGCCATCATTAGCCAGTATTGATTGATCCACCACATCTACGCACGAGACACGTGAAATAGAGCGAACACTTTCAGACAGCATATCAGACCAAGTTGGCTTACACTTTATCTGCGGCCAATAACGACATAGCGAATGGGCCAATCAAAGTGCGCATATCTCCTTGTTCAACCAATTAGCGTGTATGCTCTAGGAGCATATAATGGTATGCCCTTTACAGTTTGTTTTTTATCTTCACTTACTTTAACTTCCCCCCTTCACCGCAGAATTACCATCGACCTATCCACTTCGCCAAGATTTCCTCAAAACCAACCCACACAAAACGGCTGTATACAGGAAAAGTGTAATGTTCATGGCTCCAAAAATTTACAACAACATTCCAAAAAACATACGAGAGCTTAAAGATCTAAAAGAGTTTAAACGAAATCTGTTCAATTACTTGTCAGAAAACACTTGCTATACGATTGATGAATTCCTCAGTAAAGTGCAGCGATAAATAACTATTTAATATAACAATATGTTTATTGTTATTAGTTTTTAGTTTAGTTTATAAAATTGAATTTGACTTTATTATTATTTGATTTGTATTTAATTTAATATTATTTTTTGACATATAATTATGTATATATTTGTACGCCGCAAGGCTCCACATAGCGACCGTTGTTTAATATAAGATCTTTAATACCTATGCTGGACAAATAAATTAATTTGATTTGACTTGATACTAATTAATTAATTATTCGATTATTTTAATATTTGACATACTAATTTAATTTGACATACTATTTTAACTTAGAAATTTGACATCATTCATAATAAATTGTAATTGTAATTAAAAAAATATGGACTGATGGTCTAATTAAATGATTTTCATTTCATTTATGATGGTAAATGACGATAAGACAATTGGATGGTAAGTCTGTGCACCCAGAAGCCTCACCCTAATAAGACACTGGCTCTACTACCTTTTACAATTAGCACACAACAGTGCTATTAGCACTGCTATTTGGCGTCAGACTTAGGTAATGATGGTAGCTAGCCACGCGGACATAGAAAATTCCACCAACCAAACCGGGTACCAATAGATACCCCTACTGGGAATCGAATCCGGGACGTTAGTCTAACAATTAGTGACTGTCTAATTTATATTTTGTATTCTTATAATGTTAACTCGAAGAAAGTATTTCATCTCCAAGAAAATGTACCAACTAAAACTAAGCTTCAGTCAGCTTAACTTATGGTCCATTTCTACGTGGCCTTCAGAAATAAATCAATGAGAACTGTTCGATCGGGATAAAAAGCGGCCTTTTCGACTTTCCAACTATCTCTATACCAAAAAAATTATATTCAATTTCGTATTTCTATTTCTATTCTATTATTATGGACTACAGGGGAAATGAAATTGTGTCCCTTGCATAGTTCTTGACATCTAACAAACTCCGAAACTACCCGAAACCTTCAGCGCGCAAGTCCAATTCGCACTTGGCCTGATTAAAATATCATATCCATACTTTTACTCAATGATTGCTACCTATTCACGATTTATTTACTAAAATCGTAGTATATGTTGGAGATTTAAAAAATATGATTAGTTTTAGAACATAATGATAGCCAAACTGTGTGTAAATCATTATTTTAAATGTGATATGTTTTGTATGGAATAAAAATGCTTTCAATGTGATTTTGGGTATATTTCAAACCCCTTTTTTTTTTCATGGTACCCTAGTAGCTTCGGTTTTAGAATAGAATAACCCTACGAGTACCCGCGGGTGTAGCGAAAAAATAAAATAAAATCATTGGGGTTTGCGTAGTAAATCCTGTACACTACTGACATCTCAGTGCGATCACCTATCTGCTAAGTATCACGATCATTTCCCTAATCATTATCCCGTTTCTCAATCGGGGTCGGCTTCATTCAGACCGCATACAATCAGCACAATTTCGTTTAAATGCATTTGACCTACAATTATTTCGATGATGCACAATTGCACTAAACTGCAATGAAACTGCACGTCGACTGCGCTTTTGCAGTCCATTTGCTGACTTATTTAGCAGTAGATTTTGGCAGCCGACGAATAAGATACATATTTAGAAAGCTTTTTGTTGGAGTTTATTGAAGTGGGAATTTCTTTTTAAAAACAACAACAATACAAAATAACCTGTTTAATGTTTATTTAAAACAATATGAATCAAAGTAAAAATATCCTAATTAATTGTATCATAATATAAATAAGTAACATACATATATGAAGGTATTATTTTGATCTGAGCTGAGAATATTAGTATATATATATATATATATATATATATATATATACTAATATATATATATATATATATATATATGTATGTAATATAGAACTTGATGTGCGTTTTAATTATAGTTTAAGCTGTGTAGTATGAAGTCGTTTATCGATGACCACACTACGGAAAATCGGAGTGAAAAAATGAATTTTCTGCATTTTCGATTTCAGTTTAAATTGTGAGCCGTGATTCACCGAAATAAGGCCTGTTAGAGAAGTAGGAACTCGTCAATTCTTCGCGAGAGACAATTCTTAATGACTCTCAAGAATAGCTCATAGTACAGTTGTAGCTAGAGCGAGATGGCGATTGCCACTAAACAGATTCGGGTTTCTTGAATAATTTATTATACTCTTCAACAAGTGGTAGTATCAATTCGTATATGATTACTGGAACATCCTTAAATATTTTTCCTTTGATCGTAATTTCAATTTTACAATAAATGACATCAGTAGTAGAATTTGTTCGATTGCTTTTACAAAACCGTACTGTAAATGGAATTGTGGTCATGTTAGGAATGACTGCATTCATTGGTATTATTTCTATTAATTTTGAGACTCGATAAGGAACAGCAATACTAACTGCCACGGGATATATCCTGTGGTTGTTCTGAACATCAAAATTCCCTTTACAAAACCCTTCCACTGCATTGATGTGTGATAGGTCTAATATTTCGGGGTGAAATCTTATAGGGTGACCTAAAACTTGGGCAAATACAGTCGTTCTTTTTATAAGAACTCTCTCGTTTAAAGTTCCATCATAAAAATGTAATTCAAAGGAGCCCAAATGATAGCCCTCGAATGGTGCTCTCGTAAAATATACAGGAATAACATACTTCTTCCCTGGCTCTAGAAATAGATACGTTGTCTCGATAATAAAAATATCTAATGCTCTCTCTATGACATGATCTAGAAGCTTTGTCATCTCTGTATAAACTTCCGAAGGGGCAGGTTCCAGTTCTTCTAATGGGACATGTATTTCCTTGGAAGAAGCTACGTCTGCCATTACGGATTTTTCAGAGGCACTTTTCTTCATAGACTTGATTAAAGGTGAATGCTGTTCATACCCACCCGTATCTTTCTTGATGGACATTGTTTTAGTCGATAGTTCTTTAACGGATACTGAATTGACCCCTATTAGCGAGTGGTCGTGAAGTGAAGGATCTTTAACTGTTTCTTTGCTCACAGAGTGATCAACCATACCGTCATTATTGACATCGTCCGTTTCATTCGCAAGGTCTCTTTTATGCTTAACGACATGCATGTGATACCAATAATCATCAGCAACGGAAACACTGATGAGAGCTTTTGGACAATCTGGGTAGCTTTTCATATGCCACATGTAGAACGCCGGTATTTCTAAAACCTCGGAAACATTAATTGATCTGACTTTGTGGTAATTACAAACTGTTGGAATGCGAAGTGTCTCAGTAACGGCAGCTAAACCGTTGAATCGTCGCCCTTCAACTTTGAAGGTCACCATTGATGAGAAATCTTGGTCTTTATTTGCCAATTTAAAAAAGAATGTGAAACGTTTTTGCATTCCAGGATACAGCTTAACAGTAATAAATGGATAGACTTCAGCTTTACAAAAATGATGTATATCCGTGACACCTGAAAACTTTACATAGGTCCAGTTGTTAGAAGAATTCAGCAATGAAAACGACACCTTCTGCTCATCAAGAGTCATGTTGATAATACTAATCTCTTTTGGCACACAGCTCACTAAAGTCGTTTCTTCTAGCGACTGTTTCAGAAGTCGTAGTTCATGACAATCTCTTTCTCTTTCAAGGTCTAAGTAAATTTCTTCTGATCCAATTTGAGATAAAAGATAATGTACGTTCTGGCTAACTTTTAAAGGCAATTTTGATACGGGCTTGATTGGAAAATCAACGAGAGAATTTGGATGACCGGTCGTTAATGATTTGCTAAGCACCGACGACTCTTTGAACATTTTCGGGTCGCGTTGTGCAGATAGTGTACTTTTGCTTATGGAGTTACTCAAAGTGGTGTCGCTTTGGGAACTTTCTTCTTCAACTAGCTGCAGTTTACTGGACATCGAAAACTCTTCATTATCAACCTTCTGCATATCAGAGTAAGTGGCGTTGTGATTCATTTTCTCCCATTTCTCACGTGTTCTTATCATCTGATCAGTCATTTCGAAGGGTGACATTCTTGCAGATTCAACGAGTAGCTTTTTTACAATGAGGGCCTTGTGCAAGGCTGCGAGTTGTAGCTTCCTTTTATACTCTGTTTTTGCCACATGCAGTAACCGTACCTTGTCCTCCCAGTTATGGATTGATGAAATTTTAATATTAAACTTACTTTCCAAAAACTGTAAATATCCATCGACGTCCGTTTGGTACCAATGATAGTTCCTAACACGTACATGGCTACAACTATGTGCTGAGCCTTTCTGCATTTTGTAATGTTTTAAAAATAGGATCAAAATAAATCTTTCTTTCACAGTGTCATTTTGGTTTCAGCCACTGAGCAAGTAAATCACAACGTTTTAGCAAGATAAAAGCAAAATATAAAGCTGTTAAAATAAAAGAGGATATAATTTGGTCAAAATGACAAATACCGTTAGAATTCCTTGACATAAAGTCACATAAAGAGATCGGGGAATGTGTCTATCAAAGAGAATATAACGCTTGTTTACATACAGTACGAGGCCGAAAGTATTGCACATCGTAAATTATCGCATTTCCGAATACAACCGAAAACTAATTTACATGCCTGTGATGCCTAGATTTATTGTTTATCAAAATTTGAGTTCAGAACTGAGTACTTTATTGTTGTTTCGTTTGATTCGTGTGTGAACTATATAGAGCTGTTAAACTCTTTTCTTTATTAACTTGTATTTATTGTTGTTGTTTAAACCCTTTTAGACTGTATATAGTCAGCGATTATTACTTATTCTGTTGACGCTGCGACACCAAATTAATTTGTAGTTATTGGCTCAATTTATGAACGGTATAATAAAACCAACCGTTTAAAAAAACATTGTAGATAACTTCGAGTGACTGGCCATGTAAAGGTTCCCCTTCCGTATAGATGCCACCCTACAACTTTAAATTATTTAAAGCGTGGGGTTTTAACAACTCTATCTCTATCTATATTTTGATCTGCACGTGACTGTTTTTTTTTGTGTACACCACATATGGAGTTTTTATCGACGCCATGGGTGACTTTTCGTAGAAGGGAGAAAGCATGTGGGAGAAAGTTATAAAAATAAATTCGAGATTCCCACTATCATTTTATTTAAATATATCTACTTATCTTATAATATATCACAATTTTATCCAAATGACACATTTTGAATTACATACAAAAATATAACTTATGCTTAGCCTCTTTGACTTCGTATCCAGTTAATTTTAATAACCGTTTAAATAACATTAATGGTCTAAAATGACAATAAATACTCACTAATTGAGAGCAAGTAAGTGACGTTCCATTATGTCTTTGTTCTTGTTCAGAAAACAATTAACCATCATCATTCATAATGCATTAGTCAACGGATGGCAAGCTATGGATATTAATTCAAAAACAACGTCTTACACGGTGTAATTATTTGACAAAAATTTTAGATGTATGAGAAAGAAGAAGGCCTAAGATAGAGTGCTTAGATGAAAGAAAGATAAAAGCGAATTTCGTGTGTTAGGTGGTATAGAAAATGGCGGACAATATAAAAACAATGGTGACCTTATATAGATACAGGAATAAAGTTTTATCTTCGAATTTGATCATGACATTTACGTGTGTCAATGCATTAATTTAATTAAAGTTAAAATCAATATTTATATTTATTGTCACTGGTACATGAAGGCATATTTTATATTTATTTGTTAAAGCATAAATGTGGACTCATGTCTAAGATAAATAAATAATAATAATATTGTCTCAAACATTTAAAATACAACAAAATTTGTGCATTTTTACAGTTCCTCCCTTTGTAAAATGCTGAATTTATTTTTTGTTTTCTATAATGTGTAACATGATTTACTAAATTTCTTGAAGAGCCTGACTGAATTAGATATGAATCAGAAAAACAAAATGTACTATGTGCGCTATATTATACATGTACGCTGTCTCGTGTGTCCTTGTGTTGGTCCACAGCCATGGGCGCCTTTTTCGACTGAATACGTCGTTATGACCGTGTGGTCTTAGCTTTAAAGTTAGACCACCTCATATCATCTCGAGGGTGTAAAAGGCGACTACGGGAAACAAAATCCTGGAGATGAGCAGAAACATCTACCTATGCAACAACATCATTTTACTGCGATCACACCTGTACAACAGGACCTATGCAGCCGATTACGAACGTGGGTATTGCCAAGCCAGTGAACTAACTAATCGGTTTATCTACTGCAACTAATAACATACAAATGAGTATAATCATTAGTTGGGTTAAATGAATAACTCCGATACAATTCAACACCAAAGGAGGCAAAAAGAAAAATAGCAAATAAATTCAATACCATAAACAATATTTGTCGCTGAATTAATCCTGGTAATGGTGCGTTTCAAGTCTCCGTTAAGTCTTTTATATACATATTGGCGTATATAGGACACATCAAAACGCGCAAAAAGCTGCTTTATTTCCAATCACGAACAGAAAATCTAAATCACAGCCTGACGTTCCCTTGCAAAATGTCATCGTACAACTTTTGTGACATCTGTACATATTCCCCGGTCTTCTGATCAAGGAAGAAAATTGGGTCTTTAGTCAGATTTATGTTGAACCCTTGCTCAATGAGCTCCTTCTTCATCAGCTTAAATGTTGCTGTGAGCTGAGGTTCTGGTAGGATCCGGATGAACAAAGGCCTGGCGTAAGCAGGGAGTGATGATTTTAGACCCTTAGCCAGCATTTGGAGGTCGAGTTTCTTCTCTGGATCTGCTATTGCTGCCATGCCTGCTTTTCCTTCAACGTTGGGTATCTGTTGACAAAAAAACATGTATCAGCACCGTTTGTCATAATTTACGGGTTCTTCATGAGCAAATCTGCCATGATCACTACGCTTGGTAAACTTCTTATCGTTTAGGTTGTAAGGTCAATGACGATCTTCAGAAACCCTAGCCTGTCAGAGCCACCATAGGCCTCTTCCATGACTCATGTAGTACTATCCGGTAACAACGGATTAACGTGACTAACGAACCACGAAATCATCTTACTTTTCAGGCAATTCGGAGATTCAGCAATTTTCGAACCAAACTGGAGAAAGTATCAAAAAGTGATATTGACAGTGTGGGTCGAACCCGGGAACTTCCACGTGTGTTGCGCGTCTGAGTTTGCTCAAAAAACTGCGCCATGGGGGCCGTTGGTAGACTTTATATTATAGTAAGATTACGAGTCAGTGAGCTGAAGTGGCAATGGGCAGGCCACATCGTTTAAAGAACCGATAACCGGTGGGGAGTAAGAGTTCTCGAGTGCCAACCACGTACCGAGAAACGTCTACCAGGCCGTCCCCCTAACGACCTGGTTAAGGTCGCGGGGAGTCGCTGAACGCAGGTGGCTTAGGACCGGTCGTGGCGTACCATGAAGGAGCCTATGTCCAGCAGTGGACGTTTCCTGGTTGATGATGAAGATGGCGTTTTTCAGAATTTTCATAGAATTTCACTCTTTTAATATATCGATGGGAAAACGCCTATATAATAAGTTTTTGACAGTATTCAATATTTTCTAAAGTATATTTACACGACTATATCTCTAATTGTTACTAGAAGATTAATACTGCAAGTTTACTGCGAATATGTTTGTAGTTTTTAATTTTTATTATTTTAATATTACAGTAAACTTACGGGCACTCCATAAACCATTGTGTCCTTCAGCCCCACTAATGTTGATATAACACCTTCTACTTCTGCCGTCGACACGTTCTCTCCACGCCACCTGAAACGAAAAAATAAATTTACAACAGGCGGTCTTATCTCTAACCAGCGAACTCTACCAGACAACCTTTGATCAAATAAGATATAATTTATGTGTGGAGGTGTAACAGAAATTCCAGGTGTCACAGGTAAAAGTTGTAACAGAAAAATAAAGAAAAACAGAAACTCGTATAAGCATGAATGCAATATACAATCCATACAAAATCCATACAATAGACATCAACGCGAGATACATCGAGAAAACTAGTAAAAGAATGAAATTACGAACAGTAGATATCTACGCGAGACACATCGAGAAAACTAGTATAATCATGATTTTGATGTGTCTGCTTGATTTATTTAATTTTATTCTAATAAATAAAGTGCAGTAAATGAATAAATCTGCAGCTAAAGTACCAGGACACCATAACTCACCTGAAAGTATCCCCAGTCCGGTCTTTGAAGTAAAAGTATCCGAAGTGGTCCATAACCAGTATATCTCCTGAGTTGAAGTAGCAGTCTCCTTCGGTCCGTACGTTTCTAACCATCTTCTTCTCTGATGCAGACTTGTCCGCGTATCCAGCGAACGAAGTTATGGCCTTACTTGGGTCAATTTTGCCTAGCAGTAGGCCTGGGAGAACATAGAATATGTCATTATCAAAAAATCTGGATACTCATTGTAGCTACTTGATCGTCCCATTTCATATTGTGTGTCAACAGACGAATTTTTAAGATTCACTTCTTATTTTCAACCCACTTCAAATAATTGATGCGTTGAATTTATAAATAAATTACCTGGCTCACACGGTCCACAAGAAATACACCTCCCGTTGGCATCTCTCAATATTTCACCGGTAATTTCATCACATCTGGTAATACAATTGAAGTGGTTTTATTTTCGATTGACAGAAAATTTTGACAAAAATGTAACTAGTAGACTAACGGAATATGCCCTTCGGAGCAGAATGTACAAAATGCAAAATGAACACAACTATAAATATAATTGGTGCTAGAATAACAATATACTTACTTGACTAACGTGAGTGGATACACATGAGTAACAAGCCTGCTTAGAAACCCGATAGCCCCCACTTTGGAGTCCAAATTTACTGTAACAGAACACGTGCAGCAACTTTCATGATCATTGCCAAACTTGACTTTGGTGGGTGGTGGTGGATGAGGTACGAGAGGCACGGTTATAGATTGACCAAGGATAGTCTTCTAGCTATATTTAATGATTGCCAATCAAGTGACACGGTCAAAAGCTCAACAACTCGTGTTAAAAATATACCAGGCACACAGACTGAAAAGGTAGCACTTCTCTCTTTCTATCAGGGATCAACAAACCGACTTACTGAGATTACTGTTCCCCTCCGTAGCTCCATAGAACTCTACAACGTTCTTGATATTGAAGCGATCGACGAACTCCTGCCAGATCTGCGGCCTTAGTCCGTTCCCCAGGATGGTAGTAACACGGTGAGCCTTGTCGTAGGGGCCCGGGGGCATGTTCAGGAGGTAGCGGCACATCTCACCGATGTACTGGGCGGTCTGGAAGATAAATTACAACACGATATAATATGAAAGTCAAATTCAAGCCCAAACAATAGGAGAACGAGAAAAACAAAATATAGGTCAGTAGTAAATAGTAGTCAAGACAAGATTGTGGATCACAAACTAGGCGTGTCAAAGGTAGTATATAACACTTCCCTTGTTACTCAATATAAGACTCTTTCGGTATAAAATATCTCGATAAGTGTATCAGTAATAGGAACAGGGGCAGTAGATTAAAAAGGCTTCTAAATTGACAGTTAACATGTATGAAATTGGTACCTTACCGTGCAACCATGCTTTGCCGCGTCGCTCCAATAGTTGGAAGCTGAGAACTTCTTCCTCAACACCACCGTACAGCCTAGTACCAGCGCCTGACCAGCTCCAAGCACTCCCCCTGCCGTGTGGTGTAGTGGCAGGGGGTCATAGATGATGTCAGAAGAGGACAGTCGCGCTGAAGTGTGTGATCCTACTGGTATTAACAGGTATCTGAAATGTGGGAAACATTTTTATTTCAACCATCTTGATCAGAGGCTAGTCGATAGGATAGGATAGGCAGATAAAGTGTCTATTTTAGGTTTACACATAAATTAAAGAACTACGCTCTTGACATGTGAATTTTCTTTGCAAAGCGATGTTTTTTATGTCTTGCAGTAGTAAGACTCTGTAGTCGAAGGTACCGCTGGACCTACGCCAAATTTTTAGAGGCCAGTTGATGAGTGTTTAGAAAACGGTGTGTATTTTAATAACCATATGCTATATCATGTCATATTCACATAAATTGTGAGTCATGGGAAAGCTCCGCAAATTTACTAAATTTTTGGGGTACACTTCAATCATATGAGAACACATTCAGATTCATTATTTACATCAAGTAAGTCTTCAGACTAAGAAAGTACTCGTAGTTTATGCGTTAACGAGGCACATACTCGTACAACTTGTTTTTGCTTCTGCTGAACTAGTGTGACTTACCTCACATTAGTAATAATAGCTGCTTTAGGAACCCCTGTGGTGCCGCTGGTATAAATATACATGAGGGTGTCCCTGGCTTTAGTGGGGGCAGGGTCGAAGTGTTCAGGGGCGACCTCGTCCAGCTCTGTGGCCAAGGGTGCAGCGTCCTGGAGTATCGGTGTCGTTGGATGATCAGGTGAGTTGTACTGGAACAGCGGCATGTCTCTGATTTCTGACTGGATCTCTTTGACGGCTGGAAAAAGTGTAATGTGTTTGGAAAAGAAAATTATAGATTTTATAACCCAAAACCCAAAATATAGATGCGAAAGTGGGGTTCAGTCTTGTACCAAAACTATGTAGGATTTCCCGCTTCGAGCAAGCAGTTTTTATTTATATTGTTGTATGATGGGTTTGCACTTGGCCTACATCTCACCTGATGGAAAGTGATGATGCGGCCGCTGGATGACAACCCAGACGTCTTAAGCTAGTGAGACACTGGCTCTGCTTTCTTTCATACCAGAACATAACAGTGCTATTAACAGCGCTGTTTAAAGTCAGACTTGGTAACATGGTGGTAGATAGCCAGGCGGACAGAGTAAATGTCCTTCCAAGTACTGACAGTTACCCCCACTGGGACCAAACCCGGGACCCGGATCGTTAGGCAAACATTTCAAACTGGAACTGTACTTCTATACCATTATACAAGAGATACTCGTGAAGCAAATTAAATATAGTGTTTATACCTTTAATATGTCGATCGAATCCATTCAGAAACCCTATCATAAAAACTAGGAACGATGTGTGTAAAAACCAAATACTCACCATCAGAAAGCTCGTCCCCGAATATCAGCGCCTTGCACCCAGCAATCTTGAGACAGTGTATCAGCTGCGCTCCTCTCAAGTTGGTGTTGACCAGCGCGGAGACAACCCTCAGCTTCGCCAGACCCAGCCACGTGAACACGTATTCTGGCTGCGTCTCCATGTACAGTGCTATCACTTCCCCACTCTTGAAACCTTGACGCTTGAAGTACCAGGCTATACGGTTGCTGAAATCTTCACCCTGGAATCGGAATTTAAAGCACTTATATTTTACAGTATTTTTTCGTGTTTCTCCTTATTGTCTATCTGTCTGTATATGTCTCCCTATTCTCTAACATGTAACACATACATATATAAGAAAAATGTATTTAACACATGCATCATTGCTTACAATCATCTCCCAAGGGTTTTACAATTAGAAAACGGCATAGCTTTTAAGAAAAAACTTACGGACTGGCTTCTTGGAAACTGCTTTTATAGTTTTCCTAAATATTTGAATCATAAACATTAATCATTTTAAATATACCTGTAATTATGGTTTGACATAAATTAAGCAGATGACTTGTGAATTATTTAATGACAAAATTATTAACATTGTACTAATTGACATGCGATGTAAACTAATTTTTTAACAATTAAATTCCTTATTAGATATTTTTATAATATTTGCACACCTGTGGACAGACAGACTAAGGGGACGGCCTGGTAGACGTTTCCCGGTACGTGGTCGCCACTCGAGAACCTTTACTCCCCACCGGTTATCGGTTCTTCGAGCGATGTGGCCTGCCCATTGCCACTTCAGCTCACTGACTCGTCGAGCTATGTCGGTGACCTTCGTTCGTCTACGGATTTCCTCATTCCGGACCTTATCACGTAGAGAAATTCCGAGCATAGCTCGTTCCATTGCTCGCTGAGTGACTTTGAGCTTGTTTATTCGGCCCACAGTAAAAGACCAAAGACAGGTTAAGTACATCGAACTAATTGAAATTACTATCTAAACACCGTGTAAAAAACTATGTACTTGGCAAATAAATCTTTTCTTTCTTTCTTTATTAAACTGGGCATTTACGCATCCTTCTCAATTTGAATAGGATAATCCTAGTAACAATATTTTAACCGCCTCCTTGGACTTATAGCTAAATGTTGGATTCACAATCACCGGGTAGATTCCCTATGTAGCTATCATCGTGTTACCTAAGTCTGCCGCCAATAAGCAGTGTTAATAGCACTGTAGTGTTCTGGTATGAAAGGTAGCTGAGCCAGAACCTCTGGTTGAGACAACTGGATGCGCATTACTATCAGGTTAGATGAAGGCCAAGTGTAAACCCATCATACATAATAATAGCACTACAAAGTTTTGTTAGGTAAAACCCATCCTCATGGAACTTGTTTTTGCTTCCGGTATTCAAAAGTTGAATTGTGTACTTCAGCCTTGAAATTGTAGTAAGAGATATATACCTGTCGAAAGGTCAAAGCCCTGTCGCCCATGATGAAGGCTTTCTTATCCGGCTGCTTCTTGGAGAACGCTGTGAACCTGGAGACAACGGTAGCTCCTTGCTTCTCCCACCACCAGACCGTGATCAGAGTCTTCAGGATAGCACGGAGACCACTGGAACGAAAACGATGTAAATGTTCCAAGTATATTCTAAATATTTTAATATTTATTACATGCTTTAATTAGGTTCACCTACTATTTTAACCTACTTCTAATTTTCGTATCGAATTGAAACCCTGTGATTGTATGTAAGTCGGATGACAATACAATAATCTAGCAATATCGAGCTGAACTGACCCTGGAGACAGGACGTGGATAAAATAGCTCTTCAAGGGATCATGGAAGTAAGCAACTCGAGTATGGGCTCATTTAGTTTGGATTCGCAGAAGCCTTTCAAAAGCAAATGGATGAGGTGATCGGAGCGGAAGTTCCACGTTAATTTTAAAAATTCATCAGGCAAGGGGTATTTATTTTTTTGATTTGGGAATCTTACAGCTATTGTTACAATATAAATAATATTATTCTTTCGCCAATTCGAAAATTCTTATTAGAAAAATTCTATTATTCTGACATTATTATATGACGAATTTATACACGACAGGGATAAAAACCAATTACTATTTTTTTGCGAGTTCCTGCCATGAAAGCATAGATGTCGCCACCTGCCTGATAACACTCGCTATTGAAAAGTTTTTGCTCGACATATATATTGTTTTAACATATGTGACAAATATACGTTTTCTTTAACTAATACAGTTGTTTTAATGGCGTTTGTCTTAATATAATATTGTTTAATGATGTATTTTATCTAGGTTATGGTTATATGACATTCAAACACAATGTACCTTTGTTTCTGATTAAATTGATTGATTGAATTACAAGCTTACACATATTGCAGCCATAGGGTAAAAGTTTTAAATGCTTACCTTTTACGATAAAAACAGTATATTATTTTATACTTGTTTTTAGGGTTCCGTACCCAAAGGGTAAAAAACAGGACCCTATGGTATGTATGTCTGTCCGTCTATCACCAGGCTGTATCTCATGAACCGTAATAGTTAGACAGTTGAAATTTTCACACACGGCCAAGTGCGAGTTGGACTCGCACTGAAAGGGTTCCGTACCCTCATCTATTAAACGGCAAAAAAATCTGTTGTATGCGAACCCTCATAAATATTTGTTTTATCGTATTTTTTGTATTTGTAGTTATAGAGGCAACATAAATACATAATCTGTGAAAATGTCAACTGTCTAACTATCACGGTTCATGAGATACAGCCTGGTGACGGACGGACAGCGGAGTCTTAGTAATAGGGTCCCGTTGGTTACTTTTTGGTACAGAACCCGAAAAAACAGAATAAAATAAATATTTAAGGGGTTCCATACAACAAAACGTGTTTTTTGGGACGAGCGTTTTAAAGTAATAACTCCATCTAGCGACGCGTAGCAAAACTAAATCGATAATGGTATTTCGGCGCATTATTTAGAAGATTATTCGGAGCATATTATTTATGATTTTCCATATTTTAAATATCCACATTGGCCGGTTTTTTTATTACAATAACCACAACACCGTTCGGGTGTACCGACACTACCCGGCCAACGGACTACACCTTTTGTCCCTTATCTAGAATTAGTTTCTTAATGGTTAACCATTAAATAATTTAACAAACAATCACGTCTACTACATTACCCGTTGAACGGTGCTCATTACTGCATGACACACATACAGATCATTCAATAATCACATGTTGATGACATAGATATATACGAGTATATACAGGGTGGTCCAAAATGTGACGTCCAAAAATTTTTTTTAGATTCCTTACACCTGGGTGTATCCGAAAATACCCCATGTATGTTCCGCGATTTTTTGTAGTTTAGAAGTTATGATTTTTTAAATGTATATTTCGAATTTTCTGCCGGAGCGACTTAAAATAATCGTAACTTGTTTAATAGTAAGGTTTTTTTATTTATTTTTTCTCGAAAGTGATCGTCTTGAATCACCCTTTCTACTTTATTATCAACTACACAACGTTATTCATTACAAGTTACCGAAAAAAGGGACGAAAGTAAAAATTTTAGGTTTGAGTTGAACGGAGCAAAATTTTCAAAAATTTCTTAATAATACAAAATTAATGTTTCATTGGTTCAAACTAATTTTAAAAACTCCAGCAGTTTGTCAGCTTACCAAATAATAAAAAAAAAGTTGTTCTTAATAGGCGATTTTACGACGAAATTGGCTTCAGAACTTAGTTAGGTGAGAATTCATAAAGAAAAAATTTTGTCAAAAAAAAATATTAAGCTTATTTTGTTTTCATTTTTATGGCCTACATTAGCAAGGCATCATCAAAAGCATTCAAATAATTTCAAATTGAACGATCAGTGACACATTAGAAAACATTTTATTTTAAAAAAGCTTAGTTTAGTTTTTATTAATACGGTTATTTTGGTTTATTTTTAGCATCAATAAAAGAAAACACAAATTAAGTTCAACTACTTTATTAAAGAAGATTTTCAAAATGACGCCCTTCAACTTCGATACACAATCGGCAACGTCTTAAAAAGTTATCTTTTAGTCTGCGGAAAGCGCTTGAATTTTGTCTGACTTTCGTCGCTGCTTCTCTCAATTTTCGTCTCAGTTCTTCTTCGGAGTTAGTTTGCTGAGCATAGACAACTTCTTTGTAGTAACCCCAAATAAAAAAATCTATTGGGTTCAAGTCCGGTGAACGTGCAGGCCATTCGATTGGGCCGCCACGCCCAATCCATCTGCCCGGGTATGTTTCATTAAGGTGCCCCCTCACTTGGCGTGCGTAATGGCAAGGAGCACCATCATTTTGGAATATCATGTGCCTTCTTGTTTCCAAGTTTACATCTTCCAGCAATTCAAAAAGGTTGTTCTGCAAAAAGTTTAGATATGTGTCTCCATCCAACCTAGACGGCAGCTCGAAAGGCCCAATCAGTTCTCCATTTACAATTCCCGACCACATGTTTACGCTGTATCGATGTTGAAAATTTGATGCTCTTGCAAGGTGTGGGTTTTCAATTTCCCAGCTGTGATAGTTATGGATATTAAATACTCCAGTGTTTTCAAAACGGGATTCATCGGTCCATAAGATCTTATTAAAAAAATCTGGGTCTTCCTGACACCTTTGTATCATTGTTTCGCAGAAAGCAACTCTTCTAGGGTAATCTGAAGCTTGTAGCTCCTGAACGCGCTGAATGTGGTAAGCGTGGTAGCCTTCTGAAAAAAGAAAAGGACTATTACTCACCACCTAGGCAGGAAGAAGTCTAATACCTGGCATTGTATCTGTGATTTATGTTTTGTGTAAATAAAAAACAAAACGACATACCATTTTTCAATATCCTTAGAACTGAGGTCCGTGGTATTCCAGTCCTTCTGGTTATTGCTCTGGAACTCGTAGAAGAGTCTCTTTCTACAGCTGCGATGACTTCATCTCTTCTGTCCGGATCTACTCTGGGTACTCCTTCGTGCCTTTGGCTACGACCGGGGATACGCCCGGCCATCAGCGTATTATGAGTATTAATAAATACCCTATGGTCCGGGTAATGGTCCAGTATTTCTCCTCGCCGGTCCAGTTGTTGACGATATAGCCTTGCGGCTAAATGACCGTTTCCTTTGGCCATACCATAGTAAAAGTGCATTTCTGCGTACTGGCTTAGACTAAAATTACTCATGTTGCCGTCAGTAACACAAGCACAAGTCAGTCGTAAGGCAAATCGGAGTCCGTAACACAAGCACAAGTCAGTCGTAAGGCAAATCGGAGTCCGTAACACAAGCACAAGTTAGTCGTAAGGCAAATCGGAGTCCAGTAACAAAGCGAAAGTAGGTTCAAAATATCGGTATCGGAAAGAAGCAACGTCAAGTAGTATCACACGCGATGGAAGTGAGTGAACGACTAGCGGACGGACGATACAGTGAGATGCTACGGAGAATGTATGGGGAGAGGGGGGAGAGGGAAGTGCAGGTAAAAAACCCCTAGCGCGCACGGCTGACTTTTGTGGCCAAGACAGTAGGTCTTTCTCTTTCGTACTTCTACGCAACCATAACAGTGCGAAAGAGAAAGACCTTACTGGCCTGGCGCCTTTTGAAACGTGTTATTTATTGCTTTGTGTCATTGTGTGTGATTGGCCTTGAAGTAGATTTTGGTTTAATTCTAGCTTTCATAATTTCATGTCTAAAAACAGAAAATGAAATGTGTCACTGATCGTTCAATTTGAGATTATTTGAATGCTTTTGATGCCTTGCTAATGTAGGCCATAAAAATGAAAAAAAAAATAAGCTTAAACATTTTTTACGACAACATTTTTTTTTTATGCATTCTCACCTAACTAAGTTCTGAAGCCAATTTCGTCGTAAAATCGCCTATTAAGAACAACTTTTTTATTATTATTTGGTAAGCTGACAAACTGCTGGAGTTTTTAAAATTAGTTTGAACCAATGAAACATTAACTTTGTATTATTAAGAAATTTTTGAAAATTTGGCTCCGTTCAACTCAAACCTAAAATTTTTACTTTCATCCCTTTTTTCGGTAACTTGTAATGAATAACGTTGTGTAGTTGATAATAAAGTAGAAAGGGTAATTCAAGACGATCACTTTCGAGAAAAAATAAATAAAAAAACCTTACTATTAAACAAGTTACGATTATTTTAAGTCGCTCCGGCAGAAAATTCGAAATATACATTTAAAAAATCATAACTTCTAAACTACAAAAAATCGCGGAACATACATGGGGTATTTTCGGATACACCCAGGTGTAAGGAATCTAAAAAAATTTTTTGGACGTCACATTTTGGACCACCCTGTATAATTGGAGGCTCAATGTCGTGCCAGATTCCTAAACCAGTCCAGAGGTCTAGACTATCCTAGACGCTTATTGTGGAACCGCAGTCTGCTTAGACTTACTTGACTTGACTTATCAGCCCGTCTCTCCACTGCTGAAGATAGACCTCTCCCAACGTGCGTCACGACTTCCGGTCCTCAGTCATCCGCATCCACTCGCTTCCCGCTATCTTCTTAAGAGACTTTGTTGGTTAGACCACGTAGCCGCGTTTAAATTTGAATTGTTTTGTAGCTGTCCCTATCCGAGCCCTATCCTACCCGAGCGCGTACGGTGAGACAGCATACACTACGCGAAGTTATCCACCCGTTATTTGGATGTTTCGTAGTCCAGGGATCATTTGAAGGATACAGTATATTATGTAGCCATTTTTTCAATACAGTATATTAATAAAATTTCAGATGTCGGTGGTTTTTCCAAATTGTTCTAAATTGATTCATTCTCTTGTAAAACAGGTTCAAAGTTGGGGCTTTTTATTACCGAAAAATACAATACTTTGACGCCCTGTAACTCTGGAAGTATATATTTACACGAAAATCTGACTCACCACCGACACAGATATTTGTTTCTAGATTGTGTCTTGAAAATTTCATAGATTTTAATACTTAATACTCAAAATATGACTGGACTACGTTTGTATGGGCGCTTTGACACCAGCATACCCTCTTAAGGTCGTCAGACCAGCGGGCTGGAGGCCGTCCTACCCCGCGTCTCCCGGTCCGGTGCTTATATTTAGTTTAGTGTATTTTTTTATGCTGAGTTAGCACTTGGGCTATATCTAACCGTACAAAAGTGCGCAGCGCACCTAGAAGCCTCAAGTTACTTAAGCGCTGGCTCTGCTTTCATGTCGGAACACACCAGTGCTATTAACACCGCTCTTGGCGGTAGATTTATGTAACATGGTAGCTAGCCAGATGGACATAGAAAATGTCCTGCCACCAACTAAACAGTACCGATAGGTGACCACTGGGAATCGAAGCTTGGGCCTCTGGATCGTTAGTCCAAGCGATTAGGTATAATGATAAATGTATATAGAGTACCAGACAGATTTTTTCGAAATCCCATCTCTAAAGGTATGAAAGTGGAAAGGGGGAAGTGTGTTTATTTCATGGGCTGAAGATTGATAGTGATATTATTTGATTGAACGACATTCTTATGCCAAAATATACTTTGTGCAGTTGGGAATAAAGTAGTGCCTACATGTTATTTTATAACTGGATAGGAATATTATATTATACATATCCCCGACAAGCAACACCGTCTCGTAGAGTGTCACTGGTTGGGAATACAGTTGCGCCAACGTTACAGCTACAGAGTAACTTGTGGGGACTATTGTATTCCCAACTAATCACACTTTTAACTAGGTGTGACTAGTAAGGATTTTTCAACCGACTTTAAAAAGGAGGAGTTTTTCAATGCGACGCGTATGTTTTTTTGTATGTGTGTTACACGATAACTTCGACAATAGTGAACCGATTTTGATAATTCTTTTTTTGTTTTGTTTGGTAGAGTACACTTCAGAGGTGGTTCCATGTAAATTTAATCGAAATTGATTGATCGCTATTTGAGAAAATCAACAAAAACCTGATTTCTAAAGCAATTGAAGTCGGTTTTTAGTTCTTTTGAACGCGTTAATTACTTCACAACGAGTTGTGACAGGTTACGGTATGACTCTTTGGGAACCAACCCTTTTATCTTAGTAAAAAATTCCCATTGGGTAATTTCTGAAGTCCACTCGGACGAAATAAACTACTGTCAGATAAAGCATAATCATTAATTACGTGAACATAGCCGTTGAAGAAATCCCTGGCCTTATATAGACAAGTTTATCGCACGACACTTGGCTAGAGTTTAGACCGTCTCGTCTGTACATCTTAATCAACCATTATCTAACAAGCAAGTGACTTGTACAGTTTGAATTTGAGAAATACACCTATACTACAGCGACCACATTACCCTGTTCTGAAAAAAAGTCACCCACTTCTGTCTGTCGGTCCATTCGTCTATCATAGCTAGCGTATAGCTATCGACTTGATAAGTTCATAAAGAAAGGTGTCTATAAACGTAAACTTTGGAAAAATGATTACAATTTTAGGCACGTTTTCTGACTCAAATTTTGGAATAACTTTTGCTGGAATTTGCTGGACCTCAATCTCAAAATTAAAAATATTCATTTTCAGTCTAGTCACAATAATATGGCCGTTCACATTTATAGGAACCGAATATTGAATGTAAATAATATGGTATTATTTTTTAAATCAGTTTTAGAAAGAATGTTATTCTTCATATGCGACAAATACTGGACAGTAATTCGTGTATTATTTGCTAGACCACTTCGTTTATTAGGCGTAATATGTAATAACGTAGAACATCCTGATCAAATCCGCTTATTCTCCCCTAGTAAACACTTATGAGTACCAGGCGGACAGGAGCGGCCAAGGTCCTAACACCTAGCGTTGAATAGCGAGCACAATGGCCTAATGTGGCGCATCCTGTCGTTCGCTTATACTGTGCGAGTGAGTGGGTCCAATAGGCACTTGTGGAATGTTTTAAGAGAGAGGGAGATGACTGCTTATGATAGTTTGGCTTTAGAGACTCGTCCCCAAATCCAATATCTTTCCGATCCCGCCAGATGCTCGCCACCGTCATTTGACTTGACAGGAAATATGTGACGTTAAAATGTGCGGGCTCAGTAGCAATCATTCAATGAGATTGAATCTCGGGACACCTCCTGCCTCCCGCTGCGTTCCTGGTATAATTGAAGCATCCGGTGCAAAGTATATTTTAGTTTCCCTTTCTTGTCTAGTTCCGTAGCGAAAAATTTCAACTTCTTTCTGTAAATCTCTGATACTTGGATTGGTTGGTGGTTTTGGTGGTAGTAATAAAATAACCTAGCCATCGCCTCATTAACTTGAGGCTTCTAGGTAAGTTATCCTCATCATATGACCGTAACAGGCAAGGCCACCCATGAAAGTCACTTAGATGCTATTTTGCATTCATTTTGACGTGACAACGTCTTATAAATTGGTTTGCCGGGTAGTAATAAAATAACCTAGCCATCGCCTCATTAACTTGAGGCTTCTAGGTAAGTTATCCTCATCATATGACCGTAACAGGCAAGGCCACCCATGAAAGTCACTTAGATGCTATTTTGCATTCATTTTGACGTGACAACGTCTTATAAATTGGTTTGCCGGGTAGTAATAAAATAACCTAGCCATCGCCTCATTAACTTGAGGCTTCTAGGTAAGTTATCCTCATCATATGACCGTAACAGGCAAGGCCACCCATGAAAGTCACTTAGATGCTATTTTGCATTCATTTTGACGTGACAACGTCTTATAAATTGGTTTGCCGGGTAGTAATAAAATAACCTAGCCATCGCCTCATTAACTTGAGGCTTCTAGGTAAGTTATCCTCATCATATGACCGTAACAGGCAAGGCCACCCATGAAAGTCACTTAGATGCTATTTTGCATTCATTTTGACGTGACAACGTCTTATAAATTGGTTTGCCGGGTAGTAATAAAATAACCTAGCCATCGCCTCATTAACTTGAGGCTTCTAGGTAAGTTATCCTCATCATATGACCGTAACAGGCAAGGCCACCCATGAAAGTCACTTAGATGCTATTTTGCATTCATTTTGACGTGACAACGTCTTATAAATTGGTTTGCCGGGTAGTAATAAAATAACCTAGCCATCGCCTCATTAACTTGAGGCTTCTAGGTAAGTTATCCTCATCATATGACCGTAACAGGCAAGGCCACCCATGAAAGTCACTTAGATGCTATTTTGCATTCATTTTGACGTGACAACGTCTTATAAATTGGTTTGCCGGGTGCCCTTCAAGAAACTGCGTTACGCTCCGCTCACGTTATGCGCTCACAATGAGAGCGAGTGAGAGGCACGCGTCCCTTCCACTCGGGCATGGTTAGCCCGCCTAAGAGCGAGAGAGACAGACATAAAAAGTGAAAGGCACGCGTCCCTGAATGAATATTCACATTAAAATTATTTTACCACTCAAAGTCGTTGTCACGTAAAACTTTCGCCCGTATACCGACTTTACAGGCAACCAATTTTTATTTGTTCCTTCAATAAAATAAAAACTTTCCTGAAGACCTAATTAATATTAGTGTTTACATATTTTATGATTCATCATCATCAGCCAGGAAACGTCTACTGCTGGACACAGGCCTTTTTAGGGTTCCGTACACAGAGGGTAAAAAACGGGACCCTATTACTACGACTTGGCTGTTACTGTGATAGTTAGACAGTTGAAATTTTCACAGATGATGTATTTATGTTGCCGCTATGACCATAAATATAAAAAACGAGTCGGACTCGCATTGAAAGGGTTCCGTACCATCACCTATAAAACGAGAAAAAATCTGTTGTATGCGACGAACCCCCTTTAAATATTTGTTTTATTTCATTCTAATAAGTTACTTATAAAGTGAATACGAGTATATTATTACATATTCTATGAATATTTCAAGCGCAAAACGAGCAATAATATTTATTTTATCGTGTTTTTTTTGGTATTTGTTGCTATAGCGGCAACAGAAATACATCACCTGTGAAAATTTCAACTGTCTAACTATCACTGTTCACGAGATCGGTGATAGACGGACAGATAGACAGAGAGACATATCGACAGCGGAATCTTAGTAATCGGGTCACGTTTTTACCCTTTGGGTACGGAACCCTAACGACGATAGTGGTCCATGCTTTTTGTGTCTACACATACTGATGATATTTTTATGCACATACTTGTATATTTCGAAATCTGCGTGCAAAAGCTCTTTTTGCTAATAACAAATACTAAAAATTCAAAAATTCATCATCATTGTCAGCCAGCGGAAGATTCTGATGGAGGAAGAAATGAACATAGGCTTTCTTCCTCAGTGTCTTTTACGCAACAATGACCCGATCGGTCCCGAGCCTTGAAAATTGTATTTAGCAACTCGCCTAAATAAATTCCTAATTTGGGTGACAATCTACTTTGGAAGTCTGTATAAAATCATAGGAAACGGTACCATAATAATCAGAATGAATGGCCGACGTCATTCTGTTTACACTCCCGAGGTACCAGGGTACGAGGAACAGCCGGTATGTGGATATACGACACCTCAACGGACTTTGCACCTTTGATAAAGCAGTGCACTCACTTGTTTATGCTTTCCCAATAGCTTCAAACGAATTCATTCAAATTAAATAGGATTTTGGATGGAAAGGAAATAAAATTCGACTTGAAAATAACATAATCTCTTTGGATGCAAAAAGTACATCATAATAAAAAATTATATTGTTTGAGTGCTACTATTGGATACATAAGCAATTTTAATGCAAGAATATATTGAGGAACATGGTTGATGAAAAAAAATTGCTACTAAAAAATCTACTAAGAGTACTCATCAAAGCCAATCAAACGAGCCCAAACACGACAGGTTTATAATGGGTAGTTAAGGAGTTCCTATGACCACCTTCCAGCTTCATCATCAGACAAATCAAACGAGATTAAGTTTCATGTCATGTAAAAGAGATTTTGTGGTCACCTTCTGTCTCCAGCATAACCCTCGTTGGTACCATAACAATATAATGTGGTCCATGCAACAATTAAACGGTAGGCAGAAGCGGTTATAACTCAGCTTCCAAGATTTCATCTAAGCATACGAAAACTTAGACCACTGTTACCGTTCTACCAAAAAAGCAGTCTGATAAAGTACACCAGACTTACCGAAAGTCTCTTCTATGAGTCTTCTTCCATATATAAACCCATTGATATCTATCGCCTGTCAGGAGATACGCGGCTACCAGGGCAACAACACTCATCAGAGGTGTAGAGCCTCTCGCAAGCCATCCCAGAAGCAGGCAAGTAGCGGCTATCGACGCGAGGATAGTCCCTTTCTTCTTCTCGGCCTCCTCGAAGCGCGGCTCTGCTTTTCCTACCATCCTGATAGCTTCAAGTCTGGCGCATAGTTTCTGGTAGTCTGTAAAGGAATAGAGACCATTTTAAAAAGAACATATGATCAGGTACGTTTTGCATATTTCATGGAGACCATTTTATTGGCATTTTTGTGGATATGTGGACCAACAGTGGGCCATGCAGCTGTTGCTATGATGATTGTGGTTAGAGGTTAAATAATCTCACTCTACATTAACCCTTCCCGAAACAAATAGTAAAACTTTATAGTTGCTCTGATAGCCTTCACGATTGACGACGACAACACGACAAACCAATACAATTCTAACAAAAATAATCAATAAAAACACATAATCTTATATACTATATATATTACGTTAAGACAGGGTTTTCTCTATCACCACCAACTCCGATCAACTTCCCGTTGGGGTAGTATACCCCTTGGTCTCCTGCTGAAAGTAAGGGAGTTTGGCCGCGATGTGTGGAAGTGGGTGGTTGTGGGTGGCAAAAACGTGAAAAAATATATATGTCCTTGTCTAACTGATGTGAACTTCACATGAGTGAAGAAGTTCACATGATAACTTCTGGAAAGTTCTGAAAATTTCTATAATGATTTGGAAAGATTACTAAACTTTTACTCTACCTTTATGCCAAAATAAATTTCCACCCGTGCGAAGCCGGGGCGGGCCGCTAGTACAATATAACATAAAACACACACAATATGTGAAACATGTTTACTTGTTTAGTTATTACTTTATTTTCAATCAATTCAGTTTCTTCGTCAATGTCATCAATATTAACAAAAAAATCGATGTCGCAACTTCTCTATTCTCACCTATTAAAAACCTCATTAGCGAAATGAAATGCAAGGTTCAAGGTCATTGACTGTGACCAAGTGCCACTTGACTTTCTTTTGTCTTCCTGTAATTTTGTCAACAGGAAGACCACACATTTTGTTGGAATAGATTCCTATTTGTGCAAGGAAGTACTAAGGCTCCATAAGAATAACTAATCAATCAGGATGAAAATCACCAAAACATATCTCAAGATAGCGTTAATCAATATGTTATCAATGATATTGTATAATTTAATGGACTGGTCATTGTTATTTATACAATTATTACCATTAGACTATTGACCTAAACAACTATCTAGTTAAAATAAACAAAAGGTTAAGCGGATAGGAAGAGGTTGCGAGCAAATTTGTTTGTATGTTAGCAAAGGGGAATAATAACTTCTGTACCTTAATTGTACGATACCTACATCGTACAATGGAAGCTGTATCAACACTTTATTTATGTACATTTGGCAGTTTGCTTGTTTTATAGAGAGCGCTATACAGACCGTTTTATAGTTGTTTACGAATTGCTCGCGACTATCATACAACAACCTTTAAGATGTCATCATCATCAGCCAGGAAACGTTCACTGCTGGACATAGGCCTCCTTCATGGTACGCCACATCGACCGGTCCCGAGCCACCTGCATCCAGCGACTCCCTGCAACTCTAACCAGGTCGTCGGTCCATCTAGTAGGGGAACGGCCTGATAGAAGTTTCCCAGTACGTGTTCGCCACTCGAGAACCTTTACTCCCCACCGGTTATCGGTTTTTTGAACGATGTGGCCTGCCCATTGCCACTTCAGCTGACTCGTCGAGCTATGTCGGTGACCTTCGTTCGTCTACGGACTTCCTCTTTTCGGGTTTTATCACGTAGAGAAATTCGGAGCATAGCTCGTTCCATTGTTCGCTGAGTGACTTTAAGATTTGCAAAGTACAAACTGATCAGTTTTACTGCTTTTGGTTGCGCTAATTCACTTTTTCTAAAACAGTTTTTTAACCTTAAATTCATATCCGTACAGATTAAGAACGCGAAAGTGAGTTTGTTTATGTGTTATTATTTTACGTCGCAACGGCAAGTCAGAATGACTTGATTTTTTATATAATAATAATAGTTAAAGAGACGGAAAAGCTCAGTTGGGTAGAGCGTCAGGCCTTGAACAATCGAGGTCTTGGTTCGATCCTGACTCGTAACAATGAGTTCCAATTTGTTATTTGTAATTTATGTACGAATGATAAAAATCATTACCATTGGCTTTTCGGTGACGGAAAACATCGTGAGGAAGCCTGCACACTCCTGAGAAGAAATTCAAAGGTGTGTGTGAAGTCTACCAATCAGCACTGGTCCCGCTGGTGGACTATGTCCCACACACTCTCTGTAGGAGAGTAGGCCTGAGTCCCTGCAGTGGACATATATAGTCTGTTGCTGATAAGATGATAGCACTTTTCAAACATAAGCCTGTACAGCTAGGTAAACGTTCCCTAGCCTAGAATGATATTTTCAACGGATGGAAAGTGTATAAGCTGCCAATCCTGGTCCAGAACTGGTCAGAACGATGTATTTCCACAGTATAGAAAACTTACGCTCAAATAACGATCCAGATTCCGACAGTACATCACACAGATCGTCGTAGAGATACTGTCCGGACATTTTTACTCTGTCGCGCCGAGTAAACTGCACCATTGCACTATTCTCACACATTTTCAGTGGCACTACAATTATGGACTGCCCGATTGTCAATTATAATAACGAATGCTACTATCTTATGCCGAATAATCAGAGCGCGTGCACGAGATAGTTGGTTAATAAACACGTAATCTTGTGTTTATCAATAAATACTTTCATGTGTCGGTTTGCGGCGTTCATATATTACGTGTGACCAAAGATTTTCTGTTTAAGTCTGACCAGGAATATAATAAGGTCAGGATTTGGAAGAACTAATTTCTGACATTGTGGTGCATTTCACCAATGGTAAACATCCTTGCTACCTCTAGACTCAAGGATACCTTTTACTTATGTCATTCGGTATTGATCCTTGTGGCCTAGAAAACTAGAGATAGAGATTTGCCCCAATTTGCAGTGACATTTTTCACAGTAGTTCATATTCAATCAATCAATCATTTTATTTAATCAGAATCAAATAATTCCATAATGTGTTAGTATAGTTCTAGCCTAAGTTAGTAGCACATATTGACTGCCCTCATGTATTTATTTCTCGTCAGGCGATTGATGCGTTTTGCAGTATATTACAGCTTTAAAATTGTCTATAGTAAAATTATTATTTAATATTTATGAATGTCAAAAAACAAGGTTCCATATGCTAAGTAGTTAATGTAGGTTAGGAATCATTAAATAATTTGTGTAGACATCAAACTGAGTGAGCTCACTCTTTTAGGGCTATCAGAGCGAGAAGATAGCGTCCCGGCGCTTGGTATGCAATGATGCCAACCGTCACACTATATCTCTGTCAGGCAGGCAATAAAAGAGACAACACGATTTGAAGCAATTGACCATTATAATGAGATTTAAGATTACTAAGTGACATTTGGCAGCACCTGTCACCCGATAATAGTCCCGTAGTATATGGACGACCCCTATGGACAAATAAAATTATTGTGATGCGTGGGGGCTGTGATAAAATTCATTATTTTGCTAATGTCATTTTCGGGACAATTTTCACTCGTGGCAAACACTAGTGAGTGCTGTAAGACTCAATAGTAAATTGTGATAAGGGTGGAAAGTAGGATATTACAAACGAGCTGAAGCGAGAATTTTTAACGGCACGAGTTTGCAATACACGCACCCGTTTATCACACGACGTTTTTCAACACACTTGTGGGAAATAGAAAACACAATATGTTTAATGATAATTCAATGCTAAGACAAAAGAGATTCATTTTTCCTCGTACAGCTATATCTTTTTATTGCGTTGACCTATAAGTATGTTTTTTTCACACATCTAAGGGACAGCAGATTTGAGTATTCGATAGGAATTTCAATTTGATATCTCCACGCGATCCTGAGAATACGGGGCTTGAACTTGAACAGAGTTCATTTTTTCCTTTTGAGGTAAAGAAACCTAAAAATCATATGTTGCTATCTTTAGTTCTCATCGCATTGCAGTCCTCTAGCGATTGATTATAAAGTTAAAACTCACCGCATATTCATTCGACGACGAGAAGTGACTCTATTCATAGAATACTTTTAGGACCATCAAAAAAAGGAAAACAATATGTATGACACTGTATATACTGAGCTATAAATATTAAAATATGATTAATACAGAATAATCGTTTGATTTTCAGCCAGTGATACATTTAAATGGTGTACGAGCACACCGAGAGCCCCGCTCCACTTTTAAGCTTACATGAGCCGGTGTTAGATTCAATTCTGTCTTATCTAGGGTTGATTGGATATGGATTAGATTACAACCGGCCAAGTACGAGTCGGGGTTCCGTACTACGGAAATGAGTATAAGTAAATAAGAAAAAAATTACCAGTTAAAGCAATTAAATCTCCACAGTTATATAATATTCAAACTACAACGTATTGAAAACTAATGACGAAAAATTTAAAAGGAAAACTACATACAATTGATTGCATATACCTCTATAGAATACACATATTGTTACCTTGAAATAATGTTTGTTTTTTCGACCGTGTGACTATATTGGTTTTTCAACATTGTTATGGAACATAATTTCTATAACATAATGGAAATATTTAACTATAGGAAAAATTGACATCTTGTACACTAGCTAGAATTTTATTAGGATTGATATATATTTTTAAACTCACGTGATTGATTTTTTATTTATTTGACATGCTATTTCAATTTAATTTTATTATAACTTTTTAGCATTTTAGTTAGTATTTCATTATTACTATTGTATTTTTTATGACTATTTTGGTAAAATATTACGCAAATTTTATTTAAAATTTATGTAACATCTGTTTTTACCATATTTTAAGTAAAATAAAGATTATGATTATTTAAAAAATACTTTTGTGATAGAAATGAATAGAAAACAAGGAATATTTTCTCATTTCCCATTTATAAAAATGGTTTTTATGTATAGATACATCGCGTAAGTTTCCATTTCATATTTAAAGAAATATATGTAACACAATGAGAGAAGAAATAGTCAAAGGATAATGATTTTTTAAATTATTCTAAAAACATCCGTTTTTTAATCAACAACAACTTTTTTAAATTATTTTCATCCATTCCACTGTTTCTTCATTGGTTGGTATAGGTTATTGACTCTCTCAAATCCCTACCATTCATTCACAAACACGTCCACGCCGCGACGCTGCCCATATCAAAGTAATAATATAGCATTAAGAAGGTACTACGCAAATTTTGTAAATTAAAGTCTACTAGGATGCGATGAATTAGTTAAATACACTGAAATGACTTATTTAGGTTAGCCGGATCGTTGAACAAGGACACGCTCTAGTTGGAATACAAACATGGAATGGAGACCACGGGGAAGTTCGTGAAAGAAAAAGAAAGTAAAAGACCCAAGAGCTGGCGCCGATGTTGCACAGTGTACTAGGTACCATGCCGCACAGACTGGCCCTAGAGGAAGTGTTCTCTTTGTAATTATGCGTTTATGTTATTATTATTAATAATAATAATTTATTTTGTTTATACCTATAGTATAATCGTACGAATATGTACATATTCAGGACTATAAATTAATAAAATAAAGTCTAAAAAATAATTAGAAAACAATACCTAACTTCTATGATATATCTCAATAAAGATAAAACAATTCTAGATGTCATTAATAGCGTGTCATCATCATCATCAGCCGGGAAACGTCCACTGCTGGACATAGGCCTCCTTCATGGTACGCCACATCGACCGGTCCCGAGCCACCTGCATCCAGCGACTCCCTGCGACTCTAACCAGGTCGTCGGTCCATCTAGCAGGGGAACGCCACTTGAGAACCTCTACTCCCCACCGGTTATCGGTTCTTCAAGCGATGTGGCCTGCCCATTGCCACTTCAGCTCACCGCCTCGTCGAGCTATGTCGATGATAGCGTGTATTGTTTATTAATTTATTAATGTATTTGTATCACATATCAACAATTGTTCTTTAATTAAAAAAATCTCTCGCACTACCCTCTTATTTCTTAACTAACAAACGAAGATTGTCGTACGAATAATGAAAGGTCATAGGCAAAAGCAAGTATATAAACCGGACCGATAGTTTACCGGTTCTTGACAACCTCAGACCGATTAGAATACAAAAACAAGACGATTAATACGTTTTACGAGGGTAATCAAATATTAATCACAATGATTATATCTTACTAACTTATCCATTTCAATCCTTATACATACATACGTACATAAGATATAATGACCTCCATCGGGACCTAAAAATGGATCTTGTAACCAGGGTAGTCAGAGCCGAAGCTTCACGAACGGAGACTGCATAATCATGTAAACGTCGAGGCTATGCAACTACTCGGCAATACAGACTATCCAGTTCTACAGGTAATAATACAGGTCTATCCAGGTATATAATAATTCCTGATATTTTAAAACAAGAAACAGATAAACAATTTAAGAATAAATTAAGGTCGCTCCTAATTAGAAAATCATATTATACAATTAAGGAATTTATGGATGATAAAAATTTATAAAGTTTGACTATATTATTTTGGATTGTAGTATAAAATTTGACATTGAACTATTATTGTATAAAATTTGATTTATACATTTCGCTATGCCCTGACAGGGTTCACGCATTAGATCCGAATAATATTCGAAGTATAATGACTCTATGTACACGAATGCAAAGAAACCGATTTGATTTGAGAGCGATTCATAGTGAGGAGGCTGAAAAGGACAAAACCTTTTCAGCTAGTGTAATTAATGAACTAAAAACAGAGTTATAGTGAACAGTGCTTTAGTGTAAGAACACATGAGCAAAGTGTCTTCACCTTAATTAAAACCTAAGAATCGACAAGGGACTGATGACTTAGAAATAAGTATCTATATAAGTTTAAGTTAAATTACTTATTATTATATATATTATATATACTTATTATAATAAATAGTAAAGAAGGTATTTTTATGTGTTATTGGTCTGCACTTGGCCTTCATCTCACCTGATGGTAAGTGACGGTAAGGCCGTTGGATGATACGCGTGCACACCCAGAAGCCTCAACCTAATGAGGTGCTTGCTCTGCTACCTTCCACACCGGAACACAACAGTGCTATTAACACTGCTGTTTGGCGGCAGACTTAGGTAACATGGTGGTAACCAATCGAACCGAGCACCGATAGGGTACCACTGGGAATTGAACCCGGGACCTCCTGATTGTAAGTCCAACATTTAGTCATTAGATACTATATTAATTCTGTGCTATTATAATGTATTCACAAATATACAATTTTGTCTTTGACTTGACTTTAATCATCAGACTGAATAAGTTCGCCCCATATCATGCCGCGCGTGCGCATGTCAGGCGACGATGAAATTTTTCAGGTATGAAAAGTAAGTTGACAAAGGAGTTGTTTTGAATTCGGCCTGCACTTGTACACTAGTTAAAATCAAGTAATAATCTAAATATGTATAGAAAAATACTAGAATTACAAATTTGCATTTATTTTAAATTGTATAAAATCATTCTTTTTGTACTAGGTGACAGCTTCAAATGTCATTTTATTGACGCCATCTTAGTTGTCAACGTCAAGTCTTACCTGTTTCGTGCGTTTTGTATGTTTTTGTAAAAATAAACTAACTTTTATTTGATAATGGCCTTTTAAAATTATAAGTGTACAAGACCAGGCCTTGGCGCCATACATTCGCGGAACGTGTCATTTAACCGCCTCCGTGGCCTATTTATTGGTTACAAGAGCTAGACTGACAATCCATAGGTAGCGGGTTCGCACTGGGTGTGCGGCATATCTATGATACGCAGTCTGATTAGCAGTAGGCACCATGATCTTAGTCTGTCGCCAAACAGCAATGTCAATTAGCACTGTTTTGTTCTGGTAATTAAATATGACCCATATCCTCATTAACTTGAAGTCTTCTGGGTGCGCACGCCTTATCGCCTTATCGTCACTTACCATCAGGGGAGATGAAGGCCAAGTGCAGACCCATCATACATAAAAAAGACCAACCCAAATAAAATCGACAAAAATAAAACACAAATATCCATCAACAACAAGAAAGTTCATTAAACACTTTACAGCTGCATGTTTTCTAAATCAATTCAAAATTATTATAAGTAATCAAATAAGGACGTACCTCGAAATAACTGGTCAATTTAACACATAACAGTTGAAACTCGAAACGATAAGTTTTAAAGTAACAATAACGTGATCGGTTCGTTAAGGACTGTGGTTGCAGTGGCACTGGTGGGTGAGGCTAACTTTTATGTAACGGCGACCGGGATTGATCTAGTGATGTGCCGAATGTAACGTTGCTATGATTAGCATAGTTATTTTATAACGTTATTCATATTAAAAACCGGCCAAATGCGTCTCGGACTTGCGCACAAAGAGCTCCGTACCATTATCTATCTATGGATGTATGTCTGATTTAAATAAATAATAATAATATAAAAACGTCAAAAAAGTCAAGTTTGTTGTATGGGAGCCTCCTTATTTTTATTCTGTTTTTTTTTAGTATTTGTTGTTATAGCGGCAATATAAAGACATCATCTATGAAAATGTCAACTGTCTAACTATCACAGTTCATGAGATACATCCTGGTGACAGACGGACAGATAGACAGAGGGACATATCGACAGCGGAATCTTAGTAATCGGGTCACGTTTTTACCCTTTGGGTACGGAACCCTAACGACGATAGTGGTCCATGATTGTTTTCTCTACACATACTGATGATATTTTTATGCACATACTTGTATATTTGTTGGTAAAACGTTTTGTTTTTTCTCATACTTTTATGTGTTTTGGGCATACCAGTCCGGTCTTTGTGGCATACTAAGGGTGTTTTTACTATCGTGCGGATACCACAATGTGGGATTGCCCCGCATGAGTGATGTAATTTTCGTACAAGTATTTATTGTTCTTTCTTATATATCTTCAGAATTCAGAGTTTTTAGATAACTAGACTGTTTATTCATGTAATAATCATATCACATATCAGCCAGACTACGCTTACTGATACTAAGTAATAAAATAATTGAAATTACTCACTGTTTGCGAATCATTTTTACATTTATAAAAGTACATCAACTTTCACAGTAACGTTACTTTTACCATAAACAACGTTTAACGTTATTTTTCATCGCATCACTAGCACCAATCACCATTCCTCCCACTGTCACCGGTACAGCGCCGGCGAGCTATGCGCGTGCGACGCTTTCGAATCTATCTATTATACATTAGCGTGAGAGTTCATATTCGTTTGTAGAATAGCTTTGTTTACTATATTTATCTGGTTTACATGTATGTATGATAATTTATCTCCTAAAGATAAAGCAGTTATTTCTAAATATTGTCTTTGAATAATGGTTGCCCAGATTTGGGGGAAGTTTTTTTTTGGGTAGTCGAGTCGTAGTTTCGACGATCGATAACATTGCAAAATTTTTAATTGATATAATTCGAAACCCATTTCGTTCCAAGGAACCAGAAATAAAATCTTAATTTCTCGATAGTGATTTCGGAGAAAACTGTTATATTAAAAAAAAACTCGCAGACCTTCAAGATGATTCAGCATGTTAGCAAAAGTTGTACATCCCCTATTTACTAACTATAATCTCCGGGTGATATTTCATTATCAAGCGTGGTTACTTTCTGGTAGATATGTTATGTCGTGAATCATTATCGTATAAGCACGTTTAACGATTACAAAACATGAACACAATTGCGTAACTTAAGAGGCTATAGTGTGGCGCCCTCATTTCTACATTTCTCCGCAATTGTACAATAATTTCAAAAAACCAAACCGGACTTATTGTAAATTGTATTGAAAATTTAAACTAGTAAATGCGTTCAAAAAGAACTGGAAACCGACTCCAAATGCCCTGAAAGTATACTTTTACCATCTTTTACTAAATATCGTTTTCTCATGGATGCCGCTGTCAGGACTGGACCAAATTGAAATGGGACCACACGAGAAGCACCACCTTTTAAATAAAAATGAATCATCCAAATCGGTTCACCCAGTCTAAAGTTCTGAGTTAACAAACATTAAAAAAGAAGTCTTTTTGAAGTCGGTTAAAAATATTAAAATGGCCTTTTTTAGCATCAAATTATGTACCTTCAAATAATAATTCTTTCATAACTTACCTTGTGGGATATCAAAAAAAAGTGTGGTTTTTTTTAATAAATATTTTTACAAAAATATATGCAACGTTTTTGTTTAAATGCAATTTAAATGTAATTTACGCCTTCAGAGGTTTTAACGTTTAATCTATATTAATTTAATTTTTCATAATAGGCTATTTGACCATGTTAAAAATAAAATTTTAATTAATGTAATCAGTATGTATTATAAGTTTAAGAATGGTAATTTACTATCGGAAATTAAAAATAATAATTTATTCATTCAAAAATCCGTAAATAAAAATGCATATTTTCTGATGTTTGTCACGTGACACAAAACGGTCCTGATTGGTCTGTCTAATGAATACGTCACTGGCCTGTAAACTTGTTCACGTGCTTGTAATGATAGCTTTCGAAAATTTTTAAATAATATTTTCCTGCGTTCAGTATTGTTTTTGTGTGATTTATTCGCAAAATTTTATCAAGTACTTTCACTATGGACAACGATTTTGTGAAAGCAGACAGCAGAAACTTGCCCCAAGTCGACGCAATCATGGTCGGATTATTTTTCAAAAATAATCCCGATTTTTATGCTTCGGAGCTAAAAAATGTGAAGACAGCAAAGTAAGTATAATAACATTTATATAAATCACTCTGTTCATGTAAATTTAACTGCACTTTTATCTTTTGTTTGCACAAATGTATGTGGGTGACATGTACCACCGATTATAGTACAGGCAAGTGACGTCACCGAAGCCATCGCAGACCCATATTGTCAAATTAGCGTTTTGGCGCGCTCATTAAATATTGAATTTTTAATTCAACATTTTTCAGTAAATATGTACCAGAATTGAAAAATACAACTTTTTCTGGGTTCCTTAAACTCTACTGAATAATATGAGATTGATCCAAAAAAACAGTCAAATAGCCTATTAACGTTGTTCATCTTAATATTTTACATATTTTGTACAACTTGGTTCTAAAATGACACTAAATATAAAACCGGAGCCAACTCTGCCAGACTGGCATGTCGCTCAGGCCTTGAATACATCCACAATACACTCAAATAATAATAAAATGAATGGACAGGAGCAGTTGGCAGGAAATTTCGCTCCTTAGCAGCGTAATAAATAAAGATCATGTACTCGTAAAGAAAATATACAATGCATTTTGTAGGAATCCAAATGGGTTTGATTCACGGTAACATACAACCCAAAGAGTCCACATGATCATTCAAAAAGCGCCTGCACTTCATGGACAGGCAAACCTTTTGTCTCGGGCAACATAAGGTAAGCGTACACTGCGGAGAAGAGAGAGATAACAGCGAAAATGTAGAAGATAGGTCCAAGTGTGATCACTGAGACGAGAGGGTTGTAGACGAAGAGAACTATGAAGCTGCACATCCACATCCATTCCACTATGAACATGGAGATGAAGCTCTTGACCTGAAATTGAAGACAAAATTAATTTAAAATTAGGATAGCTAACTTGCTGGTATACGAGTAATTATCTAAAAGTAAGGAATTATTGAGGATCATTAAAGTTGAACTTCATAGTGAATTGCGATTTACATTTTTACACGTTTGCTAATTATTGTTTAAAATGGTTTAAAATGACATCCAGTGGTCATTAGCAGCGTTACGGCTTATTGTAGCTTATTTTTATGCCGTGATAATTATAAATATAGTGTTCCTGTATAAAGATAGCAAGACAGCGTCTCATTAGCTTTAGGCATCTGTGTGCGAAAGCTTCCATCCAACTGTCTCCAAAAGAACCCATTACGCATGAAAATATACCAGGCACCCATAAATCAGAAGAAGCTCACCTCAGGTAAGAACACATCGGTGACGAGTACGAAAGGCACACAGCCAGCACCCACGGTGTAGGTGAAACAGAAGAGGTAGATGCAGAAGGCCGTCACCCACTGAGGGGCCCAGTGCACGTGCAGCTGAGATCCTAGTAGCAAGCAGCTGATGGCAGCGGCGATGCTTGAGTAGATGTGGAGAGGCTAGAAGGGGAGAACCAACATTGTTTTTGTTTAAAATATATATTCGTGTTCGACCACCATCATGTGGTCACTAGAAGTAGTATATCCACTATTGAAAGCTGTCTTGAAGAGATCTAAGCTATAGATAATATTCAATCACAAAATCTGGCAAGGACTTTAAGTTCTTTAGAAGTGCTTGATAGTGAATATTGAAACAAAGCTTTTCGTGCGTAAAGGAAAATGATTTCTATGTAAGGATGAAAACCTATACCGATTATAAAACGGGTAGTAGCAACTTAATTGCACCGAGCTATGAATTTATCTGTGTAAAGTCCAGAATGAAAAAGCTCGTAGACTAAAAAAGCTACCGTTACCGCTCCTAGAATGAATTGAGAGTATATTTTCGAATGGTGACCATGCTAAAGGACTCAATGAGTCACCTGACACAAGCGACTGTGAGAGCAATTATTGCAGCTTCAAATGGGAGACCTATTTTTAACAGTGGACGTTTCCCGGAAGATGATGATGAACTTCTAATTTGCTTATCCAGAAGAAAACTAGATACCCACCCGTCTGCCAGCAACTTCAGTTAAGTAAGCAGCTATCAGTCCTGAAACCAAGGTCACTAGGGCCTGGATTATGCTGCACAGCGTGGAAGACATTCCTGGGACGGCTTCCTCAAACAAGGGCTTAGCATACACTTGTACTACAAGTACACCTTGAAATATCGACGCTGACACCAGGACGGTCACCACAACTAGAGCTTTGCGGGTTGAACGGGACTTTTCTGGAACCAAAAAAGAGAATGAATTAAATAAACTTGAGCCAATAGTCTGTCCAAGCATATGCTGATGGATAGCGTAGTATTTTTAGCGCTGGTGTTTGGATAGGCTTTTACGAATACGAACATATCACGCAGTAAGGCATAATGTTTATGAACACAAAACTTTTATATATCACCATTGCACTATTGTTTCGTTAATACAATATAACCTCATGGACGCATGTTGCCATATTCGGAGATCATACTGTGGTGACTCATAGATGATTCAATCTTTTTATAAACATAAGATGATTTTATTCATCTACCTTATTTTTGTGAAGTTTTATAGTTTGAATTTTAATTTATAACTATTAATGAAACTATAACAAAAATCCGGAATGAGGAAATCCGCAAACGAACATCTCCAAAGTTTACGACATAGCTCGATGAGTCAGTGAACTGAGGTGGAAGTGGACAGGCCACATCGCTCGAAGAACGACTTCTACCAAGTCATCTCCCAACTAGATAAACCGAGGAGTCGTTGGAAGAAAGTGGCTCAGGACTGGTCGATGTGGCGTAACATGGAGGAGGCCTATGTCAGTGGACGTTTCCTGACTGATGATAACTCAAACTCACTTAAAAACTGCCAAAAGGTCAATTTTTCCTCGGGCTTGTGAGATTCGTTTCCTAGGGGTTTTAGCTTCTCTTCCTCCTCAAGCCCTCCTTGCTTTTCTGTGTTTCCGTCTAGTACAGGGTGAAATGCTTTTCGTAATGTTTCCATCTCTGTCATTACTTCCTTAGAGCTTACTTTGGCGCTTCGGTAAAACGCTATGGACTTTGCTGCTTCCTGGAATTCGTAAAAGTACTGAATTAAGATGGTTTCTCTCATATAACAATCGATTTTTAATTTTTTGGTATTTTTAGCTCTAAAAGAGTCCTTAATAACTATGTCTATGAGGAGGGCCTATGAGGAGAGGTATCTGTCTGTTCTGACGACTATGCTATTTAAAGCTTCTTTCTATCAAACAGCATTGTATAATTTAGCTAGAAGTTTCTAGGCGATCACGCTTTTATCGATACTTACGCCAATTGGTGTTGAATCACTACACATACTGAAAAATGTATTTTAGTGATAATAACTATATGGATAAAGTAAAAAATATGATACACAGTCATCAGTGGTTTTACTCTTGTCATCTGGTTTCTCTTCTTGACTTACCTGTCGAAACTACATAGGCTAGCGCCACTTTCCGTTACATCAACCATCTGGAAACGCTCACCTCATCCAACCCCTTCTTCATCAGGTACGTCGGTGACTCTCTCAACACGGCCAGCAGCACTGTCACACACACCGCCATGGTCAAGCACATGTACACCATTGTCATATACTCCAGTGCCCCCATCACGTAAGAGATGAGCAGACCTGTGCATTGAAAAGACTTCACTTGTATTTTCTATATTTATATCGCTACGAGTACCTGATACACATTCCACTTTGACTAAAAGTTCAACCAAAGTTTTTTCTTTGACTGGACAAAGTTTTATCTGGACAAAACTCTGGTGTGTCTAAACGAGGTCATTTGCTGATAGACGAATCTTTTTCAGCTGCGTCAGTCAAATGTTGGACATTAGCCTTACTTATAGATCACCTTGTTGGACTTTTTAGAGAGAATTTGCCACAGTCACCAATGATAAACAGGAGAATTACTTACACAGGCAGCATTAGCTGTATTTTTTCCCGTGATTCGCCTTTTACTACTTATAATCAAGCTATGGTCACTAAGATAGCCTTACTTACTGCTAGTAAGTTGAAGTGGCAATAGGCGAGCCACATCTTTGAATCAGGACCTAGTGAAGGTGACGGATAGTCTCGAGATGCTAGCGGGTTGGAACTGGTCTTTATGATCCATCAGGAAAAAGGCATAAAAGTTGGAGTAGAGGCCGGGAGTGCAATAGTGTACATTTTCCTGCTGCTGCTGACTACAATCATACCAATAGTGTAAAAGACCAGTGAACCAGTCGGCATGGCTCCTCGGATGGAAGCCTGGCAGATCTCGCTGACGTACACTCGCACCACCAGCATAGCTGCGCCCCCCAGCCCGAACACGAACATGGCAGCTAGTATGGCCTCCACCGTGCCTGATACAGCTATTATCACCCAGGCTATCTGTGGAACAAGACCAAAATATCCTTCAGGTCGATCTTTATCAAACCGAACCCTCCAGAGAATTGCAATTTGTTAGACATTAAATTAAAAACACCTTCTAAGTCAAAGCATACCATCTCTGACCGAGTAATCATCACTCTACATCTTATTTTAATCCTATGAAGTCGCACTAGGCCCTTATAACACTTGATAGTAAGAGAGAGTCGTGTCTTCGCAAATCGTACTTTTAAAATTTTATAGGTTGACGGCATTCTAATGGGTTTTAGATTAAGAAATATAAATGTTTGTAATGATTCAGATTTTTAAAAAATACTACGTTTTGCTTCTTCTTTGGCCTGCATGCCCAGAATTCCGGTTCCAATAACAAATTGAATTTAGAACAAGTATATTTGCAGAACAAATAGTTACTGTTTTAATAGATAAGGCCATTTACTGACAAGAAGCTAGTTTGTTTTGTATCAAGGTTACAATAATATAAGAGAAGCGTAAGATTCTCGTTGTGTTTAAGTCGTATTATATTTCCAATTCCATTTGGGTCCACCTTGAGTAAAAATTTGTCGTTGGTATTTAATGGACCAGTATACTTACAGTCACTTATTGGGAAGAATAACATTGATTTGATACAAACTCTAGCAGTCCTAAAAACTTTGGACGGTTCATATTTCAAAATGCCCTCCACCAATGAAACTGATCATTAGAGATACCCCACACCGAAATCCGTAACCAGACCACAGATTGTGATTCCAATTCAGATTATGATAATGATGTGTTAGAGGCACTTACCACAAACATCAAAGAAGATAAAACAGCACTGTATTTCCTTCCCAAATTATCCATAGTGTACCCGGCGACCATGGTCCCTAAGATAGCTCCAAAAGAAGATAAGCTCCCTAGCAGCGCTTGCTCCGTCTCAGTCATCGGTCTGTTGAGCGTTGTGTTCGTGGACCCGAAGATTTTGAGTGTACATGACGGCCACGCCACCGTTATGCCCAAATTGAGGCTGATGAAACATACTGGAACAATAGCTTTTGTTTCATGATCTCCTAGTACTTATACAGTATGCCTGAAAGGTTTTATGACACCTTCAATTCATCATCATCATCAGTCGGGAAACGTCCACTGCTGGACATAGGCCCCTCATGGTACGCCACATCGACCGGTCCCGAGCCACCTGCATCCAGCGACTCCCCGCGACTCTAACCAGGTCGTCGGTCCATCTAGTAAGGGGACGGCCTGGTAGACGTTTCCTGGTACGTGGTCGCCACTCGAGAACCTTTTACTCCCCACCGGTTATCGGTTCTTCGAGCGATGTGGCCTGCCCATTGCCACTTCAGCTCACCTTCAATTATTCAGTCATAAATAAATCACTGTTGTCGTGAGTTATTATATCTATTAAATTAAATTTTTATTCTCTAAATCGCAGTTTTACGTGCAAATTACAAATCTAACTCTAATTCTAAAAGAGCTACATGTGAAACTATTGAAAACAAAGTTGTATAACATGCTTATCAATAAATTGCTTCTATAATAAAGACGTAATAGTAAAATACAAGCTTTATACATTATTGCAAGCCATAAAGTTGAATACAGTGTAATTTTTGAAAATGTACCATATTTTATACTCCATTAATAAGCCCTTTACCTTTACTTGACAATTAGTAAGAGTGAAATACAGACGGTGCATCCTGTCGTTTTACTATTTAGCCATCTTTGTGGAAAGACAAGGATAAGTTTAAACCTTGAAGTTAAAGGAAGTTGGAAGAATTCAATGGTAAAACCTCGTTAATAAACGCAGAATTCGGGTATATGAATTTTTTTCCACATCTATACGATGTACAAAGAACTTATACTATTTTGACTGAAATAAAACAAAAGCCAGAACGTTCCAAAGATGCAGTATTTTACCTTCAAGTAGCTTCTATTCTGAAGGATGAGCTAGCGCCTGTTGCTCGCACGATGGATGTCACAAGAATACGTCTTTATCTGTTCATTACTTATTATTAGTATTGATCATTGATGTCTGTAGTCTTTTTGCTATTGTCTATAATAAAGTGTAGGAATAAAAATGTTAAATAGGAATTACTTACTAACTGAGGTGCCCAAAACTTGAATAATTACGCCCATTTTTTTCCAGTTTCACTTTCTATGATTTTAATGTAAAACATCTGCAACTTGAAAGCAGATCAGTCGATTATTATTTTAGAGAATAAAAATTCATTTTGTGAGAGACATGTTCCTCAGACACTTATCACGAAATGATAAAACAAAGCACTAGGTAAACAAGGACAATGCCTGATCCATTGAACTGGTAATGATATAGAGCTATCTCGGTGATATTTCAGTAATTGCTCTGTTGGAGATAAATTTGTCTCCAATCCAAAAAACCGCCGACGCAAATGCCGAAAAAATTGCAAAACGCCGTAATCCCCCGTATTCTGGATGTTTTGCGCAATTGAGGCGTGTTCAAGAAGAATTTATTAACCCTTTATTGCTGAAGCACTAAACACAAATACAATATAATCTAGTCTAATCTAAAGAAAAACCTAAATCTAACACATCGGATTTTTCGGTTTAGTGATCAGTGTCCAGTGACACATAGGCCTCTTCCAGCTGTTTCCATTCATTTCTGTCTCCAACTTTTCTAGGCCAGGTAGCACCGTTAAATTTTCTATGTCGTCTATCCATCTCTTTGCCTATCCTGCCCTTTTCCTTTTGCTATAGCGTGGTTATCACTCTGTTATTATTTTTGTCTATTTTAGCTTACTATCTCTCGTCATGTTTCCGGTCCATCTCCATTTCAACTGTCTTACTTTCTTTATTATATATTCTACTTCAAGAAGAGACCTCTGTAACACAAAGATTCGATCTTTTAAAATTTGATTTTGAAGAGACTGGCGAAGTTAAAAAAAGTTGATGCGCATAGACAAACCAGTAGCTAGGACACTTGCTTAAAATATAAGAATCAACAACATATTTCTGCGATCAGCAATAAGTATTCCAAGCGGAGAGATTACGGTAAATCTCCTTATGGAAAGTCCGATAGATCTTTTAGGGAAGTACACGTCCAACAGTGGACATAATAATATACAACGTCTAAAGCAACCTTACGGCAGCTAAAGGTAGTTCGTTCAGCGTCACCCGTCACACCAGCGGCGTTTGTAATAAACTACTTTCCACCCTTGTATCAATATATAACAAGAAGTACAAATGCGTTGAACTTCAGGTTAATAAAATTAAACAAAGATTGTAAATTATTTATTTATTCACTAACAAAAACAATATACCTTAAACAAAACTTTCCAAGGGAAAACTGGGTCATTTCAACCTAATTTTATTGAAAACACATTGTAAATATGTATTGACAGTTGTATGTATAGATCAATAAATATTAAATGCATAATAAAAGCTATTCTTTCAGTCTGTAAACATCTATAAAATTAAACAAAATACTGGTACCTAATCCAAGAACAATTATCCAAGAAAATACAAGACTCCATTTTTTTATTTGCTCTTGCTCCGGGCCACAAATTGTATACTCACATAAAATCACCTGATTCATCCTAAAGCCTTACTTCTCCTTCTTTCACTTAACTCAAGTCACTTTTATAACAAAAGCACTATATTTATCCTTTGTCAAAAATAGTAAAACCTCTTTAAAAAGAAATTACGTTTTTGTCGCTCCAAGTAATTACCCCCTCTCCCTTTTAACATCATCAAGATGACGTCAAACGGCAGTCCCTTAGTTTCAGGTACAAATGCCACCGAGAACACAATGTTAATGATACAAACTAGAGACAGCAAGTAGAACACGGGGGCTAGCCCTAGTGAAGAAACTAAGGGGGTGTACATGAAGAGGACGATGAAGTTGCAGAGCCACGCCCACTCCAAGATCAACATGGCCATGATGCTTCTAACCTGGGAACATATAAAGCAGACTTTAGGGTCCGTAGAGCGACAGTCGCGCCCTCATTTGCTCTTTTCTACATTTCTCGCTCTAGTAAAAATTTCAGTTATTAGTGACAGAAAAGGATAGACGCATGGGAATGAGCGATTCGACGCTGCTAGATGTAATCAACCCGAAGTCTGCCGACAAACAGCAGTCATAGTAGCTCTTGCGTTCCGGCATGAAAGGTAGCAGAATCAGATTAGCATGAGGCTTTTGGGTGCGCTCGCTTACTATCCAACGGAATTACGAACGGACTTACGAGTATCGTCACTTATCAACAAGTGAGACGGAGGCCAAATGCAAACCCATAATTCATTTCAAAAAAACTAAACCCTAATACGACTAAAGGCGCCACTGAACGCAGATTTAATCTGTGTCCATGTTCGAAGTAACAAATAAATAACAAACCTCAGGTAAGAATATTTCAGTCAACAGCACAAACGGTACGGTGGCAGCTCCAGTGATGGACACAAACGTGTAGGAGAGGATGAAGACGACTGTTGCCCAGTGTGGAGCCCAGCGGTGGTGTAGCTGGATGCCCAGGAGGACGCTGGAGACACAAGCCAGAACTGAGGAGTGGATCATCAGGGGCTGAAAACAAAATCACACTAATTTTATAAATTCAATAGGAACTATATTATAGGCACTGCTCTTCCCAACTTTTTAATATTCATAAACTAATTAATACAGACCAAAAAAGCGAGCTAATGGAACACCTTACTTCTTTGAAAATTTCTGACAAACTTCCTGGTTCTATCGAGAAATAATAGAGGAGATAAGCGTGTAAATTAATAAGGCAGAGACAAAATGTTAATATAAACCTAAAATAATATATACAACTGATGAACAATTTATAAGAGACAATGTTTATTGACGTCATCCTTATGGAGACGGATTTTGATTTGAATATGTTTTTATAGCTTACTCGTCTCCCAGCGAAATCTGTCAAGTATGAAGCAGCGAGCCCAGCGACCAGGGTCGTAGCAGCCAGCAAGACGCTACACAAGGTGACGGAAATGTCAGGGATGGCCTCGGAGAACAGTGGCTTGGCGTACACCTGAAGAACTGATAGACCTTGGAACACGGTCAGGGTCACCAGCGTTAGAACAATGAAGAACGACTTTCGAGTCGTTGGGCATGTCACTGGAAAGAAAAATGTTTCAGTATAAGAACATTTATAGAAAGACCACCTCCGTAGACTGATGGATAAATTTTGGACTAAAGATCCCGAGGTCTCGGGTTCGATTTACAGTGGGAGTACCTGCAGGTGGTAGGGTATGTCCGCTTGGCAACCAAACCAACCTGCCAAGCTGCAGTAAAGACTGTTCTCCCGGTATTTAAGATAGAGACATTAAGCGCGCTTTCTACCCAATGGCTTTATCATCACTCAAGTAGGTGAGGTGAAGGGCAAGTGCATAAATGAAAGCCATCTTAAACCTTTAATCATTGAATATAAACCCGAATTTGAAATCAACATGCCTAAAGGTCAGTTTAGTGTCATGGGGTAGGCCATCTTCAGCAATGGACGTTTTTAAGGATGATGACGATATTGTAAAAAAAAACATATTTTCTTATTGTTACTAAATGAAGTGGAATAATAAGGGCTCTACTTTTAAGCTTGGCAGGCTAATTGGTGGTAGCAGGCAAGCAGCAGGTCTGATGGTGTTGTTACTTCATCCAGATTTTTGTCGAGTTTGACAAGACCCACGGGATACCATGGGGCTGTTTAAAGCCAAAACCTCATTCCAACTAAAAAATACTTTGAAGTAAAAGTATCGTCCAACGTTTTGAAATTGATTGGAATCGTTATCCTTATTTCAAAAATTATTTAGTTAATTGTTTCAGAATTAATTTTAAAATTAAAACTTACTGAAAATTTGAAGGCTTGTCATATTCTCCACCGGCACCTGTTCAGACGTTTTCAAAGTTTCCATTTCGGTCGGGGAATCTACAGATATAACGTAATTGAAATATATTTAAACGACCAAGTAATTTCACAGGCGACAATAAGGCGGCTTAGTTAGATTGACCGATGACTTGATTAAAGGTTGCAGCAACTTTCATAGCAATGAGTGTTTCACAAAAGCTCACGAAAATACCAGAAGATTTGGAATTCGCTACATTAAATTGTACATGATTCTTATAATTTTATTATTATTATTTACTTTAGGAAGATCAACAGCTATTTAATCAGACAGAGTACAAATAATTATTAAATTTAACACCAGGAATCCAATAAAAGTCCTGCACAGATAGCTACAAATTAAACAGTAAGAATATCATTTTCGGCACAAACATAAAATAGTACAGAAGTAGAATTACAGTGCAGATGAAATGGAATGCTCAGAGTAAACTAATGAAAGAAAGAGAGCTACGTAAATAAGCTAATGCTTAATCATTGCGGAGCAGAAGCAACGCTGGAGTAGAACAAGTCGATGTTTGTATCACTATTTGAAAGTCTATTTAGGTTTCTGCTCGCTCGACATAGGTAATAGTTTCGCCTATATTTGGTGGAATTTGCAGGAAAGCTCAAAACAGTATTTTACCGCATAAGTTTATGTGGAGCACAACGTGTCAACCGAGCTAATCTGTCCCTGGGCAATTTTAAGTACGAAAGTGAGGTCCGCGATTTCTCGTCGTTTCTCAAGTGTTAGCAGCTGGTGCTTTTTACAGAACTCGAGTAAGTGTCTTCGGTTCAGTACGATAAGTGTTTTAGAAAGCGTTTTTGTATCTGCTCTAATCGAGATTTTGAACACAATATTCACCTTTGTCATCCAGAGCTGAGTTGAAAGCACGTCTTAACGCAGCTATTCCTTGTTGCAACTCTTTGGAGTCGGTCTTCTCCCCTCGGTAGAATGCAAACGATTTTGCAACTTCCTGGAATACGAAAGGAGAATAAATAAATAAAACTTTCATAGTTGTTAACAATACCTTGAGTCTAAAGTAATTTCAAAGACGAATAACTTTGCTCTCTGCAAGAATTGGGGTCGCGACAACGGAAGCTGAACATTATTACTTTCTCGCTAAGCTATCTTGCTATTGACTGTTATTGTATGCTATTGTATTAATTTTTACACCATCTAAATCTTTACATTGTGAAAATCACTTTTTTTAAACTATGTTTATTCTTACATTTATTTTACATGACTTTTTGGTTATTTGTGTAGCAATGATAGCAAAAAATCCAGTTAAATGAATGGATTCACCACCTTACCTCTTCCAATCCCTTCTTCATCAAGTACATGGGGGATTCCTTCAGGATGGCCAACGAGGCCAGCCCCGAAGCTGACACAGCCATGCACACATACAGCACCCCTCTGTACTCCAGGTAACCACCCAGCAGGTAGCTGGTCAGCATCCCGCATGCATTGAAAACGATCACAGAAGCAGTCATCATTCCTCGAATAGACTCCTGCAATCGAAGTCAAATTTTCGTCAGTTTCATTACCATATACATTGTACAGCCTACAGTCAACTGCTGGACATATGCCTCTTCCAAGGTGTGCCACTCAATTCGGCCCTCTGGTTTACCCATCCATTCATATCCGGCTACCCTACGTAAGTCCAATCCATTTATCGCTGTTACTAATGTTGAGATTATTGGAAATTTTCAAGGAAAAAAGTGTTTTGTATGTAAAGAATTACCTGACAAATCTCACTGACGAACTGGGGCACGATGAACATGCAAGCGTTCCCTATTCCAGCCACGAACATGGCAAACAAAACAACCTCCACTACATCGAAACTCGCAATTAGGATCCACGAGATCTGCAATAAAACGAAACAGTACGTACAAAATATTACAATTATTTACACGTATTTTTCGACATTGAATCTAATACCACGATATAAACGTTCTGCGAAAAAGAAAGATCAACATGAACTCCTCAGCTATTGCATCGAGTTTTTCAATAGTAAAAAAACCGATTCAGTTTTATATTTCAATTATTCAACAAATAAAAAATTCTGTTCATTTTCAAACAAGTACATATTATCAAAAATTCCAGTGCGCAAAATCTTCTTTAAAAAAAGTGTGTCTGGAGAGTTGTACATTCATGTAACTATTGCTACCCCTCGCGTCCTTGGACTTATTCTGACAGAGGATTTGTTTCAACACGTTTTTGAATTGTTTATCATTTAGTACTTCGGTTTCCTCTGTCAGATTTCTGACATTCCCTGATATTTGGCGTGCAGGTAGCCTGTCTCAAGAATAACTAATTATCCAGACGGTTTCCGCACTCGTAAACTATCAATGGCTACAAGGCAGCTAAAGTTATCTGCACGAGAAGAGCCAGCTATTTGAGCCCCCCAGTATCCTGTTCGGATTGATTTCGGTTCCTAAAGACCCTGCCAGCCTCATGAAGTAATCCTGGATCGTCCAGCATAGCCCACTGCTGCAGATTGTGATTCCATGAGTGGGCAGTCGGACCACGCGGTCTCAGGGCAAGGGTCTGTCTATAATGTTCATTTTAAACATTAGATTGTAAAAGTCAACAGTGGGTAGAACAAAGATAAAATTCATAGTGATCTGAATCTCCTGTTAATATTTAATTTAAAAAAACAACTCACCACATGAGCAATTGAAGAAGCATACAGACAATTCTTATTACCAATAACATCCAAAAAACATCCAGCTAACGGTGTACCAAGTAAAGCACCGATGCTTGATAAGCTACCACACAACGACAGCTCTGTTTCAGACATGACTCTGTTGAGGGTGGTGTTGCTTGATCCATATATCATGATAGCACTAGACGGCCATGTCAGGAAAATCCCTCCGCTGAATACGATGTAGGACGCTGCAACAGAACGCTTACAAAGCTATGTGGCCCTGGTACCCGGATTTTAGTTGCGTAGTTTTTTTATAAATATATAATGGGTTTGCACTTGGCCTTCATCCTACATGATGGTAACTGACAATAGGCCGTTGGATGGTAATCGTGCGCACCTAAATCCCTCAAGCTATGAGGCGCTGACACTGCTACCTGTCATGCTGGTTTGTCAGAAGACTGCCAGGTGGACTTAGTACCACCATGGCACTACCAACCAAACTAACATAATTACGTGATAAACCCATATCCTATTCCATTAGATAATTTCCTTTGCAAGAGAACCAAAACATATAGGTACCTCCCGTTGATCTAGAATCCTCAAATTTGGCAAGAAGCAAAGTCTTACAAGCATGAAATTTTAACTGCAAAGTTGGTTCAATCGGACTTACATTTTCGGTAGAGCATTGTTGGGTGCATAATACTTAATTATTCACATTCTGTTCAGAACCCCCAGTGTGCGAATCCGACTCGCACTTGACCGGTTTTTTGGTACATGCGAGATTTTAGTGCTTAGGGACATGTGGGACAGGACAGGAGATAATTGAAAGCGCAACTCAGCATAACATGGCTGGTATGCCATTGGGCTGTCTAAAATGCATTTTATGCATGCATATGAGGAACCTATATTTCGGCATGACAGTGCAGTTTGGCGTTATGCGGGTTGATTGCAACGTCTAGAAATGATTTACGACTGAATTCGATTTATCCGTTGAATTGTCAACTAGTCATCATCATCATGTGGTGTCAAAGGACTCTGTACCTAGAATCCAGGTATATACTCAGTGCGGATCTATTTGAAAGCGGTGGAAACAACGGACGATATAAATTCATATCGATTCGATTTTATTTCCTCAATTAAAAAAAATATTGACACAGTATACTTAGTACATATATACAGCTATCTGTAATAAAGGGCATTGCTCTTCCATAAATAACATAAACAAATAACATTATAAGAAAGAAACTAGGTACTGATAAGATTGTGATGTCATTTTTTACATATTTCTCTTTGTATTATGATCTTATTTCTCTTATAATCTTATCTCTATCAACTTACCAACCAAAGTGCAAAGTGTTTGACGAAAAGTACCAACTGACCCCATTTCCACTGTAATTTTCCTTCTTCACAACTTCGCCTTTGAAACAGATTATTTTGTAGCTTAATTTTCAAGCTACTCATGTGAATTATTTACAATCCAACCTATCCCAATCGGTCACACGTATCAAAAGCGCACCGGGCAGTCTGAAGTTGGCAACAAACCGATGCTTTTCCATCAACTGCGGCTAGCTTCACTTTATTTGCAACGAATTCTAAAGTCTAAATCAACAACAGAAGCGTTATATTTATGTAACTATACGCGTAGCAAACTATTCACTTATGCAGGGATCTTCATTTGTTCCCCCACACTTCCTAATTATGTACGGTTGGAGTCGTGCTCCTCCGCGCGTTATATATAGGGTACATGTTGCCACATAAAATACAACATGACCGCTTATAGTGGTTAGTGGTACCTGCAAAGAAAGAAAAATAATTAAATAGCGCGTTTTCATTGTCTTTATCAACCAGGAAAAGTCCACTGCTGCACATAGGCCAGGCCTCCTTCATGGTACGCCACATCGACTGGTCCCGAGCCATTTACATCCAGCTCCCGCGACTTTAACCAGGTCGTCGGTCCATAGTAGGGGGACGGCCCGGTAGACGTTTCACGGTACGTGGTTGACACTCGAGAACTCTTACTTCCTTTCGTTTATCGGTTCTTCGAGCAATGTCGCCTGCCTATTTCCACTTAGCTCACTGACTCGTCGAGCTATGTCGGTGACCTTAGTTCGTCTACGGACTTCCTCATTCCGGATTTTATCCCGTAGAGACATTCCGAGCATAGCTCGATCCATTGCTCGCTAAATGACTTTGAGTGAGACAGTAAAGGACCACGTTTCGGTTCCGTATGTCATCACTGGCAACACGCACTGATTAAAAACTTTTGCCTTTAGACGCTGAAATAGCACGTTTGATGCCTTGAAACTAAAGGTAGTAATTAATTAGTACATTTCGAAAATCGACATATTATCTACGTAAACTGTCTGAAAATAAATGACGCAAGTTTTGATTTTACTAGCACGGCAAGCTTTGTCAAAGTCGCGTTTTTTAAAATTTTCGTATTTAACTAAGATCTACGCGAAGGACCTGCCTTCAACTTCGCACTTCTCAAATCCACGCCGCGTCACTGCCCTATTCATACAAACCGTGTCGCCGCTCATGAACAAATTGACCAATTTACTCATTTCAAACCCTCACTAATTCTACTAGACCTGGATTAGGTCAGTTACATGTTTTAGAGTTCCGAAGCAGAATAGTAAATCTGGAACGAAAAGGTTCCATCCGTATGTCTATCACAGTTGTTTATATTATATATTTTGACTTTGGAAACTTCGGTGGATTTTGTTCCTGAAATTATATCGAGTTGCGTTTCAAAGTAAAGGGTTTCATCAATGGTCGATTTAAATAGATAAAATATATGTATGTAAATGAAATTTTACACAATCGATGTTTTTATTTAATTCGCTGTTTTCAACCGACTTCAAAAAAAGGGGTTCTCAATTTGTTACGCGATAACTCCGCCAACTATGAATCGATTTTGATGACACTTTTTTGTCTGGTAGACCATTCTTCATAGAAGGTCCCATATAATATTTTTCGAAAATAATTAAGTATTTTTTGAGGAAATTAACAAAAACAATATATATATATACCCAGATTCTGCCTCTAAGGGTGAACATTTTAGGGGATGAATGCTGTGGACTTTTAGGGCGATTGAAGTCAGTTCCTTAGTTCGTTTCTAACGTGTTAATAATCTTAATTTATTTGTTGCAATTTTTTTAAATTATTACATTCTTTATAAATGATCAAAAACTTCGACACGCTGGCTATCGTTGTAAGGTATGAGTAAAGTGCTACCACAATTTGTAAATGTAACACGGAAATCACGGGATCAGTTAAGAGGGTATGCTGTTGTCAAAGCGCCCATACAAACGTAGTCCAGTCATATTTTGATTATTAAGCTATGAAAATCTATGAAATTTTCAAGACACAATCTAGAAACAAATATATGTGTCGGTGGTGAGTCAGATTTTCGTTTAAATGTATACTTCCAGAGAAACAGGGCGTCAAAGTATTGTATTTTTCGGTAATAAAAAGCCCCAACTTTGAACCTGATTTACAAGAGTATGAATCAATTTAGAACAATTTGGAAAAACCTACGACATCTGAAATTTCATTAGTATACTGTATTTAAAAAATGGCTACATAATATACTGTATTCTTCAAATGATCACTGGACTACGAAACATCCAAATAACGGGTGGATAACATCGCGTAATGTATGCTGTCTCACCGTACGCGCTCGGGTAGGATAGGGCTCGGAGAGGGACAGCTACAAAACAATGCAACCTTGAAACCGACCACGTGGTCTTACCAACATAGCCTCTTTAGTAGTTATTCTGGTATATTTGTAGCACACTGGGACGCTGGGTAGGAAGTCATCAATCTTTATCATTTTAGGGTTCCATTGTGGCCGTTATGTAATGTTTTCTTGGTGGTAGGACATTTTTGTATATCCACCTCGAAAAAATACCACGATAACACTATAAGTTGGTAAGATAAGTTTATATGACGGTCAAACAAACGGAAGTAGTACCACCGTATATATCTCCCCACTGCAGGGGTTCAGGCCTGCTCTCCTACAGACTGTATGGGACATAGTCCACCACGCGGGACCAGTGCGGATTGGTAGACTTCACACACACCTTTGAATTTCTACTCAGGAGTGTGCAGGTTTCCTCACGATGTTTTCCTTTACCGAAAAGCTAACGGTAATGATTTTTATTATTCGTACATAAATTCAAAATAACACATTGTAACTCATTGTTACGAGCCAGGATCGAACCCAGACCTCGATTGTTCAAGGACTGACGCTCTACACAACTGAGCTACCACAGCTTTTCTACCTAAGCTCACTCAAAGGTTTGTAATGAATTGATGATGTTCGATTGCTGTTCGATGGAAAGCGTGCTTATTTAGAAGCCTTAAATTAATGAGGCAAGGGCTGTGTTAGTTTTATTATTGGAGCACAAATGTGCTATTAACACATCTGTTTCTTGGTAGACTAGAATGCGTGATGGTAGCTAGCCAGCAAAATGGCGTACCGCTAATAACCAATTGGAGTATTGGCCACCCTTGAAACCCTAAAACTGTTCAGTTGAACATAAATTATGTAGCTTGCATACTCCTCTTCTCTAACTTATAGGCGTTCGGCCCAGTATACGTTTCCCGGTACGTAATCACCACTGACCCCACACACCCGAAAAGAACGAAGTTTCGTCGTTGCGAACATTTCCGCGTTTTTACTCAGAAAAATAAACAAAACAAGGAATCTCCAAAGCATTTTTAAATGTTTAGTCCAAATAAAAAATAAACACCGACGGTGCAGTTTAATTTCGTTTTATGATTTAGAAATTCATGAGCAATGATAATATACGATGATAAAATACTGGCGTTCCCAATTTCTACGAACCTATGAAGAAATTGATTGTTGTACAGATTTTATTATAAGCTACTAATTTTTTATTTTAAATTCGAACGGCCTTCGTGGCCTAATGGCCTAAATGTTAGATTCACAATCCAGGGGTCCCGGGTTCGATTCCCAGTGTAGGTACCAATCGGTACTCGGTTTGGTTGGTGGTAGGGTATTTTCTAAGTCCGACTGGTTACCTAAGTCTGCCGCCAAACAGTAGTGTTGTGCTCCGGTATGTAAGGTAGCAGAGCCAACATCTCATGCGACCTTACTATCCAACGGCTTTATAGTCGCTGTCTATCAAGGGAGATGTAGGTCAAGTGTAAACCCATCATGCATTTAAAAATATTATTAATATGCTATTCGGAATTAAGGAATTATCGCTCGCGAAGTCTTATCGGAATATACGAGGGGCATACCGAAAAGATCGGTAATCGAGTACTTTCGATTTAATTAGATTAAAAACTCTTTTTGATGAATAAACACTGGTTAGTTGAAAATCGAATACAATTGACAGAATTAAAAAATTTTTTTTTTTTAAAGTACAATATCAGTTTGAAATTGATAGGTCGATAAAAAAATGGAGCTTACAAGAGAAAGTTTCCGTGCCATAATTTTTTACAACTTTCGACGAGGATTATCTCAGGGACAATGTCTCGCTGAGCTTATATCTATATTCAAGAGTGAAGCGCCTAGCCAGACGACAATATATCGCTGGTATTCTGAATTCCGGCGTGGACGTGCTTCTCTTGGCACCGTACCTTCCACAGGCCGGCCAAAAACAGCGGTTACACCAGAAAATGTCGCTGTTGTGCGCCGAATGATACAGGATGACCGACATATTACATATGAGCAGATTCGGGCTACTTTAGGGATAGGTATGACTGCGATACAAACTGTTTTACATGGTGAACTGGGAGTGAGAAAGCTAGTTTCCCGCTGGGTGCCCCATAATTTGTCCGAAGAGCAAAAGGCGGCTCGTGTCAATTGGTGCCGGTCTACTCTGCAACGCTTCAACGGAGGAAAGTCAAAAGCAGTTTATAACATTGTCTCTGGTGATGAATCATGGATCTATTCATATGAGCCAGAAAGAAAGCATCAGTCGGCTGTCTGGGTCTTCGCAGGTGAGATCAAGCCAACAAAAGTTGTCCGCTCTCGCAGCGTATCGAAGAAAATTGTCGCTTCGTTTGTCGCGAAAACAGGACATGTAGTCACAGTTCCCTTAGAGGAACGGAGAACGGTTACCGCTGATTGGTATACAACGGTTTGTTTGCCACAGATGATATCCGAACTCCGTAGAGGTAACCCGAAACGACGCATAATCCTCCATCACGATAATGCGAGCTCTCACACCGCTCAGAAAACAAGCGAGTTTTTGAAGCAGGAAAACGTTGAATTAATGGATCATCCTCCATACAGCCCTGATCTGAGTCCCAATGATTACTTTACATTCCCTAGAATCAAAGATTTATTGCGTGGTCAGCGGTTTCAAGGTCCAGAAGAAGCAGTGGAAGCATACAAATCGACGATTTTGACCATGTCAACTTCGGACTGGAATTGCTGCTATAATAATTGGTTCGAACGAATGCAAAAGTGCATTAACTGCAACGGAGAATACTTCGAAAAGCAATAAAAATAAATTTAGTTATTTCCTGTATGTATTGTTTTATATTCCCGATCATTTCGGTATGCCCCTCGTAAAATAACCTTTATGCCAGCCTATCGTACTGTTCAGGCCATGTGCAAGCCAAATTTCATTAAGATATTTTCTCACATTAACCCATGAACTTACAACCAACAGACAAAGACACAAAGATCGCAATAACTGTCAAATTTATAATGTGACGGTTTGTACGTATGTGACTGAACTACGCATAAACTGCTTAACACATTTGGATGAAATCGAACACACCGATCGGGTAAGTTCCAGATCAACGTAAAGGCTAATTTCTGAAATTCAAGCAGATTAATTTGTGGCAATATACCAGTTAGTAATAAGAATAAATAATGTTATTATTCGATATTGTATTTATGAAAGGCACCAATTCATCGCACAACTACGCGAATAGCTTCATTTTCCAGCTTTGAGAAATATGTGGTCTAAGATCCGATTAAGAATTAACTTCACCCATCTGTTTGATGCATGAAAAAATTCATTCATCATCATCATCATCATTCAACATCATTCAATTCAAATTCACCCAGTCAAAAGTTCTGAGGTAACAAACATTAAAAAACATACCCGTCGAATTGATAACCTCCTCCTTTTTTGAAGTCGGTAAAAAATACTTTTTAGTAAACATTGTACTCATACGTGAGTTTAACTAATTTATACTAACGAATACGGATCCCCCACTAACTAATACAACGGTTTTTGTTTCGGAAAAGAACGGTATAGTTTACAAAAACTGAACAACACCACGAAAAATTGAAGCAAGACGAAAAACCCACAACTTGTAGCGCACTGCGATAATCTCGCAAATACGAACGGCTGAGATGTTTTATAGTAATTATAACTACAGCGTCATGTTTGCTATGTTCTTAAACTTATCTAAATTGACAGTGAAACCTCGTGCCAGTACTAAACGGAGCCTCATTGGCTTTGTGCCTTTCGTATAGTGCAGGGGGAAACAAAAAACTACGTATATTTATTTTAAAAAAGTTTTCGCAAAATGGGAATTTTTTACCAAGTAATTGCTACATGCGTCAGTGAGTGTTTTTGAGTTATGTCGAGTTTTAGAAGTTTATTAATGCGAAATCAGCTATGTTTCTTTGATCCCTTTCCAAGAAAGTACTGTACCGGAATTGGTGGACTTCCGCACGCACCCACCCTAACATAAGCTACTTTAATAACTACCGACGCAAAAAGAGGGGTGTTATAAGATTGACGCCCATGTTTGTGTGTCTGTCTGTCGTGGCACCTCTCGAAAGGAAGGACCAATTTTGATGCGAGTTTTTACGTGCAAGTTAATATAATTTACTTGTTATCGCAATGAAGTTACCGTAGGATACACTGTGAAGTCACGAGCATGAGTTTGTGTTTTCTTTAGACTCCGTTAACTGTGTGGTCTTGGCTTTAGAATTAGATCATCCCGTTTTATACCAAGCGCACACGTTTAAGAGGCTATGTTGGTAAGACCACGTGGTCGCGTTCAAGGTTGCATTGTTTTGTAGCTGTCCCTCTCCGAGCCCTATCCTATCCGAGCGCGTACGTTGAGACAGCATACACTACGCGAAGTTATCCACCCGTTATTTGGATGTTTCGTAGTCTAGGGATACAGTATATTATGTAACCATTTTTTTAATACAGTATACTAATAAAATTTCAGATGTCGGTGGTTTTCCAAATTGTTCTAAATTGATTCATACTCTTGTAAATCAGGTTCAAAGTTGGTGCTTTTTATTACCGAAAAATACAATCCTTTGACGCCCTGTAACTCTGGAAGTATATATTTAAACGAAAATCTGACTCACCACCGACACAGATATTTGTTTCTAGATTGTGTCTTGAAAATTTCACGATTTTCATAGCTTAATACTCAAAATATGACTGGACTACGTTTGTATTGGCGCTTTGACAACAGCATACCCTCTTAACGGTTTTGTGCTGCAGCGGAAGCCAGTTATTCTACCTGCCACGAAAGACGATCAGCTGTTGTTACATGACGAGCTGGTGACAGGCTAGAAGTTCCCGCCCCTTTTTTTTTTTTTTTTTTTTAATTAAAGATAGACCAACACTTGACCTCAATCTCACCTGATGGTAAGTGACGATGAGGTCGACGATGTTACGTGTTGGTCTAGAAGGTGCCTATTTACTCTTCTTTTGAAGATTCCCAAGTTGTAATTTTCGGGGAACACGGAAACCGGTAGTGTATTCCATATTTTTGCTGTACGCACGATAAATGTGGAAGCGAAACGCTTGGTGCGAGCTGTAGGAATATCTACAGTGTACGGATGAAGGTCTGCCGTTCTTCTGTTTGACCGGTACTTGAACGGCGAAGGTGGAATCAACAAAAATAGCTCTTGCGCACACTCTCCAAAATGTATCCTATAAAATACCGAAAGGCAGGCAACCTGACGCCTATGTTCGAGGCTTTGGAACTTTGCCTTATATAGCGTATCGTTGCCTATCAGTCTCATAGCTCGACGCTCCACCGAGTCCAAAGCAGCTAGTTGATAGCGAGCTGAACCATCCCAAAGATGGCAGAGGTACTCCATGCATGATCTTACTTGAGCGCAATATAGACTCAAGAGCTGTGATGGCTGGAAGTACCGTCTGACCTTCGATAGGATGCCTAGTTTTTTGGCCGCAATTTTTGCTATGGACTCGATGTAGCTCCCGAAATTGAGATCAGACGCGATTTCTAATCCCAGGAGCTCGAGACGGTTTGTTAACGGTATGGATACATTTTGGAAGGATGGAGCAAGATGAAATGGACTCCGCTTCGCTGTGAACAGACACGCCTGTGTCTTCGACGCATTGAATCTAACAGAATTGGCTTCGCCCCAATCGGACACGGCCTTCAGCGTCAGTTCAACACGTTCTACCATTTCCTCTCTGAGGGAACGGGTGTTCAGACTACTGGCCTGTGCGGTGGACACATAGCTCTCCGTTACTGTGCTGTCATCTGCGTACCCAAAGATACCGGGCATTATAAGCAGGTCGTTGATGTGCAGCAAAAATAGAGTAGCAGAGAGAACAGATCCCTGAGGGACACCAGCATTGATGCTCAGCAGATCAGACGAGCAGCCGTCAATGACTACTCGAATCGATCTGCCCCTCAGGAAGTCCGATATCCACAGGCACAAGCCAGCAGTTACCCCATAAGCTGGAAGTTTACTGATAAGGCTATCATGCCAGACCCTATCAAAAGCCTTCGAAATGTCAAGTGACACGGCAATAGCCTCGCCGTGTTTCTCGATGGCTTCGCTCCATTTGTGAGTGGCATAAATGAGAAGATCCCCAGTGGACCGGCCACGGCGAAATCCGAACTGGCGGTCACTGAGGAGATCATTAGCTTCCAGATATGCCAGGAGGCGGTTGTTTAATGCACGCTCCATAATCTTGCAGAGTATGGAGGTGATTGCGATTGGTCGGTAATTGTTAGGGTCAGCACGACTGCCTTTTTTAGGCACAGGCTGCACGTTAGCCAACTTCCAGGACTCGGGGACTTTCCCAGTGCTCAGGGAGAGTTTATACAGGCGTGTCAGGACAGGGCACAACTCGGGTGCACAATTCCGCAGGACTATTGCTGGGATGCCATCTGGACCACTGGCTTTATTCACGTCTAGATTGCGAAGTATCTTCAGTACCTCCTTTTGATGTAAATGGATATCCGGCATTTCGGAATCACAACGGGGTACATTTGGTGGAGTTTTGTTCACAGTGTCTAGACGTGAGTTGCTCGCAAAAAGAGATGCAAATAGGTTTGCTTTCTCAATCGCGGAGTGAGCCAGTGATCCGTCAGGTTTCACCAGTGGAGGCAAGGACGGTCGGCAGAAATTTGCCTCGACAGATTTGGCAAGAGACCAGAATGCTTTACTCCCAGAAGGGTAAGAAGCTAGTTTGGCTCCAATACGGCCAATATGGTCAAACCGAGCCTTGCGCATAGTCTTCTTGCAGGACTTGGCGGCTGCGTTGAACGCTTTCTTTAATCGACGTGTGTCCGGAGCTTTACGACTACGAGCATCTGCCCATTCCAGGTAAGCGGAGTGTTTTCGTGCTTCAGCCCTCGTGCACTCCGAATTAAACCAAGGGCGAGCTTTACTCTCGAGTGACGTGTCGAAATACGGAATGAAATACTCCATAGCTCGACAAATCACATCTGAGATTGAATTAGCGCAGCTCGACGGATCGTCTGTACTGAAACACGTTTGCCGCCAAGGATAAGATGCAAAGAAATGACGCATCTCATCCCAATCTGCTGACCTGTATCGCCAAACTCGCCTGGTTCCCTTGGTACTGGGGTCAGCAGGTGAGTAAACAGATACAGATTTCACCAGACAGTGGTCAGAGGTACCTAGTGGGGAGGAAACCGACACTTGGTATCTGTCCTTAGTAGTGCCGGTAGTTTGAAGACTTTCAAATTGTTACCTACTACAGGGACGATAAAATCTGCAAGCGAAACGCTTGGTGCGGAGGGATGGAATATGCATTATTGCATGCATGCATGCTTTCTAAAGATTTTTCTGACTTGTGAACCCACACCTAATGTCTATGAAATCTCTATGTCTGTCGACTATTGTTTTGACATGTAATAGTGTAGCATTTTTTCATGTGATTTTGTTTTTATATATAAGATAGGTGGATTTTAATATCCAACCTACCCACTAGTACATAATAATTGCAATAATACCCACTGTATCTTGTATTTCACAATACAAGTGAATTGTATTCTTTTTTGTGAAATAAATGTCTTAAACCGTAACCGTATTGTTAACGGACCTCAAAAAAGGAGTACGTTCTCAATTCGACTGTTGTTTTTGTGTGTTCGTATGTCACGCGATAACTCCGCCAATTGATTTTGATGATACTTTTTTTGTTTGGTAGATCATACTTCAGAGGTGGTCTCATGTAAATGCTACCGAAAAAAATATGAGAATTCTACCTCTAAGTGTGAACATTTTATGGGATGAATTTAGTTTCTAGCTCGATGATTATTTAATAGTCTGGAAATGTTATGTTAATTCCAGTCCACTTGTGTGTCATTGTTCCAATGTCATATGTCTGCATCTTGATCTGATTTAATTTAATTTATATGAAAAATTTATTTAAAAAAAATTGTTTTTGAAAAAAAAAATTTTTTTACAACGATATACAAAATTTATAAATTAAGTAAATGTATTCGTGTACTATCAATTATTAAACAGATTCCTCTAAATGAACTAAAATACACATTAAGAGGAACTGGTTCTGATTTACCAAATTATTTAATTTTTATTTTAGTTATTATTCAAATCCAGCTACGGATGTTGATCTCCCACTCTTCTCCTGCAGCATGCTACCTCTGCACCATGCTGGGCGTCATGTTCACATGGCCGTCCTGCACGCTGACCATCTTCAGCTCCGCCAACACCACCCTCAACAGACCCATGTCAGAGACAGAGCTGGCTCTGTTTGGGAGTCTATCGTCAGTGGGTGCTCTCGTGAGCACCCCGCTGACTGGATACTTGCTGGACAGGATCGGCAGGAAGTACTGTTTGATCGCTGCCTCCCTCACGCACGTTGTAAGTCATAGTACTTTTCATTCAATTTAAATCACATCACAAAGTTGTTAACATCGACGGAAGACTGCGCAGGAGTTGACGTTAGTATAGTACGTTCGCTTAGATAGGGTACGCCCGCACGGTATGTGGTTATTGTATTAAAAAAACTTGTACTAGTTAATTATTAAATCTTTTAATCGATCAAAAAATTAGTACAGTATTACAATTCTCTGCGGTACACCTGATGGAGCATAAAATTAAACACAAAACATTTTGTATACAAGCAGCAGTCACCACAAAGTCACAAACGCAGCCACTCTGCGATGCCTCGATTTAAAATGCCTAATTCACCAGCGGTTGTACATCTTAGCGGCACACTTTGAGTTAGAAATTACAATGCTTTGACTACAGGCGGTCAAAGGTCAAGTGAGAGACGGATTTGAGCACCGAGGGTTCCGTACAGGACAAGAATAATCAACATAACGAAAATCATAAATAATAGGTAAGATAACAACGAACAAAGCTCTAAACGAAAACGTAGGTCTGATTGTAGATCAAACTTAGCTTTGCAGCTTTTGTTTTGCTCCGCGATCACTAGATGGCGCCACGAGTACTATACATCGCGCAAGCGACACGTCTCAGGAAAAACAAACTTCACTTTTCAATTAAATTCCATACCTGATGTATGGCTTTCAACCGCTAAGATTGAAAAAATAAAAACACGTTTTAGTACATTTTCATTATTTTTTATTATAACGGCAACAAAAATACACATTCTGTGAAAATGACAACTGATTACCTATTTTGAATCATGAGATACAGCCCGCTGACGGACGCACGGACCGACGAATAGTGAAGACTTAGTAATAGGGTTCCATTGTTATGCCAAAATAAATAATCAGATTGTAAATAATAAACGGTCCTTGTTCCAGATTGCCTGGGCTCTCCTGGCCGCCTGCCATCTCGTGGAGACAGTTCTGGTCGCGGTCTTCTTGTCAGGGATCGGAGGAGCTGTGTTCCTGGTCGTGCCAGTCTACATCAGCGAGATCTGCCAAGAGTCCATTAGGGGAACCATGACAGCTGGCTCCATGATCTTCTACGGAGTGGGGATGCTGATATCTTACCTCTTGGGCATGATGGAGTATGATCCGATGATCTACGTGTGCCTCTCCGGGTCCGTGCTTGGCATATTGTTCCTGGGCTTCTTGAGGGAAACGCCCTTGTATTTAATGACGAAAGGTTTGAATCAGGTGAGTCATTTACTTATGTGTTTGAATAAGTACAGGTTTATAGTGATGAAAAAGTCAGCAGTAGCAGGCGGGAAACGTCCTCTGCTGGACATAGGCCTCCTTCATGGAATGCCACATCGACCGGTCCCGTGTCACCTGCAGGTTTTTAGTGATGAAAAAGTCAGCAGCAGCAGGCGGGAAACGTCCACTGCTGGACATAGGCCTCCTCCATGGTACGCCACATCGACCGGTCCCGAGCCAACTGCATCCAGCGACTCCCCGCGACCTTAACCAGATCGTCATTCCGTCTAGTAGGGGAACAGCCCGGTGCGTGGTCACCACTCGAGAACTTTTACTCCCCATCAATTATCCGTTCTTTGAGCGTGGCCTGCCTGTTTCCACTTCAGCTCACTAACTTGTCGAGCTATGTCGGCACCCTAGTTCGTCTACGGATTTCCTTATTCTGGATTATATCACTTAGAGAAATTCCGAGCATAGCTCGTTCCATTGCTCGCTGAGTGACTTTGAGCTTGTTTATTCGGCCCACAGTAAAGGACCACGTTTCGGTTCCGTATGTCATCACTAGCAACACGCACTTTTGTCTTTAGATATTGAGGTATTTTGGACGAGAAGATATGCTGTAACTTTCCAAACGCTGCCCAACCGAGTTTGATTACCGTACAGGGAAGCGTCTACCGGGCCGTCCCCCTACTAGATGGACTGACGACCTGTTTAAGGTCGCGGGGAGTCGCTGGATAGAAGTGACTCGGGACCGGTCAATGTGGCGTACCATGAAGGAGGCCTATGTCCAGCAGTGGACGTTTCCCAGCTGATTATGATCCATTCAAGTATCTTGTCAAAGTCTTCATTCATGTACACTCGATTACAAAAATATGTATCAACTTTTGAATGTGAATGTGACATGGCTCCAAAGTGGATACATATTTTTGTACTCGAGTGTACAATGAAAACGCTGTTTTTCAGGAAGCTGCAAAGTCAATTGCTTACTTCAGAGACTGTAAAGCGAATTCTAAAGAAGTACTTGAAGAAATTGAAGCGATTCGACGAGCTTTGAACGTAAATCCCGATGATGACCTAGGTTTGTAGAGAGTAATTTTGTTTCAATATTTGTAAATATCGACAGGTCCATGTTCAGAAGACTGGCTGACTGGCTTGTTGTCGGCTATGAAGTATAAAATAATCGTTCGAATCTTGAAATTTAAAAATTGCTTTTCAAGCCTGTTCACCGACGATGACTTACTCCCACAACAGCACCCCCAGCTCACTTTCGTAGAAAATAATATTTGTATAACTATTAATTGTAGCTTCATTTCAAATCTAAAAGACTTCAGAGTTTATTTTACACGTTACAGAAACGATACCTGAACATGAAAAATTGAATTCAGTCCAGACAACGAAAGAGAAACTCTCCATGTGGCAATATTTCAGTAAGCATCTTGATAATAAATTAGTAGACATATTACACACACACATACATACATATAAACCATATAATACATACACAAACACATCAATAAGTAATAAAAAAGAAAAGCATTAATACATTAAACATAACAATAATTAATTATTTGTTAAAAGGTTATGTATGCGGAGCTGGCTAATGTATAATTACAAAATACACTGGTTGTTGGTAAAGCATTTTATATGTCCTGTGTTACCATTGTATTGTGATACGAAATGTAGCAGAGGCAGCACATCATTGGCTTGAGGCTTCTGACGTACGTTTAACTTCCCGCGGCTTCGCTTGCCAAGTACAAACTGATTATACGCAAAAGCAATAAATTAAGACATACTTCTCTATAACAAGTTACTCGTGAACTAGAAGAGAAACCCAAAGACGAAGGAGATTAAAGTCCGGAGTTAAATTTTATCAGACCAAATTACCCAGTGAAATCATTCAATTTATCAGAGAAATCTCGGTCTACCAGACGCGCGCTGTTCGTGGTGACGACCCTGATGATAGCCAGCATATGCCAAGGTCTGGTGGTGATACAAGTGTACGCTGAGCCGCTGTTCTCGGAGGCGGTGCCCACCATGTCTCCCATCGTGTCTGCAGTGATCCTGGCCGTCGTTGGACTCGTCGTCGGATGCGTCGCTGCGTTCTTCACTGACATCTGCGGAAGAAGGGTACAAGACGTCGAAATGCAATAACTGTTTTAACTAACGCACACGCACGGGTTCAATTCCCAGTGGGAACATTGTCAAATATCTCTTTGTGATACTTGCCCCAGTTTGGTTAGGACATTGAAGGGTGAATCACCTGATTGTCTGAGCAATTATATGGTTCCTTGGTACTGGAGGCACGTTAATCCGAGACGCCACCACACCAATCAGACGCCAGAATTTCACAAGCGACTTTGACATACGCGTGTGTAAAAAAAATTGGCCATAACTGGCTAATTTACCCACCCATAGGTACCCATGAATGTAGGCTTAGGAAATAAAATGGTGTAACTATCAGAGCCACACTGTGTGAACTGTGACAGCATTCGTGTTCGATGTACCCTCAAAGTAGTCCGTGAAATGTTGGCGTCTACTTTAGTTCTTTTCGATTGAAAATGTTTTGCAACTGCCTACACAAAAGTTTTAAATGATGGTCTGTTATATTTGCCGTATTTTTCCAGCCCCTAATGATCTACGGATCTATCGCAACTGGAGTCTGCTGCATCATACTGGGGACCCAGCTACACCTGCACTGGGGCCCGCACTGGCTCACGGCTGTGCTGATCTACCTTTATACCACCGTATACACGTTAGGAGCTGGCACGGTGCCTTATGTGCTGTACCCTGAAGTATTCTTGCCTGAGGTAAGGTAGTTTTATCTTTATAGTTGGATAACCTTGCTGTTAAATTTTAGAGGAGATGATTAGTCAGTTTTTCTTTTGATACTTGATTTTGATGATTAACGTCAAATGAAGATTAGTTTTTAGTTCAGCTGTAGAACAGATTACACTGAGAGTATAGACATTGCTAAAGGGGGAATCTCCTCATGAAGAGACAGAGAAGGCGATACAAGAGTGAGGTGCATGTTCAGTCGGCTTCTGCAGCTCCAAGTGCATCCAATAAAAAGAACTATCACCTGATATATTAAAATTCATTCAAGTACTATTAGTGACGATGTTTCCTATCAAACGAAAACATGCTAAGTTAATCTTGATCAAATATTAGAATATTATGAAACTAACCTATAATAAAGAATAAGTGCAAATATTTATAGATCTTTCTAATCATATTTGCTTCAGTGGTGACCAAAAATATATTAAAACACCGTTACGTTAGAGAATCGTGCGTGGCCTACATGCTGGGATTAAAAATTCATATAGTTACTTGATTTGGTTGGTGACATTTTCTATGTCCGCCTGGCTAGCTACCACCATGTTACATAAGTCTGCCGCAAAACAGCGGTTAATAGCACTGTTGTGTTTCGGTGTCAATTAGCAGGGCCTCTATGGCGGCTTAACAACTCTGACACTAGGGTAGGCGCAGCAGATGGCCACCCGAGGGGTTTAGTAGGTAGAAATAATACATAACCCGGCTCCTCCCCTAAAGAGCCGGATATCTTTGTAAGATTCCCCTCCTTAAAAAAAGGGTTGTGAGTAAGGACATCGATTTTACAACCAACACGATTAGATGAACACCATCAGAAAGACCACACGTACAGAATCATTGTTTTCAGGTAAAGAGCTTCATGTCTATGGTAGCCATAGAGATCGTCTGGCTGTGCTACTCTATCGTGCTCTTCGTATTCACGCCTCTCATGAACGCCATCGGCCTGGGACCGACGTTCTACGTGTTTGCTGCCATCTGCTTCCTCACTGCGTTGTTCTCGACTGTATTCCAGCCGGAGACCAAGGGGCTGCCTATAGACGAAGTTCAGGCGAAATTTCTGAAAAAACATGTGTTTAGTAGATGAACTGTATCATTCGTTTGTGCTTAACGTTATTTAAAAAAATTACTGACAGAAACATATCTTACAAAAAAATTTTTGTCTGCAAATTAACTTTAATTAATTTTGGATCGCATTTTTCGGTTTCGGTTTAAAGAATAAGTACGAATAACCGATGGGAGTAAGAGTACTGAGTGAAGACCACGTACCGGGAAGTACCGACATAGATTAGATATTAATACTGCATAGTACCGGGCCGTCCCCCTGCTAGATGCACCGACGAGCTGGTTAAAGTCGGAGTCGCTAATAAGCAAGTGGCTCGCGGCTCGGGGCCGGTCATGGCGTACAATGCGGGAGGACTCTGTTCGGCAGTGGAAGTCACCAGGTTGATGATGATGAAAACAAATATCTTCCTACTGCTGTTACACAAATTGGAATAGACTCACATAAAAAAATATATATATAAAAGAGTTGTTTCAAATTCGGCCTGCACTTGTACACTATTTAAAAATCAAGTAATAATCTAAATATGTATAAAAAATACTATAATTTCATTTTTGCATATATTTTAATTGTACAAAATTATTCTTGTTGCATGTACTAAGTGACAGCGTCAAATGTCATTTCATTGACGCCATCTTTGTTTTCAACGTCAAGTCTTACCGGTATCGTGCGTTTTATATGTTTTTGTACAAATAAACAAAGCCAAAATATACAAAAATGGTAACTAAATTGCTTTTATTTGATAATGTCCTTTTAAAATTATAAGTGTACAAGACCAGGCCTTGGCTCCATACATTCGCGGAACGTGTCATTTATTCGATAATATGCTACTCTTACAACTTAAGGCGATCCATCTCCATCAGTTTCCTACTAAATTTCTGTTGTCATACTCTTTTAAAATATAATATCTGTATTTGTGCAGTAACTATCTAAAAATAGTACATCAGATTGTGATGTCGCGAAATGAGTATCATTAACATACAACTTTACAATGAATCACAATTTTCATTTTAAACACTTTTTTTCGATTATTGTTCAAAGCGCCATCTATGAACAATTTGCTGCGTAACTGCTATTGTAGCTAACTATAAAGTTGTAAATTAATGATATTTATTTCGCGACGTCTACCAGGTCGTCCCCCTACTAGATGGACCGACGACCTGGCTATAGTCGCAGGGAGTCGCTGGATGCAGGTGGCTCGGGACCGGTCGATGTGGCGTACCATGAAGAAGGTATATGTCCAGCAGTGTACGTTTCCCGGCTGATGGTGATGATTTCGCGACACTATACTCGTAATTTCAGCTTCCATTTTTAGGTAATTACTTATCAAATCCAGCTATTATATTTTAGGCAACAGAAATGTAGTATGGAAGCATTAGGAGAGGGATAACTTTAATGTGATTTGCTAGGATAGTGCTATTCAGAGCATTTAGTGCTTTAAAACCAGATATTCAAAAAAATTCGCTAAATGCTGTATAAAATTAAATATTTTTGCATAAATTATTAGGCACCTTATAATATATAAAAATCAGTTTATTGTTAAATTAATTGTATTTTTTAAATTTATTTTACGTAGTTTAGTTTATAGTAAGTAAGTGAGTGTATATCAGTGGAAATTTGATTGGTATATGTGTTATATTTATTTTGCATATCCATTTCTTTTATTAATACTGTATGTCTTCCTAGAAAATATACTCCTAAGAACGATGACCTTTGTAAACTGACATAAATGGACCAGTTGACAGGTTTTGCCAAACAATTGACTAATAAAGTATATGGAGCCATAAACCAAAAGAGAATTCCGCACGTTTTAACGAGTTTATTGAAGTAAACCTTCGCAATAAAGGTTAATGTGTTAATGATACGCAGCGAAGATTTGCCGTGTGCCTCTCGGGAGAACATTTTCCCGTGGGATACTTCTATAGATAATTAAGTAGCGCTAACTCAACTTAATCTGCACTCACACTACACACACACCCTCTCACACCATACGCATACGTGAAAATATTACAGTTAATTTTTTAAGGACATCAACAAAACTGCCTCTTAGGCTGGGATGCCCTATGTTTTGAAAGACGCCTGTTTCTTTCTACGACATCAATAAATATTAGATATGCTTTCGTTTAACCACAATCTCACCTGATGTTAATCGACGATGTGGTCTAGGATGGTTCACGGTTGCCTAGAAATAGCCTATTCACTCTGGCCTTGAAGATGTGCAGGTTTTAGCGCTCGGGAAACACAGAAGCCGGTAAGGAATTCCACCCCTTAGCGTTGTGCTTTATGAGTGATGAAGCGAAAAGATTATTCCGAAATGGTGGTATTAAATAGAGTCCGCTGTATATATTATTTAGCTATCGCAGCTATGTCAGCCTATCCATGGGTGTCCTAAAATTTGATCTTAGTGCATTGCACCACAGCTTCAACAGCTCCTAACATGCGTTGGTGTCACCGCCTTCGATAACGCCTTCAGCAGACTTCTGACATCAGACAAAAAAGTTTGTCAGCTTAACTATTTTCGCTTGACTTAATTGGAACTATCAAAAATGTCTGGCTGATGAGGAAACATCATCTAATTATTACCTAAGTATTATATATAAAAATCAGCTTTTATACTATAACATAAGTAGAATTATAATTTCATGAACATTAGGGGTGTCTGGCAAGGGGTTGCCACGATGTTAAGTGTCTGGCAATCAATAACGTGATTTTTAATAATATTCTGAAGGTAATACTAAAAAATCACACTTTATTATTTGATGAATTTAGATCGGTATTTTACACACCTTTAGTACCGTTTACCTGCCAAAACCACGGTAACCCAAACTTCATAATAGTCCATCGTTCTTACCTGTGTTGGGAGCATGCGCTGACAAACTTTCAGCTTTTATAAAATAACGAAGGTCTGGGGTTCACGGGCTCTTAGACCATAAGCACTGAAAGACTCTGGCGTTCACTAGGAAAATGCGCTCAAGGCGCGTAGTGTACAGCAAAAAGAACACTTTAATATCGCGATTATGGATAGTTGTGCCTCTCTCACTCTATCAGGATGCCATCGTTTCATCAAAGCTGCATATCTTTGGCATCCATCTATGTGACCCCCTGATTTCTGCCGACACCTAGGGTGTACAGTTTGAAGGGATCTTATTATCCGTTCAGCTATAGTAAGCTGTTGTATTCTTCTTCTTTCGTGTTGATTCTCTCCTTGTGCTGATAATCCTGGACCAGAATTCTTCGTTACTTATTGCCCTATTATCTTCTCTGAATACCCTCGGCACGACAACAGATTATGTGACAAGGTCTAGAGCGCTGTGCTGCAGTCGCAGTGGATCTATGTCTTTAGCTAGTTCATCCACTTCACAAATCCCTCCTTGCAGCGTGCGACTTGCACCCGAAGTCGGTTGGGAATCGGTCTTGGCTCCGTAGCGGCTCCACATACTGTTGGTATTCACTAAAAAAAATTTAATGTTTCTGCTTCATGGCAATCTGTTTTCCAACAATACGCCACTTCTTTGTTTGATTCCTCAGTATATGTTTTCCTCAAGAGCCATACTTGTATGAAAGTTCTTTTCACACGACTCTCTTTATGTCAAGTGGTAAATATTTTATGTAGGGTCGGTATGTCACTTCTTTTTAGCCGGGTATGCTGAAGAGCGCCTTCTCCACTCAGAGCGTGCGCCAGTTTGTTTACATGGATGGTAAGTTTCTCCTGGTATTTCAGGCTGTTTTGAGCTATTTCTTGCCGAACTGTTTTTGTCCGAGGTCGAGGTATGTTTATTTATTACTGTGTCACTAATAATAATAACTTATTGATGACTCTCAAAGTTGCAGTAATTAGGGCATCCTGGGCAATCTTCAGTGCCACACAAAGAGCGGCTAAAACCTTCCACCACTAACGGTTCAACACACGCGAGCTGTATAATTAACTATCAGTTCTATGTGAATGTCAAATAACTTTCGCACAATATTACAGTCATTTATTTATAAGCTTGTGTTTATTAACAAACTGACACATAAAGTGACAAACGATTCCATTGTATGAACTTATCAAGCCATCAACGCATTAGTTTGCGTAGATAATCCGACCATTTACTATCCATTATTTATGTTTGCCTGGTACTTAGTTTTATCTGGCTGTTGGAAATAGCAATGTCGGAAACTTTGAGAGGTATTGATCAAACTCAGATCAGCATCAGAAGGGTGCTGGTCGGTGTGAGAAAAAGTTGGGTAGCAAAAGTTGTGGTGGATAAGTTGTGAAAATGGGTTCCTTTATATATCAAGCTGTTTGCACTGGCATCGGTGAGTACAAATACAGTATAAAAGACCGTCGAAGTTTAATTTTTTAGTCAATAATTCCGTAACTGCACTCTGTTGGTTAGGGGGATGTATTGCCATCCAAAAATTACTTCCACATTTCGAGGGCATTAAGATGTAATAAGATGTAATAAGATGTACCAAATTACTCTATTTTAATTTATCTATTACACGAATCTATCAACAGGGTGTTAAAGTTTTTTAAATTCATGTATCAATCATCATAAGCTACTGACAATTTCGGATAGGTGTTCATAGGCTTCAAATCTATAAACACAGTTCTTTTGCCTCCGGAGTTTAAAACCAGCGCTCTTCCAGCTTGCTACATCTGCATGAGCGTTGGAATAATGCTGACCTGGCCCTCCAGCACCCTGAAGATCTTCCAGTCTACCAACACCACACTGAACAGGCCCATGGCGGAAACAGAGCTGGCACTCTTCGGAAGTCTCTCATCCTTCGGGGCTCTCCTAGGGACTCCAATCGCCGGGTACCTGCTGGATGTTATAGGCAGGAAGTACTGTTGTCTAGCTGCTTCCATGACTCATGTGGTAAGTCAAATATTAATGGTACTTACAGGAAGTTGGGTATTGTATTTATTTCTATGATTAGGGGCAAAAGGGACATGCAGCTGTCCTTTTAAGGTTTAATGCAGTTCTTATATTAAAAAGAAAGTTAAGATAAGTGAATTCATACGTATAAACTATCTCGACCGAAATGAATGTAACAGTGATACAAATTTTTGTACCGTATTTGTTCGACTCCATACATATGATGATTATCATCATCATCAACAGCCTATATATGTCCCCACTGCAGGGGCTCAGGCCTACCCACATACAGAGAGTGTATGGGACATAGTCCACCACGCGGGCCCAGTGCGGATTGGTAGACTTCACATGCCTGTTCAAGACATGCAGGTTTCCTCACGATGTTTTCCTTCACCGTTAAGCAATCGAATAATGTACTTGAATTGAAAAACAACTCATAGGTACACGGCTGGATTCGAACCCGGAATCCTCCGATTGAGAGTCCGCGCCTTATCCAATGCGCCACCGACGCTTTCGGGTCTGAATTTTGAACTGACTAAACGATTAGAATATACGTTTAATGTGTTATTTTCAGATTGCCTGGACTCTAATAGTGTCATTTAACTATGTCGAAGTGGTTTTGGCCGCCATCTTTATATCAGGAGCTGGAGCCGCAGTGATACTCATCGTGCCAGTCTTCATCAGTGAAATCTGTCAGGTATAGTGAGGCCAGCAAGGAAGTACTCAAAATAATGAGCAAGAATCTTTGACGGAATCAGCCTGGCGTAGTGGCAGCACAGGTTGGGCTCATCTGGACAACCCGGGTTCGTTTACCAGCGGGGTCAGACATCTATCAGTACTTCCAAACAGCAGTCTCATCGCCTCATAAGCTTCAGGCTTCTGTTTTAATAGAAGAGCATTAGCGCCAGGTTAAATGTGAGATGAAATCCAAGTGCAACTCTGCTGCACTGACTGCTTTTATATCGGGTGACAAAATATGGAACGTCCCATCGCCCGGGATATATATATTATGCCGGGATGAAAGCATCGTGTAAGCTGTCTGGTTACTGAGAAAACTGTTTAAGCAAGACTAGACTGCTAATACTTTGACGAGTTGATGTGCGCATGCACTCACTATGACCTAGCAATGCCCATCAAACGATCAACGGCCCACACTTTCGTGGCGTTTCGTTCACCTCTTATATTATTTGGTCTGTATTAATACTAACCTTATTTACTTGCTGAAAGTAAGGATATTTACCTTATCGTTTATGTAGTATGGTAAATAACCGATCTCACACACCCTAGTGCCAGAGTTGATCCGCCAAAGTCCTGTGACATGGCTCATGTAGCTACTACCTGTCGTAGATAGTAACCGGTAACAACGGATTAACGTGACTAACGAAGCACGCAACCATCTTACTTTTCAGACAATCAGGTGATGCAGCCTGTAGTCTCCTAACCAAACTGGGGAAAATCTCACAGAGTGATTTTGACAGCGTGTCAATTATGACTGTAATCCTACTGCGCGTGTTGGTTCTAAATCTCTCAGAGGACCGTTGTAAAGTAACGGTGATGTTTTCAGGAGTCGATCCGCGGCACGATGACGTCAGGCACGCTGATATTCTACGCTGTGGGTATGCTGGTGAGCTACCTGCTGGGAGGATGTCTCCAGTACAGGACCATGGTCTACGTGTGCACCAGTATCTCAGCAGCAGGGGTGCTCATGGTCATGTTCTTGAGGGAGACGCCCATGTTCCTCATGAAGAAGGGATTGGAAGAGGTTCGTTGTTTTTAAAAAACGGTCAAGTGTCAGTCAAACTCGCGCACCGAGGGTTCCGTATCCATTAACATACTGAAAATCTTAAATGATAGGTCTGATAATATGCACCCAACAATACTCTCCCGAAAATTTAAGTCCGATTGAAGAACCAACTTTACTTTGCAGTTAAATCGCATACCCGATGTATGACTTTCAACTGCAAAGTTTAGTTTGTAAACATAAATAAGCTATTGTACTGTGTAATTCAAAAATCCTGGTTTTCAAATTTATCCCTATGGTTGAAACCTTGCTTTTTGCCAAATTTTAGGATTGTAAGTCAACGGAAGGTACCCTTTATTACACTATAGGTAATTTTAACTAGATAACTCCGTGCTTTCCTTAGAAAAAGGGTCTTGACAGATGAACCACAAAATGATCATATAAGTTTTTTTATATGCTTTTAGATGCGCTAAAAACCACGTTCCTTTACCAAATTCCAGGCATCCTTTCTTTCTATAGCGTAACTCTTACTACTTCAGGCAAGCCTTCCGCCATATTCCACCTTCCGTTTTTACTTTCCGTTAATACCTCCTTGAGTGTCCACGTAGCAGTAGGTGCTTCGAGCGCTGTAATTTGCTAGCGAACCATGGAACCATGTCTCCCTGTTGGTAAGTGACGATGGTACGGGGTGGTCTAATCTAGAAGGTGCCTGTTAATCCTCGACCTAAATATAAAAGGTTGTAGCTTTGGAACACACGTAGTTCTTCTCGCTGGCAGTACGATGAATAAGCGAAATTCTTAGTACAAGCTAAGCATATATCGTTCTACTGGTAGAGCCGTGCAGTTCATCTGTGGTCCTTCAGATCAGTACTTGAATAGCGAACGAGCAAGTGTTTAGAATATGGTGCAATGGTTCTCTTCGTAATATAAAAAGAAGCTGGCTCAGTATGTTACTGCGTCGTGACGCAAAACATATTGGGCTAGTACCCAGGACTCCGATATGTAAATTAATTGTTGTAATTTCAGGAAGCCGCAAAGTCGTTTGCGTTCTACAGAGGGGAGAAGGTAGACTCTAAGGAAGTGCGGCGAGAAATGGACACGCTGCGACGCGTGTTCAACCCAGTACTGGAAGACGGAGGTGAGGAATCTATTCATTGGTACATGTTTAGGTCGATTCAAATTACATAGCGTGCTTTGTTATATAATAAATATAGTTTTTTTTAAAAACTAAAAAACACGCTTTTAAAGAATATCGAATTAAAAAGTTTAAAATAATTTTTAAAATAAAATAAGTTTAAAACAATAATGAACGAACAATAAATACTAGTATTATTGTGAAAAAAGCGTGGACGCTTTGTGTCACATTTTTCGTATATCGAGCGCCCAACGCTTTTTTCACAATAATACTAGTATTTATTGTTCGTTCATTATTGTTTTAAACTTATTTTATTTTAAAAATTATTTTAAACTTTTTAATTCGATATTCTTTAAAAGCATGTTTTTTAGTTTTTTTAAACTAGATTTATTTTCACTTTTTAGTTTAATTTGCTATATGTAAATTTATTTATTTGAAATGCTCGAGGTCTATACAGTGCGCAGTTGAATAATTTTAATATCGCGTTTTATCTGCACGGTGGCGTCATCTATCGATGAATAGTTAAACACAGAAGGCAGCAGGCGCGCCTAGGAGAGTTACAAACCCACAAACATACAGGTGAAGCTAATATATGTAAGCGTGTTAAAAATAACTCACAAAAGGAAAGCTAAGACCCAAGAAATGTGTAGTAACGATGACATCAAGGAATGTCAAACAATTGACAAACCACGAAACGATTACAAGATAAGCCTTACAGCATCGTAAAACTATCAAAGTTAATTGTCCTCAAATGCGTAGGCGTAAGATATATCCATGATTTATACCACTATAAGGATGCTTCGAACCATATAACGCGATAAGATGAATCTTCAGAGATATAGATAATGCGCTGTTATATGTACTCTTTAGCTGATAGTTGACTTCGTCTACTTACGGAAATTACTCATTCAATAGAGATGAAAAGTAGCCTATATTCTTTTCGAGACTTCAGCTATCGTTATACAAAAAATCAAGACATTATGACTCTCTGTTACGCCGTGAAGGACAAACGAACTCATGCATACAAAAGGGGACAAGGTGTTTTTGAAAATGCTATGTGGTATTAAGGTTTTTTGGATTTAGGTGGCAATGAAAAGGGTGGATTTCATGTAATCGAAACCCGACTCGATCTGGGTCTCTAGAATAGCCTCCACGCAGCGGCTGTCGTAAAAGGCAAATGATAGAGAAAAAAAACACCGGTAGCACTCCGGGAGTGCCGGCAGAAGTGAAAACTTTAGTATTAACGTTGTGTTTAATTATAAGTACAAAAATACTATCATTTATGAGGTAGAATACAATGTTTATTTATTGCGCTATCGTACACAAATATGACAATTTACATGTTATTATTCATAATATTATATCGTTATTTATTTATATATTACATTATTTTTTATCTCTTAGAAAAATCAACTTTCATCCATAATTTCGACGACTTTTTGACGTGACAACGTCTTATAAATTGGTTTGCCGGGTGACACTTCAAGAAACTGCGTTACGCTCCGCTCACGTTATGCGCTCACAATGAGAGCGAGTGAGAGGCACGCGTCCCTTCCACTCGGGCATGGTTAGCCCGCCTAAGAGCGAGAGAGACAGACATAAAAAGTGAAAGGCACGCGTCCCTTCCACTCGAGCACAGTTAGCCCGTCGTTGTCACGTAAAACTTTCGCCCGTATACCGACTTTACAGGCAACCAATTTTTTCACCATCGTTATTACCAGAATCATCATCGCAAATTTCTAAAATTGATACAATCGATTTATGATAGCTGAAGTAAGAAACAAACAGTTTTGATTCGAATCTATTTAAGTGTCTAATAAAGACATAAACACTGTGTACATAAACACAGACGGACATTCGCGCAAGCGCCCTGTGCCGCCTAAGCGGAGCAGCACACTCAGGCACGGTAGAAAGAGTGGGAGATACTAGTTCCTCTCCCTTCCCCTCGATCTTACGCTTTTTCGATCAGCATCACGTGACCCTGACGCGAGTTTGGAAGTTTTTACCCATCCAACAAAAAGTGCTCAGCGCCGCTAAAGAAGTTTTCACTTCAAAAATTTCAGGAGATGGGTCAACCAGAACTTGGGGGTCTACCCTTACTTGATTGACATTCCCCGATTTCACAAGAAGCGTTTTGCTTCATGAATTATGCATACTGCTAAGGAGTAGAATTCCCTGCCGGCTTCTGTGTTTCCCAAGCGCTACTAGATGTCTTAATAGCCAGTGTGAATAGGTTATTTCTAGGCAACCGTGAACCGTCCTAGACCACATCAACAGCTAAGATGAGATGAGGTTAAACGGAAGCATATCTCTCGTAATATTCCAAATACTTGCTTTTACCTTTATGCATTGTAATCTATTATCTAAAATGAGTTTTTAATATTTACAGACCCAACACCTGAAGAGGAGAAACTAAAACCCACTGAAGTATCGCCGCAAGAGAAGGTGTCGCTCTTGAAATTTTTCCGTAAGTATTACTTATTTATTAATTTAACTGCAAAGTAAAGGTTTTGCTTGTCACGCACGATTTAAAATACTGGTAGAGTCATCTAGTGACGCGAAGCTAAAACTAAAGCGAAAATCTTTGATAATTAGGTGCATTGGTTAGAGCAGGGCTTCCCAAACTTGTTTGTACTGTGACGCCCTTAGGAATTGTTTGACGACGCCCCTCAACCCAGAGACCCCTCCAAGCCAAAAAGACCCACCAGTTTTAATACTAGCCTAATAACCGGCTATCAGAAAAACTCTCCATATGAACATTTATAATTGCTATTAGAAAATAAGAACAAAAGCATAAAAATGGATATATATATTTATTTTACTATTAGCTAGATGTTAATGAGAAAGATGTGCTTGCTTTTCCGAGCATAGCTTCTCAAAACTTCTCACCGACACACGACGCCCCTGGGACATTGCTGAGACGCCCCAGGGCGTCGCGACACACAGTTTGGGAAGCCCTGGGTTAGAGCATTGTTCGGTATTTGTGATTTTCGCTCGGCGCGTGAGTCCGACTCTATCGATTTTGATAATTTCTTTTTTTATCAAGGATGTTTAGGTTTCCTCATGGTGTTTCATGAGTTCATGACATTAAAGATTTGTCTTATCTTTACAATCTTTCAGGGAAATCCCGGACTACCCGCAAGGCGTTCTTCATCACCCTGGTCCTGTGTTCTGCCGCAGTCTTCCAAGGCCTGGTAGTGCTGCAGGTTTACGCAGAGCCTCTGTTCTCTGAAGCTGTCCCCAGCATGTCCTCCACGCTCTGCAGTGTCATCTTCGCTGCCGTCACCATTGTTTCTGGGCTGACTGCTGCTTACTTGACTGATTTAGCTGGGAGACGGGTGAGAACAGTCAGTCAATCATTCAAATCGGACCAAATGTAATAGTTGAGGCGCTGTACTGAGTAGGCTCAAGTGGCAGATCCAATTTACCATTATTATCAACCGACTTCAAAAAAGGAAGACGTTCTCAATTCGTGAGTATGTTTTTATGTATGGTACGCGATAATTCCGCCAATTATGAATCGATTTTGTTTATTCTTACACGCTTTATTTTTTTGGTAGAACACAATTCATAGGTTTTTGAGAAAATCAACAAAAACAAAATATATACCCACATAATTATACAATACAACTTTATTGTGCACCAATAAAAACTTAAAATGTGGTTAAAGATATTTATTCTCAAAAGAAATAAAATTACATTTCACTTAATGAGAAAACTTAGAACTAGAGCAAATAGATTAACAGTAGATAATATTCTTAATATTAGTGGGTAGGTACATACAAAAAAAAATTAACAAGACGCAAAGTAAAACAGTCGGCGGGTATTAATTAGCGCGGGCATTGCATAGCAGCGGCCAGTTGAACAGGGTCGGATTAGGAGGATTAGGAGCTATGAAGTAATGTAAGTTTTAAGTTGTTTCTTGAAAATATTTAAATTTTTCGATTCTTTTAATATCTATAAAAACTTAAAATAGAACATTAAACTTAAAAAATTGTACAAAAGGCGGTCTTATCGCTTACAGCGCTTTCTACCAGACAACCTTTGGGTAGAAGAAATAAGACACAATATTTTGTGTGGAGGTGTAACAGATATTGATAGATTAATATAATATTAAATAATAATAAATACAGACAAATTAAAAACACGTTATTTTATGGATACAAAACTACTACAACATAGGACTATTTACTGAGAAGATGCGACTTAAGGTGAAATTTGAATGTGGCCATAGATAACCTAACACTTCGCGCGGTAAAACATTACCTCTAAGAACGAACATTTTGGGGGATGAATGCTGTTAGCTATAGATGTCTCTGTAACTTTCAGCCGCTGATAATCTACTCGTCGATGGTGGCTGGCGTATCCTGCGTGGGCCTGGGCGCACAGCTGCAGTTCCACTGGGCCCCGCACTGGGTCACGGCTGTCTTCATCTACCTCTTCACTGTGTCGTACAACACGGGCGCAGGAATCGTGCCCTTTGTGCTTCTGGCCGAGATCTTCTTGCCGGAGGTTTGTCCATAACTCTCACTCAACTCACTTAACTCAACTGTTAATTCAGATTTAGAATGAGGACATTTCAAAACCAGTTTCTACGAAATTTGTAGAGATGGCGCTGTCCATGGCTCGGGTTCGGTACTACTAAACGTCCGCACTCGCCTCGAAACTGACGGTTAGCATACCAACCCATAGACAGACGAGACAGTGTGTATTTATGCTATACCGCATACATTACACATAGTATAAAAAATAACGCCCCTAAAATTGTCTAGCCAGTTTTACAAATAATAACGTAAAAAAACCGGCCAAGTGCGAGTCGAGTAGATAATGTTACTCTATAAAAACGGCAAAAAAATCATGTCTGTTGTATGGAAGCCCCCTCTTAAATATTTATTTTATTCTGGGTTGTTATTGGTATTTGTTGTTATAGAGGCAACAGAAATACACCATCTGTGAAAATTTTCGCTCGCTATCACGGTTCATAAGATACAGCCTGGCGATTGACGTACAGACAGGGACAGATCCTGTTTTTACCCTTTGGGTACGGAACCCTAAAAACTAGGTATTTATCTTCAGTAAAGACCGTATCAAAAACAGTCTTGCTGTTTTCAAAGCATTCCTTTTGTATAAGTTAATGGTAATTCAGTTCCTGTTACATAATCCGATATAATATTTTTAGGTAATTAACTAATTTATCTATCAAAGACATATATTCTATTTTAAAAGATTGTGGCAAAACGAATTGTATATGGAAGCATTCAGAGCATATTCTTGTTAATTAGTAAAACTGTTTTTACATTTACACACACCTATTTTCTATGTTCCAGGTGAAAAGCTTCATGTCAATGTTCGTGATGGAATGGGCTTGGCTCTGCAACTTCACCATCCTGTTCATCTTCAACCCGCTAGTCACCGCGATGGGTTTGGGACCGGTATTTTACCTGTTCGCCATCGTTTGCTTCCTTACCGCTGCTTTCTCTATTATATTCGTACCCGAAACTAAAGGCCTACCTCTCGACGCCATACAGTTGTTGCTAAGTAAGAAACGATAGGGTATGCTTTATGTTCTAGATTATAGATATAGAAATAAACAGATAATAAAATATTCTTCTAGAATATTAGGTTTCTCTCGCGAAATATATACCTCTAGTGTATATTGTATACCACAGAAACTAGAGAAAAAGAATACTTATATAGCGGTCATAAGTGCGCTCTGCCCAAGCGCTCGCAGTAGAATGAGGTAATACTAGTTTTGAGGCCCTTATATTTCCCTCGCGCTTCAGTAGTGGGGCGCAGTGGAGGGGCGCGAACTCGAAGGTGTGATTGGTGCTCCGATGTTTACTCACATTATAAACTAATTTTATAATAATATTTACGTGCGTTAATGTAACTTTAAATTATTCCTCCCAATAAATATAATCTCAGATGTTAACTAATGCTCTTGGCCGATTGATTAAATGTGATTGTTGTGTAAATAAAATATGTATGTTACCAATGCGTTTCATTCCTTGTCATTTTTAGGGTTCCGTAGTCAAACTTTTAGCTGGCGCAGGTAGAGCGTGGCCTAAAACTCGATCCAGGATTCCCAGTGGGGGTACGGTATCGGTTTGGTTAGTGATAGGCATATTATGTTACCAGTCTTTAGCACTATTGTGTCCACGTGTGAAAGGTAGAAGAGACAGCGCCTCAGTGGCAGTCCTAAGGCGGTGCGGTCATAAGAGGGGCGCCGAAATCAACCTTTATTTCTTCTTTAAATTGACTCCATTATGTTGGTTTGACAGTATGTAAAATATAGGCTCTTTTGATGGCATCCGTATTGAATATAAATTTTGGAAACCAACTATTTAGTCAGTTAAGAAAAATACTGGATATTTTAAGAGGAAATCGACAAAGAATTTTTTGTCTACTCTAGTCACGTGATCGTAAACGACTGGATTGGCCGAAAAGTTGATGACGTAAACTACTTGTAAACAGTTGCGTGTAGACTAGTCAACAACCAAAGTTTACAAGCAGGTGACGTCACGATGACATGAGGCGCCATATTGTCAGGAGAAGCGTTTTCGCGGGATAGTAAATAGTATTTTTGTTTTCAATTTTTTCTTGTGCTACATGTAATGGAACGTAATTCTGCACGTTTTACATGGTTCGGAAGCCTTGGTTCGCGAGTCAGACTCGCACTTTTTTTTATTGAGTGGTCACTTTAAGGTCTCGCACCAACAAATATTGCTAGAGCCGCCACTGCAGCGCGTCATTAGCTTGAGCGTGCTCCCTGCACGGTGACATAAGCTACTCTTTATCAGTAAGATCCAAAGCTAAAACACCTAGTTATTATAAAAATAAAAAAAATATAATAAATTATCATAAATAAAACGAAATTGTTTATAAATAATATTTTATTTTTATTTTGTTAGCATTTTTTTTTAATACGACGCGCAAGAAATGACGCACTACTTTGTAAATCCCCTGTAAGCACAATTCCATATCTTCTTCTATCTTCTAGAAAAGAAGACCTTTTTTATTCTTATGCTATCACTGCTATGTACGTAACTCCGCTTTGAAATTTCGACTCCTGTTTGCCCCTTTTACTATAAGTACCTAAACATAAAACTATCGTATCAAAACCTATATAGGCTACTTCCCACTGACCTAGAATCTTGAAATTTGGCAAAATGCAAGGTTAGGAAGTACACGAGCATAGGAATAAGAAAAGAATAATTTTTAGGGTTCCGAGACGGGACCCTATTACTAAGACTCCGCTGTCCGTCTGTCACCAGGCTGTATCTCATGAACCGTGATAGTTAGACAGTTGACATTTTCACAGATGATGTATTTCTGTTACAACAAATACTAAAAAACAGAATAAAATAAATATTTAAAGGGACTCTCATACAACGTGATTTTTTTCTCGTTTTTTCTCGATATTGATAGCGGCAACATGTATTCTCTTGAAATATTCACAAAAGATTCAGTTATATATTGACTTTAATAGTAAATAATTAATTTAAAATAAATCAAGTATTTAATTGATACAACAGACGATATTTTTTCCCGTTTTTATAGATTATGGTACGGAACCCTTCGTGCATGTGTCTGATTCGCACTTGTAAGATAACAACTGTTCGACTGCCTATCGCATTTTGTATGTCAATGTGTAAATTAAGAATTGCTCGTGTTTTTTCACCAGGAACAACTTATTCGTATAAAAATATGATTTTCAATGTGTTATTTACTCAAATTCTGTACGGAACCCTCGGTGCGTGAGTCCGACACGCACTGGACCGGGGGTTTTAAAATAGCTCCAGCTACTTCAGCGCTCGTGATTTCTTTAGGAACTTGGCTTGAATCACATCTATGGCTAGTCCACTGGTCTCAGGCAAGTATACCGCTGAGAACAGGGATGTCAGTAAGCAGATGACAGCGAACACATAGAAGAGAGGACCCAAACCGATGGCGTTCACTACAGGGTTAAAGATGAACAGAATGACATAGTTGCAGAGCCACGCCACTTCCACTGCCATCATTGACATCAAACTCTTTACCTGTAACGATAGTTTTTACAATGTATAATAATAACTTGGCCTTCATCTCACCTGACGTTGAGTGACGATAAGACCATTTCGCAAGCAAATACGACGCTGGCTCTGCTACCTTATGTAACACGGTTCCATGCGGACATGGAAAATGTTCTACCACCCACCAAACCCGGCAACGATTGGTATCACTGGGAATCGAACCTGGGAAGTGTGTAAGCAGCTGTGTAGCCTATAGTTGCCATTTAGGTTTGTCAGCTTTTTTTGAAGTAATAGGGTCCCATTGAACACCCTTGGGGAATCCTTTGGATTATAAAAGAAAATGAGGCGCATACCACTTGTTTTTGCTTCTGTCTTTAATATTACTATAAATGTCGAAAAGGTTTGGATATGAAATTCTTGAAAGCTTCAACTTACCTCAGGCAAGAATATTTCAGCTACCAGCACGTAAGGCACCGTGCCAGCTCCGAAGGTGTACAAGGTAGTATAAAGGTAGATCAGCACAGCCGTGAGCCAGTGCGGGCCCCAGTGCAGGTGGAGCTGGGTCCCCAGCAGGACGCAGCAGAGACACGTACCTAATGACGCGTAGATCATCAGGGGCTGGAAGGGAACATGACTGTTACGACCTAAATATTGATTTTCAGACGACCTTCAGGGTGACGCGCAAAAAAATATTTTTGATATCGGTGAAACGTCCACTGCTGGACATAAGAATCACACGCATATAATGGCCAACTGCAAAAGAAACACACATTTTTAACGAGGTACCAGGGCACCATAAAGTGAAGGCACTCACCCTCCTGCCACAAACGTCTGTGAAGTAGGCAGCGACACATCCGAACACGACGCATATGATAGCCAGCACCACGGAGGACACCGCCGGCGGCATGGTCGGCACCGCCTCCTCGAACAAGGGCTCCGCGTACACCTGGATCACAACTAGCCCTTGGAATATCGAGAATATCATCAACGTGGTGACCACCAGCATCGCTTGTCGTGTGGACCGGGACTTTTCTGTAAAATAAATTAAACTCATCATAAGCCGGGAAACATCCACTGCAGGACATAGGCCTCCCTCATGGTACGCCACATCGACCGGTCCCGAGCCTGCATCCAGCGACTCCCTGCGACTCTAACCAGGTCGTGGTACGTGGTCGCCACTCGAGAACCTTTACTCCCCACCGGTTATCAGCTCTTTGAGCGATGTGGCCTGCCCATTGCCACTTCAGCTCACTGACTTGTCGAGCTATGTCGGTGACCCTCGTTCATCTACGGATTCTTCATTCCGGATTTTATCACGTAGAGAAATTCCGAGCATAGCTCATTCCATTGCTCGCTGAGTGACTTTGAGCTTGTTTATTTGGCGCACAGTAAATGCAGATTATTTAATTAAATAAATAATGTCACCATCATCATCCGGGAAACGTCCACCGCTGGACATAGGCTATGAAAGGTAGCAGAGCTCGCACCACATTACCCATCCATCTGCCGTCACCGTCACGTACCATCAGGTTAGATGAATTCCAAGTGCAACCCATCAGATAAAAAATGTCCTGTCCCGAGTCATTTGCTTCCAGCAGCGGCTTTTACCTTTAACCTTTACCAGATCGTCGGTCCATCCCAGTACACGTTTCCCGGTACATGGTCGCCATTCGAAAACTCTTATCGCCATCGGTTATCCGTTCTTCGATAGATGCCTGCCTATTGCCACTTCAGCTCACTGACTCGTCGAGCTTTGTCAACGACTTTCGTTATACGGATTTCCTCATTGTAAATTGCATCAATTGCGAACCCCTAAATAGTAGTTAAGAGGAAGCACTGATTTTGAGGTGTCGTGAAAATCTATTTTTCTCACTAACGGTAGCTTATAGAGACTTGATATTACATCAATGATATCTCGAGGACATCTGCAAGGAATAGCACAACCAGAAACACGATCTGTGAACATTTTCTCCATAGATTTATGTTTCAAAGTCTTCTCTTCTAAAGTACTACAATTGTTTGTTTTAGGAATCTACTTGAGATTATCAGCTTATTTTTATACAATTATGAAGGAAATTATGGTTCCAAAGTTTAGCACAAATGATTTTTTATTGATCTTCTAGTTTTCAAGCAACGAATGATTTGTCGCTTACGTTGATTTTCTTGTGACAATGTGATGCTATGCATCTCTTTCTGCCGCCAAGAAAGTAAGTATCGCTATTGCTCTCTCGCGAGCCAACGAGAATATAATCAATGAGTCGTCTGAAATATGAATTACTTACTAATAAACTGCCATAAAGTTAGTTTCTCGTGTTTTATCTCGAGCGGTTTCAGCTTCTCTTCTTCAGGAGCAGACAGTTCTGAAATGTTAATTAGATAGATTTTTACATGTGAATTTTTAACAGTCTCTAAATATGTCAAGCAATACATACATATTTAACTTACATATTTTAACTTAGATCGAACAAAACTAGTTTATACAATACTAAATATTCAACGACCTCTGTTGTAGGCAAAGCCTGTGTCACAGAGGTCTACCTTCCTATTGCACAAATAATTTTTATAAATGTTCCTGCAGACAAATCTAATATATATATAAACAAAAAGATTATTAGATAAATTTTATTACAATATTTCTAAGGCGGCGTGAGTGTGTGTGTGTGTGTGTGTTTGTGTGTAGGTGTCCTTAGTGTTATTTCATTATGCAGAGAATCTGTTCTGTTTGAGTGTAACTTAAAGACAACAGATGCTCATACAATTTTTCTTTACAATCGTGGTAAGAAAACTTATCTATATTGATAGTTTTATTCATTTTATTGTATATGAAAACTCCCCAAAAGAGAAGACTGCGCTTCGCGAAAGAAGTATGTAATGGTACTGGGTTGAATATAATATGACTTCAATATACAACTTCGAATACAAATCATTGCATTGTAAAAATATATTCCTACTGTCATTTATTACCTACTGATTATTTTACGTGGTAAATGTGTTCCAGAGTGAAAATGATTGGTTTATAAAGGCAGGTACCTCGTTCATCGTCCATGTTCGGGTTGAAGGCTCGTCGTAGCGTCTCCATTTCTTGCATCACATCCTTGGAGTCGACCTTCTTGTTCCTGTAGTACGCAATGGACTGCGCTGCTTCCTGAAAATGTTCAACTGTTTTTATTCAAAATGCGACACAATCTGACACCATGTCCACACCTCTTCTATGTACAATGTATTACTTACCGTGATCCATATATATACTAAAGCGTCAAACATTCAGAGCAAGAAATATCTACTACATCTATTAAGAAAAGTTTGGTTTCATTTGTTACCATGGGCGCCCCACTTGATAAATGTATTTCCAGGAGAGCAAAGCTTGATTTGTTGTGTGTAACCTCAGCATCATCATCCGGGAAACGTCCACGGCTTGACATAGGCCTCTTTCATGGTATGCCACATTGACCAGTCCCTTTCCACTTGCATCAAACGACTCTCCGCGACCTTAAGCAGTTCGATGACCCATCTAGTAGGGGGACGGCCCGTTAGACGCTTCCCGGTACGTGGTTGCCACTCGAGAACTTTTACTCCCCACCGGTTGTCGATTCTTCGAGCGATGTGGCCTGCCCATATCCACTTCAGCTCACGTACTCGTCGAGCTATGTCTACGTCCCTTTGTCTACCTACTGATTTCCTCATTTCGGATTTTATAACTGAAACACATTTTTAAATAATTACTTTTTAAAACCAGCTATCCTATTTTCAACCGACTTCAAAAAAGCAGGAGATTCTCAATTCAACTGTATGTTTTTATGTATGTAACGCGATAACTCCGCCAATTATGAATCGATTTTGGTGATTCTTTTTTTGTTTGGTAGATCACACTTCAGAGGTGGTTCCATATAAATTTTATCAAATTGTATTTAGTACTTTTTGAGTAAATCTATAAAAACCAAATATATACTTAGATAATTCTGAGGATGAATGCTGCAGACTTTTAGGGCAGTTGAAGTCGGTTTCTAGTTCTTTTTGAACATGTTAATTATATTAAAAAGCTTATGGTAAAAGAAATTTAGTATGAAACTTATATCAGCGAAAATAACTGCTCACCTGTTCCAAACCCTTCGTCATCAGGAACACGGGCGATTCCTTCAGGAACCCCAGCATAGCGACCCCGAGCACCGAAGCCGATAGACACACGTAAATCATCACTTTGTACTCCAGCAATCCACCCAGGATGTAAGAGACCAGCATCCCGATCCCGTAGAAGATCATGGCGCCAGATGTCAGTGTTCCTCTCACGGACTCTTGGGAGATTTCGCTGATGTAGACTGGAACTGCCAGGAACACAGCGCCACCGATCCCTGACACGAACATCGCTGATAGGATCACCTCAACTTGGTTGCAAGCTGCCAGGAGACTCCAGGCGATCTGGAAGGTTGTCAATTACGATTATTTTCATGTGATTTATTGATTACAATCTAGCTTTACAATGTGCATGCCACATCGCTCGATTAACGGAAGCCCAATAGGTAGTAAGAGATCTCGAACCGTCCTCATACTAGATGGACCTACGACCTAGTACAGGTCGCGGGAGGCGCTGGACGCAAGCGGCTCGGTACTAGACATGCGCAAAACAGTGCTTCTTAAAGTATTGTGATTAAATTTTCTACTTACTTCTTACTTCGTACCATTACACATCACTCTAAACATCACCTGAAACATGCACCGTGCGCTAACATGCAATAGCTCTTATGCTATTGTAATGCAATGCTCTGTAAACATTACTTATTAGAATGAAGCAATACGGTTGCATTTCAGTAAAATATGCGGGTTCTGCTCATCCTTGTGTCCTGATCATCCGAACCCGCGCAGCGCGCGCTCTCGCTCGCGCTGCGCTTGGTGCGAGTGAGCAGTGCAGAACGAAGACATACGCGCCGAATGCTATGAGTGATGCGTAATGTTCGAGTCATTCGCGTAATGTGTGCTGCAACAGCACGCGATCGGGTAATATGTTGCATCATTGGAGAGGGCATTGGGCGATTTCCGGCTGTTGAAGCCCATATTTACGAGTATTTTCGGGAGAAAAAAAAAGATAAATAGTTTCTTACCACGTCTGTTAGTGACAACAAAACCAAACAATATTTCCTCCCAATTATATCCAAAATGAATCCAGTGATGGGAGTGCTGATGAGTGCGCCCAGTGAGGATAGACTCCCGAACAACGCCAGTTCTGTCTCTGTCATGGGTCTGTTCAGAGTGGTGTTGGCGGAGTTGAAGATCTTCAGTGTGCAGGAAGGCCAGGTGAACATGATGCCCAAAATCATGCAGAGGTAGCATGCTGCAGGAGTATAAAACTATGATGGGAATATAAATCCAACCACATCCCTGGCCTAATGGCTACACGCTAACAGTTGGTTGGTGGTAGAGCATTTGCTATCTCCACCTAAGGTAGCATAGCCAGCGCCTCATTAGGTTGAGGCTTCTGGGTGCGCACGCTTACCAACCAACGGACTTATCGTCACTTGAGAGGTGAGATGAAGGCCAAGTTCAATCCAATCATACATAAAGTAATCGACGTTTCCCTACAAATGAGGTGACCTTTGGGAATGAATATAATCATAAAGATTAGACCAGTTAGACATGAGCCTCCCTCATGGATCGACACATTAGACTTTCCATGAGGGGATTCGCCATAATCACCATGCTTGTCAGTCAGATCGGCGATCGCAGCAAAATGTTGTTGTTACATAGGTCGATGAAGCTGACCATCTCCTGAATAGTTAATTTTATTTATTTTATCGTTTCAGACCAACAACTAATAATATAAGTATAACATAACAAATGATTTTTAGTTTGTTAATACTTACCGCCACAACGGCACAACCAATCATGATGAAATTTGGCATACACGTATCCTAGGCCATGAAGGACCGATCCATCGACAGACGCTGACAAAAATACTGATGAATAATAAAAGGCAAAAATACTTACTTATCACTGTAAAAATCGCTTGGTAAAGGATACCCATTTTTTATTCTTATTTTTAACATGAGATTTATGTCTTAAAAATGAACGTTTATAATTTAATTTATTCTCATTTCTTAAGTTCTAACTGCGCACATTGGCCCAACAAACGTAACTGAACCAGCTCCATCTGTATTCGCTATCTTGTTATTTAGATAATTATAAATGCTCTACAAACATGGCGGGCGTTGGAACTATTTTAATTATGCCATACAACATATTACTGTTATGATGATATTGTTTAGTTGGCGGATTATCTAGGCAATTCTCTGTTGAGTGGGTTTTTTCACTTGATACATTCCATCTGGGTATGTTCAGTTTACTGAAGTCGATTATCTCTGATTTCGTCAGAATCAGAATAATTTATTGCAGAACTGGGAGGTCAGAGATTTGAACTTGCTATTTTTTATCCAAAGACTTCCTCAAATACATTAATTAAAGACTGAAAATTTGGACACCTGTTTTCAACAATCCCGAACCCTCGTAGCTCGCAACAATATTTTTGAAAAATTATTGAGTCCGTCACCTCTTTCATCAGATCAGATGAAGGTCAAGTGTAAGTCTGTTGTGTCTGAAATTATATTTAAAAACAACAATCTTTACTTCGTTGTGTTTGGTGAAACTGCACAGCCCCGGTCCCGTCTACCCACCTCGCTTGAATTTCCAAAACTCCTCGGCTATAAAGATAACGCTGTAAATTTAAAAAGCCACATGCACTGTTTGCACAAACGAAATGAGTTGCTTATCTCAAGGTATTACTCTATTTTGTTGGGTTGATGGAGGAAAAAATCATGTCAGTTGGTTTATGATGTGTTTTTTTTTAAATTAAAACCAGATACTGGTATCTTGGATATGGGCCTTATTAAGAGTATCTTCTCTATATCACTACATTGATCATCGTTTTCGCCTATCAACAAAGTGATTATTGCGGTAGGCTTAGGTGTATAATTTGTTAAAGTTGTAATAGGGTGTAAATTTGTTGAAATGTTCAAGAATTCGGAAAAAAAGTCGCCTGGGAGAATTCATCCAAAACGCTGCCAAATCCGTTTGAAATATAACAAAACAATATGTGGTGAGATTGTTTATCTTTTATAGGCTTTACAAAGAGTCCGCGATAGCATATGTGTATATTTTAAGGATAGCTCACTGCACTCATTGTAATATAGTCCTTTACACCATACAATAACTTGACTAAATATGAAAACTTGGTTAATTATATACTTTAATATCTATTTTATCCAAAAATACCTATATTTTACAGAAAAAGCAATATTTACATTACGTATTTTGTATTTTTTAAAAAAAGCAATTTATATTTCCGCTGCTGCTATATAAAACGCTGAAGTGTCATGGCGTCTTGAATGACGTCACAGCTCGCGATATCTGCTCTGTGATATGAACACGTCAACAACAACAATGATGTTTTGCGTGTCGTAACGTCACACGTGCTTGCGACGCGTTCTTCGTGTTCGCTGTCACGTGACTTAATGCCTATTTTTTTTAAATTCATTTTCAAAAAATATTAATAATCATTAACTTTTTTTAGAAATAGACTGGTATTTTCTTATCTTCGTCTCTTCATTTATAATTAGAAACTATAAACCAAGCAATTTGTTATTAGTGGACACAAGCCTATTTAAATGAATATCTTAAGAGTTATCGTAAATAAAAAACTACGCACTAGAATATAAATTCTTACGGTCTCACACGCATAATTAAAACCACTCTCGCCCGCGCTGCACTATTGTTTATTTGTTTGTCCTTCCTGCACCTCTTAACCGAAAGTTTAAATGCCATGGTTTGTATAGGGATAAGGAGGCAGGCTCCGTTTTATACCGATTCAATCGTGCGCTTAGTTCTTATACTGCACAACACATTGTGATTCGGCGTCACTTTCCGTCAGGTGGGATGAAGGCCAAGTGCCCATTAAACATACTTATAATTTGCAATAATAATCGGTTCTTTTTAGGATTTTGAAGGAGAAAAATTCAAATAAAAAATTGTGTCTGTGTAAAAACTTAATCTACTTGTTCAAATTCTTTGGAATGACATTAAAACATACCATACATTCATGAATCATTAAATTAAATAGAGGGTTCTCGTCTATATGGCTGTCTACCACTGGTAAGTGACGTGGTAAGTGGTGACCTTCGGAGTTATGGAGCTTTGACGGTGTTCCATGATATTTGCCAGAATATAATCCACATTGGCAGAATGCACGAAGCGGCCAAGTTGAAAACCCAGTTACCGTAGATCTGAAAATTCCAATAAAAACACTATTAACCGACAGGTACGAAAGTACTATAATGTTTTGGGGTATATACTTTTTTAACTCTTACTTGCTCTTGAGTAACTCTTGCATTACGCAATGCTCTTAAATTTATCAGTTTCAATAGTAACTTTGGGCATATGACGTCATTTATAATGCAATATGGCCGCCATTAAACTTTTAGCACTTACAGCAGCGTTAACAGCAATTTTGTGTTCCAGTATGAAAGTTTGCAGAGCCAGACCCTCATTAGCTGGAGGCGGAAACGCAGTGATATGAAGGCCAAGTGCATTTGCATATTTTTTAAAGACAACTGCTTAATTTTTATAGAGATGCTACCAGGCTGTCATCAACTTGAAGAACTCTCCTGCTATAACAACACTATAGTCTGTATAACTTACCATAGAATCTACAACAGAGAACATGACAGCCTGCATGGCTGCGTCCAGGCCCCGCCCGATCATTGCTACCAGGCTGTCATCAACGTGAAGAACTCTGCTGTACGCTATGGCACCGATCGATATCACGCTCAAAGGATGTAGCAGCAGGCAGAATAACCTTTTCAATAACAGCTTGAAATAGCTGAAAATGATAGTGAAATAGTGTCATGTATCTTAAAATAATGCTAGAACTAATAGAGGCATAATTTAGAGTTCTACGGCATCTGAATTTTTAGAAATATGCACCCAGCGGCTCCTGCTACCTTTACCAGGTGGTCAGTCGTGGGGGTCGGTACTCGTATCCCGATACGAGGTCGCCACTCGAGAACTTATTCCCATCTGTTATGTTTCCGAGCGATATGGCCTGCTCAGTGCCCATTGCCACTTCAAATTACCGAGTCTTTTAGCTATTTTGGCGACTTTCTCAAACACGGATTTTCTCATTTCAGAATGTTATCACAGCTCACTAAACGATTTTAGGTTTTAGTTTTGTACAGCCAACTAGCAACCAGCTCTGGTTAAAGATTGTCTTCAGACTCTTAGCTACTTTGGACATACGTCGTAGCTTCCCAACCTAGTTGGATTCTTTCTCGAAGATTGGATGATTTCTTTGTCGAAGTTGGACGATCTGTCTGAGAAAACCCTAAACATATTTTAATACAATGCCTATACATCGCTCGAGGGAACCAAGCTACCGGAAAACGTGTATCGATGACCTGGTAAGGGTCACCGGGAGTCGCTGGATGCAAGTGTCGCGGGACCGGTCAATGTGGCATACCGTGGGAGAAGTCTATGTCCAGCAGTGGACGTATTCCGCTTGATGATGATGACACTATTATTAATAAAAAAATGTTGTATTTTTTTCGTTTTTCACGTCTTAATGGAGAGTCAGAACGACGAAATTTTTTGTATAGGGATAGATGAATGGCAAAGGACTAAGGGCTACTTTTTATCTCTTTCGCTCAGGTAGTTCCCGGATAAATTATGGAATCGAAATCGCGAGCAAAATCTTATTAAGGAAAGTTCCTTACCTAGTCTTTTCATCCTTAACAGCAACATTGACTACCAGGGCAACAGGAACGTAAACTATGCCAATAGCGAACCCGAGGCTGAAGTTGTGCATAGCAACGGACAAACAAGTGCCCAGCAACTGCGCAATCAGGAGGAAATTCACGTAGGACAGCTCCTCGAAGGTCATGGGGCCCGTGCAGAGTAAACGAGACAGGTACGGTGTTATTACAGTGAGGAAGACAGAGATGGCGATGAGGCCGTAGAATACCGAAACTTCGTTCGGTGTGTTGAAATGTTTCGTACCTGAAAAAGTCAGAAATTTCCTCTCTGATAGCCTTTAGGTTACATGTTTGACTGATGATTCATAGGTCCAGATTCGATTCCCGGCATGAACTTAGTTTTGTTGGTGGTAGGGCTCTTAACTATGACTGGCTAGCTACCACCGTTATCTAATCTACCGCCAAAGAGCAGTACGGTGGAGCAGCAGTGGAGGAAAAACACAAAAAAACGCATTGTACTTGGCGATTAATCAGGCTTTGAAGTTAGATCACCTTAATTTCACTTGATGACAGAGGTTTTCCTCTTTTTAAACTCAATTAGATCACAGCCGAAAATATCGAATCATCATTTTTGAAGGATAAAGATAATTAGAATTATTTACGTCCGTTATTTTTTTCCCAAAAAATGACCGGTGAGAATTTAATCAAAAATTGATCAAAGTAACTTTAAAACTAGCGCCAAAGCAAGCGTCGGTGGCGCAGTGGATAAGGCGCGGACTCTCAATCTGAGGGTTCCGGGTTCGAATCCAGCCGTGTACCTATGAGTTGTTTTTCAATTCAAGTACATTATCCGATTGCTTAACGGTGAAGGAAAACATCGTGAGGAAACCTGCATGTCTTGAACAGGCATGTGAAGTCTATAACTCGGCACTGGGACCGCGTGGTGGACTTATGGCCTATACACTCTCTGTAGGAGAGTAGGCCTGAGCCCCTGCAGTGGGGACGTGTATAGGCTGTTGATGATGAACTTTAAAACTCACCAATTTGACTTAAAAGTAACGGTGAATTCATAACAGCATAACCAATCAAGTGCATCAATAGATAATTCACTACGATATTGAACACGCTCACAGGCGAATCTTCTACAATCTTCCCCTTCGTCTTACGCGCCTTTTCTTTCTTTGGAGTCCCTAGCCTTTCCTTATCTCCTGGTACTTGCTCAACTTCCACCTTTGACTTTCGCTTCCTCAATACACTTTCTTCCTTATTTTTCTGATCCCCTAGTACATTCTCTTCTTCTTTTGACTTTCTCGTCTCCAATTCGATGCCTTCCTCTTCGAGATTATTATCTCCTGATGCTAAGCTAGCGCTTTCTTTCTCTTTCTTTTTTTGTTCGTCCTTCGGTTTGTCACTTTCTTCATCGTCATCAGGACTCATCGACAGCCAGATCGAAAACCCCCGTATTGTCAACGCAAGGCAAAACATGCAAAGTGATGGCATATATTGACCTGAAAGTAGCTTGAGATGTAACAGATCTTAAAACTATGTCACAATCAATTCATAATCTTATCTCGAATCGTAAAACCAATTCAAAAACACAACTTTTTTCCACGCCTGAATTTTCGTATACTCTCCTAAGAGATCTAAGAGATACCAGGGCATTAGAAGTTGGAAGGAGATAGGAGTTGACTCACCAATAGAAATGAACCTATTCGTCGCTGCTAGAAGGTAAAAGAAGTAACTCTGGTGGAACCTTTCAAGCAGATTGTTCAAGCTCCTCAATATACTTTCTAAAGCGACACCAAGGCGGTAGAAGTTTGCAGGAGTTAGGGCATTCACTTTGGGGGCTGGTCCGCCAGGGTCGTTGGCATCTCGCCCTTCGAGAGTCACGGCTTCGATTCCAAAATGGTGGAAGAGGCCATGGTTGCCGTTGGGTACCTAGAATAATTAGGTCTATAATTTCTATCAAATAAACACTTGCATACAATATAAACGAAAGTCTAGGGGGACGGGCGTTGTGGGGACTTGCATTACATTAAATCAAATAATTCGATCAACGCTTGACCAGTCTCGATGTGGTGGATCTCCTACAGAGAGTGTATGGGACATAGCCCACCACGCGGGAGCAGTGCGGATTGGTAGACTTCACACACACCTTTGAATTTCTTCTCAGGAGTGTGCAGGTTTCCTCACGATGTTTCCTTCACCGAAAAGCTAACGGTAATGATTATTTATCATTTAGACATTAATTCCAAATAACAAATTGGAACCCATTGGTACGGCCAGATTTTATCATGTAGAGAAGTTCCGAGCATAGCTTGTTCCCCAGCTCACTGAGCCCTATAAGTAGGTTTTATTATTAGTGAACGAAGCCTATAGGGTATTTCCCGTTGACTTAGAATGATGAAATTCGCCTAGAAGCAATGTAATATAGCAAGTGATTTAAAAAAATATTACAAGTTTGTAATGTTTGTAAGGTACCGATTCGCACTTGGCCGCTTTTTTATTTCAAGTATTTGTCATTTCGCGTAAGCGTTATTTTGCGTAAGTGTTATTTTGCCTTAGTGTCATTTTGCGTAAGTGTCATTTTGCGTAGGTGTTATTTTGCGTGTCATTTTGCATATGTGTTATTTTGCGTGTCATTTTACGTAGGTAGGTGGCATTTTGAGTGACCGAAATATGTCATTATGCGTCGATACCTTTAATTAATACATAATACGTTCTTCCTCAGATGCGAAAGTGTATTTGTTACTTTACACCGTAACGGAAAGTCAGAATGACTTGAATTATTGTATAGTAGTGGTTGAGGGGCCGGAATAGGGCATAAGGATACTTTTTATTGTGAATATTCTTCCTTGTGAATATTCATCAGTCCTTAGTTGCCTGCCAGTTCATAATGTGTCCTATAGAATATCTAGATGTATACTTGAGACTTGACATCTCATGGTCGATTCAACCACCAACTGTTGATATAAGTGAGCATCTCACCCCAGATATCTGATTGGAGAACATGCTGAGCATTGTCCAGAAGCCGTTCATCCACTCGTCCATCTTGTTTCGATTGCGAATCCAAGAGTAGCTGAAAGTTATACAAACATCTCAAACCGTTGAACTTGCCTTTATTTTTAGGGTAGGTACTGAACAGCCGATGACGAAACACAACCTCGTGTCCATCCGTCCGTCCGTCCTTCATAGCTGATTATCTCAGCAACTACTGACACGACTAATGGAAAATTGTGACCCACAGGTACTTCAAGTGAAATAATGGATCAAATATTATTATTTAAAACGGGCGCCAAATTTCAAAGTGGAGTCATTAGCTAAAATGGGGTATCATTAGAAAGGGTTTTCTTTGTACATTCTTTCCATTCAAAACCCTCGAGTCCAGCTCGCACTTGCCAGTCTTTTTTATCGCTTCATACCCAAAGGTGCTCAAAGTGTGAAAGCGGAACCCTATTACAATACTCGCAAACTCAGTTTGCCCCTCTGAAGTTAGTCACAAAAGACCGCGAAGTATCAATTATTAACGTATAAATGGGAAGCAAGGCAAGATAGCGGGTGGAAAGAAATATCCTAGTGTTGTATGTCATCTAGGGATAGTTATTATAGACAATAATACACACACATTCCGTGTATATGTGCGCAAAATTCCGGAGAGCAAACTTCAGAGCGGCAAACAGCATGCAAGTACTGTAACACTAAGGGCTCCGCTTTCTATCCGAAGGAGTGCGAAATTATAAAATTTCATTATTTATATTATTTATAATTAAGGTTATCCTAGCGATTTCGGATGATTTTTGATCACTGTGAATGTAAAGCTCATTTTTGATCACTGTGAATATAAAGCTCATTTTTGATCACTGTGAATGTAAAGCTCATTTTTGATCACTGTGAATGTAAAGCTCATTTTTGATCACTGTGAATGTAAAGCTCATTTTTGATCTCTGTGAATGTAAAGCTCATTTTTGATCTCTGTGAATATAAAGCTAATTTTTGATCACTGTGAATGTAAAGCTCATTTTTGATCACTGTGAATGTAAAGCTCATTTTTGATCACTGTGAATATAAAGCTAATTTTTGATCAATGTGAATGTAAAGCTAATTTTTGATCACTGTGAATATAAAGCTAATTTTTGATCACTGTGAATGTAAAGCTAATTTTTGATCACTGTGAATGTAAAGCTCATTTTTGATCTCTGTGAATGTAAAGCTCATTTTTGATCTCTGTGAATGTAAAGCTAATTTTTGATCAATGTGAATGTAAAGCTAATTTTTGATCACTGTGAATGTAAAGCTAATTTTTGATCACTGTGAATGTAAAGCTAATTTTTGATCTCTGTGAATATAAAGCTAATTTTTGATCACTGTGAATGTAAAGCTCATTTTTGATCACTGTGAATATAAAGCTAATTTTTGATCAATGTGAATGTAAAGCTAATTTCTGATCACTGTGAATGTAAAGCTAATTTTTGATCACTGTGAATGTAAAGCTCATTTTTGATCTCTGTGAATATAAAGCTCATGTTTGATCACTGTGAATGTAAAGCTCATTTTTGATCACTGTGAATGTAAAGCTCATTTTTGATCACTGTGAATGTAAAGCTCATTTTTGATCTCTGTGAATGTAAAGCTCACCTGTGTCGATACGAGTGGTGTATGCCCGACTTGACGCATAGTTTATGCACAAGGTTGACCAGATCCAGGTTCGGAAGTTGACCATTTAAGCCCTCGATTTTCACTTCGATGTACTCTGCAAATTAATTAACGAGAATTAGCTTTGAATGCTTCCACACAACATTCTTTTGACATTATCTTTTAAAAAATAGAATAGCTGGCTTTGATAAGAAATTACCTAAAATTGCGTACAGCTTTATCGTCAGCTACAATAGCTGTTACGCAGCTAATGGTCTACAGATGAACATTGATGTTCACTATTAAGGTTAACTCATTTCGCGGCATTATAAAACGATGTGCTATTTTCAGATATTAACTGCACAAATCGGGATAGAAATTCAAAATATAGTGGTAATAGAAATTTAGTATGAAACTTTTGTGGGCGAAATCGCCTTATACAGTGAAAATATATACTATGTCATATTATGCCGGGTGGTCTTACATTTATAACAATATTACCCCATCTCATCCGTTTGATGTCGTACAAAACGAAGGGAAACAAACTGAAGATAGGCAACATTGTCTACCCTATATTCTAACAACTTACTGCGATCAACAATCTGCCTGTCAAAACAAACAAAATGAGCACAAACTCGAAGGGTTTAGTAATGCCCACTGAAGAGTTCCACTAGCCCCTGCCAGCTCTATCAGACCCTCGTCACTAAATTTACCCCCAAACCCCAAACTCGAGGAGTTTACTAATAGTCATACATAATAGGGCCAGAGCTTGACGCTTCTGGGTGCGCACGCGCGCCTTCCAGCGGCCTTATCGTCATTTACCATGAGGTTAGGTTAGGGTCGAGTGCTGTAAACGTACATAAATTCAAGAGAAAATCAATAAACTTACTGATCTTAGGCTCATGGATCTCCAGGTTTATCGCTGCCTGGATAGACCCTGACCTTCCCTTCAGCTTGCCAGGGTCCAGGCACTTCTGGTGGTCTCCTCCCCACGCGAAACCAGACATCAGCTTGGAGATATCTAGGTCTGGAGTACCAGGGCGCCAGAAGCTGCCGAGGTTAGTGTAGAAGGTGCCCGAGTCACGTTTCAGCCCATGGTAAGCTTCAAGCCAGGCCTGTGGAATATTATATATAACAAATTAAGACTGTACACCCCAACGGAATATGTCATGATTGTAATAAAAAACCGGCCAAGTGCGCGTTGCACTCGCGCACTGAGTGTTCCGTACAGAATATACGAATACATATTTAAAATACGGAAAATCATAAACAATATGCACCGAACAATGCTCTAAGGAATTCGCCTCGATTCAGATTTGCTACTAGTCACTAGACGACAATACTAACGTTAAAAACGCACGTTTAAAAATCACGTTTGTTGTATGGAGTCCCCATAAATATTTATTTTATTCAGTTGTTTTTTGTTACAGCGGCAACAAATACATCATCTGTGAAAATTTCAACTGTCTAACTATCACGGTTCATGAGATACAGCCTGGTGACAGACGGACAGACAGTGTAGTCTAATAGGGTCCCGTTGGTTACCCTTTGGGTACGGAACCCTAAAAATGGAGTAATAAACAATGCACATAATTTAAGTAGCAAAAGCTTTTTTACGCCAGTGCTTTAGGCTTTCCAATTATTGAATTGACCTTGTTGTTTGGCATGACACTCTATGGAGAGTGGGTATAGAAGTCCCAGTCCCAGAAGGAGAAAAAGAAATAGTAAAAATATTTATAACAGATATATCACTAACAAGCTTACTCAGCTAAACACGCGCTAAACACAAATATTTTAACTAACACAAATAAAGTAAAATCACTTTTACAAACAGAACAAACAAAAAACAGTCAATACAGTGAATAGTCTATTTGAGGCACTCACTGTTAACTAGATATACTAGAATACTACCTTATACTAATTACAATAAAATGAAAATATTGAATTGAATCTAAAGACACTTCATTTTATCTTATCTATATTTACCTGCATTCCTAGTTGTTCGTGTTCTGTGACTAGAAAAATTATGTCTTTGGCCCAGTATTTTTGTGCTGAAATTGAAAATACGAATTATTACATAAAGATCCTCACACTGGTTGACTGGAAAAGATAAGAGTCCAACAATATTTACATGCTTAAATATAAGTTATTTTTCTGACGTCACTCAGGACTTTGAATTTTATATGTATAGATACCTTTTTTTCTATACAAACAAACAAATGCTTGTAATGTTCATAAATTAAAAATACAGCAGGATCTTACTGTGATCATGGCCCTTGTATCAACGCCGAAATATCGGAAGCTCAGTAAAAAACCGAGATAAAATCCCATCCAAATAAAAGTGTATTTATGATTACCCAGTATATATTATAGAGAAAATTTAATTTGAAGCGGGTCTCGACTTCTTAAAAACCACATTGAGGAGTCATGGCAATAGACGTAAACGCACGTTAAAAGTGTCAAATGAATTGCACGACAATGGACAACCTTTTTCAAAATAAATATGTGGAAAATGACAAATGAATGTACCTGTATTTTTTTTTTATTGATAAAAATAAGAATAAAATATTTTTCGATGACATGACGTAAATCGTGTGCCTTAAAAAGGTATTATACTAAAAACTTAGAAAGTAATTATTATTAGGGTACTAAAACTCATAAATGTAAATTGGGATGAATTGTTACCTGTAGTCAATCCCATGGGTTTATGATTTGTAGTATCACATGCGTGACGTCATCCTGCGAGTTGTTGTAATATAACAGTTTTTACCTAATCTGTACCGAAAAAATTCAGTACAGATTTTTTTCCTTAGAGCTAAATCTCGAAATGCTTTCTGAATTAGCTCAATTAACAATTTTATAATGTGGTCCATACTCACGCCTGGCGAACTGTGCGAACGCCAACATGAGAGCGATGCCAGCTCCCGTGGCCTTCTGGTACGACCTCAGGCTTCTGTACGGCGCTGTCACCACGATGGCCTCCAGCGAGGAGGTGCGAGGAGCTCGAAGTATACCATACACATTAGTGCCCGTGTATTTCTGAAATTGAGTATTTACATCGTAATTAATTAGACTTGCCACATCCGTTCCTTTACATTCTGTGTCACAATTCTATTACCATTACTGACCTGTACGAACATTCTTGTTACTATAGAGGTTATTTCTACCCATATTATTCATAAAGGCTTTTTTGTACAGTGACAGTTGAAAGTCAGAAAAAAAATATACCTACAATTTCCTGACTGAGGAAGTAGGTAATATCTGATGGTAATAATTTCTGAAGTCCACACAAGCAACGTCATGGTCAAAAGCTAGGTAATAATATATTATTACATTCTTCACTCTTTATGCAATTTGGATTAGGGTACACTATTGATTTATTTGACTAAAAGGTGTGAGATGGGGGATAAGTATTTAGGACCAGCTACCTGGGGCTCTATTTTTGATTCGCTCGTGTGACATAGCTTCGTCGCACACGACTGAAGTCACGATCGACTAAAAGTCGCATGAAAACAGGTTTGACCGTATTTTTGAATCATTCGCCTCAGGTGTTGCCGATTTAACTTAAAATGTTTAATTTTATCCGTTTTACGCAGAAAAATAAAACCGGTAATTCATGCAAGGAAAACGGAATGCAAAGTACATAGAAGTTCAATGTCAATAAGTGGTAATGTCAGTCTTCGACAATGACGTTTAGTCTATCGCTCGCCTCCGCAAAGAGTGGTCCCGACCACTCGTTGCAGAAGAGCGATTCAAAAATACCAAATTTCGTAAGTCGAACGAAAATCAGTAGAAAACGAGCGCTCGAGGCGCATAGAGCGAATCAAAAATAGAGCCCCTGAACGATGGCTGCTAGAAAACATTAGAAGCTATAATTGTACTCAATTGCTCAGCTTATAGTCTTTTTTTTATTTGACATGAATGATTGCCATCCCATTTCTGGTCAGTAACAATGACGCAATGAAATGATGCGCATGTTCACCCTGAAGCCAAATATTTAATGAGTCAATGAGGCTCTGCTATATTTTTTATACAGGAACATAACAGTGCTGTTAACACAACTATTTGGCAGCAGCCTTTGGTAACATGGTTACAGCTAACTAGACAGACATAGAATATGCCTTACCACCAACCAAACTAACTAAAGTATCAATAGATACCCTCGCTGAGAATGGAACTAGGGACCTGCTATATTGTGAATATAACTGTGAAGCCATTACGACTCAGGCAGTTGACAAGTCACATGAACAATCCAAAAAATAAATATGTAGTACCTGTCCATCTCCAAGTGGATAATTCAGCGTAAAGTTGTGTGTGTACACCTCGAGGTGCAGTTGTGACATCTTGGCAACCAACCAGGGCACGGGAATCTCATCGTTGTCATCATATTTGTCCTGAAAGTGTTTAACATTTGGATCAAAATATAAAAGTATTTTAATATTCTCCTTTTCGATAATTTTTTATGCATATCATGCGAAACACTCTGAAAGGGATGTGTCTATATACAGTGCCAGCCCTAGAGAATAGCAAGAGGAGTGTCTGCATTAATTTTGGGTGGGAAATAAAATTTTGATAGGTGTTTAGTGTTTACATAGTCTAAAATACCATTTATGATATGTGAAAGCACAAACCAAAGTATCTCTGTGAAATCTTATTGTAAACTGACTTTACCTCCAACTCTTGCTGAAATTCGTTGAAAAATTGTTTCGCCGATTGTTCCCCGTTGAATTCATTCGTCACCAAGCCAGGAAGCAAAGCGTTTTCAGAAAAATACGTTTCATTGTTGAACTCCTTGTTTGCTAGCATAACAAACCAAACCAGAGCACCAATGTATAAGAGGAAGCATATAGGAGAATAATGATTCTTCAAGACTTTAAACCATTTCGCCGCCGAGCCATACTCGGGATCAGATAACAGGCCCATTTTATAATTTCCTTAGGTGTTACACTAGTAATACTGAATATTAACTTAGATTTTCACTTGGCGTGTATTATTTTGTCTGTAATTTATTCATTTCATTAGATAGATAAAACTATTTTAATCGATAAAAATCGTAGAACATGCCGATCAAACTTCAAACTTGTTTTGACAGCTGGCTGTCACTGTCAAGTGTCACCTGTATATCAATAGGCTATTTGACTGGTTTTTTGGATCAATCTCATATTATTCAGTAGAGTTTAAAGAACCCAGAAAAAGTTGTATTTTTCAATTCTGGTACATATTTACTGAAAAATGTTGAATTAAAAATTCAATATTTAATGAGCGCGCCAAAACGCTAATTTGACAATATGGGTCTGCGATGGCTTCGGTGACGTCACTTGCCTGTACTATAATCGGTGGTACATGTCACCCACATACATTTGTGCAAACAAAAGATAAAAGTGCAGTTAAATTTACATGAACAGAGTGATTTATATAAATGTTATTATACTTACTTTGCTGTCTTCACATTTTTTAGCTCCGAAGCATAAAAATCGGGATTATTTTTGAAAAATAATCCGACCATGATTGCGTCGACTTGGGGCAAGTTTCTGCTGTCTGCTTTCACAAAATCGTTGTCCATAGTGAAAGTACTTGATAAAATTTTGCGAATAAATCACACAAAAACAATACTGAACGCAGGAAAATATTATTTAAAAATTTTCGAAAGCTATCATTACAAGCACGTGAACAAGTTTACAGGCCAGTGACGTATTCATTAGACAGACCAATCAGGACCGTTTTGTGTCACGTGACAAACATCAGAAAATATGCATTTTTATTTACGGATTTTTGAATGAATAAATTATTATTTTTAATTTCCGATAGTAAATTACCATTCTTAAACTTATAATACATACTGATTACATTAATTAAAATTTTATTTTTAACATGGTCAAATAGCCTATTGTTTTAACAAGCAAAGGAATCTTGTACTGCCTTGATTGGAAAATGTTAGCTTAACTTTTTAGACATGACAGAATTTATTATAGATCACATGACCACAATATTATAACCACCATCATCATCATCAACAGCCTATTATATTCCCCACTGCAGGGCCTCAGCCAACATTAGAAAAACACAAAATCACGAGCACTATTTCAGCTTTGAGCTTCGGCCCTGCCTGTGTGGAACCATTTCTAACCAGCGAACATTAACAATACAGAGGTCGCTACTCGGTTTGGTTGGTGGTAGGGCATTTTCTATGGAGGTACCACCAGGTTACCTAAACGCCATACAGCAATATAAATAGCACAGTTGTGTTTCGGTGTATGACAGGCAGCAGACCCTGTCCCTACCACCCTTAGCATCAGGTAAGATGAAAGAAAGACAAGTGCAAATAATTTTAAGACAATTGTTAATAGAGATGCTACCAGGCTGTCATCAACATGAAGAACTCTGCTGCTCTAAAATCTACTATCATAGACTAGTCAGTCAAGTATTGCGCCTGACGAGTCTTGGTGGTCAAATCTCTCAAATACCCAGCAGTTGATTTGTAAATACACCGCATTCTATTCATAATATAAATGATCATTTTCTCCGCAATCATGATTAGGTATATTATACATGTTTACGATACGTGACGTCATAGCTTGTGTAAATTTGAATGAGTAGTGCAGTAAGCACACAATATGTGTAATTTCTATTTGATTAATATCTGCTTGTACATAAACAACTATTTTTAGAAATATTTCGTATAGGGTTGACTACAGCCTTATAGTCGCTTTTTTCAGCATCATTCTGAAAAGTTTAGAGCTGATTTACTCACATCTACCTGTCCTCGGGGAGTTTTGACCAGAATCGTCACCCTTAGAATGTAGATTGCTGATAGCAAAAAGGTTTTCAATATAAGTGGACGTCGATAACCGTTCCCCGGAAACTATATGCCAGGTGACTACATTTAGACAGTGTTTAAACAAGTTAATGAAAATTAAAATTGAAAAAAAGAACGTGACTGTGATTGTCACTCTAACAGTCAAGACTAATCTAAGCTACCTATCAAGTCGTTTTGGAAATCATAGCGTGCCAGAAAAAATACATACATAAACCTCCTTCTGGTGAAGTCGGGTAAATAGATACTAATTCTGAACTGTATGGTTTGACTAAAACTAAAATAAGTTATCATCATCCATAGGTCCTCATGGTAGATTATGGCCACTTCTTTCTTTGATTGGAAAATCTTCAAAACATTCCATAGGAAAAGAGGTTACAAGGGGTTCTTACTCACTAAACTCCTCCTCCTAATGGAGAGAATGGAAGTTGAAAGCACGCTAAGTGCATGTCACTTTGCAGCGAAAAGTTGCCAAGTTTCCACTGCACTATTGGAAGCGATGAATAGGTAAGATAGAGAAGGAATACCGTACCCTCAACGGGCGGAGCTACAGTGGCGCTAATCGAACAACTTTCTATTACGACTAGCAGCTGTATCCAATTTACTCGTATATGTATTTCATCCCTTACAGTTCTGATTTCCGTTAAAAATAACAATTATATATTATTATTATGAATCCCATTGCATTATGTATGGTGCAATATTGTTATTTACAAATACAGTTATTTTCCGTCCATCCCTAAACTAATGTTGATATTGCTTAGAAAATCCTGTGACATTTATCATTTGCATTTTGCATCCATGTCACACACGTCTAGATAAATGGCACACCGCAGACAGTTCAATCAGTATAACTAAGAAATTCACAAAAAATACAGTTTTGTTTCTATTTCACAAAATACAAAGCAAAATGCTGAAATCAAATAATATCATTACTGAAAGCAAAAGAGGTCATACGTACCTACAGTGGACAATTGCTATGCTTGGTAAATAAGGGAGTTTTGGTTAAATATTCAACTTGACTGTACCAGGCGCTCATACTTAAGAAGGAACTCTCTATTCCAGCAAATACAACAACCTTGACCTATGGGCTCCAAACTGGTTGGATTTCACCTATGACGAAGGTTCTTCAGTCAGAACAGTCCCCTGCAGGAAGACCGATGACTGATAATGAAATGTCTTGGGTGGCCAGTGTTTTATGTTTAGCTGCAGTAGTAGGCGTGCCTTTGAGTGCACGGATAGTCGACACATATGGGAGAAAAGCGGGAATAGCAGCTGTGGCTATGGCTCAAGCGGTAAGCAATGTGATTCTATGGCATCCTGGTATAATTTGTAAAAGATTGCTTCATGATTGCTGGATAAGATGATATTTCTTTTCGCACAAAAAATGCAAATGTGGTAATTTTCGAAACCCTCAAGATCTTTCACTAAATGTTCGCCATACGAGAGGCCACAACCAAAAGATAATAATCTAAAACAAATTACCTTTTGTGCTAGTGATATTCTTCTACCATAACCACTGACGTGTCTGAAAATCGGAGCTCTTTTCATCATCATCATTAGCTGGGAATAATCATCAGTGATGATAGCATCCCTCCCCCATGACCCGCCACAATTGACAGTTCCCAAGCCGCTTAGATCCAGCTATACGATTATAAAAAGTACGTTTTTGTTACAGCTATGCTGGATCATCAAGCTATCATCAGCCCACCCAGTCAGTATAATAGCTGCTAGGATCTTCAGCGGACTGGCTGCCGGTGGCGTATTCAACGTAGTACCGGTCTACGTCAAAGAAATAAGCCAGGATAACATAAGAGGTCTTCTGGGCGGTCTACTCATACTGTCCCAGAATGTGGGTCTGCTCATCATGTATGCCATTGGTCCGTATCTGGACTATTACACGGTGCTCTGGTGTGTTGCGTGGGTGCCTATAGTGACTTTAGTGGTGATGGTCAAAGCTCCTGAATCGCCTGGTTTCCTGGTCAAAATGGGAAGGTTTGATGTGAGTTTCATTGGATTTAGAAACGGAAAGCCGATGTTTATCAATTCAGGAATTTATCCGCTGATAATAAAAAAGTTACTGTTGTAATTCTACAGGACGCCACGGAGGTGATAGCATTCCTGAGAGGGCTACAAACCAGTGACAAGGAGGTACAGAGTGAAATCAGCAGCATGAAAAATGAGGATATGTACTTCAAGTCACTACCTGATGTTTCTGTAATAAGCATTTGTAAGTAACATACTTAATTTGCACACACAGATACTTACCTAATTTTGTACGGCTGGCATTAATCCGCCATCTTGGACTTTAGCAGAATTTTGAGCTTTTTCCGTACAAAATGATATTATTATGTCTCAGCCGAGCGTAATTTTATATGTGTTGTGTTATTTAAATGAGAGAGTTGTGCTTTGTTCCCTATTTCAGTGAAAAACCGAGTATGGCGAAGTATTTTCTACCTGAACGTGATCATCCTTGTCATAAGCTCCACCAATGGCTGCTTCGCAATCTTGACGTACGCTTCTACGATCCTGGCATCGTCAGGCGTCACCTTCAGCCCTGAGCTGCAGACCCTGAGCTTTCCTGTGCTCATGATCTTCGGGTCTTTCATTTCTATGTTCTGCGTGGAAAGGTTCGGAAGAAAGGTAACGTTTGGTCAGTTTATTCAGGTTTTTCCCCAAAAATTGTGTCCTCATAGATAGATCGCCTTAACATGCTTTCCTTGACATACACCATCAGCTCCTGTTGCAAATTTTCCCTTAGTTGCATTAGGCCGTACTGGTATAGATCTAAATAAATGTTATAAACTGTCATGCGTGTCGTTCCGTCTATAGAATCTCAGGTGGTCTACATACATTTAAAAATTGTCTTCATCTGACCACAGAGATACCCCTAACTTACTGTCTGACCCAGGCATCTCAGACATGGTTACGTACCAAGACAACATCAAATGCAAGAGTTCTCTGTGACCCAATACAATGAAATTCAGGGTCGTCAGTTGCTTTCGTTATTTTAGCATCCACTGCTGAACGTACTCGTAGATCGCTGTTAAGGTTACGCTTTTCAGATGATTTCACACAATAATCATCACTTTTGTAAAGCGGGTTGCCGATCGCATTAAGATGTTGATGCTGCAGATCCTGCATATCTTCTTAGATTCCTCGTAGTTGGTTTTAACGATAAATACGGAATGGCATGTGGTTCCAAAGTGTAAAACATGACAATTATTGTATTTTCAGCCACTTCTAGCCGCAACAAGTCTTCTGATATCAGTCGCAATGTTTGGCTTGGCAACCATAATCCTGCTCCTATACCAGGGTCGCAGCGTGCCGGGGTGGTTGTCCCTGACCTGCATGATAGTAGCTCTCACTGGCTACTCCGGTGGAACATCCTGCGTGCCATATATCATAATGCCAGAGATGTTTAACTTTCAAGTAAGTATTTCTAAAATTGCAAAATGGTTTCATATTTAGCCTTCATCACACCAGCTAACTCATGTTTTAGAAAAGCTAGTTATTATTTGTTTGTGTTTGTAAATTTTCAGAAGTACCTAAATTAGTGTACTGCCATTAGATTTATAAATTCTATTTTCAGATCCGAGCGAAGATGATCGGTTCAGTGGTAACGATCGCCTGGTTCACAACATCAATACCTATAATGGTATTCGCTCCAGTTTCGAAGGCTCTGGGAATGCACTCCATGTTCTACTTCTTCAGTGCACTTAACCTCCTGCAGTTTGCTGTTGCCCTGGTACTTATGCCAGAGACTAAAGGGAAAAGTGTGGAACAGATCGAAGAGGAAATAAAGGTTAAATTGCGATAGGGTACTTGGAATATACTACTGCCTTTTTCATGTACATGTTTTATTTTTATTTATATGATTAGGTCTCGTTAGGTTAGGATTAGGTAGTTGTTAGCAATGCCGAATATTAGTTATGCATTCGGTATAAGACATGCTCAGAAGACCGAACACGCGGATTCGGACGCATGTTGATTACAGTTACAAATGGTCAAAAAGTCGTAACGGAGGGCCAGAATGACTTGATTTTTGTATACGGATAGATGAGAGGCTGGGAAAGATAGAGGCATTTTATCCCGATCAAACACGTCGTTGCCGTGGGATACTATTCTAAGTCCACGCAGCCGGAAGCGCGGGCCATTTAATAATAATAATCTTATATAGAGGTATATACGAGTATACTCGTAAGCTAATGTTAGTACGTTGAGACAGGGTTTTCTCTATCACCACCAACTCCAACTATCAACACTCAACACCAACTTCCCGTTGGAGTAGTGAATACCCCTTGGTCTCCAGCTGAAAGTAAGGGAGTTTGATCGTGATGGGTGGAAGTGGGTGACAAAAATGTGTCAAAAATATATATGCCCTTGTCTAACTCATGTGAACTTCACATGAGAACTTATGGAAAGTTCTGAAAATTTCTGTAATGATCTAGAAAGATTACATTTGCTCTACGTTTATGGCAAAATAAATGTCCACCCGTGCGAAGCCGGGGCGGGCCGTTGGTAGTAACATATTTTTGGAAGACACATTGTGTTCGTGATGTCTAAGGGTTTTCATAGTCTGAAATAACAGGATACTAATGGGTGGAGGGGGAACCCTCTCAAGTCCCCCCCTGCCCCGCCCTACCCCCTACATACGTCGAGCTTCCATAGGCTGTACTCTCACTTAGTAGTTTTGCTAGGCGTTGCTAGCGTTTCTAATAGCTCGACGAGTCAGTGAGCTAAAGAGGCAATGGGCAGGCTTCATCGCTCGAAAAACGGATAACCGATGTCGGTTAAAAGTTTTCATGTGGCGACTCCGTACGGGGAAACGCGTACCAGGCCGTCCCCCTACTGGATGGACCGATGACCTTAGCAAAGGGAGTCGCTGGGTGGCTAAGATCAGATTTGTGGCATACCATATAGAAGGCCCAAGGCCTATGTCCAGCAGTGGACGTTTTCCGGCTGATAATGATGATGAATGACAATATAATAGCGAAATAGTTTTTTAGTTTTTTAAATAAAGAAAACATCAAAATTATAATTGAATAAGAGGAATGTGAAGCAACTATTGATTTAGTAGATATTGTTGTACAATTTACGTACGTAACTGAGATTTCTGACAGTAATTGTATCAAGAATTTATTTTTCAGTTTGATCCTAAAACCTATTAAATAAACGATGTAAATAACTCCATCCAGTCTGTCAGTCATGGTGTAGTAACGGCCTTAAAATTGCACAATCTACCACATGTTTACCATACCAGCAGTGCCAGCGTCACAGTGAAAATGCTCCCAACTGTACATTCATAGAGTTCAGTTTCAGTGCATTTCCCTGTCTGTACACTTTTCGCGCTTCATACCTCCTGCAGTTTCCTGTTAGCCTAGTACCCAGGATGGAGAATGAAGGGAAAAGCGAGGAGCGGATTGAGGTGAAATAAGGGGAAACTAGATTTTTTTATAGTGAATAAAACCTCAACTTTTATTGCAAGCAAGTTTGCTATCAAGAAGGAACAGGCTCTTTCTAATATTTTCTATCAATGCCAATAAATCGAAAATGCCGCTAAATCAAATTCTTGCACCAAAATGTCAAGTCTCTATACTCTAAAAGCGTGCTTTGAAGAGGTTTGACTCTTGCTTCTGCAAAGATGTTGACGACAAAAACATCTTCGGATATAACAAGTAAATGCGTTCAAAAAGAACTGGAAGCCGACTTCAATTACCCTAAAAGTCTACTTTTACTGAGGCAAATTTAAGATTTATATCGATTTCTCATGGATGCCGCTGTCAGAACTGGACCAAATTGAAATGGGACCACACGGGAAGCACCACCTGTCAAATTAAAAGAGAATCGTCCAAATCGGTTCACCCAGTCTAAAGTTCTGAGGTAACAAACATTTTAAAAAATCGAATCGAATTGATAACTTCCACCTATTTTGAAGTCGGTTAAAAATAAATAGTTTCTTATTGTTATGCATTACCCCCCAAAATTTAAAGTATGGAAACTCAACTTCACGAAATCCTTTGATGCTGAGATAGCAAAACTGTTTGCTGTAACATATCCCACTTGTAATGTTTGTTAAGCAGTAACAATTAAATAATCGTAAATTTATTTAAAACCCTCACGTTATCAGATACTTTAATTTCGTTAGAATGATTCAGACAATTATATCTCGTGATGATTCGCATTATTTTCTGCCTTCCGTCATATGTGAAAAATAATATATTGAAAAAATATATTCATAATTTTTATGGCAACTACCAACTTCATGGTAATTCTGCCAAAATCTGGTGTCCAAAGAGGCAACGATTTACATGTGAAATGTTTCTTTATTTGAGTAAGTAATGCCACAATTGTCTACAACTTCAACTTCAAAATAATGTCTTCATCGTGGAGGTGATGGTACATGTAGTTGGTAGTTGCCATAAATATCAAGAATTGAATTAAGGTGATGGTACTACCAGTGTCAAACTGTCTACACAGAATACGTTTACGTTTTGATATATTTTTCGTATGAAATACAGAAAGAGAAGACAATCACAAAATAGCAAAAGATTGCATTTTGACAGGACGTTAGTTATATAGTTTCAAAATGGTTTTACAGCCTCTTTCTAGAGTCTCCTTCACGCACATCGTTTTTTCCGTAAAGATCGATTTCTCACTCGTGAACTCTATAAAACCACATTTATGGTAAAAACCACTATATCTTTCATACAAAAGACATCAACGCGCTTACTAAGGTTTGGTCCATAACGAGGTCCATAACGGTTATATTTTATAAAAGATTTAAACTCAGTGACATTAAGGTTTGTCCTTCACGAGGTAACGGAATGTTAAACTTTTTTTATATAGTTATAGTTGAAGGGCCATAAAAGCACACAGTACGACGAGTCAGTGTGCTGAAGAGGCAATGGGCAGGCCACAGCGCGTAAAAGTTCACGAGTGGACACCACGCACCGGGAAACGAGTACCGGGCCGTCTCCCTACTAGATGGACCGACGACCTAGTATAGGTCGAATGGATGGATGGCTTGGATCCGGTCAATGTGGCATATCACGGAGGAGGCCTATGTCCAGCAGTATGCGTTTCCCGTCTGATGATATATATATACAGATAAATCTGAACCACAATTCACGGAGAACAAAAAAGTCCTTAGTGAATTGGACTCCAGATGACCGCAGTTGAGCGAGCCGCAATCCAAGCCTGCTTGATGAGGTATACATATAAACTGTGGTCTGGAGCTATTGTCCTGACTATACTTATCACCATTGATAGCACCGTGTTCTATATTTACATACTCGTATATTATATTACTCAATGTACATATTACAATAAATCTACGTGGCATCTCTTAAGGGTGTGTGTATAAAGAATTCTATTACGCAACATTGCGTAATGATTTATATTTTGAATTCAACGCAATTTTTTTTGTAGTTTGTCCTTCTTTCACACAGAAATGTAGCAATTCTTTCCCCCCTTTTCAACCAGTTTTGGAATGATTAAAACTTTTTAAAATTTCAGTTCTAAAACAAAATAAAACACTTAGGCCGGTTGAGTCTTCACAGTTACATAACAAATAATAATAATAAAATTACCCTGTAAAGTAAAAAAGTAAAGTAGGTTATAATATTAACCAAATTCATCGTCGAAAGAGTTTCGTAGCGTTTCAGGAAGTGTTCAACATTACTTAATCGTCACTCAGCCTTAAGCGTTTATTTTCCTCTCACGTCAGATTAAATAATAATATTTTATCTTGAAGTCAACACAGACGAATGTAATATTATAGTTAATAGGGTTCCGCAGTCAATAGTTAAAATAAAACTTAGTTTCGAAATTGTTTCTCTTTCACTGCCTTTAACAGATTGCTTTCGAGTACCATACTAATTTATTTCTTTAACAGCTGAAACATAGCACTTAGGATGCATATATCTTCTAGAATAATTAAATTTCCGTGGACTTTGAAGTTTAACCTATATTGAATAATTCTCGACAGATAGATGTAACATCTTTGTGTAACAAAACTATTGGGATCCATTGTTACTTTGCTGACTTGTAGATCGAAAAGCTAATAAACTTACAAACATACTTTCGCATTATGGTAGCTCAGTTGGGTAGAGGGTCAGTCTTTGAACAATCGAGGTCTGGGTTCTATCCTGGCTCAAACCAATGTGTTCCAATTTGTTATTTGAAATGTAAATACGAATGATAAAAATCATTACCACTGTCTTTTCGGTTAAGGAAAACATCGTGAGGAAACCTGCACACTCCTGAGAAGAAATTCAAAGGTGTGTGTGAAGTCTACCAATGCGCACTGGTCCCGCGTGGTGGACTATGTCCCATACACTCTCTGTAGGAGAGTAGGCCTGAGCCCTTGCAGTGGTGACATATATAGCCTTTTGATGATGACAGTATTAAATATTGATGAGTTTTTATAACTAAAAAAAAAAAGGTTTTATTTCACATAGTTGTTTACAGAAACAAGGTTGAGACCCTCTTGTAAGTATAAAAATACCTGTAACAGAGGATCTCACTCTTCCATAGCAAAAATAAATTTATATTTAAGGAAAGATTCTATAAATATATAACTAAAAGTATATTATTATTTATTCTTCCATAAAACGGAACCCTTGTACCTTGAATCCGACTCACCCTTGGCAATATAAGAGTTGTCTTTTAATCTCAGTTTTTATAGCTGACAGAAACACAACGGTTGCGAGGTGTGACGTCACATTCCAATAGAGTTTGCCACAGTCACTGTGATCATACTCTTTCATTGGTGTCTCGATTGTTATGCAAATAAATGTTTTTAACAAACGAAATTCCTATTAAATCAAATAGTGGTTATTGTTTGCGCAATGAACACCAATTCATGCTTTCAAAAAGCACTAGAAACCGACTTCAACTGCCCTAAAAGTCTAAAGCTTTAAGACTTATACGGTTAGCGTAGGTTAGTGAAATGGGACCACAGAAAGACCAGCTTTCAAATAAGTAATTAACGCCTTCAAAAAGAACTAAAAACCGACTTCAATTGCCTTAAAAATTTGGTTTTTGTTGATTTTCTCAAAGAGCGATCAATAAATTTCGATAAAATTTATATGGGACCATCTCTGAAATATATTCTACCAAACAAAAAAAGAATTATCAAAATCGGCTCACTATTGGCGGAGACATCGCGTAACACAAATACAAAAAACATACGCGTCGAATTGAGAACCTCCTCCTATTTTGAAGTCGGTTGAAAAGAATCATCAAATCGGTTCACCCAGTCGAAAGTTCTGAGGAAAGTTTAACAAACGTAAAAAAAACATGCAGACGAATTGAGAACCACGTCCTTTTTTAAAGTCCGTTGAGAGCTAAAATCGTCAGCCCTTCAAACACCAATCCTCCGGACAAAGAAAACAAACATTTTGATCCTAAACTTATTACCAATTAGTAATAAGTTACTCAATCTAGTGTCACATCACGTCACGCGGCCGTACAAGACATTTGACATACCGTTGACTTTTGAGATCAAAATGTTTATATGAAACGTTTCCCAATGCCCGCTCTATAACCTATTACTATATTTAAATCTCTCTGATCCCTTCAAACACCAATCCTTTTTTCATCACCATCATCCGGGAAACGTCCACTGGGGACATAGTCCAATGACCTGTCCCAAGCAGCTTGTATTTAGCCGTCCCTTGCGACCTTTGACAGGTCTTCAGTACATCTAGTCGACCCAGCAAATGTTTTTCAATCCAGTACGCCAATTCTCATAATGCACTGCTCGGATTTCAGGGCTCTATCTGTCACCCAAGCGTAACCCTTCACAGTCTTTTGCCTCTGAATTGACCAAGTCAATACAAGGTGAAGTTTATTTACACTGAGAGAACAAAATATACCAGTCTGTCAGCGGGATGTTATCATTTACATCGCTCAATGTTAACTCAGGGCTTTACTTCTGTCGTTTTTTGTTTGTCTAAGTTAATTCCTTGCAGACATAATTTTGTTGTCATTATATTTCGACATGTGTCTGTTCGACATTGGAGTTTTTTGTGCGGCGCCGAACGGGATTGTTTTCTGGAGCAATTTTCGTTGATACGTGTTTTTAAATCAATTTTGTTATAATTAAATATAAATAATGAAAGGTGTTGTGATACAGTTCATTTCTGCTATTATAAGTAAGTGGTTTTTATTAATATTTAATTAACCTATTTCAATTTACTTTTTTAAAGAAATAACTCATCCATGTGATTTACTTTTTAACCGACTTCAAAAAAGGAGGAGGTTATCAATTCGACGGGTATGTTTTATTTTTGTTACCTCAGAACTTTTGACTGGGTGAACCGATTCGGATGATTTTTTTTTATTTGAAAGGTGGTGCTTTCCGTGTGGTCCCAATTTGGTCTAATTCTGACAACGGCATCCATGAGAAAATTATATATAAATCTTAAATTTGCCTCAGTAAAAGTAGACTTTTAGTGAAATTGAAGGCGGTTTCCAGTTCTTTTTGAACGCATTTACTTGTATTTAGAGCTAAAACAGATGTTTAACGATCTTCTTCTATCTATCTTCTTCTATCTTCTTCTATCTTCTTCTTCTTCTTCTTCTTCTTCTTCTTCTATCTTCTTCTATCTTCTTCTTCTATCTTCTTCTTCTTCTTCTTCTTCTTCTATACTATAATAAATCTGTAGAATCGATGTGTCTGTACATTGATTTTTTTTGCCTAAAACTGATTGAGGGTGATGTAAGAAGTGTAACAGAACACAATAAGACAATTTTTAAACATTTTGTCTGTCTGTCTGTCTGTCTGTCTGTCTGTTTGTCTGAACCGGCTAATCTCCGAAATTACAAAACCAAATTTGATGCGGTTTTCACAATTAAATTAGTAGTAGGTCAAGGCAACATCTAAGCTTTATTTCATCAAAATCGGTTGACGCAATAAAAAGATATCTTCAAAAAACCTGTAGAATCGACTTACCTGTATATGGAGAATCGACGCATCTATCTGTACATTGAAAATACTTGCCAAAAATGGTTTAAGTGTATACAGAATACAAAAAAACAGCCAAGTGCGAGTCGGACTCGAGCACCGTGGGTTCTGTACAGAATAACTACAATGCTTGATTAATTTCAAATAGCAAAGACAAAAGAAAGTGCTTTAGTGGTTAATGTTTAAAAGTGATTTTAAAACATTACCTCAGTGTTTGAAGTGACTGATTGATTTACACGTGTTTTTTTTACCATAATCTTACCTGATGTTAAGCGACGATGATGTCTAGGATAATTCACGGTTGCCTATAAATAGTCTATTCACTGTGGCCTTGAAGTTATCTTAATGGTATCGCTTAGGAAACACAAAAGCCGGCAGGGAATTCCACTGCTTAGCTGTAAGCACGTGGTAAGTGACAATAAGATTGAGGGTGATATAGGTAGTATAACAGAATACAAAAACCAGTTTAGTGGGTTCTGTACAGAATGGCTACAATGCCTGACTAATTCCAAATAGCAAATACAAAAGAAAGTGCTTCAGTGGTTAATGTTTTAAAGTGTTTTTGAAACATTTCCTCAGCGTTAGAAGTGACTGACTGACAGACGAAACCATGTATTGTAATGAGATTTTGCAAATATTTTCTTTTTATGATAGTTCTGCAAAAAGAATATGTGATGCAAGTTTGTGTTAAAGTTTGCGATTGCCGTGTAACTACACATTAAACTATGATTGGATTTGCAACAAGCACCACTGTTGGTAGGCGGATTGGTGATCGCAGTAAGATTTTGTAGTTACATAGCACCTATACAACTAAGACCTAACGGAATGTGAGGTAAAATTAGCGATGTAAGTTTGTATAAAAAGTTCGTAAATAGTTGTTTTTGTATGGGTTTGTATTTGACCTTCATCTAACATGTTTTTTTTACATTCGATAGGCTTCCGTTTTATTACAATCTCACCTGATGTTAAGCGACGATGGGGTCTAGGATCGTTCACGGTTGCATAGAAATAGTCTATTCACTCTGGACTTAAAGTTATCTAGGTTGTATCGCATGGGAAACACAGCCGGCAGGGAATTCCACTGCTTAGTTGTACGCACGTGGTACGTGACAATAAGGCCGTTGGATAGAAATCATGCTTATCAGACTTAGGTAACATGGTAGTAGCGAGCCAGGCAGACAAAAAATGGCTTACCACCAACCAAACTGAGTTCCGATAGATACTGGGAATCGAACCCTAGACCTCCGGGTTGTGAATCGAACATTTAGCAATTAGGTCACTACTCTAATTTTAACGAATAACTGAACATTTTAATATACAAAACAAACTGTTATAGACAAAACAATACATTTTGAAAAATTTATTTATTTTTATTTATTATTTATTCAGAACACAAACAGTCGTTTACAAAAAATTATATAAACATTTTATACACAAAAAGACCTGGAGGTTACTTTTTCGATACGTTTGATCTACTCGGTACAATATTCACATAACAGACTAACTATAATAAAATCCAGATGGGCATAGAAAATGCCTTCACCATCATCATCATTAGCCAGGAAACGTTCACTGCTAGACATAGGCCTCTTTAGTGGTACGACACACCGACAGGTCCCGAGAAAATGCCTTACCGCCATCCAAACCAAGTACCGATAGGTACTGGGACTTATGGTCAAAACTGTATGTACAAAAACAAAAAATCAATTAAAACATGGGACCTCAAGGTTGTTAGTACAAACATGTTGCCATTTTTAAGACACGGAGGCAGATAATTTTTATTAAAAAAAGGTATTATTATTAGGTACACATTTTGATTTAAATCTTATATAAAATTCAAAGTCCTGACTAACTAACTTATCAGACAGCTTAATCCTATGGCCATGAAATTTGGAGTATGCGTTCTTTGTAAAGTGAAAGTATTCGCTAAGAAAGGATTTCTCGAAATTCCACCCCTAGCAGGGTAAAATAAGGGATGTAAGTTTGTACGAAAGTCCGTCATTTTTGAAGATAAGTTTGTATAGGAACTCTGTTGTTTTTGAAGTCAATATATCATCAATTTCATGAAAATTGATACAAAGTAAGTGGCTACATTTGAAACAAAGAAATACGTGTTCCACAGGTTATTAATTCATTGGTTAATAGTTCATTTTGTCTGATAACTCTGATGTTTTGTTAGAGAGTGGAAACAGATAAATACGTGTTTCCGCATATTTTTAATGGGGGTGAATATAAAAATGTATGGGTTTTTGTGGTCGCACTTCTGCGAAACGGCTTGACTAATTTTTGTGTGTGAATCTTGCTCCCTCTTACCCCCCACCTCTTCGTCACTTCAGTTTCATATTTGTTATGTGGTTGATTTATCCAATGGGATAAATCCTAAAGTCCACGCGGGCGAAGCCGCGGGCATAAGCTAGTTTAAAATATTTTCATGCCTCTCAAGGTGGAATGTGACAAACTAAAACTTTCTCACTGTCATCATAATATGTACACTCGAGTACAAAAATGTTTATCCACGTTTGAACCATGTCACATTCATCTTTAATTGTCATTTCCCTCAACACACTATATAGGAACAAGCAAGAGTGAATGTGACATGGTACAAAAGTGGATACAAATTTTTGTACTCGAGTGTACCAATTATTCGACGCAAATAAACTTGATCGTAACTACGTCAGAGTTGCATTTAAAAAATATTCTTATGGAACATATTCTTACGGTTCTTATTTGCTTGAGATGACGTGATCCTCAGATCACTCCATTGCAACACATGCGTGAAATAGAATAAGCACCTGTCTGAACATAGGCCTCCTCCGTGGTATATCAATATGGCTGGTCACGACCTTTACCAGGTCGACATTAGAAATTTCTAGTTTACATAGTATGTGTTTTCCTCAGTCGGTACCGGCAACTATTATGTGGGATACACAGCATCATGGTCTTCATACACCTTGGAGACTCTCAAGAGCGACAGTTCACCACTTGGTACCAGGATATCACAATACGAAGAGAGCTTGATTGGCTCCCTGCCTATGTTGGGGAGCTTCATAGCTACTCTAGGCACGGTGTGGCTAGCTGATAATATTGGACGGAAGAAAACAGCTATTCTGGGATCGCTATTTTATGTTGTAAGTATTGCTTAAATGTTCTGTGGCCTTGGTACCGCTGGACCTATCCAATCAAGGACACATTCTTTGGTTCCGTATTAAAAATGTGCCGCTCTTCCAATCCAAGTGCTCGAGTTTTATGGCTTCCTGTGAACTGCCCCACTGTTTATCTCTTTTATATATATATACATTATTAATTATTTATTTCATCAGAATACAAACTTAAAAACTATGTCTATGTCTTTATTTTAATTATCTCGAACTTAATTTATCGAACTGCCCATTCCATCATTTCAACTGCCTATTTAAGTATACTACTAGTATGACAAAAAAACTGTTCAATTTTCTTTTTATTGCTGTTCAATGTTTTTTCTATAATACTAACTTACGAACCACGAAAAAATAAAAATGCTGACTGATTATTTTTCAACTGATCATAATAACATCCCTTCAGTTGCAAAAAAATGTTTTCGAATATTAAATCAACTTTAGCCCCGTACCACACCTACCGATTCTGCGATCTACCCAGAACGGCCCGGAACGTTTCATGCTAATTCGGGTCTGTAGGTGTGTGACGATCGGTACATTTTGAATTGCATTCTAGTCTTACGGTTTCAATTTTACCTAGATCTGTGTGGGAAGAAGCTATCAATAAGTTTTTAAAAATGTATTTATTTTCCAGCTGTCCTGGGCTATCATAGCGACTGGAAACAACGTAATCCTCATACTTGTCGGCCGATTTATCGTAGGATTGGCGTCAGGAATCCACATGGTTGTATCAGTGCCCTTCACAGGGGAAATAAGCCAGACGTCCATCCGGGGAGCTATCGCCACTATCATGGGCTTCTCGTACTGTGCTGGTACCCTGGTATCTTACGTGTCGGGATGGCTCTTCTCCTACCAAATCATAAACTACTTGAATTTGACTCTCTGCGTCATTTCTGTGCTCCTGATATCTTTGTTGAAAGAGACGCCTGCTTTTCTTCTTACACAGGGGAAGGAAAAGGTGAGGAAACCAAACATGATTAAACTGCAAATTACTAGCACTATTGTGTTCTCGAAAGCAAAAATAACAGATAGCCGGTGTCTCATTTATACATTCAGAGTGAGCCTGCTTCTTCCGGCACATGCTGGACACTTCAAACAAATGTCGTGATATCGGTTCCTATTCCCATATATCGAACAGTTGACGTTTGTATACACACGCATATTTGAGTGAATTCGTGCGCGCGATAGTACCGATACTTGAGCGGGTCACTTTCTTGCGTGTAGAGGTGAGGTATCGCGTATCGGTGGGGGCGGTGCATACTGTCAAGCGCACGCTATTGCACAAAAAAGCCACAAAATTACGCCATATTATTTTACTTCCATTTCGCCATATTCCATATTCTGTTATCTCATGCAAACTGGATTAAAATGGAGTAAAAATTTTAAATGTTGGTTCAGTTCCGATGACAATACGTTATTATGGTATCATTGAGCTGGTCTGATGATGGAGACGGAAGGTGGTCATATAAACTCCTAAACTACACATAATAAACCCGTCGTGTTTGATTTTCTGATGGCATGCAATAATAAAGTAATGTCAACAAAAGTCTTGTATTAAAATGAACATTATCTTTCTTTCACATGACCGTAAAAGCAAAATATATTTCAGGAAGCTTTGAAGTCATTGAAATTCTACCGAGGGGTTTCTAACACGACAGAAGAAATATTAGACGAATTAGCCCAAATAAAGAATCGCAGTCAGCCGAAATTAATTATAGGTATGTATTTCCTTAAAACCAAGTTTCCTAAGTCCATATAAAGATTCCCTCATTCCGGATATTATCACGTAGAGAAATTCCGAACATACATATACATTGATCTAGCTAGCTGAATGACTTTGAGCTTGTATATTCGGCCAATAGTAGAAAAAGAACGTTTCAGCTCTCAATGTCATCACTGGCAACACATATGATTAGCCTATTTTTGAATATTTAATTTTTTTTAAGCATAAATGATTTTAAATTGTTAATAATATAGCCTTATCTTATTTTATAGACTTCATTATGAAATGAAGAACAAATACGAATCCAAAACTACATCGTTGTAAAAATCCAGAATAACGTTGTTTTCGAGGCTAGTTGTTGAAATCGAAAGTGAATTTCATTTTAAAATAGTGGAATTGTTACTGTCTCTTTCGTTCTCCCCGTTTCAAAGATGGAGCGAATGAGATCGGTGTAGAAGCTCCAGTTGTTTCTGATTGCCTGGTAGATATTCGTATGAATGAGCCAATAATGGTGAAACATACTGGAAAATCTAAAAAATAATAAAGTTAAAAAAAGATAAAAAAAAGTCATAAGCAGTCATCGCAGCAAAATGGCATGTCAGTGGAAAACAGAGAATACCACGCGACAACCAATCCGATCCGATACGATCGAACCGATACGATGGATTTGTTGAAAATCAATCCCCTTCTCCTTCTCCAGCTTTCAAAAAACTCCCTGTTTCTGATAAATTAATTTCATTCTACTTTTTGTTGTTGTTGAAAACTTAGGCTGTAGCGATAGAGAAAATTGATCGTATGAATCTTACTTATTTACAGAAACAGCCGATGACGAAAAACCCAACGAAAAAGAAGCTCTGAAATTAGAAGAAATAGTAGATGCAAAAGATGAAATCAGCGCTTGGAAAGTACTATGTAAGCTAAAATGAAGCTAAATTGTGTTATGGATTCGATTATGTAAAAGCAAAATCATATGTGAAATTGTTTTGTTTTGTCTGTCATTCATTACTTCACAATTTTATAATGAAAGTCTATCCAGAAATAACTAAAATCTGTTAAGGAACTGCGCTCATCGCCTTACTTTCATAAACTCCTAGTACAAATAGTTGGACTTGTTGAATTCCCACTAGACCAAACTATGCGACGAATGCCGTCCCACTGTGACGTCATCGCCAGTCGCGTTAACAGCAACGCCTTCGCTCTATAGGCGCCTAGTACATGAACCGTTGTGTTCAGCTCTTTTCCTTCGTGATGTCATCACACGGCAAGTGTAACGGCTTCATATCGCTTTCGTGTTATGCTGTCCTGGTATTAAACCCGTAGAGTTCGCCTCTTCCTTCTTATTTTGTCACCTTATTGATAATTTTATGAAACACAATTCACAGAACTAGAACTTCCGAGAATCTTCCTAAATAGCAGTTGAGAAAATGATAGTTTAAGCATCATATTTATAGCATATAAAAATAATTAATTACACCATTACACCTGTTAGTACTCAATAGATGGAGTGGAAGAGGTAGAAATTAATCAACTGACTTCAAAAAGGACGAGGTACTCAATTCGACACGTATGTTTTTTTTGTATGTATGTTACGCGATAACTGCGTCAATAGTGGACCGATTTTGATAATTATTTTTTTCTTTCGTAGAACATACACGTATTTCAGAGATGGTCCCATATAAATTTTATCGAAATTGATTGACCGCTCTTTGACAAAATCAACAAAAACCAAATTGTGAAGGCAATTGAAGTCGGTTTTTACTTCTTTTTGCACGCGTTAATTATTTATTTGTCATAAAACATCATGGCGGTGCATCACAAAAAAACTCCTATTAACAATTTTGACATATTTATTTACACATCAGTTGTATATCCTCTTTGGTAGGTGTAAGACATTGGATGGTGCTCATTTCCTATATCCGTCTGGCTAGCTACCACCCTGTTACATATGTCTGCCGCCAAACGGGAGTGTTAAGAGCACTGTTGTGTTCCGGCATGAAAAATAGCAGATCCAGCACCTCATTGAGTTGAGGCTTCTGGGTGCGCACGCACGGATATATGCAAAACCCATCATAAGGTACATTTTAAAAAAATCATTCGAAAAAAAAATTTGACATTACAATTTTGCTACGACGGTGCCATCTATCCATGAATGAAGAACTATTTTCTTTTTTAATGTCACTCATTTGACACATGTCTTGCTACACGAATGAATCTTATTTCAGGGACTTCTAAGCCGACTCAGCGAGCCATGGTGATTTCCATTGCCACCATCTTATTCCTGGTGTTCGGCGGCACGATCGCGGTGGTGGCGTACGCAGCGCAGATGTTCGCGCGGGCATCCCCCAGCCTGTCGCCGCACATGTGCTCCGTAATACTGGCAGTCTCCTTCGCTGTCGGCAGCATGGTGTCCATGGTTATCTCCGACATGGTCAAGAGAAGGGTGAGATAGTCCACAGGATAACGAAGCATATACAAATAAGCGCCTGTTCTGGTAGTTCTTTCAAAACGACTTAAAAATTGCTAAAAAGTTTGATTGCCTTCCAAATAATATCAGGCGCAATTTTGTTGCAGACATTATGGATCAGCTCCTGTCTCCTGGCGTCTTTCTTCCTGGTAATCCTGGCTACACTACTCCGATGGTCCTGGGCTCCAGAGTGGGCTATCCCAGCAGCAGTGTTGGGCTATTGCTTTTCATTCCAGATAGGAATGGGATCCGTGCCGCTAGTACAACTGTCCGAGAGTTTCGCTCCTAAGGTATTTGTTGCCTCTTTGAATGTTATGTGCGCCTGGTATTTGAGAATCTTAGCTGAGTTAACGTTTAACATTTTAAGCTCATATTTAAACAAACTCAAGTGCCTGCCATGTGTGAATTGATTTCACCAAATCACCAAAAAAATAAGTTTTTAAAAGGCCTCATTCTAAGGTTTGTTTTACTGATTTCATTAAAAAAAATTAACTAAAAGATAATTATGTATGTCCTTTGTTCTCAGATGAAGAGCTTAGCAACAATGCTCGTGGTCAGCATAATGTGTATTGCTAATTTTGTCGTATTGGCTCTGTTTGGACCTACCGTCGAGGCGCTAGGCTTGGATGGTACCTTCCTCCTCTTCGGGTGTGAATGCGCCTTGGCTGCTCTTTACGCTTACTTCTTCATGAAGGAGACCAAAGGTGTTGAATTTGAAGCCATTCAGGATATGTATGCCAGAGGTTATTTGTATAGGAGAGATTAAGTCTGCCGTTCATAATAAAGATAGTTGTTGTTAAGTATTGAGGTATATTATTTACAAGATATTTCACCTAGTATATTATCCTTCACGTATACACTTGTCCCTGTATTATTTGTACAAATATTGCGTTCTAAAAGAACTAAGTACTCGACTCCAATAGAATAATTTCCAACTTTCAATTTGGGGTTAAATTGCACTTTTTGCCATCAATAGCATTATAAAACTCCTAAAAAAATGAAATAATGTAATCCTTTTGATTTTTTTTGCTTAGGCTTTGTATTACTTAAATAGTAATAAAACTTAATACTTACAGTCTTACCACAAAAAAGATAAACAAGCTTTAGACACACGTTTTGAAAAAATGTTACCACAAATGCATGTTTAGCCGATGTCAGCTTAGACACTGCTTAAAAGAGGGTATGCTGTTGTCAAAGCGCCCATACAAACGTAGTCCAGAATTTTCAAGGCACAATCTAGAAACAAATATCTGTGTCGGTGGTGAGTCAGATTTTCGTTTAAATATATACTTCCAGAGTTACAGGGCGTCAAAGTATTGTATTTTTCGGTAATAAAAAGCCCCAACTTTGAACCTGTTTTACAAGAGTATGAATTAATTTAGAACAATTTGGAAAAAAACACCGACATCTGAAATTTTATTAATATACTGTATTGAAAAAATGGCTACATAATATACTGTATCCTTCAAATGATCACTGGACTACGAAACATCCAAATAACGGGTTGATAACTTCGCGTAGTGTATGCTGTCTCACCGTACGAGCTCGGGTAGGATAGGGCTCGGAGAGGGACAGCTACAAAACAATGCAACCTTGAACGCGGCCACGTGGTCTTACCAAGATAGCCTCTTAACATAAAACTTTAATTTGAATTGTAGCCTGTCATAACATTCTCTGCCGGAATTCGCAATAGATTTCGTAGACTTTGTTGATTTTAATGATTTTGAAGACGTGGAATTAATGGACAACTATCGTGACCGTTTTAACAGTGCGAATAAATACATTTGAACATTACAACGAGCGCAACTTTCGAAAACGCTACAGATTTAGTAAAACTTTCGGGGAAATTATTATTATTATTCATTTATTTCAGGTAACAATGACCCATAAGGATATATACAATACAATAAAATACATTAAGTTAAACTACTACACACTACAAAAATATTCTGCACACTTATTTACTATGGCACGTTGGTGCCGCTCTGGTGGTGTTGGTCGCTATCTTTCCTCTGAAGCGACGGGTCAGCTTGCAGGTCGGGACTCGAACCACGAACGACTTGAATGATGTACCGTGGCGTGACTCCAGCTGCGCCATCCTCACGGTCTAGTTGGACCTCTGCTATATATATTCTGTGACGTCCTGCATGGTGGTGATGAAATGTAGGCGTGACAGATACGTGGCCGTGGTTGGAACTTCAGCGCGCAGCAGGTAGTTGGGCCCTGTGGGTGCGGTTCCGCAGCGGTTCCGAGTCACTCGTTTACGGTACGCCTTTTTCGTCTTGACTTTCTGAAATACATCCTCGTCCGTGTCATCAAATCGGACGCGCGTCCGCTGCTGGCTCGTGGTCGTCTGCGCCTTCGGTAACACCGGCTGCTGGGCTTGAACAGTTCGTTTGTTAGCGACGAAAACCACTGAAGCAAAATCACGTCGCGGTGATTCAGCTTCTTTGTGTCCAGCAGCAAGCTGTTTCACTGGAGGCTGAGGAGGCTGGTGACGTCGACATGGTCACGGTGACGGGAGGCAGCTTGTGCAACTCCTTCGCTACAAACGTAGGCACGTCGTCAGGATCGGTCTCTTTAAGCACAGTGATGATATCCGGCAGGCTCTTCGGTGTCCCTTCACGTCTGTGTGACATCATCTGGTCGCTCTTATTGAGAGCCGCGTACTGAAGCTTCCTCGCCGCAGCTATGTCAGCCTCGCTGAAGCTTGACTTACATATCTGCAACGCTCTGACTTCGTCCATCACATCCAGCTTCTGTTGCAGGAACACGAGGAGTTCGCCACGAGTTTTTCCTCGCCCATGACGCTGACGTCGCAGCGGCTAGCGCCACGCTTCGCAATTTATAATAAAATAAACGTAGTCACGTCCACACGAAACCACGCATGACTCGAGACGAATAATCGTTGATATAATTTTATTAAGGACGATATTCCTCACGATAGCATAAACTATAGCTCAATTTTAATATTCGATTCACAGATTCGATTGAGAGAATAAAATTAACCTGACACCTGACACTGACCTCATGTCAGTGAAAATCACGTTCCATTGGATGTATAAAATTGTTTATTTAAAAAAGTTTAGCATTGTCAATCCACCAAATGTACGGCAACAAAAGCAAGCGTGCGTTTATATATTACATAAAGTATATATTTCGTATATTTTTATAATGTAGAAATTACTGAATCAAATCAATTTGATAAATAAAAATTATGTTAAATTTAAAAAAATGCTTTCAATGAAACGTTTTCTAGAGGTGTCAACATAAAATAAAGATACGTCAAGATAAATCGTGCCTAAGTAAACAAACGTTGGATATGGTTTTGTGGTAAACAAAATTAAACAATTGTCTATGAAACAGAAAACAGAAACAGAAACTAATCTCAGCATCTGCTATGGCAGTAGCCATAGCGCTGGTTTTCAGAAAAGCCCTATATAGTATGTAAGGCATTAAATATATGTGTAAAAGAAGTGTATGTGTGACTATGCAGTGATTATCTTTTTAATACTGTCTAACTAAATTGGTATTTAACTGATGAGTTAAAATATTTTTTGTGGTAAGACTGTATGTTTTATAGTTAGTTAATTTTAAAAGTGTTCTACTAACTTCAATAAAGGAGCAAGTTTTCAATTTGAACGTATTTTTTTTGTATTTACGTGATAACTCTGCCAGTTATGAATCGAATTTTACTATTCTTTTTTTGTTTGGTAGATCATCAGAGGCAGCCCCATATAAATTATATCGAAATTGATTTTGCGCTTTTTGAGAAAAATGGTGAACATTTTAGGGGATGAATGCTTTTGGGATGGGACTTTTACGGCAGTTGAACTCGGTTTGTTAGTTCTTTTTGCACGCGTTAACTATTTAATAATAGTGTGGACACATAAACGCATTAATGTGGCTAAATTTGAAGGAAGCTCATGTCCAACAGTGGACTTACTTATGCAACTGTCGATGATAATGACAAACTAACATATAAGAAACAGTTTCCGTAAAAACATTTTATTATTAAAAATAACAATAGTGCTACTATATATGTTACCTATAAATGGACAATTGGACATCCTTAAAATATAGTCCCGCTTACTCTTCATAAATAAGTCCTTTAACCAAGCTAAGACTAACTGTGGTCTTATAATACATTCTAGAAATTATGAGGCTAAAAAGATTCTACTGTACCGCCCACCCCCTAAATAAAATACGATACTTCCTCCATATAGGGCGGGCGATTATCTTTTTACCTTCATTCTAGAAACTTAACATCTGTTCGTCCAACCAGGATCTCACAACCTTGATAGAGATTCTCGTGAATACATTGGGTGCTGTTTGCCTGGTATCTTGCACGTAGACTTGAGGCGTCCACCCTGACATGACGCCCCAGAGACCGTCGGCTGCTACTACCGGTGCACCTGGGTCCGGCTGTGTTACAAAATAAAACACTGAATACACTTAGAACAGAATAAGTCACTTGTCAACAGTACGACTTTCATGCAGACTCTTTTTTGGCGCTAGTTTATTGTTTTAGCGCGTACACTGTGTGAGTGTTTTCTAAAAGTATATAATTTGTAGCGAATATAGAAAAACCAGTGTCAGAAAACGTGCAGTGTAGGGCTCCGTAGTTGAACTGGTTTTATCAAAAGTAATTTTGAATGGAATTTGTATGAAACTTTCATTGACCACTCCAAGTATATTTTATTATTTGGTCATCTATTACTCGTTTTTAAAAGCAAGAGTTTAGCAGATAGAGGGGGGGGGGGGGGGGGGGATTACAGAGCGAAACTATAAGGGTTCATTGTTCCACTACGGAACCCTCAAAACTTAGTATTAAATTATTTGGTTCACAATAATGAAGAGTAACTGACTGGACCGAGTATAGAGCCCTGCGCAACACTGCTTATCTTTTACCTTTAATTTTTAAATGAATGAAAATTAACTCACCAAACTAACACCATGATGCACCGTACCGGGCTTCAGGCACATCGTTGTGCTATCAAGAGTTTCATTGAAGACCTGCAACATTTCCTTGCACGTGCTCCGGGGTATCAAACGCTGGTTCGTAATCCTCAAAATGGTTTTATTGACACGTTCAATCGCTGTCGCGGGCAGATCCTGTCTTTTTATCTGCAGAACAGCGCATCATTTAAAATTGTATTTTTTATCTTTCGTTTGCAAACAATGTTAAACATATTTATGTAGTCAGTCGACAGAATACGAAATACGAAGTCATCATGCATCAAGTAAAAAATATTCCACTTTTCTAACATTGGGATAATTATTTAAAGGAAGATCAATAGCTACATCCTTGCATTTGCTGAAACATATAATTGAAGCAGTGTATGACAGACCTACACACACATATAACATATTATAATGTATAGGTATAACCCGCTCGACCAATTGCCTGACCTACAATGACCTGGTGTAGGTCATGGGGATTCGTAAGATTAAGATTGTACTATGAAGATGCCATATGTTAATCAGTAGACTTGTGCAGCTAATGATGACGGCGCTTATTTGTACTCTTTGTAACATTCAGAATAATCTACTGAACTCTGAATAAAACAAAAAATACTCACTATATTTCTTGGCCAGTAATTCGTTAAGAACTTTGCGCTGACGACATCGCCTTCAACTTTAGCCAGACTGATGGGCCTGATGGAATCGGAGTATGTCAGAGGTTTCGCTATCATCAGCATGGCTACATCGTAGTTGGGAGACCCCAGTTTGTATTGAGGATGGAACTCTATACGCTTTAGTGGTACGATAACACCGCCTCTCTTACAATCCATGGATCCAACTCGAGCACGGTACAGTTTTAGAGATTCACGAACGCTGGAAGAAAAGTTTAACAAATTAGGTACTCATTATATTACTCAGTGTTCCATCACACCGGCTAATTTCTATCATCCCGCGGGCCTCTTCCTTGGCATGAAGTGTCATTCTCTGTATGTTACTCCAGATATTGGTTAGGGCCTAATTCTACTACTGTTAAATAGTATATTATTACACATGGGTTGAAAGTGATCAATTGCATCCCGAGAGTGAAGCCCTTGCTTCACATACAACTTGAGGGTGGAATTGAACACTCTACTTTTAATTTTGACTGTAAAGAAAGTAACATAAAAGATTCTAAGAAATTTCATTATCTATCGTAAAATTAGAGCAACTTTACCAATCAGGGAATACATAAAACCTCATTTAGTCATGACCTCACTTGGCACCAGGATGAGAAAACTATTATACATTTTAATATTTGACTTACTTGTAGAATTCACCAGCTACGCTCAATATCCACCTCTTGTCTAAGAGAGCGCCTGTAGCATAATGTGACCCTCGCTTCTGTATCGACACCGAATACGGATAGTCAGTGACGAACTGGGCTACCTTCTTATCCTTCTTGTGGGGGGCGTGCTTGGAGAGGGAGTGCTTGTTGCCTCTCCGGATTGCAGGGTGACGAGCTGAAAGAGGTTTAAAATAACCCAATTACGTCAGATGCTAAGCTAGGTCATCAGTGCTGATCATATGTCCCACAGCCTATATATGTCCCAAACCACACACGCATAAATTCCAAATAACAAATTGGAACTCATTGGTACGAGCCAGGATCGAACCCAGACCTTGATTGTTCAAGGACTGACGCTCTGCCCAACTGAGCTACTATGGCTGCCACTATCCTGAACACATGAACCACTTGAATGACACCTCCTATTAAAGCAACAAAAAATCTGGTCAATTAAACTTTCTATCCCATAAAGTATTGTAAAAGTATGAATAGCACATAAGTCATCAGTACTTGAAAGGAGGTCCTGACAATTTGTATATATGACCTGAAGCCTATTTAAAACCAATAAACTTTTATTAACAATAAACATTTTTAGTTGTTTTTTTCTCTCTAAATCATACGCAGACTCTGCGTCCTACAAGTTGATACAACTTCGACTCACAATCCCGAAGTCTCGGGAACAATTACCAGCGGTATACCTGTTGGGTCTCGAATTGGTTGGTGGTAGAGCATTTCATATGTCCGACCGGTTAGATACCACCACCTACCACTCTGGTCACTCTGGTACCCAAGTATGAAAATGTTTGCCTTGAGACTTGTGGGTGAGCAATTCTTTCCATTCAAAGGTCTTATCGTCACTTACCATAATCGCTTATTAAATTTAAATTTAACGAGCCATTCCACGAGTGATAATACCAGAATCATCTATGTAACTACATACACACCAAACACATGCTCCTTCTTCCACTGTACCCCTAAAGAAAAGGTATGTTCTAACAACCGAAACCATTCGGCCAACAGACACCACATGGTCCACTGAAGTCCCACGGCCAAATCCAAACATGCACTTACTCTTAGTCAATCTATTTGCTACGGTGGAGGTGCTAAACAGATCAGTTTCTGCACACTGGGTCTTGTTCCGAGCCCTCACAGTGCTCAATTCCTCTCTACTGTCCGCCGATTCCGAGGTGTAATCACTATAATCCGAATCGTATCCCTCTGAACTAATCCTTACAACAAATATAACAACAAAAACTTCAACAATTTTGATAAACTTAGCCATTTCAAAAATACTAAATAACCTAAATATAGTTTTAAACTCCGATTATACGTAAAACTTTTAACACTTTCAAAACGAATTATTCTTCAATTACATCTAACATTGTCATGACCTCAGATAGAAGAACAAGTTTCACGGCCAATTCAGGTGTTTTAAAGAGAGAATCGAGAAAAAAGACAAGTTTTATTGAGCATTGATTGCGGAACAATCAGATCGATTAAAGTTTGTCCATTGAATTGAAAATAAAAATAAAGGATTCTGTAACACATGTTCAACAATGCACTGAGATATGCGTTTATTGTTTTAGGGTATACATTGTTGAAGACAGCTTGACGTAAGTATGAAACTTCTTGGGTATTTAATAATTTAATTATGAGAACTAAAAATCCTTATTTTTTATACAAATAGTCAGAGACAGGGACAGAATTCGTACTCTTGGGGATGAAACAATATTAGGTCCGGACTCCGCTTTCAGTCTAACCTGGTGATAAGTGATGATCAGGCCATGAGAGAAGTGTGGACTCAAATGGATGAGAGTTACTCTACTAACGAACCCAAACAATTGGAAAGTCGCGGGACGTGATCCTTGTAGTATTATATGTATTTTGGTCAACAAGCTTTTTGAAAACATATAATTTAACACCAAATATTTCATCAATATAATTTAAAAAAAAGCTTGTTTCGTTGCGTTGATTTATAATGCAGTCTCATGCAAGGCTTATGTCAGAAATGATTGTTTAATTATTTAATTTTTTGTGAAAGTTTAATTTTAAAGACATTATATGTGCTAACTTTCCTTTCGCAAAACCTAAGTCTTTCATAACATCTCGTTTCCATTTCAATTCTGAATTGAAATAATTTTGAACAACAGAACTAGCTACTTAGAAGCTTAAATAATCTTTGTTTAGCAAACCGTTACTCGTAAACTGCCGTTTGACTAACAATATTTGTGTTCTTTTTCGATTGTTACCGGAAACTTAAAGCTGATTAGATTTTGTTTCTAACCTTTAGTGATGTGAGTTTAGTTCACTTTGACGGTGACTCTGTAATGGATAGATAAGCAATAATGCTCATATGTAGTGCCTTTGTAACTGTAGTTATAGTTAATTTAAGTTATATGCATAATGTAGAAAGCGGTAAGACTTCAATTTGTATTTATACACATAACAGATTACAGTTTTAAATCAAAGAAGAAAAGGAACGGGTGAAAGACATACTAAGGAAGTTTGGATGAAGGAGGGATGAAAGAGACATAACTAGAAAGGTGATGAGCATGAATGTTGATGGTTATAGGGGCAGAGGAAGACCTAAGAAGGTGTGGATGGATTGTGTAAAGAAGGATATGTGTGTGAAAGTCGTAACTTCTGAGATGACGGTTGATAGAGGTGAGTTGCAGAAGAATGTTGTGACCCCGCTCTGAGTGGGATAAGAAGCAACAGCTAGAGCCACCAGCGTCGGATTTCTTATTGTGATATAAAAATATTTCTTTCTTGAAATATGTTTATTTACAGCGGCTACCTCCACATTAAAGACTACTGAATTAGAATGTGAGTTCCCACCAAAAATGGAAGAAGATCTAACGTCACTCGTCAGGAGGAAGAGACTTACAACAGAAACTGGACTAGTCTGCTTAGAAGACTATCCTTACACAGTATCTGTCCGGTAAGTTCTATAGCCTCAAGTCATAGAAGTCAATTTGCCTGCGATAGGGTGCTATAGGGCAGTGTCTCCCAAATTTTCTAAGGCAACAGGACACTCAAGAAACTTCATGTTATCCCACAGACTCAAATATAGAATGACAGGTGTAACTAATTCGCGGAATCCTTGAGACATTTATTAGAAACAGAAATCCTGGCTTATAGTATTTGCAGTAGACATTTTGGAGTGTGCGCAGCGAAGCTTTTTCTGTTGATTCCTTATTTATATGAATCCCTCAACAACCATACACATATCTATCAGCTTTTCGCTATCACATAATGTATTTCAAAATCATTTGGGCTCTCGTACCACTTTATTCTATTTAAATTATAATTTATTATTCACAGGTTGCACGGGAAACATTGGTGCGGAGGCGCTATTGTTGGGAAGTTCTGGGTGCTGACAGCAGCGCAATGCTTCGACTAGTAAGTTCAAGAAATAACTATATCAGAAACTGTGTTCAGGGACATTGTGTAGACTTGACTGACTTAAAACATTATGATGTCTCCGGGCCGTCGTAAGATCTCTAAAACATACATATTTTGGGGCCCTCAACTTCGTCAGCGTGGATTTAGAAAGCGAGTAGCCCTGGCCACGAAGGTGGTTATCATCACCAGCCTATATATGTCCCCACTGGAGGGGCTCAGGCCTACTCTCCTACAGAGAGTGTATGGGCCATAGTCCACCACGCGGGCCCAGTGCGGATCGGCGGACTTCACATGCCTGTTCAAGACATGCAGGTTTCCTCACGATGTTTTCCTTCACCGTTAAGCAATCGGATAATGTACTTGAATTGAAAAACAACTCATAGGTACACGGCTGGATTCGAACCCGGTACCCTCAGATTGAGAGTCCGCGCCTTATCCACTGCGCCACCGACGCTTCTAAGGTGAAGGTGAAGAAGGTGGTTATAAACCAAATCAACTACTTATGACAATCTTTTTTCAACAGTGTAACAAAGGAAGAAGTGACCGTCAGAATGGGGTCGGTATTCCGTGACTTTGGCGGGAAAATACTGTCTGCCGTCGACATCCAGAGACATCCGGAGTACAAGCTGGATCATTACTACCCAGAACACAATCTGGCCATGGTCAAGGTAAGCAAACACGCAACAATTGCCATGACATCTTATTTTTAGCCATAAGTTGGACTCAAAGGGTCACTAATATGGATATCGTGCGACGTGTCAGCCAGAAAAGTGCACTCATGCCCATCATAAAGAAAAAGACAGTTGCGTATCTATGACACGTTCTGAGATATGAGAGGTACGAGCTGAAGACAGAGCTGAGAAAGAGACAAGTTGGTCGTAGGAAGAAGTCCTGGCTGCGGAACATTCGAGAGTGGACGGGAATCGCGAGTGACTATTAACTTTTTCGCCTCGCGACAGATAAGGAAATGTACAGTGAGTTGACAGCCAACCTTACTAGCTGGAGAGCAACCATAAGAAGAAGACATTTTGACAAAAGTGTGGAAGTAAATGATACAAAAATTCAAGAAAAAACATCGTATTAGGCATTGGTATTGGGTATCAAATGAAAGGTCTTGTTGTGTACGTAACCAAAATATGCAGGTTCATATGAGTTCATAAACCAAAACCCCAGAAAAAACTTTTCTTGTAGTAGGCGAGTTTTGAATATTCTTCTTGTTGAATGATAACTGTGTGGTCCCAGGTGAACGTGGGGATATCACCAACACTGCGCATCCAGCCGGTGGGCCTCGCCATGCCTGACTCCGACCTGCCCCCGCTGTTCGGAGAGACTGTAGTCACTGGATACGGATCTGTGGTCAGTATCATTATCACTATATATTTAAGGAATCCATTATCACAAATAAAAGAGGTGCATAGATAACTAACAGGTGCTCACAAATACTTATTTGAATTTTGACTATATGGAACCCTCTCACCTGATGGTAAGTGACGATAAGGCGTGCGCAACCATTCATTTCAAAAGCAGCAGGAGCAGCAGCCGGGTAACGTCCTCTGCTGGACATAGGCCTCCTTCATGGAATGCCACATTGTCTGCTCCCGAGCCACTTGCATCCAGCGACTCGTCGCGACCTTGACCATCATCGTCTGTCAATCTGATAGGGGGACGGCCTGGTACACGCTTCCCGGTAGTCGCCACTCGAGAACTTTTACTCCCCATCGGTTATAAGTTCTTCAAGCGATGTGGCCTGTTCATTTCCTTTTCCTATTCATTTATCTACGCGTATTTATTATATCCACCGGCAAATCAAAACATATTACTCGTAAGTTGGGTTTACTTGACTAATTTTGATTTGTCTCAGCTGCTAAAAAACCTCTCTTTCAGATCACAGGACAGATCCGCGAGGGCGAAAACCAAGAACTGAGGCGCATGATCGTGCGCGAAGTGGCGAGGCCCGAGTGCCGCCTGGTCTACGGGAACGACTACCAGCTCCAACATGACCATATGTGTCTCGCGAGCGTAGTGAAAGGGATCGCTCTGTGTGCCGTTAGTATCAATTATTGATATATTTGTATAAAACAAAAGAAGGTAAAAGCTTTGCTGCTAGGACCAAAGCAAGAGCCTGGTCTACTGGATATCAGCTCTGGAACTACTCATAGTGTAGTAGTCTTGATAGCGTGATCATACACTTGACAACCAGGAACCCAGGTGATAAGAACCAAATCTGTTCTACTGGGGTACCAGCTAAAGACAGATTTGTTGTTGTTGCGGTTTTGGCATCTAAACAGTTGGCCGAGAGGTTCCAAGGGAATGGCTTGGCTTCCTGCAGTCAGGAAACAAAAACTATGAAACAAGCGGAAACTTCGTAGCATGTCGTGTTTAGCCTTCTTCAGCCATCACCAGATGAACATATTCCATGACCCCAGTAAGAGTAAAAATAATGGTACCAAGCCACTTTTATACTACAGCGTCTCGCCGCAATCTTTGCGAAGTCATTGGTCCATCTAGAGAGTGTATCATCCCTCCATTGCCACTTCTGTTTTCGGACTCGTCCAGTTATAGGTATTTCTTCTACTGCCTTCTTCAGCCTTTCTATCAACTATCCAATACGATCACTGATTAAAAATATGGCGTCTACCATAGAGTGTTGCTATACATTCCATGCAGTAAAACCGAATAGGAACCTATAGCTTTAAATTCGAACAAATATTTGCCCTACTTCATGTATGTCGCTGAGAGTTGGGAGGTTTTCTAAACCATGTGATCTTGCACCAGGGTGACATAGGAGACCCGGCGGTGCATTTCAGCGGCGTGAACCGCGCGGGCACGTTGTTCGGAATAGCGTTATTCTCAGGCACGGAGGAGTGCGCATACAAGTCAAAACCAGGCGTTTTTGCTAAGGTGAGTTACATTTACGTGAGAACGTGATAAGGTCCGGAATGAGGAAATCCGTAGACGAACGAAGGTCACCGACATAGCTCGACGAGTCAGTGAGCTGAAGTGGCAATGGGCAGGCCACATCGCTCGAAGAACCGATAACCGGTGGGGAGTAAAGGTTCTCGAGTGGCGACCACGTACCGGGAAACGTCTACCAGGCCGTCCCCCCACTAGATGGACCGACGACCTGGTTAGAGTCGCAGGGAGTCGCTGGATGCAGGTGGCTCGGGACCGGTCGATGTGGCGTACCATGAGGGAGGCCTATGTCCAGCAGTGGACGTTTCCCGGCTGATGATGATGAGTTACCCGTTACCCGATTACAGCAAATTTAGGTGAGGGTTGCAATGTGGGTTCTGATTTTATAAATGCATGCACTTATCTTTGTCTAGTTCCATCAGTGATATTCTAAACTACTCTTGGTATTTTGCCAATTGAGTAATCGTTTGAAACATCTTCGTAGAATATATTTCAACTTTTTTTTACAATGTAGATAAATTAAGTTAAGGCTGTTTGACCGTAAGGCGTGTTCAGGCAGAAAGCATCAAGATAATGAGGTGTTGGATAAGTTATCATTCATTACCAGAGCACAGAACAGTGCCGGATTTCCTTCTAAACCTACCCGGCCTAGGGATCCCAGACGGGGTCTGCCCATATAAAGCCTAAAAGCCTATCTGGCTTTATCATAATTAACGCTTTAAAAAAGAACTAAAAAACGACTTCAAGTGGCTTAAAAAGTTTATCAATTTCGATAAAATTTATATGGGACCACCTCTGAAGTACATCCTACCAAACAAAAAAAGAATTTCAAAATCGGTTCACTATTTATCGGAGCGGAGTTATCGCGTAACACAAATACAAAAAAACATACGCGTCGAATTGAGAACCTCCTCCTTTTTAGAAGTCGGTTGAAAACACTGTTTGATAAGCCAAGAAAATATTTTTAGAAGTCTTAAATCTATTTCGAGCTATTTAAAAGTTGGTATCCTTGTCCAATTCTTGTCTATCAAATTGATGGGGCCCAAATGTCAAGTTGCGGACATAAGGTACAACCAAAAACTTATCGCTGAGTACGTCATCCTTTATTGCCGGAACACAACAGTGCTGCTAACGCTGATGTTCGGCAACAGACTATGCCGAAATAATTCCAATAAGAATAGCTGTAGTTGGACATAGAAAACTGCTCTACCACCAACCATTGTAACTTACCTTAAAATATTCTATTCCCACAGGTTTCCTACAGTCGTATGTGGATCGACAAAGTGCTGGGTGAACCCAGCGATCAGACTGAAAGTGCGGACAGCGGAGAAAATGCAATCCCCTTACAAATAGATTAGTTATATGGAAACTTATGTATAGGAAATCTAAACAAATAATATGCTTAATTTTGTTGCTTTGTGTCTTATTTTGTTACTGACTTTTACTTGTTTTGTCCGTGACTTCATCGGCATGGACTATATAAATCCGTCAACCCAAATTAGACAACACCAAATGAGCTACCAACGTGTGTGCCAAATTTCATCAAGGTCTGTTCAAGTAACCATTCGCAATTGCTCATCAAAAGTGAATGTGACTCGATTCGAAAGTGTTCATTAACGAATTGTTTAAGTTTTTTGCCCAGACGAATACTCAACAGAAACCCAGTTTTTTTGGGTTAGGTTCGGGATTATTAATTTGCGCGCCAAAGCCGAACTATCAGAAACAGTAAACAGTTATTTTACTGGCAAAGGATGAAGCTTTCAGCTTACAGTTACACATTTAACAATGCATGTTTTTATTTTATGAGCGATAAAACCGCCTTTTGTACAATTTTGTTTTGTTTAATGTGCTATTTAAGTTTGTATTGGTTTACAATAAAGTTATATTGTATTTTAAAGATATTCCCAATATACAATCTCACTCTTCTCATTTTTGAAGAAATTCCGTTTATCTGAAAATTACGCGTGAAATGAAACGTAAAGTCAGCTGTCAAATGTCACTGTCGAAAATGTCAAACAGCTGAGAGGGTTATGTTTGTATAAGGTAAAAATCTAATTTTATTCAATAATTAGTGGTTTTCCTAAATTAAACTTACAGAAAACTATCATGAAATAAAATGTATTACTATAAATTTCCCCTAATAAAGTGATACAAGTGACTTTGAACGACCTATCGGTCTATTTTGAGCGTCGTCGTATTTCTTTCGATTTCTGTCCAAAGGTGAAGGATATTTGTGATTTAACTGTTAATATGGTTTAGACAGAACCCCTTATATTTCGTGGTGCCTGATATGGATGAATTCAAGCTGAGGGCTGGCGAGAAATTCGAAGCATTGCACGTAAGTGACTCTTACCAGGTTATGTACTCTTGGTACTTCGGCGCGCGCTTTACGCGGTCGTTTACGTCAATTTTTTCAACAGAAACTTTTTTACTTAACTTTTTTTACAATAGTTTTGTTTATTTTGTGTTCGATGACCCTGAAATGTCATTGGCTTTGTTGACCTATTTTGCGGCAATGACCATGGGCTTACATAATGATCTTAATTATCGCAACTAGATCTGATTGAAAGTCATTTTAAAATGACAATGATTGATTAAAATTGTGAATGGTTAGTTAGTTAGTTATGGATTTGTCACAAGATTACAGGGATGGGAAACATTATAAATATGTACGAGTAAGTATAATTTTGATAATACAACAAAATATCTGAAGATATGCATGAATACACATGAATGACACAATAGAACTGTTCAGGTGTTATTTCTGCATGCTTTTATAATGGTCATTAAAATTAAATCAAACCTTCTCATTGTGCTCTTCACTCAACTTCAAAAATACAATGATTTTATGTTTTCATTACCTCAATTTTTTTATTTATCTACTAAACAATGTAGAAACATTTGATTGTTAACGATTCAAGTTGAAAAAATATACTTTTAGACAAGATAAGAAAAACTAATCAAAATAGATAGAGTATAGAGCAATTACAAGATTGGAATAACAAAACCTTTATTGATGTATATGTATGCATTTTTCATTTACCAATTGTTTTCATTGTCTTGATTATTTAAATATTTTATAAGTTATGTAAATACAATCTTGTACATATTGTTTAAATCCATATTTTTAGCACAACTATAGTTTTTTGTGTGTATATTTACTTTCAATTATATTAAGGTGTGTATTTGTTATAAACATTTTAAAGAGAAAGTAATTCAAGTGTTGTACATTGCAGGTGGCGGCCAAGACAGCTGCTGACAACAGTAAATCCAGGGTACAAGATGTAACTCAGCACACATTGGATGCTATCAGGAGGGTAAGATAGTTTCTGATGCTATAAAACCTGTGTGACTATTGTTTGAGGCCTTGGACATAAGTTAATAGATTGATAGAGCTTTTTTATGTTTTTTGGGTTTGCTTTTGGCCTTCATCTCATCTAATGTTCAGTGGCTAGGGTACTTTTCATACTAGAACACAAAAACTGTTCAGTATCCTAATTTAGATACACTATAAGATTAAACAGATAAAACTGTTATCTCAAGAATGATGATCAAATAGATAAGAATGGCAAACATTTTGATGTAACATCTAGTCTAGAATATTACTTCACATCTATAGTACGAACTACACTACCTCTTAGTCCAAAAACATCAGAAAAAACATAGACTTGCATAGGGCATACATATCTTTCCTTTCAAAATATAAGTAGAGATTATCCTAAGTAGACTCCATGCAAATTGTGGACAGTTAAAATGTCTGACTCAAAACCATCGGCCGAAGCTCTGTCAGCCAATAATGAAGATAAATATTTCACGTCTCAGATACGCACAGCTTTTCTCGAAGTGTGGCACCACGAGTTCATAGCAGAGAGCAGGGAGAGAGTGGCTATCTGGTCTAGAGATGCAGTCAGAAGGATAAAGGAGGGAGCACCCCCTCTGTCGCCCGTTCTACTGTATGAGGAGTTGGTAGCGCTATTCAAGGATAGAGGTGAGTGTTTTAAAATCTTTGTAGACCACTGTTGGATTGCCACGTAACACTTTTCATGAGGGCCATTACTAATTCGCTTAGCAGGCCCAATCAAAAAGAGGTTTATATAGGTATCTCTCCTGAGTTTTCTCCACACATCTACAGTCAAGATGTTTTTAATCTAAAATTCCGGAATCGACAAGTATTCTTAGATAAAAAAATTGGTCTTGATTATACGCAGTCTTATGCGGACTGGTCCGCGTATGGCGTTGCAGCATATTGATATATCTGGACCTCGCATATCCGCAGTATGATGATATATCCTGGTGTCTCATGTCCGCAGTATGGCGTCGCAGTATGCTGATATTCGTGTGCGGGGCGGCGGTGGGCGGAGGCGCGGGTCTGGCGCTGGGACTGCGCGTGGCTGCGCGCGCGCCGGCTGGACCACACACGCGCGCTCTACACTCCCACCAGGACCAGACCGTCATGCTGGTAGAAGATGCCGTGGCCCCAGGTGAGATATTATGTGCGTAGTAATGGCAGACTTGGCCTTACAGTACTATCGTCATGCATAAGAGAGCCTAGTCTCTCTCTGTGGCTCTCTGGTCCATGTTTTGCGTCTTTTTCTGAACCAGATATACTATATGCAAAAACCCACGACTATCCTACGAATAAATTAGCGCATATCCTTTACTTAGTTGCTGCATAAAAGAAGAACAAATCAATAATGAGTAGGATGTTTTTAGTATATCACATAAACCTATATACATACATCAAGTAAATAAAGTAAACGCTTTTGAGCAAATTCATTTTATTTATGTTACAACACCAAAGTTCAAAGTAAACCACAAAAAATAAATAAATACACATAAGGGAACTAAGAATCCTGTCCTCTGAAGTTTTTGCCAGCGTATTTGGCTAAAGAGCCCAGCTCCTCTTCAATCCTGAGTACCTGGTTGTACTTGCCGATGCGTTCCCCTCTCGCGGGCGCCCCGCACTTAAACTGACCTGCCGACAGCCCCACCACCAGGTCCGCCAAGAAAAGGTCCTCAGTGTCCCCCCAGCGGTCGCACACCATCATCCCGAAACTGTTCTGCTTCAGTACCTTGAAGCATTCAATGATCTCCGACACGGTGCTGCATTGGTTTAGACGCAAGGCACACGAGTTCGACGCCTTCCGGTCCACGGCCATGTTGATCCTTTTCAAATTGGTCTGTGTTAAGTCGTTGCCCAAAATCTGCGCCGTGATTCGGCCGGTCAGCGTGACCCAAGCACTCCAATCGTCGGCTTCGAAAGGATCTTCAATGGACGTCACTGGAAACTCTTTCATGTTGTCGATGTAGATTTCAGCTAGTTTCTCCGAAATCACATAGTCTTGAGGATTTGAATTGGGGCTCTTGAACTCCAGATCGTAGGCTCCATCTTTGTAGAAGTCAGACGCCGCCGCGTTTATGGATATCTCAACTTTGCCCGTGTACCCGCATTGCTTTATAGCATCTACCATGAAGAGCAGGGCGTCTCGATGGGTCACCAGGGGCACGGAGAAGCCTCCGCAGTCGCTCACGTAAGCTGCTTCAACTTTGTACTTCTTCTTTATGACGTTCTTCACGTAGGTGTAGATTTCCGTGCCCATCTTTAGTGCTTCGCTGAAAGAGTTGGCTCCGACCGGCATGATATTGTACTCTTGGAATGGTAGACCGTTGGAAGACAGCGTTCCGCCAGTTAGGATCGTGAAATGCGGTACAGGAATTATGATGGAGGCTGTCCCAGATAAATCCGAGATGTGCCTGTAGACTGGTATTCCTTTTTTGGCTGCGCCAGCTTTGCACACTACCAGAGATACTACCATGATAGCGTTTTGCCCCAAGCGGGATCTATTGTCGGTCCCGTCGAGGTTGATCATGAAAGTGTCTATGTCTTTCTGGTTGGTGACCTCAATGTTCATCTTGATGAGTTCAGGAGCGATAATGTTGTTAATGTTCTTGACAACGTTGGCGACGCCCATGCCATGGTAGTCGTTGGGGTTGTTGTCCCGTAGTTGGACGGTCTCTCCTGTCTTCTTCAAGTCCTGGGAAGGCACTCCGACCCTGAAGAGACCCAGCTCCGTGACCATGTCCACTTCCACAGTTGGGACTCCGGTGGCGTCGAAAACTTGGCGCGCCAACAATATTTTAATGGGCATTTTGGATTTTTCTGTCAATTCTATTTAGTTTTTATCCAAAATTAAATTTGAAATGATTTAAATTGCCATAAATAATTGTGGGTGACTAAATATTTTTTATTATTATAAAAACGTGAACAAAGAACGTGAAGCGGCTGAATTTTTAAATATGAATGACAGATGACAGACAAGGAGATGACAGGCTATTCAAAATTTAAATGTGGGTGTCATTTGATCCGAAAAGTTCGAACATGTATTTTCTATTTATTTGGCCAGCGTAAGTTTTTAATGATCAAAAAACTCCGACTGAGAAAAAAGGAGCTACACTAAGCTTTAGAGTCTATGATTCTTTCTTCCCTCGTAACTTTCAAGAAACTAAACAGAACTCCACTATGGAGTGTCTTTCGGTCGAAAAATTCTCTTAGATGAAACATGTTTTACAATAGAAAATTAAAATTAAGAATCTTAACACTTTCGTATTCTTACTGCTGATAGATTATTTGTCATATGTATTTGTCTTCTAGGAGCTGGCACCGGTGAAGTTCTGGTGAGGGTCCAAGCGTTCAGCGTGTGTCCAGTGGACCGCAGCGTTCTACGGGGGCGGGGGGCCGTGCTGAGGTCCCTCATAGCCAGGACCCAGCTCACTGTGGGCCGGGCTTTCGCTGGTGAGTCAGTAGATGTAGACCCTGGCTAGACCAGAAAGTGTGTCTAGTGGAGGGGCCCGTGCTGAGGTCCCTCATAGCCAGGACCCAGCTCACTGTGGACTGGGAAAAGTATATACTATTCGTAGATTTATTTACTGAGCAATATATATGTTACAGTCAAAACTCAGAACCAGTAAAAACCAAAATCGTTTTTGACTAACTTCCAAAATATATCTGCGTTGGAAGCGTCTTTCATTTGATGATGTCAGCACTAAACGATCTCAAGCTGGTACTTGTCTCGGCACCGCTCCTTGTACCCCGGGTACCACCACGCTCGGAACGCGTGCCTGGTGGTAGGAGCGCCCTCGTTCAACACGCGGCACAGCTCGCACGTGTTCCCCGCAGACCGCCGGAACGTGTAATGGTTGTGCCACCTGGGGGAAACATCATCATCAGCCGGGAAACGTCCACTGCTGGACATAGGCCTCCCTCATGGTACGCCACATCGACCGGTCCCGAGCCACCTGCATCCAGCGACTCCCTGCGACTCTAACCAGGTCATCGGTCCATCTAGTAGGAGGACGGCCTGGTAGACGTTTCCCGGTACGTGGTCGCCACTCGAGAGCCTTTACACCCCATCGGTTATCGGGGGAAACATAACACTTATCAACTTAGACATCTTTAAATAAGCGACTCGACACTGTGTCACAAAATTAATATAGCACTACGTATAGAACAAATATTCAGTGCCGCAGTTAGTTCCCCCCTCCCGCACCACCGATCTGCGATACCTCACCTCTCCCCGAAAGAAAGTAGCCGGTTCAGTGATCGGAAGTAAAGCGCGCGCGTACTCACTCATGCATGCACGTGTGTACAAACGTCACCCGTTCGATGTATGGGAATATAACGACGTTTCTATGCAGTGTCCGGTCTGTGATTGTGTGTAAATTACGCAGTTGGACTGCTTAATAAGTAATTTAGTAAGACAGCTAGCGGTTATTTAAAACAGCTAAACGATGCTGAGTGGTTTTTCAGAATAACTGGACTTTAACACGCGGAATTGAATGAACGTTTTTAATTAATCAATGCATCGGGTTAGCGATTAACGGTTCTATAAAACAGCGTGAAATGAGACGTCACATTGTAAAATTATAGTTCTAAATTGTGTCGTTCGTTGCTTTGTATGGCATAAAACAATAATGGCGTCCCAAGCAGATTTTAGTTCGTCAAATAACAAATAAAACCGACAATGTCAGTTATAAGGACCCTAATTTTAATGTAAACAGTTATTTTAATGATTTTTTATTTATTTTTGTTTAAACATTTTCGCCTTATGCCAAACTCTTGTTGCCACTGAAGATAATACATTCTGAAAAATATATAAACATGGGCAGCTGTTTCCTCAATTGACTATCCAGCTACACTTTGTACGTCTGTTTTTTACGGAGTTTTTTACTAAAACATCTAGAGGTTACGTAAAACAGCTTACTAAGCAATCAAACAAAAAAATATACATGTTGTACATACATATGTTGTATAAAAAGTTGAGTTTATACGTACCTAAAATAATTATAATACGTTTCTTTATTATCGACAGCTTTCTTTATTTCGTACGCCACAGATTTCGCGGACATACCCCTTGCATTAAGATAGGATCCAGGAGGCAGGAATCTGAAAATAGCACATAAATTATTCTGCAGTGGGCCGTTTTCTATGTCCATCTGACTAGCTACCATGCTATCTAAGTCTGCCGCCAAACAGCAGTGTAAATGCACAATTGCCAAACAATTATACATACATACTCTCGAAAAACATAACCCTCCTGGCGCAGTTGGGTAAAAAGAGACAAAAAGGTAATAATTTATGCACTTTTAAATTCAAACTTCCCGTTTTGTCAAACGATTCATTTACTTAGCGAGTTTTAGTTATAAACAGGAATGATCATTAAAAAAATTTAGTGTGTAATTTGAGCTTAGTTGTATAAATTGAATCGAGCCCTTACGTTCACCTTATATCCTATTGCACATACCACCTGTAAACAATAAATACTCTGACTTTCACCTGTTGTAATCAGCCCCTCCGTACACGACGGGCACTGCGTAGTTGTCTAGGGCGGTCATCAGTTTCTCAGTGACGTAGTCTTCGCTGAGGGAGTTCTCGAACGCGAGGTAGAAGTAATACGTGTTGCGCAACATGGCGTTGCACTCGTCCGAGTCGTCCCGCGAACATGTCAAGTTGCCGCACGTCCCGTACACGTCGATACCTGTAACATATCATACGATTCGTTAACATGCTTATTAGATATATATTATTCTATACATTCCTTTAAATAGGACATAATATGATTATTTAATTCACTCAAAATCTTTCAATCAAATTTTTTCATCGCATCACATGATAGCGCACTTTGTACAAATGTCCCTCAATCTCTTCTCAAAAATATCCTCGTGAAAAAAATTCTCAAAATTATCTCTGAAACATTTCACGAGGATTAAAAGCAGCCTATGTCCTCATCCGATAGATTACGTGTGTGACAATTTAGATTAACATCAGTCCAGCCCTTTAGCCGCGAGAAGGCACCAAACATAAAGACAGGGCCAGAGCTACTTTCGGATTTATCTTACTTCCTTCTTATCTTCGGACTTAACTAGCTTTACCTGTAACTTAGTAGACTTCAGTATAGTTGTGATCTTAGTAGCTAAACCAAAACATACCCAAACCGAACATCTCCAGTTCTTTCTGTATTCTGCCGGCCGCCTGAAACCTGCCGCTTTCTTTCTCACAGTGTGACACGAACCACGCCGCCGTCTTGCTCTTCGTTTCCAATATATCTTTCAAATCCTTCTTAATGGGTTCCATTTTCACCCACTCTATATCAATCCTAGGCCCAACTTTCGTCCCGTTCTTATCAAACACGTTAAAATAAGACAAACTTATATCCGAATCCAATTTGTAAGTCCATGTTAGATTGAAGTAGTTCTCGTTGAATTTATGGCACAAAGGGAAGTTACTAGCAGATTCCGAAGCCATAAAGATGTACTTCTGAAAAACTTTGCGGATTTTCGGAGGTGTGTCCCAATCGTTTTCAACGTCGAAAAGTATCGCGTCAAAATTACTTAAACTACCCAATAATGCTTTGTTTGTTGTAAAGAAACAGTTGTAATAAGAACAGTTTTGTTCTATGAAAATAGCTTGGCCGTGATCGAAGTTGTCATAGTGGGAAAACGCCTTTGTGTATCTGAGAATGAATTTCAAGTCGGTTTTAAATCTGAACGGGACCTCGAACACCATTGTGAATTCTCTTTTGTCGTTACTTTTCAATTCTTGTTCAATTAACTTCATAGCCATCGGCTCTCGGAATATGTAGTTTAATTCAATTTCATCGCGGCCATCTTGGTTATTTAATGACTCAATGAATTGTAATATTACAAAGCAGTATGCAGTCACTAGTGTAAATTTGACCAATTTACACATTCTGTGTAGAACTTATATACTTGTGATGGAACCGAATCTACTGTCACTTTTGAACGTTTTTAACCAACTATAAAAAGAAGTCTTGGGAATTTTTTTTTGTAAAATGTGTACGAGGTGCTTTGCTTGAATAAGTAGTAGTAGGTAGAAATGAGACGAGATTGCGTGCCTGGGTGTTTGTTTATTATTTCTGAAGTAGGTACGTTCGGAAACCATCAGGTAAATTATCAGTTTGAATTGAAACAAAAGAGATTTCAAATCCACCGAATCCGAATAAATCAAGGAAAAGTCTTTAGATTGTTAAAAAAATACCAAAATTGAATTTTTTGGTTATTATTTTGTTTGTAATCAATCTTTCGCGACTTTCAAGCGACTTGCTCGCGTAGTAACACACATAATTCTCAATGCTACTACACAATAAAGAGCAATTCGCAAGCGCTCGCAAAGTGCTGGAAAGCGAAAATGTTATGCTCCCTCTTTGTCTATAGTATAAATCTATCTCTTCTGATGTCTTCTGTCGCGGCTTCACGCGAAATTTTGTCAACTGTTGTTCTTTAAAATTAAATAAACTAACCCAACCTAACCCAATTACATTACCCTCCTTTTTACACAATTGTCATAAGAAATGAAACATGATAACAAAATATTTTAGTTTCCGAGCGCATTGTACGGGACCCGTGTTTTAGTAAACAGCCAGTTTCGTCGAATGATCCTCGTCTTATATTGACGTGACGTCACTACTTGGAATCGCTTCTACTGACAAACATGGATGACGCTATAGTTGAATTTCAGGTGGCGTTAAAGTAAGTTTATGCTATTCATTGTCTTCACTTGAACTCATTTACAAGCAACATCAACAAATAATTAATTTTAAAATCAATAACGAACAAGAATAATTTTTGACGCGCCATTTATTTTGGTTTTTCTTCAATAAGCAGCTTTATATTTTCTAGCCAGTTCGAAATTTACATAAAACCTCTTTGTTTAAACTTAAAAAATTAGTTGCAAAATAGTTGCAATGTCTCGTAGTAAAAGTTCGGTCTATTTTTGAATTACACGACAGAAATGAGTTTGCATTCCGGCCGCTAAAACATGACAGAAATGGATTTTCATATAACTTTTGGCGGCCATTTTCGATTTACATCGAAGAAGATTGTCAAAATAATGCTCAAATTTTCCAAGCATGTTTGACAAATATGTGTTACTAGCTTCCGCCCGCGACTTTGTCCGCGTGTACTTCAGGATGTATTCTACTTATTCGATAGGCATAGGTGACGTATATGACTAATTATTATATACAGCACAAGGTACAAAATAGTGTTTATTCTGTTACGTAGTCTAATAGTTTAAAGAAACAAAATAAATGTCAATATCTGACGTAGTACATTCAAATAGTTTTCACACTAATATTATAAACGCGAAAGTTTGTATATACGAATTTACATATTCTATGGTCGGTTGCTAGGCAACGCATTTTTGTTATGCCAAAATTGCTCATGTAATCCCACTAATATTATAAGTGTGATTTTGTACAATTTACACAATATGTCTTTATAAATTATAGCCTATATGTTATTCTGATGTATAAGCTATATTATTGTAAAGTTTCATTCAAATCCATTCAGTAGTTTTTCCGTGAAAGCGTCACAAACATCCAAACATCCAAACTTTCACACTTATAATATTAATAGGATAGAAATCCGTGTTTGGGCTCTTTTCAGAGTGTTTGGTGAGCAGAACCTGCACATGAACTTTTGAGGGTCTGATGATGGATCAGAGCCAGAGAGTTCTGATCCATCAGTCCTATTCTTGCAGAGTTTCAGCGTTTGTTAATTTTGTATACATAATTATCCGCTTGTATATTTCAGGCGTGGTGTTGGACGTGGGTTACGGGGTGTCGGACCTGGAGCTGGGGGACGAGGTGTGGGGGTGTGTGAGCGAGTGGAGCGGGGGCGCGGCCAGCGAGCTGCTCACCGTGCGCAGGTAATGTGGCAGTTGGTGTGAGAAATAGTTGTTTATGATAGTAGTGCGGTAATTTGGTTTTACAAACGAGTCGAGGCGAAATCGAGGGCTTGACACAGTCACGAATTGTAAATATAAATTCTGCGCGAACTTAATTTTTTAGATATATAGATAGATATCAGTCTGGAAGTTGCAACAATCTTTTTCGAATCGCGTTCAAAAAGAACTGGAACTGACTTCAACAGACCTAAAAGTCTACAACAGAACTGTTCACGCTTAGAGATAGAACTATCTGGGTATATGTTTGTTTTTTGTTGACTTCCACAGCACTCGTGTGAGCAAGCGTCCCCGCGCGCTCGCGGCGGACAGCGCCGCCTCGCTGCCGTGGGCGGGCGCGGTCGCGCTCTCCGCCCTAGACACGCTCAAGTTCACGCCGCAAGGATGCAAGGGCAAGAGGTAGGCTATTACAGGGAATATTTATCACACGTACAGCCAGAGAGTGGAACTCTCTGCCAGCATACATATTCCCACAAAGCTACAATTTATGGTGTATGCTGAGCAGGCACCTTCTAGATCAATGTGCACCAACGTAGGCCACATCGTCACTTACCATCAGGTAAGATCGCGGACATGCGGTGATCTTCAGTAAACAAAAAATGATTTATTAACTAGGTCGAACGAATGTTTTGTATCATCATCATCAACAGCCTACAGAGCCTACAGTATGGGACATAGTCCACCACGCGCGCCCAGTGCGGATTGGTAGACTTCACCCACACCTTCGAATTTCTTCTCAGGAGTGTGCAGTTTTCCTCGCGATGTTTTCCTTCACCGGAAATTGGTAATGATTTTCATCATTCGTACATAAATTCCAAATAACAAATTGTAACTCATTGGTACGAGCCAGGATCGAACCCAGACCTCTATTGTTCATAGCTTCTTGTTCATGTTTTATATAAAGCGAATGCTTTGCAGCGACACGTAGTTTTAATGCCGCCATCTTTGTCTCTTAGGGTGTCTGTGTGCGGTGCCTCTAGCGGGGAGGGCTGCGTGCTGGTGCAGCTGCTGTCCGCGTGGGGCGCGCACGTCACCGCCATGGCGCCGAGGCACGCCGCGCTCACCCTGCAGGACCTGGGTGAGACCATCATCATTCTTATCCGGCACGAAGGACCAAAGAATATAGGGTCTACATTCGCGCGAGATAAATGCTGTTGAGTGTTATGCAACTGCCCTAAAAGTCTAGGTAAGAAACATTTTAAAAAACGTACCCCTTCGAATTGATAACCTCCTCCATTTTTGAAGTCGGTTAAAAACAACTAAAATATCATTCGGTTGTATGTTTAATGTATAGCAATAGCATGTATATGGTGTATTGTTTTCAGGTGCGCAGGAGTTTGTGGATTGCGCAAGCGCAGGTGAGTCTACGGATGCGTGGACGCTGCTAGAGCGCGAGGCGCGTCGCGCGGGCCCCTGGGACGCGGTGCTCGCGTGCGGGACCGCCACCCGTGGTCCCTACAACCACACCGCACTCATCAAGTTAGTAAATACTGCCAACACCAAAGCTACACACACCCCTAGAAATGCGCGCCATGTTTTATTTATTTTAAACACTAGATATCGTTTTTATATACTTTTTTTCTCCTGTTATTGTCCATTTTTAAACAATTGCTTTGGCAACACTGATATGTCATGCTATCGTCACACATCGAACGAATGACGTTTCTATAGACACGCATGTGTGAGTGGGTACGCGCGCGCCGTACTACCGATCCTTGAGCGGGTCACTTTATTGCGGGGGGAGGTGAGGTATCGCGGATCGGTGGGAGGCGGTGAACCTCCGTTCTTAGTACTATATTCTGTATCTCATTACGGTCACCAATCCGCCTGCCTATTATGAAACTTTGAACGATTTCGTTACGTAACTATCTCTTTCTAACTGCCATTGTTTTGCGGGTGCACAGAGCGACAGCGCCCCGCCCCGCGCTGGCGGACGTCGGTGCGCGCGCGCTGCTGTCGGACCGTCTCCCCGCGCCCCTCGCAGCACTCTTCGCCGCTACCTTCTACACGTACCGAGTGTGTCGGGTATGTCACACACACTAATACACCTTCACACACACAACATGCTTATATTATTGTCAGATACAACAAATACAACTGTCACGCAGCTAATGGTCCATATATGGCTCTTTGAACAATAATATGTGTGTAACAATGAAAATTGTGATTCACTGTGAAGCTATAAGGTAATAATACTTATTTCGCGACATTACAATCCGATATACTATTTTTATTTACGTTTAAATTTAATAAGGTTTTTAGTAATTTTTACCTAATTATTTTGTGACATTTTAATTTTCGTATTGACAAATAAATAATTGTTATTCATATCATTATAAATCATTTCGAGACTTCGCTCTAAGGAACATGAAACAAATTCAGAACTGCGATAATAATATTTGAGAAAACTGTCATATTGCAAATACTCACTGATAACTTGACGAATGTCGCTCCATAGTAACTATATCGTTGCCTTACAAGTTATCATTGCAATAAAAAAAGTTACAGCACCACTGTCTATCACTTGACAGGTTCTTGACAGATCATATACATTTTTAGAAAATACTTTTTTACATTGAATAGAGTAGTTTATTCTGCATAAAATACAGTAAATAGGCTTCCATTTGACCATAATCTCACTTGGTTCACGGTTGCCTAGAAATAGGGTCTTGAAGATATCTGATATGATGTGAGTTTGCTTGTGTAACTTCATGTTGTAACTTCGAGTCGTCTTATGGAGGTGACTTTTTACTCTGATCCAACAATTAGTTCCTCTGAGAGAATTTATGAACATACAGACGTCGCGGGGCAAATGCTAGTTGAAATGTGTGAAAGCATTGCTGTTAATTCAGAACTGTATTGTTCCCAGTGGATGACGGGATACGGTACAAACACCGACTGGCTGGAAGACCAGTACCGACTGCGGGAGGGGCTGTCCACTCTCTCCAGGCTGGTGGAAGAGGGACAGCTCGCGCCAGTGCTGGATAAGGTAAACATATTGGGACCCTCGAACCTTGAAGCTCGCAACAAAATTTTATATGAACTTTCTACCTAGAAACATAGAGTCGATTTGAGGTCCTCCTTTTTAAAGTCAGTTGAAAACGAACTACAATCTATCATTTGTTTGCAGGTGTATCTTCCTACAGACTTCGAGAGTGCGCTTGCGCACGCCTGCAGCGAGGACGCCATAGGAACCACCGTCATTAGGTTTCCTTAGTGTATCTAGTCTACGTTTAAACATTAATTAATGATTTTTACCTGTACTTGAGTCAAGGGGTGATAACCAAAAAGCCTCGCACGGAACCAGTTCCGAATCTCCGTTTCTATGGACGGCCGAAGCGGTCGCTGATCACCTAGAGTGCTCACCCAAAGCTAACGGTACTAACGGGGTCAGAAAAGCATTATCTTTCATGTATATATCCAGTAATATATCTTTCAAATAAAGTCGATGTGACAAAGAAACCTGCCAGCTGAACTAATTTTTATGATCTTTGATTTTTTGAATTGGTCTCTGCCCCGAATAACTTGAAAAGTTCATTTTTTCATACATTTACGACCTGACAGAAAGTTTGAATTATTTTTTAGAGAAATAGTTGAAAGGCCAAATAAGGACACGGGCTACTCTTTATCCTCATCGAACTAGTAGTTCTCATGGGATAACTTATAAAGTCACCCAGACGATGTTTCAGGCAATAAAACTAGTTTATAATAATCGGCCTTTTAGACGTGACATGCAAATTCACAAATTCATAAACCTGTTCTGACCCCGATAGTACATAGTTCGGCAGTGTTAGACGAAACGGCATTCTTAATGAGGTTCGTCTTAGTGTTTGGTTGAAAAACAAAGTTATGTGTGCAGTTAAATAAGTCATATTGATTTCCTACTTTAGTCTCAAATTTAGTACCGGTATTTATATTGTTCAGGGGAACAGACATATTCTTCCATTATCAAGACCACCAAAAAAAGATACCATTATTAGATTCGTATTTTCCGAGAATGAATCTGCGCCTTTTCAATTACCATTCCGAAGAAAGTCAACAAAATAAAATGCGAGTTAAAAATATACTAGGCAATAAATATTTTCGAAACAAGGGCTAACAAAATCTTCCAATGGTGTAAAATTCAATGTATCATCCGTAACGAGGGGTTTTATTTTTTGACGTTCTATTGAAAGTACATAGATGGCGTTCTAAACGTTGATTTTATCTGTCACTGTCAAATTCTCTCCGTCCAGTTGCTCGTAGCATTATTATCGTTTATTTGTACTTACCAACCAAACAACCAGGGTTTTACTATAATATGAGTATTTACACACATAAGTCCCTCATAAAAAGGTTATTAGGTTTTACAATTTTAATATTTTAAAGACAATATACCATTTTTAAAAGAAACAGCCATTACGATGTTGTAAATCATATTAAAGTGTCATCTAGTATCCTATAGAAACAATAGCCCTCATTGAGGTGAACCAACCATCGCTAGAATTACCTCAAAATTGACCCTTATTGCTACACTCGAGTACAAAAATATGTATCTACTTTGGAACCAAGTCACATTCACATTAAAATGACATTTCCCTCAACACTACATAGGAACAAGCAAGAGTGAATGTGACATGGTACAAAAGTGGATATATGTTTTTGTACTCGACGGTTCAATAGATGGAGAATAACTAGAAGAATAATCCGCTTAGCGATGAACTGACATTTACTGATCCTCTTTAATTTAAGAGCAGTTTGTAAGTGGAGTCTTCGCCACTGTTCTCTTTTCTCAACCATTTTCTTTCCCTCCTGATAAATCGCGACCTTTATCTTTTTCTGCATTTTCTCAACGTACTCTTGTGTAAGCCTTTCTCTTCTTTCAATGTTTTCTTGTAAGATGTCTTCCATAAAGTTATGACTTATAAGATTACCTATCATATTTTCTAGAGCCCTCACAATGATCTGGCCGTTTTCTGTAAATATCTTCTTTTACAACACATCTTATCTTCTCCGCCCCTGCAACATCTCAAACGCTTACCGATAGAGACCCGAAAATCGTTTCAGCGCACTCGATGTTGATCCTTTGTAAATGTATATTTTGTAGAAACGTTCCTAATTTACAGTTTATGAATTAGTTTGTTATTGTTGAACTTTGTAGAACTTTTAAATGTGCATTGTCTGCCACACGAGGCCTTGTGTGGCGTTAATACGAACAGATCTTAGAACGCACTCTCTAGTGCTTATTTTCGTATGGCTTTTATTCCTGCATAGTTGTTATAATTTAATATCTAGGTTTTATTTATTAAGGCTTACCAACTAATTACACACAATAACAAAAAACTTACAAAACAATAGTGTTATATGTGCAACTAACTTAAAGGTAAACACAGCGATGATAATAATAAGAAAATAAGATAGAAGAAAAATACACCGATAATAAGAAAAATTAATTTAGACAAAAATACAAATCTACATTGTAAAATACTCGTAATTGTGCACAGTTCACTCACAAATAATCCATATTACTGACGTGGTCATCGCACCGTGGTGCAGCTGACAGCCGAGTGTTGCCACACCAAAAACCTGTATACTACATCCCTTCCTTGTTTTAATTAAATAGGAATAGCTCCGAATAGAACGACCGATAAAATTACATCAATTTTATTAGTAGTGTAATAATTTATACTCATCTGAGAAGATCAATCTATGACTTGTTCATCATCATCCAACGGTCCCTTCAGCGTTTCCTACTTTATATCAATAACGTTTATTCAGAAACTTATATCCTCCTTCTTCCTGCCTATACCTTTTCCTTATTTTATCTTATTTTTCTATAATGTCAATCAAAGTATATTCGTACTGGTTTAAGTTCAATGTCTGCCGCTACAGGTATTTTATCGCGAAACTGTGAGAGTTCGGCCGAAGTCCAGGCAGGCAGGCAGTTGATGCATGCTTTAATATTGGTCACAACAGGTCTTGGTAATTTCTTTACTTTGTAGTATAAAGTCAATGTTTCAAGATATAATTTCTATTCCTCTTACATATGTTCCTGATTGTTTCTACTCGCGGGCTCGTAATGTTCTTCACGATCTTAGTTTATTATAAATTTATTGACATAATAATCGATTAGGACCAGGAGATAATCATTTGATAGTACTGGTCCTAGGAAGTATATTTACCTGTCAACTCGAAAGACAATATAAGTTGGATGTGGCGGGTTAGGAGCTTTACAAGCTTTACCTCAGTTCTCTACATATTTTCTATTATACTTTTTGGCCACCATATCTTAGCCCTGAGGCGAGACCTCTTGAGACACGAGACTACAGTTCCCTCGATGTTGCAGACGTTTCCTCGATGTCATGTAGTGGACCTACAACTAGTCTTCTATATTTTAGGGTTTCATATATATACTCGTACACCTATAGTGTTTCACTTGAATGTTTCTGCAGCAACAGATCGACTAAGTTATTTTCAGACACTTTGTTATGCATGTTGACAAGCCATTATTAGTAGTTTATTTCCATAATTGAGGGTCCACTTTCCAACATAGCCTATACAACGCAAGTGGTATTTCTTGTAAACTTTATGGCTGAAATGTACCTAATAAGTGATATTGCTACCAACTTAGCAATTAACGTCCCACTCCAATCCAATTTCCAGATAGGCATCACCCTACACTAACTTTGCTGATTATGACTAAAACATCAGATGGAAAGTATAGTTAGCATCTTTTAGTTTTTTACAATTGAAATTACTTTATCAGTGTTCTCATTTCTTAATTGTTGTTTTTAATTTCCAGTCATTTTCCTTGACTGGGGTACCCATCAAATATCTGACTCAAATAAATAATAACTTCTGATGTAATGATACAAGTGTAGTACTGCCACGTCAAACAAGTGTTCACTGTACTCCGAGTCGTTAAAAGTTCCTGATGATTATTATTGCCAGATCTCCCTTCTGTATCAAATGATATTCCTTTTCAGTCTAAACTCGCCGGTGAGTTTCGAGTCGCTTTCGGTGCTTGCCTCTGCGAAGGGCGATTACCTCGCGTTCCTCAGTGGTTAGTTACGCTGAGGTAATGGTGTATTTCACTGGTTGTTGAGAACCTCGATGCTTTGGATATTACTCTGCGGATCTTGTTTTGGGCCCTGTGCAAGTACATGATGTTTGAATTGCTGGCTGTTCCCCACTTCAACAATTCAATGCCGAGCAATTCAATGCCGTACGTCCATATTGGTATAGTAGGACTGAGTTTCTACCCAGGGGTTTCGTTTCCTTTGGATTTTATGTGGTTTTCCATGTGAGGCGCCTGTCCAGCAAGAATTCAAGGTACTTGACACCGTCTTGCCCAGGGTTTCAACTGTGTTATAGCAGTTATTGCTGAAGAGTGATTCCGTAAATATGTAATTTAACGATTCTATACTTTGGGTCTTTCACAACGGTTAAACCCAGGTTCTAAACCTTTCTTACTTAGGCATAACTTAATATTTATTAAATTATTCACTTGATTTTGCAGCCTCAATATAAAATTCAAAACCATCCTCTTTGCTCTTCATTAGTCTATATATACAATTATACATACATCTTTCTAATAGTTACGTTGTAAAGATCAATAATAGCACACTCTTCAACGTATAAGACACTGGCCATATACTTCGCACGCTTCCTTTAACAATATAAGCCTTCGACTATTAGCCTTTATTATTGTTCAATAACATTGTCATTTCTTATTGATGTTTAACTTAACTTTCTTGATCTTAAATAACCTTGGCTTCTTTATTGGCCTTTAAACGCAACAGACTCTTTTATTGGCTGTTGAACGTGGTTGAACACATTGGTCTCTCTTATTGACGTTTCAACAGAACAGACTTTCTTGGCAATTAACAACCTTTGCCCCTCTTATTGACATTCGAACACTATTGACGTTTCAACAGAACAGTATTTCTTATTGTACGTTGAATAACATTGGCCCATCTTATTGTCCTTTCAACAGAACATACTTTCTTGACAATTTACAACCTTTGCCTCTCTTATTGACATTTGAACACATTGGTCTCTCTTATTGACCTTTCAACAGTTAGTCTTTCTTATTGAACATTGAACAACATTGGCCTATCTTATTGACCTTTCAACAGAACATACTTTCTTATGACTTTTAGCTACCTTGTAAGTCCTTTCAATTTCATTTCAATTTCACTTCGATTCAATTTCGATTCAATTTGCCTCTCTTATTGACATTTGAACACATTGGTCTCTCTTATTGACCTTTCAACAGACAGTCTTTCTTATTGAACGTTCAACAACATTGGCCTATCTTATTGACCTTTCAACAGAACAGACTTTCTTATGACTTTTAACTAACTTGTAAGTCTTTTCAATTTCATTTAGATTCCACTTCGATTCAATATCGATTCAGTGTCGATTCAGTGCCGATTCAGTTTCGATTCAATTTCGATTCAATTTCGATTCAATTTCGATTCAATTTCGATTCAATTTCGATTCAATTTCGATTCAATTTCGATTCAATTTCGATTCAATTTCGATTCAATTTCGATTCAATTTCGATTCAATTTCGATTCAATTTCGATTCAATTTCGATTCAATTTCGATTCAATTTCGATTCAATTTCGATTCAATTTCGATTCAATTTCGATTCAATTTCGATTCAATTTCGATTCAATTTCGATTCAATTTCGATTCAATTTCGATTCAATTTCGATTCAATTTCGATTCAATTTCGATTCAATTTCGATTCAATTTCGATTCAATTTCGATTCAATTTCGATTCAATTTCGATTCAATTTCGATTCAATTTCGATTCAATTTCGATTCAATTTCGATTCCATTTCGATTCCATTTCGATTCCATTTCGATTTAATTTCTATCTCATTTCGATTTAACTTCGATTTAATTTGGATTTAATTTAATAAAATATAGACTTTAAACAACCTGAAACTTTATTTCAAACCTTCTTCAAAAGGAGGAGGTTCTCAATTTGGATGTATGCTTTTTGTATGTATGCCACGCGATTAACTCCGCCAACCATGAATCGATTTTGATGATTTCCTTTTATTTGTTTGGCAGATACAGAGGTGGTTCCAAACAAATTTTATCAAAATTGATGGAGCGCTTTTGAGAAAATCAACAAAACATTTATCCATATAATTCTACCTCTACGGGTGAACATTTCAGGGGAAGAACGTTGCAGATTTTTAGAGCAGCTGAAATCGGCTTCTTTGTTTTTCTGTAGCTCATTATCAATGTAGCTCTTGTTGATTTTTTGAACAGAACATACTTTATTTATTTATACATTTACTTTTAACAACCTGAAACTTTATTTTCAATGTCTACTCTTTTTTTTTTAAATCTTTGAACAGAACATACTTTATCAATCACTTTTAACATCCTGAAACTTTATTTTCAATGTTCAACCATCATTAACGACCGTTTACAAATATAACATCTCATAAAGTAGCAGCACTATCCACAGCTATCCACACACAGTGTGGCTTGGCATACTGTTACTCTAAAGCAATATGCATGCTTTAATAGTATGGTTAGATGACATGAGTAAAATGTTTTAGCTTTGCAACTAACTCTAGTTCTTACCAGTGTTTCAAAGAATGGCTGTCCATACATGAATGGGTGAGATGCATCTAATTTTATTATTCCAATAATCAGTTAATAAATATTATTTTACTATTACTTTCATGGTAAACAATTCACTGGTACTGACTACTTGATTTACTAACGTAAACATTTTTAACAACTAACGTAACAACACAAACAAAATTGATAGCCAACAGCTAGCTATTATTATGAATACATGAGGTGTTTACATGAAACCTGCCCTCTACTTTATTTCACTGTAGCCAGCAGTGATATGCAGGTAAACGTATGAGCTATTTATGCCCTGTGAATGAGTCCATTGGAGAGAAGTGTCCTATTACACCTGTCAACCATTACAAGTTAAACAATTCAACGTACCTTCAGGTTTGCACTCATTGTAACAAGATAGTGTTATCAATTACCACTCAAACTCTTCCTGTCTCTGCTTATATGCTCTCTCTGCTAGGTCTCTGCAAACGCAAACGTCAGGAACGCAGTGTCGCTGTTCGTGGTAACTTCATAATAGCGGTTAGCAACAAAGTCATGCCACCATTTTAGGTTATTTCTTGTACGCGTAACCAACCATCCCTTCCTTTATCAAGAAATTTAATAAGCACGCCTCGAAAGTTTTCCTCGATCGCCACTTGTAAAATACTCGTAATTGTGCACAGTTCACTCACAAATAATCCATATTACTGACGTGGTCATCGCACCGTGGTGCAGCTGACAGCCGAGTGTTGCCACACCAAAAACCTGTATACTACATACATTAGAAAACTCAATTCGAAAACTACTTTAAACGGAGTTTTGTATTTTAAACAAAGAATTGCAAAAAAAAAACATCCAAATTCTTGTTTTTTTCCTTACAAAGGTATTATAAGTTTTACACATAGTCAATGCTGAGGAATTGGAGCCGAATGCAGTATGTCTAAAGTTGACACAAAACTGGTTGTAATTGACGGCACGAGCCGTCACTCTGGGAACTGTAAACCGGTACAGGAAGGTTAAGGAGCCATTCCCTTCCGTCGTCGGTCAGTAGATTTAGGTCTTCTACAAAAAGCTTGTTGGGCATTCTTCAACTATGTGTTGAGTGGTCTGTTTGGGTGCTCCACAGTCACAACTCGACGAGTCCCTAACTCCCCACTTGCGTAGTTTGTAGTTGCATCGTGCTACTCCCGTCCTACTCCGATTCAGTGTCACCCAAATCTTGCGTGTCTCCTTCAGGCCAGGTGCAGGTTTTGTAGGATCTTCAATTACACTGCGAAATGAATGATCCATCCATTATTTTCCTATGCGAGTCATTGCTTTTATTCGGGTACTCTCTAGTGCTAAACTTTCCCTTCCATTAGGATAAGTTCCAATGAGAATCAAACCTACAATCTCCGCATTTCAAGTCCACACAGTCACTAGGATCCAGAGGCAGATGTTACCTAGTGCCTCTATACTTTTGATAAGCTTTTATTTCACTTTCATTGTTGGTATACTTGTATATTCGTGTCAAATATTGCAATCTGAATCAGAACCACTTCATCTTATACTATGGTATATAATTTTTGCATGTTGGTTCGGTTCCGATGACAATGCATTTTCATGGTACCATCGAGCTGGTCTGATGATGAAAATGGAAGGAAATAGGAACTGTTAAACTACACATGATAAACCCGCCGTGTTTGGGTTCGTTTGATTTGTCTTGATGGGTTCTTTGTAGATCCGATGACAATGCAATAATAAAGTACCGTCAGCAAAAATGCAATTTTTAATACGCCATAAGTCTGGTTTTTAGCCCCCGACGCAAAAAAGTGGTGTTATAAATTTGACGCCAATGTCTGTCTGTGGCATCGTAGCTCTCGAACGGATGGACCGATTTTGATGCGGTTATTTTACGTGACAGCAAGTTTCTTTGCGGTGGTTCTTAGCTATATTTGGTAGAAAACTATTCAACAGTTTGAAGAGCATCAGCTGATGTTAGGCGTTTTCGACATAAAATGTAATTCGTAGGCTGTTTTAATTTTTTTTTATTAGAGATTGCGATCTAAGATGTTCAATGTTGTAAATGATCGTAACGGTTTATATATGTTTACAAAGTTGATATAAATTCACAACTAAATTTAAATAAAATAAAATTTGTTATTCTCTGTTTCTTTTATATAAAAAAGCTGTCTAATACGTGTTTTTAAACATTGAGTTAATATGCACTACTTATAACATTCTTTGTGGTCCATGGGCCGCAACTTATTTAGCTACGCGCAAGTTTTTTTTGACGTGATACTGTACGCACGAAAAAGTGTCACGTTCCACCTGAACCGAGCGTGCGAGCGAGAACGCGGATCAATCGCTAGAGACGCACGATCGGCCCAAGCGTTCGGCTCATGACGCATCTTTTCTTATGACGTCACGTAAAATTGTCGTCCGTAAACCGACTTTTCAGACAACCGATTTTATTTTGTTTGTAATATTATAATATTAAAATACATGCTCTATTTTAGTAGTACATGTTGATTTACTAAATGTTTTTAACCTTATCAGATTGATCGTGTATTTTCTTGTATAAAAATGAGAGCATGTTTTTAAAAAAGAACCAATCTGTTTTGAAAAAAAGAACTGGGAACCGTTAAATTATTTTTACGAATATATAGCGACTGAATTAAAGATTATTTTCATTTAAGGCCAGTTTATCTTACTAGCGTCTCGCTCTTACAAGCATGAGATTGCAAATAACCGTCCCGCTTTAAAAGTACGAGCGAATGCAAAAAGAGCGTAATATTTTTGATAAAGAAGATCCCTCTGAGTAAATTTGAGGAAAAAAAACTATGAATGAATTACTAGCCTATTACTGGCATTAGGAGGACGCCGTGGCGAACGGACGTGTCCGTCCATTGTGTCGGGTCGTCCCTTTTTTGCTGGACAAACGCGTAGTGATTTAAAAGTTTTAATTTTAATAGTGTGGTGTTATTTAGTGTGTTCTACCAGTGCCTAGTTATCTAGTTACATTTTCATGAGATTGGTGTGGACGTAAATAGTTATTTGTGTTCGGACTGCGATGAAACACTTTTATTCTACACAATCGCACCTCGAACTGCGCACACGCTACCAATCACGTCGCAACTTCGCAGGCTGATGAACATATCGGGTGAGACCGTTCCAAAACTTCTTTTTTCATTTGAACAGGTTGTTGCTGTTCCTGTTGGCCTCCATTGTAAACGTGGGTCTCGTCTACGAGCCAAGCAACAGTCATTTGATTTTTGCCATCAAATGAATCCCAAACAAGGACGGTATTTAACACGTGGGGCAGAGTATATGAACCAAGCAACAATATCTATAGGGCTTTATCACGCGGTGCCGACAGTCGCCAATCTTTACTTGGTAGTTCTTGCGGTAAATACATTATTTAAACTTAATTAGGACTATAGACGGGCAAATTGATTTTGGCATTGCATTACACTTTGTTTTGTAAACTTCTAGGTAGCTTCTTCGAGATGACAAACCAACGAACGAATATGTTAGTATTTCGTGGTATATTCGTAACTACTCCAAACAGGACCATTCGTTCGTCGTATTGTTTTGTTAAAGGTTGGGAACACGTGTTCTCCAACTGCGTAGCGTTGTCGGTGCCGGACACTTTTGTCCAGTAGGTACCCCTGTCTATTTTTTGTCACATTCCGAAATAATGCTTTGTCTTGCATAAAGTAAGACAACAGATGAAAGATACGCAGCAAGCTTCGAAGCGTTCTTATATTTGAATTTGGACTTCACAAGAAACTCACAGATTGTTTCTAACATAGTTCGAAAGTTCAGTATTTAGGAGAACTTGTACGCATCATCAACAAGCATTTTAGTTTTGCTTATGTTGTAGCGCCCCTATTACTGCTTGAATACAGTGTGTGTTGTACTTTTGTGGAAAATCTGTTACGTCTTGTGTGTGTGAGTGTGAGGGGCGAGGGGGGAGTAACTTACCGTCAGTACAAGTACTCTAGTGAACTAAAACATTTACACTATCGTTGTCAGTGAAGTGCAAGTGTAAACAATAAACCTTTTGTACGGAAGGAAATGAATAGATCCGAGCTTGCTCACGGAATCGCTTCCCGGAACGTCACAGATACCTGCTTGAATAGTTCGTCATAAAACTCAGGTCAAGTTTTTTAAATAGGTATTATCATTGGAGCAAGATAGTGTCAAGGGCATGTCACTTAACAGTTCAAAACAACTGGTTGAAAATTTCTCCTACGTAGTTAGCGAGACCAGGGGCACAGCCGCCGCTCCCCGGTCAGTGTTGGCTGACATGCAAGAGGTCCCGTGTTCAAATCATCAACCAGACTTTTACAGTTTGGAATTAGCAAAGAATTTTCTTGCATAATTGGTTCTTTGAATAAAATGAGAAGGAAGGAGTAAAAGGGAGAGATAAAGAATACTAACAGAGAAAATTGTAGGTTATTACGTAGAACATTCTAGAAGCGGCAACGAAACAAAAGAACCTAAAGGGTAAAACAAGTTTTGTTCTGAGCAGAGCAAAAAGTGAACAAAAGCGAAGGAAAGAAAACCGGCAGAAGAAATAAGGTGGAAGTAGCAGCAAAGAAGCAGTGCATAAGTGTTAGGGTACCAGTGGTGTCAATAGTGACAGAGTGGTGTCAATGGTGTCAAAGGACTCTGTGAGGAGAACTCGCGTACGAACTCAGTGCAGAAGACTCAGACCCCGTACTCAGTGAAGACAGGGACGCACTCTATCAAGAAGACATGACTTACATTTGGCTGTTGATACAAAAGCAAAGACGATACAAGGCAGCCGAAACCTATTCTGAAACGGTGCTGGAAGAAGCAAACTAAGCCCAAAGACCAGACCCAGCCAAGACCAGCATCCAAGTCGCACCTGCCAACTGAAACGTATCCATAGCAGCAGTTCCCAATCAAACTCCTAATTATATATTACACACCAATTATAGAATCTATACTCCCCGACTATACGGTGCTAGTATCCGGGTCGACTAAAATCCTGTCCCAGCCCTTTCCGGAACTGCAGCTGATAAACTTATTTCATTACCCTACTCCCTATTTACCTGCACGCCGGTTGCTCGGACAGAAGTACGGAGCCCATGTAGTGTGGACAGGGTTGGGTTGGCAGCACCGTGTGTCTCGTATCGCCACGCTATTACCGTGTATGTGATAGTAAGCTGACGGGAGCTTGATCCAGCAAACCCAATGCATAATCGCAGATACGTTACTCCCGTGTAGAAACGAGGCACGCACAGATAGCCATCCCAACGCTCACCAATACTGGATGGACGCCCCTTCGAGTCCTTGTGGCAGAACTGCTGGCTGGTGGTGCAGTGGATCGGATCGGATCGGATCGGAATGAATTACTAGCCTATTACTATACTATAAAACGATTGAAATATCCATTTATACGCATATGATCCAATTAAGTTGTATGTATCGTGTTTTAAAAAGTAGAATTTTCCTGGTTTCGAATAGACTGGCCTTAAAAACGTTTGTTCCTTCAAGTTAAAAGATAGATTTTTAAATCTGCTCTTTTACTCATGATTCCGTCACAAGTAAACTTTTACCGTCACCCAATCCGTACTAATTCTGAGTCAACGACCGACCAGCCCGCGTAGCATGAGACGAGTGAGAGCGGTGAGATGAGAATGAGAGATATATATATATACATGTGTGTAAACGTCACATCGTATATTTATTTTCAAATGTGACATATCTCACTCTCGCCGCTCTCACGTGTCTCATGCTCCGCGAGCTGATCGTTTTCTAAGAGACATATTACATAGTATATTGCAAGACCGAAATATGGCTTAGCTACCTACCACCATGTTACCTAGATATGCCGCCGCAGCAATGCTAATAGCACTTTGTGTTCCATTAGTAAAAGCTACCAACCAAACCAAGGATATACCCTCACCGGGTATCGAACCCAGGGTTTGCGAGCCCAAATGTGTAGTAATCTCACAAACCTAATGAAGCCCAGTCTTAATTACGAGATCCACTTTTCATAACGTCTATACAAAAAGTCGAGGCAACTTTCCATTGTGTATCAAGTTCCTTAATCATTATTGAAATACCTCATCAACTAACTTGGTTTTGTCCGCAATGAAAGGACAAACTTTCACTATCGCATTTACAATGTTAGTATAAATATTCAAGGCGTACCCGTATTAATATTATAAATACGAAAACGAGCGTTTGTTTGACCCCCCCTTACGACGTAACGGAGTCAGAGTGACTTGTTTTTTTGTATATGGATAGTTGAAGGGCCATAAAAGGAGATACGCTTTTTACGCCAGGCAAACGTTAGCAACTGTAATTTATGAGGTACGGAATCATCTATGCGCTATTCCAGATCGCACTTAGCCGGATGTTTATTTACAATTTATTTTACAGTTTATTTACAAATTCTTAAATAAAATAAAATAAAAATACATAAATTTTTAAATATGGGCGCTCGGATTTTCTTTTTTAATTTGTCTAAAATAAACACATTTTTCCGATCGGGATTCAAACCCGAACATTACGGGAATTTACAGGAATTGTCAATATTGCCCTTTGACAGCTTATACTTGCTTGCTTGTGCACGAATGTGTGAAATTAGCGACTATATTTTGCGACGCATAATGCGAAGAAAAAACGCATTAACACTCAAAAACACGCGTTTTCCCAGACATAAGATTACTCTAGATCGATGTATGCCTCCAAAACACCCTGCATACTAATTTTCATGAAAATCGTTGGAGCCGTTTCCAAGATCTGAATTATATATACATTATACATGTAAATACAAGAATTGCTCGTTTAAAGGTATAAAACAGATGACACCTTTTCTGAAACCACTTGCTCACTGCACCTAAAAATAAACAATTATTTATTTCACTCCATCAATCAGAATATGAAATTAAGAGTCATCGATATTATAGAAAGAGGACTTGTATTTTTATGTATGATGAGTTTGCACTTGGCCTTCACCTTCAGAAGCCTAGCCAGTGCTATTAACACTGCTTTTTGGCGGCAGACTTAGGTAACATAGGGGTAGATTTTCACAAATATTTTTGCATTGCTATGGCTGCTGAAACAAATAATGAAAGTTAAAAATTAACGGGAGCCTCCATACAAGAAATCATTGTGTGACAGACGGACGGACATACAACGGAGACTTAGTAATATGGTACTAGGCTGAATAAATGACTCAGAATTAGTGCGAAGTTGCAAACCAAGTGTGGGCTTTATACCAAAATCGTATTCCTAAATATCCTAGCAATATGTAGATAATGTAAATAACAAATAATGTAGATAATAAAGAAACAAAATATATTAAATGGGATGGATTAAATGTTCATAGGTGCTTATCGTCATTATATAATATATATAACTATACAATTTTGTAAATAATTTTTTATGAAACCCTCCAAATCAGGTGGAACGAGAAATTTACTAAAGCTGTAATATTTATGTATAAAATAGATAGTGAAGGATGTTTAATAAATGAATTGTTTTAAAACTGTTTATTATTTCAGCTTTGATCCGCATCTAATAACGTCACAGATCCCATTCAATAACGTCACAGATCCCATTCAATAACTTCACAAGCCCCATTCAATAACGTCACCAAGTCCCATTCAATAACGTCACCTAGTCCCATTCAATAACGTCACAAGTCCCATTCAATAACGTCACATGTTCCATTCAATAACTTCACAAGCCCCATTCAATAACGTCACCTAGTCCCATTCAATAACGTCACAAGTCCCATTCAATAACGTCACAGGTCCCATTATATAACGTCACATGTTCCATTCAATATATAATACAGTATAAATATACTTAGAATGGAAGTCTTATCATCTTAATTATAGGGTTGCATTTCAGTAACATATGCACGTTACATGTCCTTGTGGTTCTGTCGGACGATTTGAGCCCGCAGCCCGCGCAGCGCGCTCTTTCACGCCGCGCTAGGCGCGAGTGAGCGGTGCAGAACGAAGACATGTGTACGGAATGCCATGAGTGATGTTTGGGTTGTTCGAGTAATGTGTGCTGCAACAGTACGCGGCCGGGTAATACCACGCGTCATGCATCACACGTGTATACTCTAAACCACTGACTGTCGAAGGTCTCCGCAATCTCTTATATTGAGAAGGTAATGGACGAAATTTTGTAAATTAATGTCACAACTATTAAGTACTTAGTTAAATAGATTGAAATTACTTATTAAGGTTAGACCAATTCTTGAACAAATGCAAACTCTTGTTGAAATTTTGATACGAATACATAAATAATTAATAATGCATGCCGTTAAAGACATCTAGAAAAATCTAATATTCATTAAGATGTTACAGGTGGTTTTGTACTGTTTATTATTTACATATTTGTAGCAAATAAGAGTGTGCCCTTGTTCAAAGGACTAACCTAGATAAGTCCTTTCAATGTGTGTAACTAATTCTGAAATTTTGTATATTATAATTTACAAAATTTCATGAAGTACCTACTTAAAGTTGTTTTTTAAAACTTTATAAATAAAACACAGTATGTTTTATCCAAAAATAATTATATAATGTACATATGACATAACTCTAAAAAATACAATATTGTAATAACTTAATTTTTTATACATAGCAATTTTGAGATCAACATTTACTCACTTATTTCCCATATTACATAAACGTAAAGTGATTTATTCAAATTAAACATTGAACTACACATATTTTTGTCATGAAAATGTTCATAAAAAATAAGATTATTTTGTATTTATCAAAAAAAATTATAGAAATAAATAAATACAAAATTGCAGGCTCTAAAACAACAATTTGTGAACTATGTATAAATAATATGAAAAAGTTATGTTTTACTTTACCATTTTTTATATTGTTCAGACTTCCAAAAATCAAAATTGATCTGGTATCATAAATATATGTTTGATTATCAGTTATAATATCAGTTCATAATCTGCTAGTAAAAATACATTAAAAATATATCTAAATCTAATACAACACAAAAACTTAAGTAACAAACTAAAATTCTAGAAAATTATTCACCAAGCCTCACTCCTATAGTCATGGGCTTTATTTCAGAAAATGGCACATGGTTTTCATCAACCCAAGTCACAAATTGTTTGCACAATACTACAGAACATTCAAGAGCCATAATGCAGTCATTTTCAGCCCGGTGTGCTTCTATAGATGGCCTATTTAATAATCTTTCATAGACATGTTCCAACTTGTACGACTCTGCAGGCTTTGAGCCTTTACTCCAAGGAAATCTACGACGGGCTTTAGATACCTTTGTTCTATCTATTCTCGACACTTTTATCTGTTGCTTTGGAGTTGTTTCATTCACAGCCTTCATGGCCAGTGTGTTTTCTGCTGTGAACAGTTCATCTTCTCCATTTATTTCTTGGTTAGTCTGTGGAGTTTGGGGAGATTCTTGGTCTTTTTGATGATTTGTGTCTGATACTTGGGTTCCATTTAGACTGCTTTGCTTTATCCCTTCCATTATATCAAAGAAAGCATGATAACAGTCTGCACACAGCAATTCGTCATCAAAATTCATATTTAGCTTTTCCAAATGATTCTTGAGGATGGGAAAGTCAAACCTGTGTCCATTTTGAGCCACCAAACAGACGGGCTTACTTAGAACATTGAGGAAATTGTTGATCATCTCGAACACTTGCATATTGAAGGAAGTTTCATGTTCCAACAAGTCGTTAGACAGGCCGGTGACGTCAGTACAGCTGGGTTGTATCAGTCTGCCCGGGTTGAAGCACAAAGTTAACTTGTGTTGGACTCTGGGATTCGCGCCGGGCCTGGTGTCGAGCACATGACCACGTCTTACAGCCACCATGCTCAGCTCAGTGATTTTGGTGCGGTTGTTTTCCTCGGACGGCAGTCCGGTGGTTTCCAAGTCCACAAACACGTAAGTCTGGATCGGCGTCATGGCGTGGAATGAACTGTGTACAATTGAAATGCTTGCGCTTTCCTAATGCGTGAAACATAGCGGTGAATCATACCGTATTCTGCCTTCGTTACTTGTGTGATTACATTATAATTGCAGGTTTATTTACATCCAGAGTTTTAAGGTTATTTCTTATATCTTTTGAGAGCAATTAATCATGGTTATAAATAACTAGTTTGTATGACTGTAAAATTCTAAAGCTAAATGATTTTCATGTAATAAACTGATTTAAATGTACCTATTTAATTAATTAAGAAAGAAAGAAACCTAACTACTACTGTTTTGTTTTGTCAGTTTGACAACTAGGTAGTAGGGTAGTAGTTTAATTCTCCCGAATGGGAAGGCAATGGAACAAAGCTATACATCCTACTCTGAATATATCGATTCTTTCTCATTTTCTTAGAAAGGCACAAGGCCAAATTTTGTATTTTATTAATCTTCCAATATAAATTGGTAAAAAGGCAAATAGCCAAATCTTGTATTGTATAATTCGAAGTAAAATATACAATCCTTTAAAAAATGATTTATCCGAAATGTTTCCAAATCCTTATTAAAATATCCAATCCGAGGTATGTATCTAATCCAGTCTGTCCAACTCATATGCTTCCAAGACAAGCAACTATAAAAGGTAGAGTAGGTCTTGCTCAGTGGAGTAGGTAGGTTTGTTTGTTGTTTTTGTATTTTTTATTATCAATTCATTACAGGAAAGACATAGGTCATTCAATCTTACAGCCATTTCTTTAATTTTATTTATAATCAAAAGTTTTATTTATTCTACAATCAAGTGTATATGTTATTGCTAGTTTGTTAATTATTTACGATACTTACAAGGATTAGATGCTGTTAGTGTTCATATCACCTGTCAACACAGTTGGCGATTCACACAGTAATGTAATGTAATGTTCGACGACGATCACAAAAAGCCCAACGGTATCGTTCAATAAACTCGCAGATCGCGTTGAACTGACAATCCGAAGGTCCCGGATTTGATTCCCAGAGGGGGTACTTATCGGTACTCGATTTGGTTTATAATATTTTATATGTCCGCCTGGATAGCTCCCACCATCTCACTTAACTCAGCCGCCAAAAATCTGTGTTAATAGCACTGTTTTCCGGTATGAAAACTAGCAGAGCCAACGCCTCATTAGTGGCTTTGGCTTCTGGGTGTGCACGCTTACCAACCTAACGGCCGTGTCGTCACTTACCATCAGGTGAGACGAAGGTCAAATGCAAATCAATCGCACATTAAAAAATCCCAGTCCCCAAGGATTCTGTACAGCACTCATTCTACTTCGATCCCTTGTGATGCGGACTCAACAAATAGGCTAGTTGACTAAATTTGAAAACTTGGCTAATTATATACTTTAATATCTATTTTATCCCAAAAAAACTATATTTTAAAGAAAAATCAATATTTACATTACGTATTTTGTATTTTAAAAAAGCCATTTAGATTTCCCTCGAAAACGCTGAATAGTGTCATGGCGTCTTGAATGACGTCACAGCTCGCGAAATAACCTGCTCTGTGATATGAAAACGTCAACAACAACAATGATGTTTTGCGAGGCGTGACGTCACACTTTCTTGCGCCGCGTTCTTCGTGTTCGTTGTCACGTGACCTAATGCCTATTTTTTTCGAATTCATTTTCTAAAAATATTAATAATCTTTAACTTTTTTGAGAAATATACTAGTTTTTTCTTATCTTCGTCTCCTCATTTATAATTAGAAACTATAAACCAAGCAATTTGTTATTAGTGGAAACAGGCCTATTATGAACTCAGCATTTTAATATTACTCTGTAAACTAGATGAGTATTCAGTTCAATACTTTTTAATTCAGTTCGTGGCCAAAGGAATAGCAGTTTTAAAAGACTGAAAAAGCTACGGAAAAAAATAAAACAGTATTCTATGGAACCACATTTATTATCAAGTATAATCCACAACCTAAGGGGACTGTCGCGGCGTCCAACCTCCACGGACGAAATCTCCGCGCCGACAAATGACATGACACAAGAAAAAGAAGAACAATTGACTGACGTTTTGACTAGACCGAACAAAAGTGGTCCTTCGATTTAAACTGAATTAGCCTATGGAGACCAGAAGTAGGACACGTGCGATGGAAAAATCAGACAATGACATTAAGTACATACAAACATAATAACAATATCATAAATATATGACGCAACTGGGGAGCTCACACCAACAAAATATAAAATTGTTTCTGTCACTCTATGACATGGACTCTATGATTATATATTTTACGCTTTATATTTTCAATATCCACACAAATTCGAAAAAGTTGATTGATGTCAAATTTATATTTACCAAATATTTAGTATAGAATTTATAGGTCTGAGTATTAAATCTTTGTCAAAATTGGATTTAGACTCCTTAGTCGAATATAATTTACACACAAAAAATTATAAACATATTTTCAATGTAGCTTTTTACATCAATTTTTTTATGAAACTTAAGACAACAGCGATTGAACGTAACAATCTATCCAAATGTAGAATACATTGATAAAAATATCTACACATTTCACCAATTATTCTAAATTCATTAATAATAACCATTTCTCCATATTAACCATCCCCCACACACCTAAAAATTTAATGACTCTAGTTAAAGTTAATAATAATTAATACAACTAGCATCCCGTGTCAATGAACCTTTACGACTTTCACTACTTCATAATTTAATTTTATACAAATTAGGAACAGATAAACAACTTATTTGTCACATATACAGACCATATTCCGTTTTCATATTTGTAACTAGTTTTCGTAACCATCAACGTATTTTTCTGTTTCGTAACTAGTTATCAAATACATAATTGAATCAGAGTTCATAGTTCATCCATGTACAGTGGAAGCGACATCAAGCTATACAACTTTGTGTGCATTTTCTCAATTCATCTTACAAGGAGGGCAGTGTCAAAACTGTTTAATTTGACGTGGTCTGCATTGTACTTTTATCTTAGTGTACAACTTAACTAAAAAATAAATAACAGTTATGAAATCGGACTTAATTAACAGCCAATTACGAAACAGTGATTTTTTGTCGCTAGTTACGAAACATAATTACGAAAACGGAACATCGGGTTCCGAAGCAGTGAAATGGACGTAATATTCTAACCATCATACAAATACAAGCCTAAAGGTATCTGGTGTTAACTAAACAGGTATTCGAAAACCTATGATCTCATATTAGGTAGGTTTAGTATTGAATTAATTATTAATAATAACAGATTAGATAAAACTAGATACAACTATAATATCATTCCACGGTAAAGGTACGTGCTGAGATTATTAATTACCCGACTACACCTAACGAAAGGTAAATGTATTTGGGGTGCATGTTATTTTTGTTCTTAATCAAAAATTAAGATTTAGTTGTCAGATATAGTATAGATAAGTTTGCCCCTCTGAAGTTAGTCACAACAGACCGCGAAGTATCAATTATTAACGTGTAAATGGGAGGCAAGGCAAGTTAGCGGGTGGAAAGAAATGTCCAAGTGTTGTATGTCATCTAGTGATAGTTATTATAGAAAATAATACACACACATTCCGTCTGTACATGTTTGAAATTGCGGAGAGCTAACTTCAGAGGGGCAAACTTATTGTGCGAGTACTGTACATGCATTTTACAGCTTTTCAATAGAATTTTTTAAAGAATTTGAACATGTTACTACAATCAACAGTCTACAATCCAAGCGTGGTGATCAAAGGCCGTTTTAGATAATGATTATTACAGTTTTTTCTTTAAGACTTTTTGTTGATTTATAATGCCTTAACGGCTGCACCGATCTTGATAAAATTCGTCGCTCCGCCGCGAAGACACACATATGCTACTTTTGATGCTGATATAGAGGTTCTGGATGTTCATACATATATAGTGTCTAAATGTAAATACTGTATAGGCAACAACAATAAATTAACCGTTTTACATAACCGCTAGTTGTTTTGCGAAACAGACCAATTATGCAGTATTTTAATCATTAAATAATATTTGAAAATTACTGGATGTAATAAAATGCATTACACAAATATAAATCACATTTTTGAGTTATTAGAATGAAAAAACAATGATGATGACGTCATGATTAATCAAGACTTGATGAACATGGGTCAAGTCAAAATATAGGTACACTCAGCGACATATGTATCTACGCAACTTTGTAAAATGTCATAGTAACTTTTAAATGATATTTCTCTTGATATACTTAATATAAGTCCGAGTAAGTGTGACATGATTAAAGATGCTTAAAAACATATGATACTGACTGTACATAAGTGTGGCAATGGCAAATCCTCTCATAATCAGCAATGCTCTTGATTAGCTAAGTGTCGAATTAAAACCCTCTTTTTCAGAAGTCCGTTAAAAATACAAAACATTCGTTGGAATTCAAAAACAATAAAAACTCCAACACTAAAGCCGATATAAATACAGAAAGGCACTTTAAAAGTAAAAGTTTTCCCTTCCCTAATACTTTCGTAGAAATAAAATAAAATTGATTCGAAAATCAACAAAAATACATTGAGGCTGAATGAACACGCAACCATTCTACGACCTTGTCGTCGCTTTCCATCAAGTTAGATGAAGGCCAAGTGCACATCCGTTATAAATACATTTTATATAAATGACAAATTGAACTAATTTTTGAAATATTACATACCAATATCATGATTTAAATTACCAATTGGAAGTTCTTAAGTACTACACATATACGCATAACAAATATCTTATGTAGATTAATACATAATATAACAAGAGTATATTGAATTGATTTCAAACTGTCGTAGTCTTCCTGATTTGACCTGGAAAAAAAAGTTAATTTAATAACAAGCTTTCTTGCTGACGGTACTTTATTATTGCATTGTCATTGGATCTACAAAGAACCCATCAAGACAAATCAAACGAACCCAAACACGGCGGGTTTATCATGTGTAGTTTAACAGTTCCTATGACAACCTTCCGTCTCCATCATCAGACCCACCAGGTTAGTGTTTGGTTCCATTACGATTTTTAGTTATAGTTACCTCTCAGTACAGGAACAGTTCTGGGAAGTACTTGGCGTAGGGTGGCAGCCCCTGGCCGCTCTTGTCACAGGGGCTGAATACCTCCGGGCTGGTCGGGGGCAGCAGGGGCTCCTCCGTCAGAGAGCTGAACAACTCCTCCAGCTTGTCTTTCAACTCGTACTAAGTTAAAGAAAGACATGTAATTGCATTTTATTTATACGTATATGGTCGCAGTTGGATCGATTAGTAAAAAAGCGGTTATGTAAAACAACTGCACAATGTCTAGCTGGTTTGTCATTGCGTTGCATTTCACAAAGCAGCTACCCATGGTTAGACGTTTTGCGGTATGGATTTTTAAATCTTTTGGCGTAAGGTGACCATGATTATATTTATAAATAAATTAGAATCATTAAAATCACTGTTTTCACTTAAATTTTCTGTTATATTACAAGTTTTACACGTAAATTTTGACGAACTAAATTCTGATTTGGACACCATAATTTTTGTATGCCATACAGATCCACAAAAGGGTTAGTCCATCGTTTCATTTAACGCTGTTTTACAAAACCGCTAATTATTGACCCCTTGCATTGATTAACGCAAAACGTTCATTCAATTAGGCGTGTTAACTTTCAGCTATTATGAAAAAGCGCTTATCGTCGTTGAGCTGTTTTACATAGCGGAGTTGTTTAGTAAAACAGCTTATTAACAATCCAACATCGATATCCGAACGTCATCCGTTCGATATATGGTAATAGGAACCGATATCACGACATTTGTGTGAAGTGTCTGGTTTTTTTGGCGGATTCATTGGCCCTTGTGCGTGAGAGCAAGTTTAGCCAGTTAGTCTATCCAGCTGATCTCCTTCCAGAACATTGCACGCCTCCTAAATTGATCCTGGAGTTTCTTTGGCGGCCATGCACTCACGACACAGGGGGCTATCTGTGATGTTCATATTAAACATTAGGGTTTTCCTATTTAGTCTGAGAAGGGTGCGTATTATTTTGTAGTCCTTTGCTGTATTCAGGATGTTAGATAGTGAAAGGGTCCAAACACTTTTGTCCCAGAGGCCTGTCATTTCCCAGTGAGCCATTGTGCCCCCTAATCCATTGCAGTGTGACTCGATTTTGTACTGTCCGAGGTGTGAGAGTAGTTTCGCTGACCTTGGGCTGTGTGAGGTGCAGCAGATGGTCGAAGGGTGCAGTCCTGAAGGTGTTGTTTAGGGAAGCCTTGCGTCGCTCCGCCTCGCGCTTCTCCGCCTCCGTGGGTCCGGTAGCGGCGCGCCGAAGCACCTCCAGGCTGATGTTCTCAGCTTGAGTGGCGTGCTGGAGACATTACATTACGTTTTTTTTAAACAGTTTATTGTACACGGAAAATATTTACATAACACAAAAATAGAAAAAAAATATACAAAAGGAACAGCTTATTTCTAAAAGAAATTTCTTCCAGCAGTCCTAGGTCAAGGAGAAATATTGAAGAAAGGAGGGCAGTTTTATGTTGTGTGATTGAGATTTGTTTTCGATAAACCACCCCATGTCATCCCGCGGGGGTCATAAATGTGGGATCTCAGTTGTGTAGATCGTCTGTCCTTGAACAATCGAGGCCTGGGTTCGATCCTGACTCGTACCAATGGGTTCCGATTTGTTATTTGGAATTTATGTACGAATGATGAAAATCATTATCATTGGCTTTTCGGTGAAGGAAAACATCGCAAGGAAACCTGCACACTCCTGAGAAGAAATTCAAAGGTGTGTGTGAAGTCCGCCAATCCGCACTGGGCCCGCGTGGTGGACTATGTCCCATACACTCTCTGTAGGAGAGTAGCCTTGAGCCCCTGCAGTGGGGACATATATAGGCTGTTGGTGATGAATATTATAAATGCGAAAGTGAGTTTGTCCTTCTACATCGCAACGAAGAGTCAGAATAACTCTATTTTATATCGGTAGTTGCAGAGACGGATAACATAGGCGACTTTTATCTAGATTAAACAAGTCGTTCCTGGTGAGAACCTGGTGTCCTGAAACACGGGGCAACCTACTCAGGCACCAGCTTCACACACTGCTCCATCACGGTAATTGGCATTAAAACATCTTTGGCCTTTGGTACAGACTAGACGACACCAAATCAGATTGGGATTAAATTGTTTGAATTATATAAATGTTATCTATGCTAAATATATAATACATAAATAATAAGTTTATGCGTGTGTTGCAAATAAAACATTTTAATTTGATTTAGTTCCTGTGGGATAGCATCTGAAGTTCTGAAATCTAGTAACTAATATTTATGAGATGGGTAGCAGAGTCTACCTAAGTAACTTGGTGGTAGCTAACCGGTGGATATAGAAAACGCCTAATCTAACCAACCAGAGTACCTATATGTATACCTCCTGGGAATCGAACCCAAAACCTCCGGATTGTAAGCCAAAACATAATTTTGTCCGTTTGATACCGTCTGTCGTGCCGAAGTCCCGCTGCGCCTTATTTCCTTGTTCTCCTTCTTATTTATCTCCTTTATTTCTATCTTCTGCATCATTTCGCTCTTCCTGCGCTCGAAGCTACCTCCCGAGCCTTGGTTCCAGAACCAAAATTCATTGTCGATTCGCTGCAGGGTTGGAGTTGGTTTAGAGGACATTATGGGAGGGTTAGAGGGTCAGGTAGGTAGGAAAGGAACATGGCTAGTTTTTCATATACTTGCCTAAATCAGAGCCCACTCTTACACCTTACGTTCATCCTAACCTCTAAGTAAATTATTTTTAAAATGAATAACAATTCAATATTTGCGTGAATCTAAAGGTGGAATGTAAGAAACTAAATCTAATATAATGAATAATTACCAATAAACAAAATCTCGCCTGTATTTCACCTATCCTTACTTACGCTATGTTTACTTCATTTATATTTATAGCACCTAAAGTCTGGCGAATGAAAGTGAGTGAAAGAGATTTTGGCAACTTGAGTTCAATGTTTCTACATGGCAATTTGTAACAAAATGAGTTAAAATAATCATTTCATTGGTAATTAGTAATTACACTCCCGTCTTCGGCCGGGCCGTCATCTAACCTCGAGTGTAATGCCCACTTTAGCGCACGCGTATCGTATCGTAATGTACTATTATGAGTTTCAACATTATCTGAACGGTTAGTTACATATACTCCGAAGTTGTGCATCAACGGTCGATGGTTATGGTTGTACTTCTCGACGAACATGCGGTACTCCTCGTCGAGGTCGTCGTGCTGCACCTGCTGTACCACCGGGGGACGGTTAGAGGGGGAGGGGGGAGTGGTGGGCGTATATTGAGTAGTGATAGGTTTGTGGATTAGTGTTACAGTCGACATAGCTCGACGAGTGAGCTGAAGTGGCAATGGGCAGGCCACATCGCTAGAAGAATCGATAACCGGCGACCACGTACCGGGAAACGTCTACCAGACCGTCCCCCTACTAGATGGAGCGACGACCTGGTTTAGAGTCGCTGAATGCAGGTGGCTCGGGACCGGTCGATGTGGCGTACCATGAGGGAAGCCTATGTCCAGCAGTGGACGTTTCTCGGCTGATGATGATGATGTTACAGTCGAATTCACACACCCTAGTGTCAGAGTTGTTGATCCGCCACAGTCCTCTGACACGTCTCATGCAGCTACTACCTGTCGTAGATAGTAACCGGTGACAACGGATAAACGTGACTAACGAAGCATGAAATCATATCACTGTTCATACAATCGAGTGTGTCAGTAATCGTAGATTCTGTATTATTAAGATCAGCGCCATCTATCGGTGTCGCGGAGAACCACCGTCACACTGTATGTAGCTAGCTGCGGCATGCAAAAGTTTTCTTACACAATATTGTGTTGCTTACCCTCTGCACTCCCGGTGAGCTGTTGGCGCTGTCCAGCTCGGTGACGGGCCCCGCCGTGATGTCCGCCAGGCTGTCCCGGCCCTGCGCAGCTCCTGCTCACAACACACACTACAATAATATGATAGTTTGTTAGATTTTAAGAAAAAAATTCAAAATTTGTATTTTAAATCCCAAGTGTAAAAGCATTATAATTCTATACTTGTATTTTTGACTGTCATTCTTTTTAACGTGAATTTTTGTGTAAGCTGTGGATACCTATAATTAAGTTAACATTTTTAGTAATTAGTTATGTAAGTTTGTATTTTGTATGTATATGGAATGTAACTTGTTGGTGTCTCTAAATAAATAAATACAGCAACAACACCTGCAAAGCCAGCAATCTTCATATATACTCATGCTTTATTTTTAATGAAGACTAAATTACGATCACGTTATTAAACCTGCTGGGAAAGTATCTTACTTATATAATGCGGGCGGTAAAAGTGTATGAAAATCTATTGTTATCGCGCTAGTGTTAGATAACATGTCAGTAAATGTCAAAAGACAAAAAGCTACTTAAAATGGCATCTAGTTTTGATGACGCATATTTTGGGTTGGGGCGCCCAGTCTGACGCAACTTATTTCCGAATTAGTTCACAACAAATTGTATGAAACATGGCAGAGCATCAAAGGCGCTACTAGCGCATAGTGGCGCCACTGTCCCTACATTATGTATGGTAATGAATGGATATTGATTTTGCCCCGTTTTAGGTTTGGTAGGTTTATATTCGATGTATGGAGTCCCGTCTCTTATTACGTAGCATAAGTATGTTATATACTCTTTGGGTTAATTAAGGCTCAAATTGCACTCTCGTTGATAATCGGTCACTTTCTTCCCTCGGTGAACAATATCATATTTTCTGGACGTTTTTTGAATCGGAAGGGAGGGGGCGTGAGGCTGTATGTTTTCATCTCAATTTTGTTGTAAAACAATTCTGCAAGGCACAAGAGGACGCAATTACACACAACAATGAGTTATAATGAAGGGAATGTGTTACCGTGCATACCGGCCTCGACCCAGCTGTGTCTGTGCGCAAGGCTGACGGTGCCGCCGGCCACGTACGGCGAGGGGGACTGCAGCCGCGACGAGTCGATACCGCTGGACTTGAGGGACTCGCACAGAGCCATCTGTAACATTGACACGTGGGTTTTATGTATGATGGGTTTGCAATTGGATTTGCCGAAACTTTTCTTCACTAGTTAGCGCTAAAAGTCATCACCCATCCCAGAAATATGCACTTTTCCTCTATTGGTTTAAGGAACTCTTTCCTTTTGTTATAATGCGCCCTGTCAACACTTACTGTTACTTCCACCTCTTCTACTTATAATTACAGTACCACAATCCGTTTACTATAAGTTTGGACCTGGCGTCGATGACGTCACTGCGACGGTGTGCGAATGAGGCGACAGGACGACAGCGGGGAGGTGAGGGGGAGACGCTGCGTCCGCCAGGCGCGAGGTCCATTCTTTCGGTAAACGTGTTTTATTGGGGTGGGCAAAGGGCACGTTTTTTACAAAAGGAAATATGTGCATATTTCTGCGATGGGTGACATTTGACTTTGAGACTAAAATTCTTTGCGTAAGATCAAAAGTACAAACGGCGTCGAAGCCTCGAACTAACTTTGTGCGTAGCAAAGTGTTATTTGTGCATAGTGAGTGTTGTCACCTGGTCTATCATGAGGAAGGGCAGCTTGGAAGGCACGGTGTTGGGGGTGAGGGCGTCGTAGTCCTCCAGCAGCGGCGGCAGCATGTGAGGCGCATCCTCACGACGCGCATCCACTATCTGAACACACAGTAGCAGTTTATCAAACTGGTACATAACAGGGGTCAATAAAACCAGCTCTCTCAACTAGCTCAAGCTGAAGTGGAAGTGGGCTAGTCATATTTGCCGAAGAGGACCGACAATCTCTGGAGCAGACGGGTCCTCGAGTGAAGACCACATCTACGCAAACGTACTGTAGATCGTCTCCCGGTTAGGTGGACTGGAAGACTTGTTTGTTAGGTACCTTGTTGAGGTAGTCCGCCAGCCTGGGCAGCATCATGACGTGTGGCAGCAGCGTCGCCAGGGAGATGACGACCGCGTGCAGCTGGCACTGCTGCGACACCGACAGCACCGGGTTAGAGATCGCGGACTGCTGGATACTGATGCAACAAATAACATAAATTACACCATCAGCGTCGTCAGGTAACATAACATTTTTTGAATATTTTGGTCTAGTATTTGTAGATATTCTAAAGGTCAGGACACACCAAACGCGTGCGCGTAGACTTAATGTCCGATGAACATAGGCTCATGAAGTCGGACAAACTGACGCACACGATGGGGCCGCATGTTTTCAATCACTTGTTGGACGGCCATACTGACTTATAGTTCCCAGGACACTACTTCAACAATAATGGGCATAGTTGGCTCAGCACGCCTGCAATTGGGTATACCAAATTTGATTGGATTAAATTGTATTTTATATCGTAACTTATAGGATACCTATTACATTTAATTTTCTTATAGGGGTATGTAATACGTAAAACATTATTTTACGAGATAACTCAAAATATCGAACAAGCTCCATACATTTTAACGCTCTAATACTACGTGTGACGTCACAAATGTCGCTCGATTTATATGGAGCGTTTTAGCACCGCGTGACTAGAATTACTTTTTGGCGGGTTGTACTAAAAAAATGAATTAGTCGTATACAAAATAAATTACAGGGTATACTTTTTTTCATGGCCTGTCGGTTTAGACAAACATATTTTTTTATGCATATACCCAGTACGTCTGTTGGCAAGCATTATCACTTAAGACCGAGTGCAAATCAATTTCAGGGACCGGTAAGTGTGTGGCGATGAACCCGGATTCTATTCTGGTAGGTGTGGCTCCTCACTGATAATCATGTTCTGATGTTGGTGTACGTAGATAGATGGTACTCACGCGAGTATGAGCTGCAGCATGTCGCAGACGGTCTCCTCGGAGGCCAGCTCGATGCACAGCAGGGCCAGGGTCGTGTAGATACACTCCACGTTCTCCACTTGGTTAGTTTCCAGCTGGAGACCTGCACGTGGAAAGCATATTACTAGTAATACAATAACTCAATCAAAACTGTAACTGAATGTAAATAATGTCTTACCGTCATACAGCGAGCTGAAGATGGCGTATCCATGCTTGCTGATGAAGATGAGGTCTGGACGTGAGCACTTCTCCACAGTCAACCCCAGCTCAGCATAGTCCACGCTGTAAAATATACAAGTGTATGGATAGACAATCGGAAAATTACAATAAAATAGGATCGCTAGATGGCGCGATATGCAGCAAATTGCTCTCAGGTTGTACATGTAAGAGGTGGGGCTAGTTATCAGGCTGTGCACGAGAGAGGTGGGGCTAGTTATCAGGCTGTGCAAGAGAGAGGTGGGGCTAGTTATCAGGCTGTGCAAGAGAGAGGTGGGGCTAGTTATCAGGCTGTGCAAGAGAGAGGTGGGGCTAGTTATCAGGCTGTGCAAGAGAGAGGTGGGGCTAGTTATCAGGCTGTGCAAGAGAGAGGTGGGGCTAGTTATCAGGCTGTGCAAGAGAGAGGTGGGGCTAGTTATCAGGCTGTGCAAGAGAGAGGTGGGGCTAGTTATCAGGCTGTGCAAGAGAGAGGTGGGGCTAGTTATCAGGCTGTGCAAGAGAGAGGTGGGGCTAGTTATCAGGCTGTGCAAGAGAGAGGTGGGGCTAGTTATCAGGCTGTGCAAGAGAGAGATGAGGCTATTTATCATTATCATATTGCATAAGACAGTTACGTGGGCAGAGTGAGGTGTGGCTTGTTGTCTCGTCGATCCAGCAGCGTGTGCAGGATGCGCTGCAGCAGGGCTCGCGTGCCGGGCTCGCTGCTGCTGGACAGACGCAGCAGCGCCTCCAGGAAGGCGGCAGGGAACGCCTTGCTCAGTTCCACCGTCTTGTACGTGGTGCCAACCTGAAGAAAGTGATCAAAAGACAATGTGAGTACCAAATACAGACAGAAAGAGATACAGCGTGCCTAAAAGTTTATCGTCACATCGCTGTGCGAGCTGAACTGCTCCTTATTGTGTCGTAGCTAGAATCAATATTTAATTTTTGTGTAGAGATTCTACTCATTTTTGTACCCTATCTCTCTCTGTCTTGTACCTGCATCGCGTTTGACGTGGCTTCCAGATCGTAACGTATTGATTTTTTACAGAGAACGGGCTAGATAGCAAATAACAGCGTTTAAGGTTATTTGTCTCAATATAAGTGTCATACTAAATTTCTGTTGCCATAATCTTTTAAAATATAATACCTGGATTTGTGCAGTAACTATCTAAAAATAGGACATCAGATTGTGATGTCGCGAAATGAGTATCATTAACATACAACTTCACAGTCAATCACAATTTTCATTTTTAAACAGTATTTTTCGATTATTGTCCAAAGCACGATCTATGAACCATTAGCTTCGTAACTGCTACTGTAGCTAACTATGAAGTTGTAAATTAATGATATTTATTTCGCGACACTATAATTTCGTCTCCTATTTAGGTAATTACTTATCAAAGTATATTCTATTCAACAAAAATTTCGTATGGAAGCGTTTTGCGCGGATTTCCATGAGCTGGTGTACTGTCACTTTATATCTCGCAGCTCAAATTAAGAAACTGAAAGAAAACTTATACCGTGCAGGAAATTGGAAGTATCTCACCTTCAGCAGAGACTTGAGCAATATGCTCTGCAGCATGACGTCAGCTCTCGCGCCCTTGCCCCTCGTGTTGGGGATCTTGCTGACGATGAACATCATGATGTCGATCTTTTGGAAGTCAGGGAGGTGGTCCGCGAACTCTCCCAGGGCGTTGATCAGAGCTTCTTGGTACAGCTTCTCGTCAGTCTCTTTCTGCAAGGTATGTTCACTGGATTTAGTCCCTGATACAAAAGAGGCGTGTTCGAATTGGGTTTCCATTACTGTTTTAAATTCGCTGTTAATCCTGACGATGAGACGAGGGTTTGAGAAATTTCAGGCCTTTGTCTGTTTTAATTACCTGCTTTTAGACCCCCTGTCGCAAAAGAGGCGTGTTTGAAAAGTTTCACGACTTCGTATGTTTCATGTTTGTTGGATATAAACCTTCCAAGGTGCAAAAGAAGGGTGTCAGAAATTCAATTACAGTTTTATATTCGGTCTCCTTTCTCTGAAGATAAGAGTGTAAGAAAAGTTGCAGGCAGTCTGTTTAGAATTCGATGGTTTTTGCCCCGGTCGCAAAAAAGCCATTTTTAATTTTTTTGAAACTTCTGTTCTGTTTGTAATCAGATGAATTTCTTTTCTATAAATTTCATTTTTTGACCCCAAAAACCATTTCTTTTAAATGGCAGCACCCTCACCTCCGAGTCCCTCGCCACCGAAGCTCTGAGGTTGGTCAGCAGGTTGTTGATTATCTCTAGCACTGAAGGGCCTGCAAACAAATTATTAGACTTCTAAATGCACTGGGTCTTCATGTCAAAGTCGCATGAAAGTTCTTCTTTCATAGTTGTAGTACGTCAAATCTTCGTGTGGGGCAATTTGTTAATGGGAATTCGTTCAGGATGCTTCCATACAAAATTTCTTTTACCACAATATTTTAAAATAGAATAGCTGGTTTTGATAAGTGTGACCTAAAAATAGAAGATCGGGTTATAGTGTCGCGAAATGAGTATCATTAACGTACAACTTTATACTTAGCTACAATAGCAGTTACGCAGCTAATGGTATCTAGATGGCGCTTTGAACAATAATAATAAAAAGTGTAAAAATAAAAATTATTGATTCACTATGAAGTTGTATGTTAATGATATTCATTTCGGGACATCACAATCTGATGTCCTATATTTTATGTAGATAGTTACTGCACAAATTCTATTTTAAAACATTATGGCAACATAAATTTAGTATGAATCTTTCATCGAACGAACAAACTAATATAGTTTTGTATCACCGCTATAAAACGAAGCCGACTTCAAAAGCGTTGTGATGTTGTGTTGTGTATGTGTGGATGACATACCGACACTGTCGCCGGCCGCGATCGCCACGATGTTGCTGAGCACGGCGGCGCGGGCGGCGCGCACCCTGCTGCGGGCGCGCGCGTCCGTGCCCGCAGTGCCAGCGTCCAGGTGCTGCATCAGGGCCTCCACCACGCTGTACGAGTACTGCGCCTGTACACAGCACACAAAAGCTCAATAAATGGCTCGCTTCTGCAGCGCTTCGGGAATGTTTGCGCATGTACACTGATTCTACAGCAAGATGCGCAAAAGTGGAGACCTGAGCGGGCGTCGTAGCATAGGTCCGGTTGACTGGTTGTCACTACATGCACCGTTGTCCCAGTATCATATCTAACCTATGATTAATAGCATTCTAATGGAGACAAATTATTGAAAACAAATTCAGAAGTCGGCAAGGAATTTTGCTCTATTGAAATTTGCTGGCATTGTGAAATGTGAACTATGGGTGGAACCCAGCCCTTCTTAGATATGTATAGATATTAGGTATGCATGTAAAATTAATAGAGTATTGAACATATATACGATGAGGTACCATAATAGTAAAGAAATTATTACTATATGGCTAAAAACCCTAACTTATGATGAGACTGAATCGTTTCTACATTTTATCACATAATTTTACCCCACACTCAATCACCCTCTCTTTCTCACTCACACACACACTATTACATCTTTTTGTGTTTGTTAGACAATAAGCCGTCTTATTATAATTAACCCCTTTATGCTAACGGAAGAGCGGAAACCTCTACTACAAGCTTAAAAGATATTTTCGGCCTACTGTTTACTTTTTTGGCTAAAATAAAAACTATTTTATTGTATTATTATATTATATATGTATGATTGTTTCTCGTGATAAGGCTAGTTACTTACCTGAATGGAAAACATTATTATCTTGAAGGTGTGCACGGCGAAGTCGTTTGGAACCCATAGTTCGTGTCGGTCGAAGTGTCTGCAAGGAAATCGGCTCCGTCAACACTTGGCTCTTGAAAGACGACACATATCTGACCTCATACGTGTACCTAATATTACGGGGCTTCCCCGTAAATTATGACATAATCTTCTTCATCCAAGGAAGGACCACAGACGAACATATGCTATACATGCTATACATAAAGAAACACAAATGTCATTTCATTGAGGCCATCTTGGTTTTTTAAGTTAAGTCTTGTCTGTTTCGTGCGTTTAAAATGTTTTTGTGCAAATAAACTAGATCACAATATTAAAAAATGGTAATTCGTGACGTTTCTTTAAACTAGTATATATTACTTGACTCACGTGAGTACTGGTCGTAGAACGCTCCTAATGTGCCCAAATGAAGCTCTACCAACTAACTCCCGAAGGCACGCCTCCGACAAGCGAGGCGGCGAGTCTTCAGCCCCGTCCGTCATACAGGACACTGTCTCGTATTTTTCTGCACTCTGTAGAAAGAGAAAGTAGCACTGTATCAACATAATCTACGCGCAAAGAGTGCGCCAGGCCATGCTCTCAGCAACCCACAACACTCTAGGACGAGGATAGGAAAGCACATTGCATCTATCCAGTGAACCACGGTCGACCGGCTATGCAGCCTCGAGCCAACATAGGACTGTAGAGGGACGGGTATATTCAAAGGGGTATTAAACGTCGATCAAAATCTGCTGTCAATCTGAAAATTAATCGTCACGTACCTGCATATTATAGAGCAGTGAAGGTACAATCTTGTCCATGTGCTGGGCCTCCCATATGTTCTCAACCAAGTCGTCCGATACAGTCTTCCTTATCACGCCCTGAAATTACGAATAAATACTATTGACAAGTTCAGACTACATGAAAATAGGTTTATTATTATTAAACAATGACCTACAATTTCTAATTTAATCTAATATGCACTGAAAAATCGAAGTGTAGGTTGCACTGCAAGGGCCATGAAATAATCAATTGTTGTTTTGTAATTGTATGATACGAGGTGGAACGTACCTGCAGCCCCTGTATACCTGCGAGCCGTATCTTGTCCCGCGTGGCCCGGTCAGCGTGGTTGCTGTGGCACATGGCAGAGAACTTGGACACGAAGAAGTCGTAACGGCGGTGGTACGAAGGCGTGTCCTCTTCTATGTTCGCGAAACGGACGAACTGAGGGTACAACACAGTATTCATACATCATTTGTGTCGTCAAGTTGTTGTAGGAAACATTAGGGAATGAACGTCGTTTGTATTTCATCCACTTCCCTTTAACCGATTTTAATACGTATACAACTTCAAAAGTGGGCCAATGAATTCAGCACTATTATCCAAAGGAGCAATTATCAAATTAAAGTCATTTAATTATCATTTTAGAATATTTTGGTCTAGATTATTTGTACAACAACATTAAAAACACAAACAGACAAGACTTAACTTAGAAAAACAAAGATGGCGTCAATAAAATGACATTCGACGTTGTAATTTAGTACAAAAAATAGCGATTTTGTAGAAAAAACTAAACAAAAAAGTAACGCTAGTATTTTTTAATATGTTAAATTATTCCTTAATATTTTTAAATATTGTACAAGCGCAAGACGGAATTGAAACATCTATTTTTTAATTTATATTGCGTTATCAGGGTGTTGGTGTACTAACGCTCTGTGTGGCGAGGATCTGCAGCTGAGGGTCGGTGGACTCGAGCAGCTTCTGCACCATCTTGAGGAAGCTCTCCACGAACAGGTTGAGGGTCTGCGAGTGGCACGCCAGCAGCAGCTGGTCCATAGCCTCCATAGCTATTATCACGAAACTGAAACGGAAAATAAAACCATATCCAGCTGTAGTAACAGCTGTCGTTAAAACATATTTTGTTAAAAAATAACATCATAGGTTTGCACATACTCGTATCATATAGGTTATAAGGTCGATAACCGATCTCACAAACTCTAGTGTAAGATTTGTTGAACCGCCACAGTCCTCTTAAAAATGTCCTGCCCACAACTAAACCGATTCTCGACAGGAACTCGGATACATTGTAAATCCAACCGTGTAGTTACCAGTCGACGGAAGCGGCTAAAAATGTGTTACGATCTTCATTTTATACCCCATCTCATCACAATCGGTTGTATAAATCCGCTGTTGGACAAGAGCCTCCAACATAGATCACCAATTCGAACATTCCATGGGAAGATTTGACATAATCACATCCTGTATATTTTCCCCTCGGGCCCCCGTCTAAAACCGAGACCACATCGAGTAGCATTTTGATACGTCAATCGCCCAGAAAGTCTACTTTTGCGCATTGATAACAGACAACTTTCATCAAAAACCTTGAGGATTTATTTATGTAAACTAAAATCTCTGTAATCTCATATAGTGACTAGTGTGGTCCTAATATAATCCTGAAACCATGTCCAATGAAACATAAGCTAATCAAAAGTTGATTTTAAAGAACCAACTGCATAAATTACTTTTTTACATATACCTAAGTTGTTTATATTTTTGTAAACCATTTATAAAACCCGTTATTTTGATATTCCATTTGATAGGTTTTGAAAGGAAAAGATAGCTTGTAATTGAGCTTAAATAAAGATAATTTGGCGTCAAAAATCCGCCATTTTGTTTTCCAATAATTCTAATATAACCTATGACACTTTAGTGGTTAAGACGAACTTAACCACGTATTATTTAGTAAAATCGGTTAGTAGTTACGAGGGAACATAGAGTCCGACATACATATAGGTCAAAGACATAACCCTCAAAACTCATTTTGGGCTTTGCTGCAGTCGGGTAACAAGTGTCCTGCAATGATTTAAATCTACAACGACAAAACATACCAAAGTAATAGATATTTGACTTCATACTGCAGCAAACCAGTAACTACAGAATTTTTTTATTCATTCAAATTTCAAATCAATTGTGTAATTTTCTACTTTCACTCGAATAAACAGATTCCTAGTCACGGCAGACGAGACAATGTATACACTGACCAACTGAAGTTTTAGTGACACGAAACTATGCGACACAGTTAGTGGTAATGAGATATGATAATGAACGAACCATGCGGAAATCGTCTGTATACAACGTGAAAAACAAATGTCATATATACATCAATCATACTATAAGTGGAAGTATGATTCATAGATACATCTATATATTTTATCTATACATATAGTACAAAGTGATGACATACTGAACCATACAATCAACTGTAACATACAGTCGAATTGCTAACCTCCTAATTTTTTGAAAATGGTTGACTATTCTATAGCCTAGACCACACGACTCTATGATAAACGTATGTGTTATCATAATAATTTCATAACTAATGCCATATGAAGTGTACTGGAACGATCGCACTGTGATATCTCGAGTACCAATTACTTCCGTATGGAGATGTCGCCGGACACTTCAACTGGTATTGTCTGATACACCTTAATGGTTACTGGCTCGTCGTAGCAGTGACATTATGTTGATTTGAATATTTTAAATAGCATCATTATTAATTACAAACTCTTTGAACGTGCCAGTGGGTTCGGTTTTTAGGGATCAGTACCCGAAGGTTTTTTTATTGAAGATAGACCAACACTTGACCTCAATCTCACCTGATGGTAAGTGACGATGAGGTCGACGATGTTACGTGTTGGTCTAGAAGGTGCCTATTTACTCTTCTTTTGAAGATTCCCAAGTTGTAGTTTTCGGGGAACACGGAAACCGGTAGTGTATTCCATATTTTCGCTGTACGCACGATAAATGTGGAAGCGAAACGCTTGGTGCGAGCTGCAGGAATATCTACAGTGTACGGGTGAAGGTCTGCCGTTCTTCTGTTTGACCGGTACTTGTTGTTGGTTGTTGGCAACCCAACAAATATTTTATGTGTAATTTTAACTGTGGCAATGTTTACTCTCCTCCATTCTCGTCCGCTGAAGCAACACGTACTTTTGTGAACATTATACAAATTAAACAGCATTATCAAGAAAAGTTGTGTAGTTTCCGTGCCCTGACCTAAACAAGGGTAACCAACGGGACCCTATTACTAAGACTTCGCTGTCCGTATGTCACAAAAACATAATAAAATAAATATTTAAAGGGGCTCACATACAACAAACGTGTTTTTAGACGTGCGTTTTAAAGTATTAGTAACGCCATCTAGTGACGCGTAGCAATACTAAATCGAAAATTGTGTTTAGGCGCTCATTCGTTAGAGGATTGTTCGGTGCATAGTATTTATGATTTTCCGTATTTTAATTATGTATACATATTCTGTACGGAATCATCGGTGCGCGAGTCCAACTCGCACTTGGCCGTTTTTTTCTTCGACTGGACAGGATGGAGCGAGCGACAGTGGCGCCCTCATCGCTCTTTTCTACATACCTCCGCAATTATAAAATAATTACAAAAACCAAGCCGGAATTCTTATAGCTATTGCTCGGAAAGTTCGACAGTGGACCTGTGAGGGAGGCCCATGTCCAACAGTAGCCGATTTTCGAATATCTAACACTGTCAACATTGCCATTTTTGACAGAAGCTCCCTGGGCACATAACTAATATAGTATATAGTATTACAGAACAGACGTTCACCGCCTCCCACCGATCTGCCATACATCTCCTCTACACGAAAGAAAGTGACACGCTCAAGGATCGGTAATATAGCGCGCGCTGATACATTCACACATGCGCGTGTATACAAACGTCATCCAGATATTGCGACATTTGTTTGGAGTGTTCGTCCTGCCCCTAAGACCGTTTTCATACATTTGATTTGTTGTGATAGGACACTGACCCATGCCTCCGCCTGTAGATATCCCTGGATGCCTTCTGGAACAGATATTCTCCGATCCTGTCGAGCTTCTCTGGGCTGGAGAGCGAGTAGAACGTCAGCTTCTCCATGTTGGACTTGACGAGGCCCTCCTGAGGGGACGCCGGGAAGATGTTGTCCACGAGGCGCTTGTAGCGGGGGCGCAGGGCGCTGCAGCAGCCGCAGCAGCCTGTAAAATAAACCGTATTTGAAATAAAATACATGCTACATAAATAATAATAGAAACTAGTCAAGTGCGAGTTATATTCAGGCACAAAGGTTATCGTAGCACCGTAGAATAATTTATCACCAGATCGAGCTAAGAACGCCGGAAAAGTTTCTTATACACCCTTTTATTTGTAACATTTAAAAAATTATTCGTTGTTATAGCGGCCATAACATACATTTTATGAATATTCCGCTATCACCCTTCGGGCACGGATTTGTGGCTTGAATATTTTTCATACACAATGGATAAAGCGAGACATAATAATAAAAAATCTTAACTATTAGTTTTGTCCAACTTTTTAAATATAAGTAGGTTATAAGTAAATTCTGCAAGCGTCGGTGGCGCAGTGGATAAGGCGCGGACTCTCAATCTGAGGGTCCCGGGTTCAAATCCAGCCGTGTACCTTAGTTGTTTTTCAATCCGATTGCTGAACGGTGAAGGAAAACATCGTGAGGAAACCTGCATGTCTTGAACAGGCATGTGAAGTCCGCCGATCCGCACTGGTCCCGCGTGGTGGACTATGGCCCAAACACTCTCTGTAGGAGAGTAGGCCTGAGCCCCTCCAGTGGGGACATATATAGGCTGTTGATGATGATGATGATTATTATTTATTTAAATCAGACATACATCCATAGTGTTAGTAAACTTAGTGCTATGTTAGTAATTAAATATATCGTCAGACATGCTACTGGGACACTGGTGCATGTAATGGCAGCCAGTGTCGCAGCACCGGTCCGTCGGTGGGCTGCGACGACAGCGAGCAGACTGCTGCGGCTGCCCGCGTCCTGCGCGCGCTGGAGGACGCACTCCTGCGCATCGTGCTGTAGAAGCAGTCTACATGTGCCTTGTGTAAATTGAGTATGGCAGCATTAGGAGAGAGATAACGAGAATTCTAAACTTACATGTCATATAGACTGTTCTGCTCATGAAGAAGCACGCTCGATGACCTAGCTTCCTTAACGGCACCATTGTTAAAAATATATCCGTAGACAGTGTTAACTGATTTCAAATTATTTACAGAATAAAACTTTTTAACATTTAAAGTGCGTCATTATAAGAAAAATTATTGTCATGATATCTATTTAAAACGTATTTTATTTTTATCGGTTTATCTCACTTTCTATATTTAAATATTATTACTTCAATAATCATTTTGTTTCACTATAAATAACTATCCACTTTATTTATTTTGTCACATTTTTAATTTACAGTCAATTCACACTTGCATCCCGCGCTGTTATATACGACTTTTCCATATTTATTAAAAAAAAACTTACAGGAAAATAATGCAAATAAAACCAACATGAAGAACACGCAATAATAAACCAATTGAATAAATAACCAACGGTTCAAACTTATTATTGTTGATGATTCAACTTTATACACTTTAAGATTATTGCGTTTATTATAGTGGTATTATTATACCGTCTTTTTAGCACGATTGACTACTCTCCCACCCAGTAGGACGATGTGTCAGAAGATTCACAATTTAACAGTTAAAATGTAAAGTTTATTTATTTAACATTTGCGATCACATAATCTATTACGAGATTTGTTTTTAGTAACATCTTTCATAAAATGTATACCAAAAAATATTAGATTCAAGTTAACCTTTTCACTGTTATATTACACAACCTTTAACTGGACACTAAACTGATCTAAATACTAGTGGAATCCGGATCAGATCTCGTGAACTTTTCAAGACTACTCCGGTTTTTCGAGAATCAGGATTTCGTTGTTTACATGATATCTCAACCTGTACCTTAGGCTGGTTTTGTGTAACCACTGGCAAAGTTCCAACCGAACTGAACTCCTGAAATTCCGAGATTAATTTCCGTATAAAAATTATAGCTTTGTGCAGTGTAGCCACTGGCAAAATGACGATCCGGAAAACAATTCCTTTGATAAATTTTCGAGATTGGACCGGACTTTTTGATTAAATTAATTAATGAAGTATATTTGAGACTATATTGTTGACTATTCTATATTATATCGGACGTCGAATCTCGACGGCTTCGCGGGCACTACTAAAACAACATTGTAGTGATAGTGATAAGGCAATGATAACATTTTGACATCATCTAGGTACAGTCGGTTCGGAATTTATCTTGATAGTAAGGTTGTCTACGAAAGGGATTTATTTCTGTTTAATTTTTAGAGACATGATATAGACAGTATCTGTGTGGAATACTAGCTTTTTCTTTCGACGTTTTCTGTTTCTTAGGGGCATTTTTAACCCCCGAGGCAAAAATACGGGTGTTATAAGTTAGACGCCAATGTCTGTCTGTGGCATCGTAGCTCTAGAACGGATGGACCGATTTTGATGCGGTTGTTTTACATGACAGCAAGTTTCCTTGCGGTGGTTCTTAGCTATATTTGGTAAAAATCGATTCAGCATTTTTGGCTTAAATTTTTTAAAATGATTTTCGTGTGATTATTGCGTAGGTTTTATTTAATTTAATTCACTTGAATATTGAAAAATACAGGGATAAAAATTGACAAAATATGTATCCACCATGCCATAATAAATTTCATCACAATCGGTTCAGAGTGTAAGTTTATGAAAACAAACAAATATAGTTTCACATTTATAGTCTTGAATCGTTTGTAATTTATGGCGACTAAGATGGTGCTACGGATTATTGTGTGTGAATTCGGCAAAAGATCTTCAAATCAATCTGTAGTTTTAAATAAACATTTTTCATTCTTATTTAAATGATTTAGCACACAGAATATGTTCTAAATTACTTTTGATCATAGTGTTCATCTTAAATTTAAATTCAACTGACTTGATGCTTCTAGGTGAGCTATCATCCAGCGCCGTCATTTACACGTACCTTCAGTCAAGACCGAGGTCGTTGGAGCTCATTACGCATAAATACCTGTCCGACTGTACTATCAGATATATTGCTATATATACTACAGGTAGGTACATATACTAGCGATACTCACATCGACTGGTCGCTCGTGCTATAAGCCCATCGTAAAATGCGACAAGACCGCCATCACCCAGACTAATTAGGTTAGCTACTTACGAGATAGCGTCACCGACAGAGGCTGAAAACTGAACTATTGATTTTCAATTTAAACTCCCTCCCTAGTCTAGAGGTTCAATTCCCAGTGAGGTACAAAAATATGTATCCACTTTTGTACCTTGTCACATTCACCTTTCCTTGTGTCAAAAAAAAGTCAATTAAATGTGAATGTGACATGGTTCTAAAGTGGATACATATGTTTTTACTCGAGTGTACCTATTGGTTCTCGGTCTGATTGGTAGTTAGATACTTTTGCCAAAATTTTGTAAGTAAATGTAGGCTGTTGGATGGTAAGCGTGTGCACGCACAACAGTGCTATTAACACTGCTGTTCAGCGGAAGACAGGTAGCATGGTGGCAGTTAGCCAGGCGGACATAGACAACACTCCACACCAACCAAAACAATAGGTCTCCCACTGGGAATCAAACCCGAGACCATAGGATCGTTAATCCAAGAGTGTAGCCATAAGGCCACGTAGGCGGTGAAAAAACTGGATGGACTCTTGCCAGTGTCATTAGCTGGAGACTTCTGGGTGAGCACGCCTATTTTATCCGGACATATACTGACATACTTGACCGGGACATTCGGATAAAAGGAAAATGTCTAGGGATGAACACAAGCAACCTCTCCGGCAAAAAAAACCACGTCTGTCAGTTGCTGCGTGAAGGAGTGACAAACCAACCGACAAGCACACTTTCGCATTTATAATATTAGTAACGATTTAAAACGGAACCCGAATTCTTAATCCAATAATATGCTAAGCGTTTTTAATTACTTTTAATTCCAGCATCGAACGTAAAGTATTTTAATTTAGCTTGGAATATAGAATTTATAGCCTTACGTAAATCTATTTATAATTTATGTCAGATATTAAATTTTTACTAAGCAAAATGAAACGAATTGCGTTTTGTGAAAAAATATTCAATTTTCGTTAATATCCGGGCTATCCCGAAATCATTACTTTCGTTCGGTTTTCAACAGTGGTTCTCTAGTACGTTCAATTGTAAAGTAAATAGATACCACCATAAAATGATCACGATGCAAAAATGTAATTTGTAAATAGTTTTGTTTTTGTTATATATACATAATATACTATACAAAAAACTAATGGGGTCGATTGGAGCTAGAATTTATGTAAGAAGGTTTAAGATACTACTTGATAGGTGCCGGCTGACAACCAGCGCTTGGCCCCCTTCCGCAGCACCATGCTGAGCTGGTCACCTTTTTAAAACTTATAAATTTTGTTTAATATGTTTCTATTTATTTTTATGTTAATCTTGATTTTATATTTAAAACTGTATGTGTATTAATTTTAGGCAATTAGATTTAAGCAAAATGTTTAAATAAATCTTTTCTCTATTCTATTACTGACGAAATAAGCACTGAAGATTTCATCATTTTTCAGCGATTTTTTTTATTGTAATCTTTCTAAACACAACCACTAAAAGGTAGGTAAATCGCATCACTTATTTTATAAGTATACTTGAATAGTTTCGTATTTATGTATTTTTCTACATTTACTTTTTAAATAATATGACTTTCGATTTGTAGTTACGAGTGAATCACTTATTAGATGCATTTTTTTTTGGAACACGTGGTTAAATGAACTGCTTTGTTTCCATCGAATTTATTGCTTAAGGGTTCTGCTGCGGTAAGGTTTGAGAGTCGCAGGTATAGTACGCACGGTTCGGACGGTTATCTGGTTTCATTTAAAGTGATTATAAATTTAATACAATCCACGGATATGGTCAGCGATGTAGGCACGTTCGTCACACGGCCGAACTAAATATAAACTGAATTATAGACGATTCAAAATAGAAATAAGGCTCGGTTTACATACGCCGTGTTTACACGTAGGGAACAAAAAGTATATGACTCGGTCCTATTATATTTGGAAGGTGCGTTTGTATGTTTGTCCTTCTTATAATTTTTTACGGGGAGTGAATAAATAAACAATAAATATATATATAATAAATAAAGTGATGCTGATAATATGATAAAGTATGGAGTTATTTCTTAATCCACAAAACTAGTGGTTAAGGGTTCAATTTTCCAATGGCTACACGATTGGACTTACAATCCGAATGTCCCGGGTTCGATTCCCACTGGTGGTATCTATCGTTACTCAGTTTGGTTGGTGGTAGGGCATTTTCTATGACTTTGGTAAACATGTCACATGCCAAACATTATTATTAACAGCACTATTGTGTTCCGGTATGGTATCAGAGCCAGCGCCTCATTAGATCAAAGCTTCTGTGTGCGCGCTTACCATCGTCACTTACCATTAGGTGATATGAAGGCCAAGCGCAAACTCATCATATACTGGTATTTTTAATAAGTGTCTAATTTTCTCTATATATTTTTATAATGCGAGTTCAGGCTTGCACTTGGCCTTCATCTGTGGTAGTGAGTGACGATAAGGCCGTACGATAGAAGCATGCTTACTAAGAACCATCAAGTTGTTCTAGTATAACACACTCTTTAACTTAAGGATTGAGTAAACACGCTAAAATGGTTACGGTAAATGATTACATCAATGTAACCATGCCCTAACACTGTAAGGAAGGGACCTTTAAAAATAGAAAACCGTGATGTCATATAGAGGTAGTATAGTAAAATAAATATAGCCCTAGGATATGTATAGTGATGATTTTAATCCAGTTCCATTGTAATTAGGTTTAAAAAAAATCTTTCTCTAAAAAGACATTTACATTTCACTAGAGAAACACACAACTAGAGAAATATTATATTATTTATTTTCCTTTTACTTTAAAAATTAAGTTAATTACATAATACAAACTAATATAATAAATGCGCAAGTGATAATGTTTGTTTGTCCCTCCTTCCCTTCGTAACAGAGTCAGAATGACTTGGATCGCCAGAAAAGGACACTTTTTATCCTGATCGAGCATGTAGTTCCTTTAATTTCGCTGGCATAGGCTAGTACAAACTTGCCGTGGTGAAGAAATTCATAGTGTCGCTTTTCGTACATTTTACAATCTGGCTCGTACCACAATGAGTTCAAATTTGTTATTTATGTATGAATGATAAAAATCATTACCACCGTCTTTCGGTGAAGGAAAACATCGTGAGTAAACCTGCACACTCCTGACAAGAAATTCAAAGGTGTGTGTGAAGTCTACCAATCCGCACTGGTCCCGCGTGGTGGACTAGAAAATGCCCTACCAACAAACCAAGTACCGATAGGTACTCAATTGGGAATCGAACCTGGGACCTCCTGATTGTGAATCCAACATTTAGCCATTAGGCCACAGAGGCAGTTGATGATTTATTCATAAATATCATTACAGTTTAAAATGTATCCTTACAATAAATTAAATTAAACTTTCAGATTGTAATTTGGCACCTTGTTCATATCAGTTTCTTACACCACGGGTACCATGGAAAGCCAATAAGAATACACCTATCTAATTATGACATTAATCTCCTAGTATTCGTTCATAATTTTAGTGTTTACATCAATCTTATAAGAGAAATGAAATGTTCAAAGTCATTGAAAATAGTAACCGCTTTACCCAAATATGGCACCAAAAACTTTTAACATGTTAAAGCTAGCAAAGGCTTCCTTCTTATGGTTGTCACCAATTCACCATAAGGTTACTATCATCACCAAATATATTGAAAACGTGAAAATGAATGTTTTGTTAATGTAATGCCAAACCAATACTTTCAAATGTACAGGATAATGAAAAGAGTAATGGTATATACAAATCACTTTATTAAGTAAATATTAACTTAAAACTAATGCTTTTTCTTTTCTTCTCTGCTGTCTCTACTTGCCTTCTCTCTTTCTCTAGATCGTTCATACTCTTCATACTTTCGTGACGTTCTACTTCTTTTCTCATCTGACCTTCTTTCTCTCGAGCGTTCTTCTCTTGAACGATCATCTCTAATTTCTCTTTCCCTAGAACGTGACTTATGTCTTTTAATAGTGTACTCCCTTTTTCTCTCGTAAGGAGATCTCGATCTTCTTTCTCTTTTGTTTTTATGTCCAGTATGGTATTTAGCTGACAGCGGAGGGGTTTTTGGTGACTTCTCTTTCTTTATATCACGCTTCACATCTTTTGAAGTTGAAGCTGTCGGAGACTCTGCCTTTTTCTCATCAGCTTTAGCTTCCCTCTCTTTTTGAGCTTGCATATGCTTATTTGCTTGATAAACCTTCTTCAGCAAGTCTATCTTGCTTTCTAACTCTTCTGGATTAACTTTCGGGCGCTTGTAGAGTTTTAATATTGTAACACACACTTCTTTGATTTCTTCTTCAGTGACATTGAATAATAAGAACCAATGAGGATTATTTGGCAATGGAAGACCAATTTTACGAGCCGTCAAAAAAATACAAGCACAGGCAATAGTTTCTGGAGGGAATCTCATGAAAACATCAGTTCGAAGTGCATCATTCATGTAATTCCATGCCATCTGCATAAGTTGACGGTTCTTTTCATATTGCAAAAGTTGCAGGTAGACAACTATAAGTTTGTGTGGATGTTTCACATGAACACAGAACCCCAGCTCTTTCAAGATACGCCTTTCAGCTTTGATCACTTGATTCTTCAATTCTATATAGTTTTGATCAACAATCAATGGAGATATTGTCTTCTGGGCACGAACTTGTTTAATATGATGGAAAACATTAATTACGTCACGAATTCTACACGGCTTTTCTTCGACTTTAGACGCCAAGTAAATACTTCCCATCGCCATGGTTTCCATAGGATATCTAACAAAGGATTTCGAATAATAGAATCTTTGAAGGTAAATCTGGCCTGTTGCCATGGCTACTTGAGGCAATTTAAGCAGGATACCAGCTGTCTGTATCATCTCGCAGCCGAGTATACGCAAGTCTGTCTCCGTTTCGATGTCCAGGCCGTCGGCTTGGGATGGTGTCTCTTTGAAGCATGATTCGGGTAGCAAGCAGTTGTGGAGCGTCAAAACAATCTTGCCATAGTTCTTTTGAGGCTTCGAAGGTGTGGTGATTGTAGTTTTCGTTTGGCTCTGCGTGGTTGTTGTAGTCATTTTAAATACACACGTTTTCACTTATATTCGGCCGTTTTTTGTCCCTGCACATTGGCTGGCCTACAATACCCCGTTATTCACTCTAATCACTTATGCTTAATCATGTTTTTTGTTATTTTATACGTAAATTGTAATTTTTACTCGGAATATAAACGCTCTCACCAAATGACAGCTAAGCAAGATGGCGCTACGAAATTCCACAGATGTCAAGCAGAACTTGGTAAACACAAAAATTATTATTATTTTGCATCAGATTTAACGAAAATAATGAACATCGAACTCACCTGGCGCCATTATATCCTATTTACTTCAACGCCTACCGTTAAAATGATCAAACAACACACTATAAAGAAATAATTGGGCGTTAATACGTGAATCAACCGATTGATTTTTTAAATGCGTTCGTGTATAAACTGTTTTGAAGTCTATTGAAATACGCAATAGAGACAGCGCTCTACAAATCTATTATCTCTTTCTCTTTTACCCTTGGAAGTTTGCAGAATCACAGATCAGATCACACTGGATCACACGTCTATAAAATCAGTTGTGAAATTCGATGATTAACTCTTCCGCTTTACCGCTAAAATTTGGCTAAAATAGTAATATTGAAAGAAAAGACTTCGTTATAAAGATAAATTGAATAGACTTTAACACCGACTCGTTTCTTAACATTAGTTTCTAAACGAAACCCGGAAATTGTTTTCTCGCTTGGCGCGAGTCGCAAGCTGTAAAGTGTAATCAATACATAACTCCAGTTGTATTACCAATAATCCTCTGAAACAATGCTAGCTCATAAATATATTATGCGGAGACCTTGTATTTTATCTCAAATCGTATCTTATGAAAGATGTACAGATAAACTTAAAGATATTACTTACATCCTGGATCTGTACATTTCTGTACAAAGGAATCAAGAAAATCTTGGCCTTCTCCTCCTTCAAAACAGCATTTCACGAACGACATTATTCTCTATTATATCAGGGAATATTAAATAGGAATATAATTTTAAAAGTTTTCACGCAACAAATTCCTTTCTTTTATTTTTATTTTAAAAATTATCACTGGTTACTAAAGAGTTAATTTTCTGGTAGTTAATCAGTTTATCCGTCGGGGGTATATGTTTTTCTACTGGTTTCCTATTTTATTGTAACTGAATACAATTACATTTTCTTAAACATATTTTCTTTTCTTTAAGCACTTATAAATAATTGAAATTTTATTTATTGAGGTACTTTAATTTAAAATATGAATTATAAAATATACTAGAAAGTAAATAATATTCACTTAGGAAATACACTACTAATACTAGGTCAAAGAAGTCACATTTCGGAAAATATTTGGTGTTATCTCTCGGGAAAAAATGTCAATGCGTTAAAATATATAGTCCTACCAAATATCATAGATCATTTTTGTCACACAACAGTATTTACTTAGAGTCATCCTAAAATTAGGCGGATATTGCGCGAACTACATTGAGCAACTTGAATGTTTGTTCTATGCTACTCGGTAATAGATGTCGCTTTCAGAACAATTTTCCTACCTAATAATAGATGGCGTACACAGTAATTTTTAAGGTTTGTAGTTACATTTTTAATAGGGTTAAATATAATGAAAACCAAAATGTCGTGCAGTCGTGACTGTAAAAGTTGGAACAGCTGTTATAGTCACGACAGCACTTCAAATCATCAATAAATGTAAATGATCAAAGAATCATAGAAAGCTTACTTGCACTAGTTCTGCCAAAATAAACCACTAAAATAATAATGTAGGCATATTACCACATATAGTATAATGCTGTGAAGACTTTTCATGTTTAAATATTCTTATATTATTGATATTTTGCGTCTTATAAACGCCTAAATTTAATTAATTTAAATTGAGTTTAAATTATATTTGGTCGTATAATGTAGAAGGATTCCAGAAGCCACCAGAGTAATCGGGAGATGCTGGGTTCGATCCCCGGCTGGGCTTTCGCACTTGGCTGGTTTTTATTATTACCTGATTTACTTTTCACTTTTTTATTATTTGTTATTATAGAGGTCACATTAATCCATGTATCTACATTTTGCGATTCAAAATATCTAGCCCTGTGGTAGATGGATGGATGAGAATTTATGTAGAGGGTCGTGTTGGACAGTCTTTGGTCACGGCACCCTAAAATATGAGGAAGTCTGTAAAATCGAATTAAATACTTTGAAAGTTTAATTTATGAACGAGCTAACTTTTAACACTATAACTTAATGTCAACAGAGCTACGTTAAACGGAACCGGTTCTATAACGTCCCCAGACTTCCTGGATAGATCGGTGAGTAATTCTAGGATCACAATATATCGGCAGGTTGTGGACTGTTTATATGTACAGACAAGCACAAAAATATGTATACATTTTTGGTACCGTGTGTTGAGGGAAATTCCCATTAGAGTTGAATATGACATTTCGTGCTCGAGTGTACATTGGTATTGCGCTTGGCCTTCATCTCACCTGTTGGTGATGATAAAGACGATGGTAAGCGAGCGCTTAGCACTGATTCTGCTACCTATTATACTGGGAATCGAACCCGGGACCTCAGGATTGTAAGTCCAAGAGTGTAGCCATTAGGCCACGAATGCGCTTAAAGTTAAAATTTATGTATTAAAAATTTCTAACCTCAAATCTATTCACAAAGAGCCATTCCTACAGCGAAATAATGTACGCTAAGCCAAAGGGTAATGCCGACCCTGTTTGGCTAATTATACTAACTTATTACTACATAAATGGTAGTATTAGTTTAGCTTCTGACTTGTCTTCACTTTCACTTACAAAGTGTTTGTTTGTTTTTTGTACATATAAAAATAATAATAACTAAGACAATTATATCTAAAATTGTACAATTAGAGTTGGCTATCCCTAACGAGAGATGTCTCCCGGCATTCACACTAGAGCTTTTAAAAAAATATATATTGAAAGTAGAGTATATATATATTTTACAGATCATGGAAGTGTCATGGTTGTTCAGTTTGTTGAAGTGGTTCAGGATTCAATTTACAGGTAATCAAAAATGTTGTGGTCTAATGTGTAAATTATACTTATTTATTATGATTCCAGTAGTTACTTTTTTTACTTTTTTTGTTGCAGAACGCCGCTCTGAAATTTTTGTTTTATGGACAACAACATGGACGTGAATAGGAATATTTGTAAGTTATACATTTATTTTGGCATAATAAACGTAGAATAAATGTAATCTTTCTAGATCATTACAGAATATTCAGAACTTTCCATAAGTTCTCATGTGAACTTCTTCATGTGAAGTTCACATGAGTTAGACAAGGATAGAGGTTTTTCACATTTTTGCCACCCACAACCACCCACTTCCACCCATCGCGACCGAACTCCCTTACTTTCAGCAGGAGACCAAGGGGTATACTACCCCAACGGGAAGTTGATCGGAGTTGGTGGTGATAGAGAAAACCCTATCTTAACGTACTAACATTAGCTTTATATATATAAGATTACATTTCACTTGTCGCTATCCACCAACTGTGCCTGTCGCCTGTCTACATCTAGTCTATATTAATAAAAGGTTCAGAAGTACCTTACTTTTGCCTCTAGGTATGCACTTTCATCTCCTTATGACTTCAATTATAATATACCATTTGCAAGAACTTTCCGAGGTATACAAAGAACTGCCGAGAGTCTTTCTCGAGCGCTAATTGCGTAATTGGTGAAAAAGTTTATATTCACTCAAATAATTTCATCGTTCAAGTATCATATTTATAGCATATAAAATTAATTTGACATAGTTCTAAAAACAGTCACATAAACTCAAACCATGTCGTTAAAAATTTTAACAATTTACAATATATGCCTCTAAAATTAATAAGCTAAAAATTTTTCTTACTGGCACTATATGTACCAAGTTTTATGTAAATGAACTAATCTTTACATATGTCTTAATTTATAAGGTAAATTTCTCAAATCAGGCACACAAAATATATTCTTGGGGGTACGGAACCCTAAAAGCCTCTATTTTGCATAGCCACTAACATATTTGCTCTAATACTGTACATTGTGTACACGGATTTGCAAAGAATACACAAATTCCACCATTTCCACCCCGTCTAATAATGCGTGAGGTTAACTCACACACGCGTGTAACGTGGGCTGCATATTGGCGACCGAGTATCTGACGTTTGGTGTACTTTGGTTGTGTGTGCCGTGTGTATAACAAACGAAAGTGTCTGATGTGGTTCCTTCATACGTGTTCAGGGGAACACGGCGTCTGTATGTTATTAAATACTAAAAAAGTGTAGAAACTGAATAGCAAAGATTCCGTCGTTTATGTAGGTGATAAGTTGCAGTCCACTGCTGGACATAGGCCTCTCCCAAGATGCATCACTCTATCATCTGCTTAATATATTCACATATCCTACCTAAGCCTATTTTATTTAACCGAAAGTCCTACACTAAATTTGCCTATAAGTACTGTCTTAGTCCTCCAGCAAATATAAGAGAAGGCTTTTTTCTGCTGAATTACGTACCGACTGCGTCTCGACAGTGGGACCACCGGTAGCCTTTTCCATATCCCACTTAGCGACTTTGAATGTGTGGATTCATTTCAATTAACTTTATGATTGCTAAGTGTTTCAAAATTAATAACTGTACTCTTTTTACTTTGTCAAGTAATGTCGTCATGTCATGAGGCCGCTTCTCAACAGGACTCGCGAAGGCCGCAATCAACATTACGAAACTTTAAAAATACTAGTTGTATGCATAAAAAATGTTGATTGCAAAACTATAATTTAATCTGTCTCAAATTGGCCGCAAACTATTTTCAGACGAAACCTTAATTAGACCGACTAGGCGAGTATGACGAAAATCGATCGCCAGGATCGACGCAAGCAGTTTTCCTTGCATGTACGGCCTCAGGTTTGCGGCAAAGCCTTTTTAGTACACGTAATATCTCTCACTCGACTCCAATACGCCCAATGCCCATTCAGTCGACCTCGAGAGCTTGCTGCGAGCAGGCGAGCCTTGCCGCCATTTTGTTTCACTTTAAAATTCGCGCCAGTGCTGTGTTCTTTTTTTTTTCAACAACTTTTTAAATAGTGGCCAGCATTTTTTATCCTTCTTTAATAATTGACAAAGGTCTTATTGCACCGGTTTTGTTGAGTGTTTCTAAAAGTTATTTTATAGTGTTTATCTCGTTCATCGATATAGATCACGCCCTGTGATTAGTGCTGCAAGTGTTCGCAAGTTGTTTTTTCCTTGTTTTGAACTGTCTTTGCCCGGAAAGGATTCCGTAAGGTAAGTTTAATTTGTTTTAAAATACTTAATGTTATGAATAAATTTTAAAACTATTATCAATATAATATTACAAACAGGATTTCCTACATGTTACCAACACAAAGAATTTAAATTAAACCCAGACTGACTGTTCCTTATTACACTACAATATTATACACAGTTCGTTAATTTAAGGCTTAATATTTTATTGTACCTAAATACGAACTCTTTTGTTTCGTTTAAAATTAAAACAGGTGCCTTCGAAGTAAACAGCTATGCAAACTATTTACAACATATCAAGATAGCGACGCAAAAGGTTCCAGTTAAGAGCTCATTTATCTCTTTGTTGTTCCAAAAAATCTGAATCTATTTTCATCGCCAAATGAGATTGCATTGCAATAAGATTCTAATACATCAACTCACTCGGGCTGCACATTACGCAAAAAACAATACAAATGTCCACACTGCAAATTGCGCTCTTAGCAGTAACAAATCAAAAATGAGTATTGCACTTAATATCTTAACAGTCTTGCGTCACGGAACAAGTGGAACTTAATGCCATTAGCTTCAACTTGGCTAACCTTTTAGTTTGAAAGTTGAAAACTAAGTTCGAGATATGTTATAGTCAAGTTTAGAGTTTGACTAAAAGAGTAAAGTGTTGTTTTGACGCAATATCCGGTACAGCAGTAATTTATTTATTTTTTAAAGCTGTGGAAATTTGTTGTAAGAACATGTACGGTCAATTTGACTCAATAACTGCAAATGAAGTGATAGCTGGGGGGTTTATTTCTCTATTTATAATCTGCATACTGAACGCCTTTTCAAATGTAAAAACATAATGGATTTAAATCAAATTATTTGCGATTAAGAATTGCGAGTTTGAGCGAACTCAGAAAGCTTGTCAGAATGATTGGTATTTATTTTGTACATTTTCGAATAATAACCATTTGAATTCGAATACTACTTAAAACACATTATAATCTATAATCTTTCTAAACACGGCCACATGACTGTCTTAACCATTACCAATTTACCATAAGATCAAATCTCACGCATAGAAAATTATCCAGTCATGATGTTTTTTATACGATCTCCAAATTACATAACGTGCTCTATGGTTGCGGCCTTTTTTATTATTTTTAATACTGGCCACATGCAAGTGACAAGTCATGTGAATAAATGGCATCTTCCAGCCACGATCGGAAACTGGAATAATCACGCCTAATTTATTATTATTATTTCGTTAATGATAATTATGTTGCTTTTGACTACAATCTCGCTTGCTGCTAAGTGACTGTGTGGTCAAGGCTGGCACATTTCCCTAAAATCACCATCTCCAAGGTCCGATTGGAAACTTTGAAATAATCGCGATGCCTAATTATTTTTATTGCTGATAAATATGCTTGCGTTTGACCACAATCTCACTTGAAGTGACGATGTGGTCAAGGTTGATACTTGATAATAAATAGATAAATAGCATATTCATGTTGTCCTTAATGAGATCGCAATTGTAGCGCTGGGGAAACACAACCTCATGACATTTACATCCGAGTTTGGGCGTTTTATTAAATTTTTTGCGTGATTTTTCGTTTCCAAATTTACATAAATTTATTTACTGTCATGCATTTTAAATTAAATACATGTTCGTGTGTGAAATATATATACGTCTTCATTTTAACGTATATAAACACAAATTATCCAATAAAAATACATTGAGAATGTTTTTTGTCATCAGACTTTTTTTCATAAGTCGATAAAACAGTATGGCCAATATTAAATATGAAATTCAATACAAGTTACTTCAAAGGACAAATTAAGGAAAATAAATGCTACATAAACTGTTGTAAGATTATTATGTGGCGACGAAATAATTCAAAAATAAATTATTGTTATGCATGTAACATAAATAATTAACGACGTTTAGATTTGGTAATATGTTTAGTTATATGTGTTTTCAATCATTATAACAATTAAATTAATATGCTAATTCATTAATTAAAGACGGATTTAAATGCACCGAAACCAATTTAAATCTCTCTATATCTTCTCGTCGATGCTCCAAGCTCCTGTGGGGCTCGTTGAATTCTTTTGTACACGAAATCTGGAATGACGTCGTAGCAGCCGTCCATACTTTTTACAATGCAAATTTGGAATACTCACCGGTTGTCTTTTAGGTTTTAGCGGTTTACCTTTTGATATCCATGTTATTTAAAGTAACTTGTTGTTGAGTTATTTTGTCATGTTATTGAATTTAATAGCGTAGCTGACTAAAGTCGCATAACGAATGAATTTTCAGGTTTGAAATAAATAAATAAAACGCCCAAGGGTGAGTCAGACTCGCGCACGAAGGGTTCCGTACCATTCTCTATAAAAACAGCAAAAAAATCACGTTTGTTGTATGGGAACCCCCCTTAAATATTCGTTTTATTTTATTTTAACTTTTTATTGTTCAAGAGAATTTATAACTAAATATTCTGTGAATATTTCAAGCGTCTTCCTGTGACCGTTATCAATATCGAGCAAAAACGAGCAAAAAACTTCATGTTTGTTGTATGGGAGCCTTCTTAAATATTTATTTAATTCAACTGTCGTAACTATCACGGTTCATGAGATACAGCCTGGTGACAGACGGACAGACAGACAGACGGACAGCGGAGTCTTAGTAATAGGGCCCCGTTTTTACCCTTTGCGTACGAGATCCCAAAAAATTGATCTGAATGAAAATTCTTGTATAAATGCTCTTTGAACCAGTTTATGTATGTAGGTTTATGTTAGATTCATAATTACTTTTGAGTTAAAAATATTGTTAAAAGATTCGAAATTTTAATATGACACATTTGTAAAGAAAGCACTCCTTCAGACAAAACACTGTAGGATTACCTTTTTATATGTGTCAGTATTAATTTCATATAAAAAGCTTTTATTTTAACTGTAAACTAAAGAAAATTATATCGCAAAGAATATACCCGCGAATTTCAACGTTACCTTAGCTTTTTTCCCCACATACAGGCAACGACCTCCCTCATTCTGCCTTCTTTTTATACGAAGGAGACTTTACACCGATGGTGTTTACAAAGACAGTTTTTACGCAGTTTGGTTGCAAAAAGTGGCAGCGTGGAGGCGGAACGTGGGTCGCTGCTACCGACCGGAGCCGGTGCCGAGATGACGTCAGCCACAACACGAGAAATGGATGTGGAGGCTTAAGATTATTATTATTGGAAACTGTTTGTTCATTCTGTGAGAACTTATAGGATACTCGCATTACCGCGTAGGTTTATAGATTTAACTAATTAATGTGGCGTAATCAATGGTGTTACCAGCCTACCTAAACCCTTCACGTAAAACTTTTCAGTTGCTAGCTTTTGACAGCGATTTCAGAATTAATCTGTCAGGCACATATAATGAAACATAATACATATTCTTCATTGATCCAATGAGTAAATATAGAAAGACACGTTACACGAATGTGTGAGCCCTAGACTTCGTAAACGTATCATTTTAAAACTATTTGGACATTTTGGCTTAGCCTTTTCGCACATAACACTTCACAAATAAACAAAGATGGCGTCAATATGGCGTCAATGAACCATTCTAATTTTCCACTTAGTACAAAAATAATGATTTGTATAAACAAAAGACCAAATCCAAATACGCAAATCAATTATTTTCATAACCTTTTTTTTAAAAGCTTATGTTTTACTTATCACTAGATATAGTAAAATATAACATTTAAAAATCTTTGTACTGCCAAAAATATTAAAATTGTATATATGTTTAAATTTCATCATCAGCCGGGAAACGTCCACTGCTAGACATAGGCCTCCCTCATGGTACGCCACATCGACCGGTCCCGAGCCACCTGCATCCAGTGACTCCCCACGACCACAACCAGGTTTTCTGGGATGGCCCGGTAGACACTTCCCGGTACGTGGTCGCCATGTTTGTTTCTCATTGTTTTCATTGAATGTTTCTCAGTTGATGATGATGATTTATATGTTCCGAAGCTAGCTCATAAATTCATACTAATTAATTATATTAGTGCGAGTTGGAAGTTGTCTTGGGACAATTTTTTAGTCGCGTCCCGACTTCAGCACACGTTGAAGTTTAAATAGACTATTTACAAAGCAAGATGCTACATGTTATATCCCCCTTCCGATTTGAGAACTTCTTTCTCTTTGAAGTCTGTTGAAAAAGCCGTAAATTGAAAGTATGTAGGCCCAAGACAATTAAGGCTACATGTCACCAACACAAATGAAACCTAGTTTTTCCACTCCACATCTGTCGTTTCGAGAAAGTAAACGGCCTTGTGTGTGCACGGCCTACAACCGTGCAATACTTGTTTTTATTCTGCCGAGAGACAATGTTGACATTATAGTGGTTAAATCATGGAAAATTGTGATTAAGGAAAGAGACACCGTGAAAGAAGGTTTTAATAGTGCGAGAGTGCGTTCGGAACTTCGATGATTTTCTTTTCTCGTTTTCTGTGTCTATTCATACTTAATCGGTAACTCTTATTGTAGAGTGAACTACGAATGAAATAATAAATGAATCCAATCCATAGACCACCGAAAATCTCTTCCCACGGTATAATTTCCAATGATTACGAGGCGATGAGTAATCATTTCTTTAGTACTGCGCTGACGTCACCGGAAAGTGCCTAAATTAGTGCCTTTCTCGGCCGTGACGTCACATCTCGAGCAGTCGATTGTGAGCCGTCACGCCGCTGGAATCGATTCGAATGCATATCGATGCGATTGTTGCACCCTTTCCGATTTGGTTTTTTATTTCTTACAACGAGTTATTTTTGGAACGGCCATATTGCTTTCAACCAGATCGATAATTCTTGCCGTTGCGTGTTCTTATCAATTTTAGCCAGTGACTATTACAAAAAATTATTTTAACAAGATAATTAATGCTCAGAAATCACCGGAAACCCCCCTGTACGCAAGGCTTGTAGTTTGGTATCAAATTCCGAAAATAGGTTGCATATGAATGAGTAGATATACATTTTTTTCACTACGGCTTATATGCTTCAATTAGTCCGCTTCCAGTTTTTTTATAATTTCTTATATATTTTGTAGACATCCTAAGCTGTACAAGCAAAACACGGTGCCTCTGAAGATTGGTTACAACACTAGTCAAGTTGTAGTTGTGTCCGAATGCAGCACAATACCGCCGCTCGGTCGTCCGGATTGGGTAACATGCATAGTGGACCTCTTTGGTGGTCAGTTGAGAGATTCGGACCAGCCAGTGCTAAACATTTGTCATCCGGAACCGTTCTTTCTTATGTATATAATGGATTTAGACCAGAGAGATTTAAATATAGTAATAGGTTATAGAGCGGTCATTGGGAAACGTTACATATAAACATTTTGATCTCAAAAGTCAACGGTATGTCAAATGTCTTGTACGGCCGCGTGACGTGATGTGACACTAGATTGAATAACTTATTACCAATTGGTAATAAGTATCTCTTATTACCAATTGGTAATAAGTTTAGGATCTAAATGTTTGTTTGCTTTGTCCGGTCTATTACTATTAAATGTCTTTGATTTAGACTTACAATTAGATTTCATTTCACATAATGTAGTTTCTTTTGGTAGTTATTATTATTATTCATTTATTTCAGGTAACGAGACCCATATATTCTATTCACATTTACTAATGCACGTTGGTGCCGCTCTGGTGGTGGTCGCTATCCTCCCTCAGAAGCGACGGTAGACCACGCCATTCGGCCATAAGTCCTGCCTCATGAAGTTCTCCAGACCACAGGTCGAGACTCCAGCTGCTGCACCCTCACGAGGTAGTTGGACTTCTGATTTGTGTATTCTGTGACGTCCTGAGTACCTTAATCTGATGCGCTCGAGTATTGTTAGACCTCTATACTTAAATCATTATTTCCTTGTGTTTTTATTTCCATTCACATTTTTCCTGTATTTCATTTTACGCAATATTATATTCCTTGCAGTAAGTTTGCAAGTCTCAATTTTTAAGTAGTTTTTTTCCGTTCTTATTTCTAGTTAAAAATGTTCTCGTGCGTATAAATTGATAAATGTTATTAACCGACTTGAAAAATATGTAGTTATCAATTCGGTTGTATTTTAACACATTCTTAAATCTATTAACAATTAGAAAAGTATATCTCCGCCTTATAAGATCCGATTTCGCCGGTTCTTTTAGGAGTTCCTTACCCGGAAGGTTCTGCCGCACTCGAGGAAATCCCAAAATCCCCCTTTGGTGTCCCCCTACTATTGTAGTTGTGACAGTTCCATACAGTCTCCATGACGGGCAGTGAGGCAGTGTATCGACATGGTACCAACATTGCCCAACTGTCACATGTCGGGGCCGCGATTTGGTTCACTTTTTGTTCACTATAATGTTGTATTGAGCGAACATCACGAATTCGAGATACACAATGGTCGGTGGTCGGGTGTGGTGCCACCAGCAGCGTAATAACGACTTCATGTATCGGTCTATTTGATACCTCTGTAATACCTTTATTTAAATTACTTCGTCTGCTTTGACTTTAGGATTTATCCCATGGGAAATATTTGTTTAGTCGACATATAAAGTGTTTATGTTTTTTTGCGGACTTCCAACTATCTCTCTACAAAAATTAAAGTCATCGTTTTTAGTGAATTAATCCCATGTTTTAATACTTATTCTGCTATTCGGGGTGAAGATAAATTCAGAAAAATGAAAGATCATAAAATTTGTTTCAGCGCTCTCCAATTATAAAAGGTGTAACTAACTCTACATTGTACAATATACTCTATCTAAATCTAGAAGCGTCGGTGGCGCAGTGGATAAGGCGCAGACTTTCAATCTGAGGGTTCCGGGCTCGAATCCAGTCGTGAACCTATGAGTTGTTTTTCAATTCAAGTACATTATCCGATTGCTTAACGGTGAAGGAAAACATCGTGAGGAAACCTGCATGTCTTGAACAGGCATGTGAAGTCCGCCAATCCGCACTGGGCTCGCGTGGTGTACTATGTCCCATACACTCTCTGTAGGAGAGTAGGCCTGAGCCTCTGCAGTGGTCCCCACTGTATATAGGCTGTATGATATATGATGAAATCTAGTACAACAGTTCTTGGTCTACTCCCTAGAATACAATTTTTAAATTATTTTTGTAACCCATGAAATCCTTTATTTGTTGGACCAATTCTGAAACTCAAATTTGGCACAAAAAATCAGCCATTTTAGTTTTTTGGGAATAGTAATGTATCCAAAGTCACTATCACAGCTAATGCAAATCAAACGACACATCTAATGCTAAAATCCATCAAGCCGTTTAGCCTACAGAGCGTGTCAAAGACAAAAATATTATACACTCCTATAATATATAAGATAACCTTAAACTAGGTAAAAATCGCCAAGTGCCAAACATGGTGACGTGAAGCTTCCTTCTGGCCATCTTACTTTCTACTATGGCTCAGTGACCCAAAGTGGATCTTGACCTCCGACACTAGTGCACGTCACTCCTCCCTGCTACTCACCACCCGGCGCTGCCTCCGTCTACCAGCTGCCCTGCGTCTCACGCGACGACATCGCACCAGCGATACGGTTGTCTGACCGGGTGTCCCTTCTCTCTCTCCGCTGCGCGCTCCTCTCCCATCCTCTACACGTGCCGAAGACAGCGGAGTCTAGCGGACTTCATTTCACCAATGATGCTGCGCTCGGAAATTACATGCTGGATTTTATATTTTTTAAATTCCTCCAGACACCATCTCTGTTGGTGGGTCCCAGTATTTTGCGGTATATTTTTCGTTCAGCCACTAATAATTTATTTTCCTCTATAAGCGTCAGTGTTCAGATTTCGCAACCGTATGCCAGAACCAGTCTAATAATGGTTTTATTATTCTCTTATTATCTTGGACACTAAAGCCCTATAAAGGGCTGCTGTAAATCCTTGGGCATTTTTTAAACGGCTATCTATTTCTTCCTCTCGTTGGTTCGTGCCAGTCACAATACAATCAAAGTATTTACCATCTTACTTAAAACTGTTTTTTCTGACGTATTCAAACCGCTGCTACTGTTGCCCCGCCCCGCCATCTTCCTTCTGCATCTGTTGCGTTTGCGCATGTAATTGTGATGGTAATGAGCGGGACATGACGACTTGTCAGATAGATGAGGTGATACGGCCGTGCCCTGCCTGCGAACTCTACTCAGTCACTAGATAGTTACACTAATGCACGTTTTACTGCTGTTTAAATTCTAGACACGAATAAACTATTTATTTTTAGCTTTCAAGTATCCACGGCTGTGCAGAACCAAATAGAACCACTCCATGAATCCCTATGGCATTATTTTTAAAGATGCGTCAGCTGTGGTTCTTAATTCGACTCTTTTTTCTTCGGGTCTACGTGATACCCATGAAGATAAAAAAACTGGCCGCCGCCGTAGTAATAGGTATTTGTTATGCAAGGCTGCAAAGTTGTTTTTCGCGAGTTCTCAAATTGAAACCCGAGCTAGCGAAGGATTCAACGATTGAACCACGAGCGAAGCACACAACTTTTCATCTCGCTACAGCGAGGAAAATGGCAGATTAGAGGAAAACAGTTGAAACATAACATATACGTTTTTAATTATTCATATTTATTGTTCACTGTGGTATAATTATTATTTTTATTTTATTTCAGAAAAACATATTTCAATATTTTGTTAGTAAGTTTCTAGCCTAGGTTAGGAAATATACAGAATGAAAAATACAAAAATACCATTAACGGAAATGGTGCTCTTTTTTACGCGAGAACCTGCCAAAAGACGGCGCTGTTTCACAAACTGAATTATATGCTATGATTATTCATTTAGCGGGCTCTTTACTGCACTAGATTTACATTAAATATATCGCAAAATGTAACCCACGATCATTATTTAAAAAGATTATGGGAACAGTAACTTGTATGATAAATGAGCAGAAAGGACTCACCTTAATCAAAAAACAAAATGTCAAAATATGTCAAAATAAATGTCACTATATACATACTGTCTATTTTAGAAAATGCCCTTTAATACTTGGAAGAGGATACATTAAATATATATTGCTTTTAATCGAATGAAAAAGTCAAGTTAATAGTAAATAGCTTTTCCACGCAGATTTCGAGTAACCAATAAAACCTTTCCGAGCCAGTGATGTGAAATATCTTTTTAGCTTCATGTTACCTCATAGCATCTTTGACTATTGTAATGTATTCAAAAAAATTGAATGATGAAATATCTAGGGTTTGAATAAAACATTCTACCTCCAAAGGTGAAAATAAGGGATTGAATGATGCCGTAGATTTCGTCGGTAATCAAAGTCAAGTCTACAATATTCTATAATTTTTTTAAATAATGGTTTTAACCAGTGGTTATCTAGCCAATGACGAGTAAAATTAGGTGAACAAATTTTAAGGTTATAAACTATGAAGAAGCCATTTCTACAGTTTTCTCAATAAAATGTATAATATGTACATTTTATCGCTTGTTTTGGATTCTCGACGAGAATTTCAAAGGCCAGCCTTGGTTTCAACATTATTCGAAAGAATCCATATGACGAATGTACTCGACATGGTAAACTCTTCGGATCGCGTCGAAACCCTCGCAATTTTGCGTAATTGATACTATAACACCGTCCGTGACACTTTTTGCACTATATCACACCATTATAACACAAAAAACACACATAACAGTATTATTCACGAATTACTAAAATTGCAATCAACCACCATTTTTCAAGTTCGCACCAAAAATCTATGCTATATTTATCTACATGACATGACAATACATGTCATAGATGATGTGTACTTAGTTGAGTCACACATAAGTAAAATATATTTAATGGTTCTCTCGCTATGGGAAACTTGTTCAGCCGTGGACATTAGACTGGGATGTAGTTTGCCCCATGTCATTACACATAATGCCGTCTCCGTGGTCTAGTGGCTACACGCTTGAACTTAAGTCCCGGGTTCGATTCCCAGTGGGGGCACCTGTTATACTCGGCTTGGTCTACCATCGTATTACCTAAGTATTTCGCCAAACAATCGTGTTTTAGCATTGTCGTACTCCGAAAATAAAGAGCATTCACTTATTATTTTAAGGCTTGTGACCGAGCACGCTTCCATCCTACGCCCACATCATCGCTCTGGTGATGAGATGAAGGCATGTGGTTTGTCGAGCTATGGAGTATTTCATTCCGTATTTCGACACGTCACTCGAGAGTAAAGCTCGCCCTTGGTTTAATTCGGAGTGCACGAGAGCTGAAGCACGAAAACACTCCGCTTACCTGGAATGGGCAGATGCTCGTAGTCGTAAAGCTCCGGACACAAGTCGATTAAAGAAAGCGTTCAACGCAGCCGCCAAGTCCTGCAAGAAGACTATGCGCAAGGCTCGGTTTGACCATATTGGCCGTATTGGAGCCAGACTAGCTTCTTACCCTTCTGGGAGTAAAGCATTCTGGTCTCTTGCCAAATCTGTCGAGGCAAATTTCTGCCGACCGTCCTTGCCCCCACTGGTGAAACCTGACGGATCACTGGCTCACTCCGCGATTGAGAAAGCAAACCTATTTGCATCTCTTTTTGCGAGCAACTCACGTCTAGACACTGTGAACAAAACTCCACCAAATGTACCCCGTTGTGATTCCGAAATGCCGGATATCCATTTACATCAAAAGGAGGTACTGAAGATACTTCGCAATCTAGACGTGAATAAAGCCAGTGGTCCAGATGGCATCCCAGCAATAGTCTTGCGGAACTGTGCACCCGAGTTGTGCCCTGTCCTGACACGCCTGTATAAACTCTCCCTGAGCACTGGGAAAGTCCCCGAGTCCTGGAAGTTGGCTAACGTGCAGCCTGTGCCTAAAAAAGGCAGTCGTGCTGACCCAAACAATTACCGACCCATCGCAATCACCTCCATACTCTGCAAGATTATGGAGCGTGCATTAAACAACCGCCTCCTGGCATATCTGGAAGCTAATGATCTCCTCAGTGACCGCCAGTTCGGATTTCGCCGTGGCCGGTCCACTGGGGATCTTCTCATTTATGCCACTCACAAATGGAGCGAAGCCATCGAGAAACACGGCGAAGCTATTGCCGTGTCACTCGACATTTCGAAGGCTTTTGATAGGGTCTGGCATGATAGCCTTATCAGTAAACTTCCAGCTTATGGGGTAACTGCAGGCTTGTGCCTGTGGATATCGGACTTCCTGAGGGGCAGATCGATTCGAGTAGTCATTGACGGCTGCTCGTCTGATCTGCTGAGCATCAATGCTGGTGTCCCTCAGGGATCTGTTCTCTCTGCTACTCTATTTTTGCTGCACATCAACGACCTGCTTTTAATGCCCGGTATCTTTGGGTACGCAGATGACAGCACAGTAACAGAGAGCTATGTGTCCACCGCACAGGCCAGTAGTCTGAACACCCGATCCCTCAGAGAGGATATGGTAGAACGTGTTGAACTGACGCTGAAGGCCGTGTCCGATTGGGGCGAAGCCAATTCAGTTAAATTCAATGCGTCGAAGACACAGGCGTGTCTGTTCACAGCGAAGCGGAGTCCATTTCATCTTGCTCCATCCTTCCAAAATGTATCCATACCGATAACAAACCGTCTCGAGCTCCTGGGATTGGAAATCGCGTCTGATCTCAATTTCGGGAGCTACATCGAGTCCATAGCAAAAACTGCGGCCAAAAAACTAGGCATCCTATCGAAGGTCAGACGGTACTTCCAGCCATCACAGCTCTTGAGTCTATATTGCGCTCAAGTAAGATCATGCATGGAGTACCTCTGCCATCTTTGGGATGGTTCAGCTCGCTATCAACTAGCTGCTTTGGACTCGGTGGAGCGTCGAGCTATGAGACTGATAGGCAACGATACGTTACATAAGGCAAAGTTCCAAAGCCTCGAACATAGGCGTCAGGTTGCCTGCCTTTCGGTATTTTATAGGATACATTTTGGGGAGTGTGCGCAAGAGCTATTTTTGTTGATTCCACCTTCGCCGTTCAAGTACCGGTCAAACAGAAGAACGGCAGACCTTCACCCGTACACTGTGGATATTCCTACAGCTCGCACCAAGCGTTTCGCTTCCACATTTATCGTGCGTACAGCAAAAATATGGAATGCACTACCGGTTTCCGTGTTCCCTGACAGCTACAACTTGGGAATCTTCAAAAGAAGAGTAAATAGGCACCTTCTAGACCAACACGTAACATCGTCGACCTCATCGTCACTTACCATCAGGTGAGATTGAGGTCAAGTGTTGGTCTATCTTCTATAAAAAAAAAAAAAAAAAAAAAAAAAAACAATTATGTCAATCAAATAATCCTAAACTAGAAGGAAATTAGCGTATTGCTTCTTGGCCTGTAGGGCAGATGATAGCCCCAGAAAGATATAGAATGAAACTGTCACACAAAACTATATTCACATTTGTTTGGCACTACCACCTTCATTCACATATAGAACATCGTTTCTGCATCTGCGCGGGAGTTGATCAGCGCGATGACGTCACACAGCGCCGCGCGCTGATTGGTCGAGCCTGTCAACCTTGGCGCGTGCCAGCCCACGCGACTTGTCTGTCCTATTTACTTTATTTTTTGCGTATTTTTTTATTTATTTTATGTAGTGTTTTGTTTGTTCGATTGTTGACTATATAGGCGTGTTGATTTTGCCATCTTCGACTGCTATAGAGTTTGTTATGCTCATTAAAAAAAATTAAAAATCAAATACTGTCAAATGAACACAAAGTGGGTGCTATAGAAGCGTCGGTGGCGCATTGGATAAGGCGCGGACTCTCAATCTGAGGGTTCCGGGTTCGAATCCAGCCGTGTACCTATGAGTTGTTTTTCAATTCAAGTACATCCGATTGCTTAACGATGAAGGAAAACATCGTGAGGAAGCCTGCATGCCTTGAACAGGCATGTGAAGTCCGCCAATCCGCACTGGGCCCGCGTGGTGGACTACGGCCCATACACTCTCTGTAGGAGATTAGGCCTGAGCCCCTGCAGTGGGGAAGTATATATGCTGTTCATGATAGAAGCGATTTCTTCCAGGCAACCTTGAGGTGTAAGAATTGATTTTAAATTTAGGATGTTAAAGAAGTAATCATTCCTATTTGTCCACGAACTGGTCTAAACGTACTTGAGAAATTAATCGACGGCAACAGTTTACTGGAATAAAAAACAGTCTGCTTGCCCAATAACGTAACTGAGGCGCCAAGACTTTTGCATAAGGATAATGATTTCAATTTCACCACTTTATTGTTGTTGTCATTCATAAATATATGTATAAAACAGAATAAGTTGGTATTCGATTGTATTAAGAGGTGTCAAGTTTATTTTGAAGACAAACCTCCTAAATAAATAAAGATATGTTAATGTGTTAGTATAAACAAGATCGCGTCGTACGCGCGGGTCTGCGCGGGCGCAAGGTGACGCGTGACGTCACACCTGCGCGCGATTATTTTATAGGTTTAGCGGAAGGCTGCGTGTTTGTGCGTGGGTGTACGAAGGATGATCGATTGATCAATTTGTTGTATATTTATGGTTCTGTGAGGTCAAACGCAGAGTGCGACGCCCCTACATGGAGTGATGGCATTTTAAGGTCACGGGAAGCTGCAATCTTTAAGCTCAATAAACAATGTGCTTCCACTCGGCCTTCATCTCACGTCATAAAGATCGTATGTAAATAGCTTGCTCATTCGTTGATGACTGTTACATATTGCTTGGGAGACAGATAATATGTCCCGACTCCCTAGGAGAAGCTGGGTTTTGTGGGATTCTACTAAACCCCTCTGGTGGAGATCCGCAGCACATATCTGAGCGCTCTAGGTCCTCCAAAGAATCACTCTCTAGATCTTCCCTCGCGCCATGCATGTGTGTGTGCGTGTGTGTGCACTGTGTCTACGTTTATAAATAAATACAAACTATTTATTGTAACTTGGCAACAGCAATTTAGTTCTTCATCTGGAATCCAGCAATCGAAAACTTTTTCCAGGACCTTGGGAATAGTATCCGTTCATAATGTATAAGAAGTGTTTTAGTTTTGTATTCTGTTTGTGTTAGATGGTAGGCTAGACGGTACTCGTAGGTAATCTTAGTATTATAAATAAATAAATAGTTTTAGTGTGTCAAAGTTTAAATTTGAATGTTTACAATATTTAGTAACTTTGTAATTTTTAGGCAATAGCAGAATAACAGCGTCTTCGAGGTATTGAGCCTCTTAGACATATGCTGAGCTATTAGCCCATTCATCATACATATATAATATGCGATGTTCAATTGTTAGTTTTAAGAATTTGTGATGAATAAACCTCTTTATGTGTCTCACCTCCCGAGCTGATGGGATAGAACTTATACTGTTGTGGCGGATTTCTCACAGTGGAAAAGGGCCACCGTTCCCGTAGCGCTCTCGGGACCGATCTATGGTAAGATATCCAGAGCCCCTAGACGTGGAGGCCCCGGTCTCTAGCCCCTTATATCGGGTCTTCTGAACTATTACGTCCTCACAGAAGGAAACCACTCAAACCCATACCATCTCCAGCATCACCGTTCCCAGAGAGAAATAAAAAATTTATATGCCAAGTACATAGTTTATTTACACGGTGTTTAGATAGTAATTTCAATTAGTTCGATGTACTTAACCTGTCCACAGGTGCGCAAATATTATATACATACCTAATAAGAATTTAATCGTTAAAAAATTAGTTTACATCGCATGTCAATCAGTACAATGTTAATAATTTTGTCATTAAATAATTAACGAGTCATCTCATTAATTTATGTCAAACTATAATTACAGGTATATTTAAAATTATTAATGCTTATGATTCAAATATTCAGGAAAACTATAAAAGCAGTTTCCAAGAAGCCAATCCGTAATTTTTTTCTTAAAATCTATGCCGTTTTCTAATTGTAAACCCCTTGGGAGATGATTGTAAGCAATGATGCATGTGTTAAATACATTTTTCTTGATTCCTCATTATAGTCAATTGCATGGTAGGATTCGCCGTTGGTACTACCACGCTGAGATTTGGAGGTGTGGATTCGATTTCTTGCCGGTCGAGTATCTGATATGATACATATAATACATATACAGGACACATACAGGATACATAGGACAGGCGGTATCCACAACTTGGCGTCAAGAGCGCCTATTTTGCGAGATATTTGTGTTGTCTTTCCATTCATGCGAACCCAGCTCCAGCAGAAAGTCTAAGAGCATTTATGTGTCGTTGAAGAATTCTAGAAGCATCCTTGGACCGTTATCAGATCTTCAAATGGTAGTCTTCACCGTTGATTCTTCAAAGTGCTGTGATAAATATTCAAACCATTGAAATGAGGAAACTCTGCTAATGGACGACAAACTAGATAATTAATTTACATATGTAAATTAATTGTAAAAATGCACGAGGTGATGCTAACAGCTTCTACTTATGCAATTGTGGACTCTAGGTCCTAAGCTGAAGGTTTAAATTCAAGTGATAGTTGACATACGCGTCGTTAAGGTTGTGTTAAATTTTGATGGGAAAAGTGAAAACATTCAATGCATGAACAGAACCTATCCGTGTGTTTACAACATTACAGCATAAGAAAAAGGGAAAATCTGAAAACTATTTTGTTTTAAAATATTTTTTACGATTACAAACTTACATCTGCAGTTGAAGCATTGATAATGATATAGACGGATGTATGGGATAAAAAAATCCATTTCAAAGATAAGTTTGTTCTTGTTGTGCATATTACTTTACCTGTTATTTCACTTTTCGTGTTTTTTTACTCATAAAATAAACTCGCACGGTAGTGAGTTTCAACAGTATCATCATCATCAACAGGGAAACGTCCACTGCTGGACATAGGCCTCCTCCATGGTATGCCATAATGACCGGTCCTGAGACTCTTGCATTCAGCGATCTTTAAGTCGTCGGTCCATCAAGTAGGGAGACGGCCCGTTACACGTTTCCCGGCACATGGTTCTTCGAGCGATGTGGCCTGCCCGTTGACACTTCAGCTCAGTGACTCGTCGAGCTATGTCGATGACCCTAATCCGTCTACGGATTTCCTTATTTCGGTTTCGGAAATTCCGAGCATAGCTCGCTCCATTGGACAGTATAAATCAGTTGAAATCAAAGCCTAGCGTTGTTATATTCGTTTACAATAGTGATAGTTGTATTCTATTGTAAAGCGTAACCCACACGGACAACAAAATCGTCACCTCAACCTGATGTAAAAGGTATTTCAATATAGCACACGTCAAGTATGGACAGTGTCGCGACACACGGCACGACCAAAGCGACCTTGTAGTCGCGTAAGTGCTTACATTTATTTATATAGTTTATTTTACAACGCTCAGGCCAGTCGACGTTTTTTCTTCTTCCTCGGGGTGACGTCAGGAAATGATATTTTTTTATGCACAATGCACTTGCTTTTTTACATAGAATTCTCAATAGTACAACAATTCGACATTAAAATAAATAGCGACACAATAAGGTGCAATTCAGCTCGTACAGCGCTGCTACTCTAAAATAGACATCACGTCTCTTTCTATCGTAACTGTATCTCTTCTGACGTTCACAGAACATAGTAAAACCATAGAATAGACCGTAATGCAAAACCATACGGAGAGGCCTGAGTGAACTGTTTGACTTAGCATTTATTGTACTGAGGGTAAGCTGTAATACTGTATAAAGCATGCCCACCCGAAGCCTCCAATTCTTTAGTTTACATGGTTGCAGTTAGCCAGGCGGACATAGAAAGTACTCCACCAATGAAACCTTGTAGTGATCAAGCCATAAATTACCGGATAACGACGCGCAAATGTGAACCTACTAGACTATGAAGTTGTTTAAATATTTACGCATATCTCTGAATAAATAATTCTATTGTCTATGCACAAAAATGTGAGCACTTTTGTTCCATTCACCCTTCAATTCAATTGAATGACACAGTTCTTATAGGCGTAGATATTTAACCACGTAAATTACTGTATAAGATGTTATGATTGCAAATTATATATATATATATATATAAATATATATTAGTTATGAATTTATATTACAAAGCATTATTTCTCTATTGTTTAGTTGACTCTAGAATTTGTTTACAAATCGGAATGTTAGAATGAAAGTATCACGCTAAAGTATACACATTTTTAAGGAAAGATATAAGACAAGTTATCGAGTAGCGAGGTATTATATGTCCACGCAATCACGCATCAGGAATTATATGCCCAACCAATCTCTAGTAGATGTACCGTCAATCTGTTCGAAACCGGTCTACTGTGGGTGATGTCTCATGTTTTAGGTGATGATGATGACTTGGTGTAGGACGATACATGCTTTGTATAGTGGGCCTGATAATTTGGGTCCCAGTATTGCCCCGCCACAGTGTAGAGGTAAATATTATTTCTTCAATATCATCGTTTTTTTAGGGTGGCCAATAAGTTTACTAGCTACGCCAATGCGCGCGCTGCTATGGCATTTTATGCCTAACAGACATTCAACGGTCAACCGTTTCGTGGTAGATTATCCCCTTCGCTCTATGTAAAAATACAGACCTGTTTTCTAACTATCATCAAGATATCCAGCAGCTCTAACCCCATGCAATCTAGCGTGTGTAACGGCAGAATGTTCATCCTAATGCAGTGACCTAGTCAAGGTGTTCAGCCTAATAAGTGTAATTGTTACATCGTGACACGATATGCGCCTGCGCCGGTGCCTGATGCCCGCGGTTCACGGTCACAGCATTGACATTATTTGTTCAGTAAGGTGATCTACTTACTGTAGCAAGCATGCGCCTGACCACGATCTCACCTGTCACTCTGATCGCCGTGCTTGCTGAGTCGACTGTAGACTATAATATCTCTCCCTCCATCCCACCACTGCCATTCGTTCCAAATTCAAAGGTGTGTGTGAAGTCTACCAATGCGCACTAGGCCCGCGTGGTGGACTATGTCCCATATATTCTCTGTAGGAGAGTAGGACTGAGCCCCTGAAGTGGGGCATATATAGAACGTTGATGATGATGCAATTTAAAACGTCTATCTAAATAACTCTTAGAGAAATGTCTAAGGACTAAAACAAGTTTATGTAATAAGATTTAGGTACTTTCAATATTCTATTCAATATAACTTTATTGTACATCAATAAAAAACTTAAAAATAGAACATTAAACTTAAAAAAATGTACAAAAGGCGGTCTTATCGCTGACAGCGATCTCTACCAGACAACCTTTGGGTAGAGGAAATAAGACACAATATTTTGTGTGGAGGTGTGACAGATATTGATAGATTATAATTAAATACTTGAATAAACACATATGTATACTTATATTAATAATATATAGTAATAATATTATATATTATAGAATTTGTTTTGTTTTGTTAAGTAATTTGCTTCGCTTCTGTATATAATACATGACAACAGTATTATTGTAAATAATTAGCCAGAAGGTTCACAAATAAATGTCATCTCATAAACGGCAACTTACAGAAATTTACAGATTTTTACAGATAAGGCTTATAATAGGCTAGTTGACTAAATTTGAAAACTTGGCTAATTATATACTTTAATATCTATTTTATCCCAAAAAAACTATATTTTAAAGAAAAATCAATATTTACATTACATATTTTGTATTTTAAAAAAGCCATTTAGATTTCCCTCGAAAACGCTGAATAGTGTCATGGCGTCTTGAATGACGTCACAGCTCGCGAAATAACCTGCTCTGTGATATGAAAACGTCAACAACAACAATGATGTTTTGCGAGGCGTGACGTCACACTTTCTTGCGCCGCGTTCTTCGTGTTCGTTGTCACGTGACCTAATGCCTATTTTTTTCGAATTCATTTTCTGAAAATATTAATAATCTTTAACTTTTTTGAGAAATAGACTGGTTTTTTCTCACCTTCGTGTCTTCATTTATAATTAGCAACTATAAACCAAGCCATTTGTTATTAGTGGACACAAGCCTATTCCCTGCTGCCTTATGTGTTTCCTGAGCGCTACAACCTGAATGTATTTCAGGCCAGAGTGAATAGTCTACTTCAAGGGAACCGCGCACAATCGTAGACCACATCGTCGCTTAGCATCAGGTGAGATTGTGGTCAAAGTGAAGCCTGTGTACTCATATAAATCAACAGCATTTCCCTTCGATCAGAATTACGTTTGCCAAGTGTGGCGTGGCATTATGGCAAACACAATCACTTGTAGTCTAGATCAGCTTGCAAAGGTCACCAAGTCCAACTTTCAACTAGGTGATTTGTCATAATCACCACGCTTTGCAGGTGGATTGGTGATCGCAGTAAGATTTTTTAACATAGGTACATGCTGTTGCCCATCTCCTGAACTATTCCCTTAGGTGCCTTTTATGATACCCATCGGATGAATTTGTCTTATTCTAAAGCCACACAGTTGTACTTACAACACTAACGCATAACCTGAGGTATGGGAGCGGTAAGGGAGGTCCGCTCCCATACCTCAATAACAGACTCAGATATGCGTTAGACCTCTAGTATGAAATATCCCAAGACCCTCATAAATCAAGCACAAGCGCCTCAGCTAAATCTTATACCTTTAAACGAGCAATTCTTGTATATATATATATAATTCAGATCTCGGAAACGGCTCCAGCGATTTCGCTGAAATTTGGTATTTAGGGGTGTTTGGGGGCGAAAAATCGATCTAGATTAGTTTTATGTCTGGGAAAACGAGCGTTTTCGAGTTTTCATGCGCTTTTTCTTTCACATTATTCGACTCTAAATATGATGGGAAATTTCACGCTGTCAAACATAATCACTTTAGCCGAGTGGTTCACACGTGTCATTCCACCCGAGATATCCGCGTTCAAATCCCGGTTTGAAAAGTGCTTTTATTTTTGTTTTTTGTGTGTTTAGGGGCAGAAATAAAGTTTTGTTTTGTTTTTAAAGAACTACGAGCAAAGCTGGGTCGGTCGTCCAGATATTTATATTTTAACTAACAACGCTCCATTCCACTCGTTGTTCCAATTTTGGATAAATACTAGGCGACACACTATAAAAATTTAACTGCTTCAAATTAACGAGCGCTGTATGTTAACGATACGAAAAACTGAAATTGTTTCAGTCACGGATTCCGTGACACCATTCCCAGTTATCGCTTAGTAAGTTAAGCGCCCTTAATACCCCGTGAAATATTAAAACATTCTTATCTAACGTCTCAAACTTTTAGTACACTGCTCCACTTTTGTAATTTCAAATCGAAGGGAGTTTCTCAATGAAATAATTCCTTGAAATACATACTTCTATTGCTCTCAGGTTTTCAACATGTTAGTGTTCCAGAATATGTAGGTTATATTAATTATAATTAATTTTATTTATTTTAATAAAACTAATTATATTAAATTAAAGATAAATGGAAAACTGGATCGACTACCCGATTCGATCGATTAATTATGCATATTTGTAATAATAAGTTATATGAAATATGATTAATTATATTTAATTTAATTAGACTATATTTAATTTAATTATATTTAATAATTCCTATAACCTGTATTTGGGGGGAGCGCTTTTGCGCTCAAGCGCACTTGCGAAACTAACATTTTGAAAATAATGAAAATTTTTGGCGCCATTGGAATTCGAACCTACGACTCGGTATCTTAGTTGGTAAAGCGTCGTCTCGGACTGTTGAGAGACGCAGGTTTGAATCCCTATTTTCAATATTCTAGATTTAAGCTACTTAGCTTAGTAGCACTTATCTTCCAATTAGCGCTTTTTAATGATTAAAAATTACAAAAGTACATCCCAATTAATATAGTTATTTATAAGAAGAAACGATAAGTTCCTCAAAAAATTAGTTAGATAACAATTCTTCTCCTTGAATGAACTTCAGATACAAAACAAAAATGTGTTTTTTATTCTATCTAAATCTAATAAATTAAAAATAATATTGAATGCTACATACTTAGTCAAAGTACTGCAATTACCAAAAGCAATCAACATCATATCTCACATAACAACCCTTAAACTGTATGTACTAAATCCATACTAATGTTATAAATGCGGAAGTGAGTCTGTTTGTCCTTACTTTACATCGTTAAGGGAGAGTCAGAATGACTTGATTGTTTGTATGGGCCGGAAACAGGCTACATTTATCAACTGACTTCAAAAAAGGAGGACGTTCTCAATTCGATTGTAACATACATTTACGCGATAACTAACGCAATTTTGATGATTCTTTTGATTAGTAAAAAACGGGGCCGTGTTACTAAGACTTGGCTATCCGTCTGTACATCTCTCACCAGGCTGTATCTCATGAACCGTGATAGTTAGACAGTTGACATTTTCATAGATCATGTATTTCTGTTGCCGCTATAACAACAAATACTCAAAAACAGAATAAAATAAATATTTAAGGGGGCTCCCATACAACAAACGTGATTTTTTGCTCGTTTTTATAAATAACGGCACGGAACCCTTCGTGCGCGACTCCGACTTGCACTTGACCAGTTTTTTTGTTTGTTAGAACATACACCAGAGGTGGCTTCATATAAATTTTATCGTAACTGATTAAGCGCTTTTTGAGAAAATCAATAGAATCCAAATGTGTACCCAGATCATTCTACCTCTAAGGGTGAAGATGTTTAGGCAATTGAAGTCGGTTTTAGTTGTTTTTCTTCAATCGATAGTTCCTGTGAAACAAAGTCGCGGATAAAAGTGAGTGTTCACAAAATCCCCAACCCAAATACTTGTAAATAATCGTACCAATGACCCCTCCTGCATGTTTTGAAGCATTATATGTGGCGACGACAATTTAAAACTAATAATTTTAAAAGCATTTTCTAGCGGTTGATTTAATCAGGTCATCGATAGAAATAACATCACGTAAGCGACACAGAATTCCTGATAAACTTAACCAGTAGGCTTTCGTCGTAACCAGTAATGGCGGGTTAATCGCTTCCACAAGTTACACTTCCCTAGAAACAAGTGTTGCATTGGAGCGGCGTTTTGATATTTTGTTGTTTATTATTGAGTAGTTTTAGTAGAGTGTAGTAGAGTAGAGAAAGCACGTTGGTTTGATCCTTATTCCATGGAGCGATGGAATCCTAATCCACCTGATCAATATCAGTAGACGAGTCATCCAGCCTAGTTTTCATTCATCGAAGTCGCCGGCAAAAGCATATTCAGGCACATACTTCCCTTCCTACTCTTTTCAGTCTGAATAGGAAAACCCTCAAGAATGGTATGAGTGCTAACAGACTACTGTTCAATATGAACATCACAGATAGTACCCTTGTGTCTTGAACGCATAGCCGTCTTGTAGCAGCAGTCCTGGATTATCCATAATGCGAACAAGGCAACTGCCTAGGGGCCCGCATCTGCTAGGGGCCCCGTGCGTGTACTTACCAAGAAAAAAATAACAAATTTTATCGAACGAAATGCCTAGGAACAATTTGTTGCTAGTTGTAGGTTAGAATAAAAGTAATAAAAAAGGTATCATGTATTGAAAAAGGTTAGGTTAGATCGGTTATTCCAAGATGTTTTAAACGATTTTGTATCAAAAAAGTTAGAAGAGGTAATATTTAAACTTATTGTATTTCCTTTCGTGTATTGTATTTTTTATTTATTATAGCGGCAACAGAAATAAATCATCTGTGAAATTATCAACTGTCTACCTGTCACGGTTCCTGAGGTATAGCCTGGTGACGGACGGACAGCGGAGTCTTAGTAATAGGTCTAGTCTTAGTAATACCCAAAGGGTAAAAACGGGACCGTCCCGTACGGAACCCTAAAAAGTAAGAAAAGGTGAAAAGGAAAGGGGCCCAGACAATGGCACTGCCTAGGGGCCCCTGATAGGGTTAATCCGGCCCTGTGTAGCAGCGTGGCAAGTGGCACTAGGACCACTCCAGGAGCCGTGTTGCACATTTCTGGGCGATCGCCTGGCTAAACTAGCTGGCTCCACTTCCGTTTACGCACAATGGCTAAAAGGCTAAGTGCGGAAGCCACCCAAAGAACAACTACAAAAAATACTCCGATTATTTTATAAAAACAAATAAAGAGAGAGACTGCAGCGATCGTAACGCGAGGTCAACTGTCGGAGCGCAACGGACTGTTCAGTTTGTGCAATGGATTGATCAGTCAGATTATGAATATTGGCGCAAAACATGTCTTTCAGACGAATTGTGTCAAGTTGAAGCAATTATACATTTATAGGTAAGATAATTATGTTAACTTACGCAATATATTTGACGTAATCATTCATCAATTTATTTTTACCTAAACTAAAAACTAAACTTTTATGGGTCAACAACCAATATGCACTGGGCCCGCACGGTGGACTACGAGTATGTCCTATACACTCTCTGTAGGAGAGTAGGCCTAAGTCCCTGCAGGGGCGATATACTCGTATATGGCCTGTTCATGGTGAAACGTTTGCTAAATTAATAAATATTTGTATCAAAATTCAACAAGAGCGCGCCCTAATAAAAAGTGACTTCTAATTATTACAAGTAACTAATTCAGCGCATAACAGTAGTGACTTTAATTTAGAAAATTTCGTGCAGAACCTTCTTAAGTTAATTGTTGAATCGTGCGCGTTAGTTGTGGTTGTCACTTGGACTCACACAAACTACGGCAGGGAATTGCACATGCTCATGCGCATAACAATGTCTACACTACAAGTACTTAATACTATTTAAACAGATAAATAAGTTAACAAGAGACGAGACAAGTCAAGGATGCAGCTTGTTGTTGGAGTGAATCTGCATCACAATGGAGAAGTAATCTGTGGAATGAGAGTCAAGGAATGTTCGCTTCGAGTTTCAAGGGTGAATGATAGCGTGTTTGCAGATAGCGCCGCCATTACTGAAATAATACGTTCACTCATTGAATGAATGATTGTTGAACTTGCAGATCATTTTGCTCTGTAATCAATCGATCGATTATTTACCGCCAAAAATATTTAACATTTTTAGTGACAGACGGGACAAAGCAAGCTATCCTATTTGATGCTAAACTTGTTATCAATTGGTTTAGTGTCACGTCATGTCATACGCCCGTAATTTAATCCACGATGCAAAAAGAGCGGTGTTATAAGTTTGACACCAATGTATCTGTCTGTGTGTCTGTATGTGGCATCGTAGCTCTGGAACGGATGAACCGATTTTGATGCGGTTTTTTACGTGACAGTAAGTTTCCTTGCGGTGGTTCTTAGCTATATTTCGTAGAAATCGATTCAGAAGTTTAAAGAGTTAGGTAGCTGATGTTAGGCATTTTCAGCATAAAAAGTCATTTTTTTTCTTTTTCTTTTTTTTTTTAAAAAATTAAAAAATTCGTTGACCAAAAATCTGGATTAATATGGTGTAGCCATACAGTCTTGTCATAGGGGGACAGGTGTAAGCTCTCTTTCTATACTATTTTCGTATAATTATTGCGTAGGTTTTATTATTTTTATTTCCATTTACTTGTTTATTATGTATTCGTTCGCATCAAAGCGCTTAATTGATATCATAACACACCAATATAACACGAAAACCCATAACAATACTATTAACGCATCACTAAAATTGCAAATAAAACTGATATTTCCATGTTCGTAAAATATGTGATGGACTTTCGGAGCCACGGTCACGGCACACAGATTTAATTATTCATTATCAGTCGGAAAACGTCCACTGCTGGATTTAGGCCTCCACATGGCAGAGTATTAAAATACCAATGGTACTCTGTTTATTATAAACATTTACAACTATTAGCAATCAATTAAACATTACGACTGAATTAAAAATAATTAAACTAAAGCGTCGAATTCTCGGCTGCGATAAATAAAAAATCAATTGCATTCACACACAGCAGTTGGTGGCGGAGCGGACAGTGCAAGGCCGTATCGCCTCTTACCAATACCGATACGGTATACGGTACAAGCAGAGACCGCGTCGACCCTACCCTCGCGTCAGAGAGACATAAAAACCCGCCAAGTGCCAGTCAGACTCGCGTATCGATCGGTTCCGTATAGAATTTGGATGCGCCTAAATACCAAACATTTTCGCTTTAGTTTTGCTCCGCGTTACTAGATGACGCCACTAGTACTTTAAAACGCACGTGTCTCAAGCAAAACATACTTTACTTTGCCGTTAATTCATACCCGATGTATATCTGTCAACTGCAAAGTTAAGTTTGTAATCCTGAAAACACGTTCCTACTTAGTAGGGGAGCCCCCTTTTATTGTATTTAATTTACATTTTTATTATTTATTGTTACAGCGGCAATAGAAATACACATGCTGTGAAAATTTCAACTGTCTACCTATTACGGATCGTAAGAAACAGCCCGCTGAGAGATAGACGGACGGACGGACAGCGGAGGCTTGGTAATTGAGTCCCGTTAGTAACCCTTTAGGTACGGAACCCTAAAAACAGCAAGGGCCATTATAAAAAGCCTGTGGCAGTCCACTGCTGGACATGTGCCTCTCCCATGTCTCTCTTTTACTGTCTAAAAAGGATAAAATTGCTGGTTGAACTCATTGTTTAGTCTAAAACAATAAGCTTAAACTAAATTGTAATAGTAAGGTACAGTTGGGTCACCGCCTAGCTTAGACTAAATAGGTTTGCTGTCCTTTATGGTCGCCTAGTAGCTCCCTACTTGGAGTCGGTGGTTTTAGACCATTTTTAGAGAGAAAGGACAATACAATCTGCATTTATTGCCTTTCATTGCCTTGCCTGCCAACAGGTGAGATGAAGGCCAAGCGAAAAACCAATGTACACTCGAGCACGAAAATAGGTACCTACTTTTGTTCCATGTCATATTCAACTCTAATCGGAACTTCCCTCAACACAAGACCAAAAGTGTCTACATATCTTTGTACTTGACTGTACATATAAACAGTCCACAACCTGCCGATATATTGTGATCCTAGAATTACTCAACGATCTATCCAGGAAGTCTGGGGACGTTATAGAACCGGTTCCGTTCAACGTAGCTCTGTTGACATTAAATTTTAGTGTTAAAAGTTAGCTGGGTGGACGGGGAGAATAGAGACGCCAGCTCAATGTCATACGCCAGTTATTTCAAATAAGGAACATTGAATGATCCATTAAATTTTTTTTAAAATTCTACTCATATAGGACACACGCGGGCAGAGGCGCGAGGGACTTACCTGGTCTACATGTTTTCTTACGTGTTTTTTCACGATCATGTGTTTAATAAATAAGTACGGAACTATTGGCCAGTTATTACATTCAAGAGAAAGTAAACGAGTTCATTTTACTTAAAAAGATTCGAAAAAAAAGTTTTACGGCCATCGTCTTGTCACAAACATTCCCTCCACCGGGTGCGTGTGCGTCGAAGTTGATCAGCCGTAGTTACGAGACGTTCGCTCGTTTTGTTTTATGGTGGTCGTCTGCGCTTGTATAATTAATTTAGTGTTATTGCAACAGTTGAATCAATTCTGACAGCCATTCTATTGACTCTCTGATAGCTTCCGGGATTCGCTATCCATTTATACAAATAAAATTTATTTATATAGCATAAGCAGGCCACGTTGTACGAGGAACGGATGGGGAGTAAGATCTCTCGGGTGTCGACCACGTACTGGCAAACGTGTACTGGGCCGGCCCTATTAGCTGGACCGACCTAATAAAAGTTTCATTTTTTGTTCATACAATAGTCCTCTATTAAGAAAACAAATGGCGGCCAGTCGCTAAGGCCAAGCTTCGAACAAAAATCTTCGAACCCCTTTATATTAAAAAGAAACATACTCGGTGTTCCTAAGGAATTTTATATTTTATTTCCATGGTGTTCCTTGTAGCTTGCTATGGTGTTCTCTCAAGCAATATTTGTAAGGATATTACATACTCGCATCTACCAAGTTTGATTCATGTCATCAGTAGGTGCTGCGATAATCCGTTTATCATAAAATAAAATTGTTTTTGGAAATGTCAGTAGTCCGACCTCGGCATTGTCATGTAAAGGTGACAGTCCTGGCAGATGTAGGTGTTGGAAATATCAGATGTTTAATTTTCCAAGAACATAATTGTATAGGTTTCTAAATAACCTCTGTATATAAAACAAAGTCGGGTTAATTATATCACTTATATCTCGAGAACGGTTGAACAGATTTTATGATCTTATAGTCACAGCCACAGTCGAATTTTTTTAATCTGTCTCTGCCCCCAACATCAGAACGTATGTTTAACATCTGATAAATCCACACAAAAATTTCATTCTCTCGTACATTCACGATTCACGAGTCCGTGACTAGAATTTTTGGTATATGGATACTTGAAGGACCGGAAACTTAGCATAGTTTTTATCTCGAACAAGTAGTTCCCGTGGGATAAATCTAAAATTCCCCGTGGACCAATTCGCGGGCAGAAGCTAGTACATATATAAATAACATACATCATAACGTGCAAATAACGTGTGTCAAAGTATACAACAATATACAATTCAAATGTCAAAATAATAGTACGATAACACAAAATAAATGTCTAATGATTTTTCATTAAGGAAAACGTCGACATGTTCGACAGAATACGATTACTTTATATTCATATTAAGATCTTTTTAAATTTGTATTCTAGCAAATAAATCTTTCTTTCTTTCTGAAATTCTGTAATAATATTTATCTGATAATAATCTTCGCAGTTTGCTTCTGAAACAGGTAAAAGTCTGCGCTTTTTAGAAACGTGTGTCCCGAATGTGCGTACGCCGTGTGGTCTGGGCTTTATCTTATTTATTTAGATACATGAAAACATGAACAACTTCTCACGCTGGTAATAATATTTATTTTAGTGTTCACACACTACAAACACATAATACACAGTTTTAGCGTTTATTCGTCTTTATATAAATATATAAAAAACTTACTACATTATCTGTCCGTACATGCAAGACTTATTTAGATGATTTCGTCGATTCATCGGACGCACGGAACGCTAAACCTCTTTGCAGTGACAGCAAAATGAGGCCATTTTGGCATAAAGGAAAGCCAAATTATCTAATTTTTTGTTTGTTTGATTATTTACTTAATATCCCCTTTGTCCGGGCTTCTGAGAACTTGTGGTATAGTGACCCAGTATCACTGAAGAAGATCTGAATGGGAACAAAATAAAAGTAAACTTTTTGTAAACAGCCTCCATGCCGCATCCAATATTTAACCTGTGGTCCAATCTTGTGAAGTGCATTGTTATTTAGATAAAAATAGCAGCTTTCTTTTACGCAGAAAGTTACTCACGTTTTTTTAAAGCACTGATAAAATGGGTGACAGTTTACCCGACTGCACATGTTTATCAAAAACAACAATATGAAAGACATCAACGCGAAAGTGCAGTTTGTTTGTACTTCCTTCTCGTCACAACGGACGATCAGAATGACTTCATTGTTTGTATAGGGATAGTTGAAGGGCTGAAAAAGGACATAGACTACTTTTTATCCTGGATATGGGATACTGTCCGAAGTCCACGCGGACGAAGCCGCGGGCAAAAGCTAGTAAAAAATATGATATTTTTGTCAGTGATCTTTTGTGTAACTTGTGAACTTGTAATACCTACATCAATATTCCACATTATTTAATTTATAAAACGTAAACTCTTTGAACGTAAACCTGAAGCTTTAAAAAGCCGTGTTAACTCAGTTGGGTACAGCGTCAGTCTTTGAACAATCGAGGTCTGAGTTCGATCTTGGCTCGTACCAATGAGTTCAAATTTGTTATTTGGAATTTATGTACGAATGATAAAAATCATTACCATTGGCTTTTCGGTGAAGGAAATCATCGCGAGGAAACCTGCACACTCCTGAGAAGAAATTCAAAGGTGTGAGTGAAGTCTACCACTCGGCACTGGTCCCGCGTGGTGGACTTATGGCCTATACACTCTCTGTAGGAGAGTAGGCCAGAGCCCCTGCAGTGGGGACATATAGGCTGTTCATGATAGAACTTGAAACAGCTTATGTTTGGTGACGAGGCACGAGGCGATGGTGCTCCATAGAAATAAGTGACGAATGAATACGGGCGTTCCATTTTCAAAAATAAATAAAGCTGTACGTTGTGTCCGCTTGTTTGTACGTGCTTGTTGCCACAATGAAGACATTAATGAGGTACTGCTGGCTTCCATTGAACTAATTGTGTTGGTTCGTCGCCATTCTTCTCAGAAGGAGATGACTTATTAGCAGAGAAGCACCAAGCTTGCGTGATACTCACAAGTCGAAGACACAGATCTGTGCTAGCTGGCTGGAAGGCTGACAAAGTGAAGCCAGTTCTATACTTCCTTTATTTTATTGTTGTAGCAGATTCACACAAATAGATAATTAATTGGACATAGGTTTATTTCGCACCAAAACAAAAGGATACGTAATATACAAAGTTGAAGAGAATTTACATAACAAGAAAACACACAGAGAAGACACAGACATACAAAAAAAGTGTTATACGTATGAAGCCTATTCGAGAAATATCTGATTATAAAATCTTTATTTTGCCGTGTTCACTTACGAAATGAAACGGATGGTATGTGATATGTCATGTAATTTTACTCAGAGAAAATTGAAGTTTGACTGAGCTATATTTTCAATTACTTTACTTGCTATAAAGATGCTGTAGTTGCTGAGATAACTCTTCATCGGATGTGCAAACCTCAAAACAATGACAAATGCAAATCAAAGAATTACAAATTTTTTTTTAATGACGATAGATTAACGGTTGTCCACGATCTCACCTGATGGTAAACGACGATGTGGCCTACGATGTTACGCGCGAAGTCACCCAAATTGTAGCTTTATGGGTATGTAGACGCCGGCAGTGCGTTCCACTCCCTGTGTTGCAGCTACTTTACGATTGTTTTGCAATATTATTTCTATAGTATTTGATTAGCTATACAAAAAAAAACTTTGACTGTGCTTTGAGTGAAAATATGATGACAGGATATGATTTGGATCTCGCCAAGGTGATACATGGTTCCATCCAGATGTTGCAGTCTCTTCGCTCGCATGACTGCACACTGTTACCTCGGGTTGATGCATATCCGATGAAGATCAAAACAATTTCGTTGGTAATTTGTTTAAATAAACTCATAATGTTTGTTATTTGCACACATTAAAATACAGCACACTGTAATTTCGGTGGCGCAAAGTTTGCTTACATTATTGTCGTCGACTTCGTTATCCGAAAAACGATTACAAAAATATGTACCCACTTTTGAACCATGTCACATTCACCTTAACTTGATATGGTACAAAAGTTGATAAATATTTTTTTACTCGAGTGTACCTAGCTCCTAAATGGTATAAACATCCCGCGCCGGTATTTAGCGGCTCCCCACCGGGGCCCTAGATTTTTAATTAATTAAAATAATTTATTTAGATACACTAACGAGTCAAAATCTTATCCATAGAAAACGCAAGCATACATAAATCCCTACTAATATTATAAATGCGAAAGTAACTCTGTCTGTCTGTTACGCTTTCCCGCTTAAACTCAACCTCTCAACCGATTTTGATGAAATTTGGCACAGACAATCTTTAGACCCTGAGAAAGGACATAGACTACTTTTTAATACGAAAAATAAAGTCCACGCGGGCGAAGCCGCGGGCAGAAGCTAGTTATTACTAAAAATGTTAAAATTCCTTCCCCCCACCGATCCACAATACATTTTCACTCAAGCATCGGTAGGAAGGCGCGCGCGAAGTCACTCACACGCACCTATAAACGCCATACGTTCGATATATGTGAATACGAGTAGGGTCAAGTATCACGATGTGACATACTTTATTTATTATCAATCAGTAGCTAATTAAACAATCAGTTTTGACGTATTGTATTGCATGTGGCTTAAGCGCCAACCTTGCAACCTGTCACACCTACCTTGACCGTACAGTGCAGTCGGTAGTGAAGCGGTGTTGACTTTGATTGACGGTCGGCTGACTTTCAGCTTATTACATATTTCTTGCTCTTGATCTACGGTTACTGCCTTATGTAGACACTTTATCCGCCCACCATCGATTTTTATCTGTGTGATTTTATTTCCAGAACTAATTCAACTAATTTATACCAATTTTTTGGGAGAATAAGAATCTAAACTCGGCTGGGCAGCGTTCGGATAGTTACAGCATATCTTCTCGTCTGAAATACTTCAGCGTCTCAAGACAAAAGTATTTAATCAGTGCGTGTTGCTAGTGATGACATACGGAACCGAAACGTGGTCCTTTAATGTGGGCCGAATAAACAAGCTCAAAGTCACTCAGCGAGCAATGGAACGAGCTATGCTCGGAATTGCTCTACACAATGAAAATTAGAACTAGGAAATGTGAATACTAACTAGTGTCCAGCCGTGGACATTTACCAGCTGATGGTAAACAAATTTTTATGGAACCACGATGACCCACAACAAAACATGGAGTAATTATTTTAACTTTTTATTGTTTTAATATAGCCGGTGTCACTATCACAGTAAATACGAATCTAACGACACCTCTCAAGCAAAAAATCCATGAAGCTGTTCAGGCTGCAGAGCGTGCCAAACAATTATATAGATATACTCTCAAAAACCATAACCCTCCTCCTGGGGTAATCGGGTAATTAGGTTACGTTGCACCGTTTATAGACGCTTACGCTGAATACTGTTTATTGTTGATCGCCGGAGTCGGAGATACAGATAATGTAACTAGTAGTAGGTGGTGGGGACCTACCACCAAAGTAATTCTAAAAATATGCCAAAGTAATTCTTAAGAGGGTATGCTGTTGTCAAAGCGCCCATACAAACGTAGTACAGTCATATTTTGAGTATTAAGCTATGAAAATCTATGAAATTTTCAAGACACAATCTAGAAACAAATATATGTGTCGGTGGTGAGTCAGATTTTCGTTTAAATATATACTTCCAGAGTTACAGGGCGTCAAAGAATTGTATTTTACGGTAATAAAAAGCCCCAACTTTGAACCATTGAATGAATGAATGAATGAACGAATGAATGAAAACCATGAATTTAGAACAATTTGGAAAAACCACCGACATCTGAAGTTTCATTAGTATACTGTATTAAAAAAATGGTTACATAATATACTGTATCCTTCAAATGATCCCTGGACTACGGGTAGGATAGGGCTCGGATAGGGACAGCTACAAAACACTGCAACCTTGAATGCGGCCACGTGGTCTTACCAACATAGCCTCTTAATGAGTTGATTTGAATAGTAAACATGTTTGGTTGGTGTGACCTCGCTGCCCTCAGTCGGAGAGCATCGGGCGCGGGCAACCAACCCGTACGTGCTCGAATATATACAAAAAGAAATGAATTCCACACACGATAAAAGGGAACAATCGTTCCGTATATTCAGTAGAACGCCATATGTAGTATATTGATGCAAAGAAATCGGTGCTTCAGTTTGTTTGCCTCCTTTTTTTGTTGCTTAAATTTCCAAAAGATTCCATAATCCCATAATGGGAAGGTATGAGCGCAGTTATTAAAATAAAGGAGGTGGTAAGTGAGAATATGAGGGCATTGGATAAATAGCGTCCTCCAATATAGTTTTTATAGTATCTATGATTTGTTTCCCATTTGCAATAAATTTGATACGATGTATTCAGCCGACTGCTCCGGAAGAAGGTTAACTTGTTAGGGTGTATGTAACTTAAACATGTATTTGGTTACAATGGCTAACAATTCACAGAAAAACACAAGTGACGCCATCTTGTATTTTACGATGTGTTAATCTGAATTCATTTCGCAAAAAAATAAGTCGATAACATTTAAGAGGGAGCCTCGCTGATTTGATTTCGGAAATTAATTTGCACAAAAATTATATTAAAAGTACAACGCCTGATCACGACGTTGACCTTCAAATTCAGCTTGGTAGGATTCCGAACGTCCAATGAAAAGATGCCCTTATAATCTCACCATCTGGTGTCTGCACGTCGGTCATAGCTGATTATCTCAATAACTACTGTAGTTATCAACTTGATATTGGACATACTTATCGGAAATAGGGACCCACAGGTGTCGAGACTGAAAAGGGACAAAAGGGGGGTCGTTTTAAAGTGGAGTCACTAGGTTAAGTGGGGTATCGTGTGTGCCGCCTGCCGAGTTGCGGATGAGTAGTACGTTCCCGTGACTTGGCAAAAAGAGGCGAGAGAGGGATACCGGAGTGGTTTTAGCTGGTAAGAATCCAGCATAACCCGTCTACTTTCCCCGAAGTGACGGGTATCTTTTGAAGATTTCCACTCCGTAAAAAAAAAAAAAAAAAAAAAAAAAAAAGGGTATCGTGTGTGAAATCAATCTGTCTAAGGTCTAAGTTTTCGATTGATAAACATGCAACATTCACAGTAAACAGTTTTTTTAAATAAATATTACAGGAAAACCTAAGCGAGGTCTTTATCTAGCATCATCATCATCAGCCGGGAAACGTCCACTGCTGGACATAGGCCTCCCTCATGGTACGCCACATCGACCGGTCCCGAGCCACCTGCATCCAGCGACTCCCCGCGACTCTAACCAGGTCGTCGGTCCATCTAGTGGGGGGACGGCCTGGTAGACGTTTCCCGGTACGTGGTCGCCACTCGAGAACCTTTACTCCCCACCGGTTATCGGTTCTTCGAGCGATGTGGCCTGCCCATTGCCACTTCTTATCTAGCATAGTTTTTGGTAAATCATCGAAACCCCTTGACGAATAGTTACGCGGTCGATAAAATTAACTTTATTACAAGGTCACTAGTACACTCCTATTTATGATTCGGATCCCTTGTGGTCCAATGAGAGTCTAAAAAAGTCCCAAGTGATCCAAATTGTCGTCACAATGGGTCAACGGACCTTGTCTTGCCGTAGCAGGCTTGAAGCAACTCGCTCTTTGCCCAAAACTTTACCTTTTCGGTCATGGAATCTTGACGAGTTTGCCCAAGGCTAAGTATTGTTGGCTTCTTAGTAGGCAGTTGCTCCTGTATGCCTTATTCGTTATTATTATTGCGAAAGAAAAAGACAGGGCTAAATACTTTACGCGATATATCTGTCCGAGATTTTGGAGACGGTGCGCGGGGCCTATTTTTGCTGATTCTCCCAACGCCCTTCAAACAGAGGTTGAACAGAAGAACGGCAGACCTCCAATCGTTTACGTGGCGCTCGCACCATGAGTTTCGCTTCCACTTTTCCATAGCTAAAATTAACACTACTCCCTACCAGTCTTGTTCCCTGAAAACTTGTGGTTCTTCTTCTTCAACCTTCCAGCTAGACCCCTCGTAACACCTCTTTTCTCTTCGCGAGTATGTGTCCTATCTTTAGTAGTTCGACGGTAATTGCCACTTCAACTTACTGACTGGTCGAGCTATGTCTGTTCTCAGATTTTCTGAAGTCATTCGGCATTAAACAATTGTTGAAAATGATATAAAATGACCCCAAAGTGGTTTATCCTGATACTTGATATTTATTCAGATGCATTTTGGAAGTTGGTGCACTAGATATTTATGTTGATTCTTTCTACCCCATTCAAATATGCAGACAGACCTCTCTCAAAAGTTTCATCCGCATACCTTGATGAAAAATTAAGAGCCTTTTGAATAATACTTGATATAGTAGCACCTTCGTTTGGATTTAATCTACACTTGCCATCAGATAAGATTATGGGCAAGTTTTGACCTTTTTACAAGAAAAAAAACTACAGTCCCACTACAGCCTTCAAGTCAAATTGAAAACTAAACCAAGTAGCAACTTCGAAATTGAATACGCTAGTTATAGACAGAACGTTGTGTAACTTTACGGCATCAATAAATGTTAATATTCTCGAACTGGTTCAAGATTTCATGGTTCAAATTGGACATCTCTGATTCACTGATTAACTTTTATTGGTTTTTATTTAATTGGAAAACAGGTTCAACTATATAATATTTCATAACCGGGAAACGTCCACTGCTGGACATAGGCTTCCTCCATGGTATACCACATCGACAGGTTCCGAGCCACCTGCATCACATGGTCATCGTACTCTTCGTCGTACCTTACTCCCCATCGGTTATTCATTCTTCAAGTGATGTGGCCTACCAATTTCCACTACGCTCACTGACTCGTCGAGCTATGTTGGCGACTTTTCGTCTACGGATTACCTCATTCCAGATTTTGTCACATAGAGGAATTCCGAGCATAGCTCGCTGAGTGACTTTGAGCTTGTTTTTTCGGCCCACAGTAAAGGACCACGTTTCGATTTCGTATGTCATCACTGGCAACACGCACTGATTATTATATTTATTGACTGTTATTTATTTATTTTAGATGTTGTTGTAGTATTCCAGGCGTTACTCCTTTCCGCTCTTTTCTTCATCACTCAGCAGTGGAGATCACAATAAAATATTGTCGATACATTAGGGACATCTGTCCACCTTCTGGCGTTCAGTCGTAAATTTACGACCCTAATGGATCTAGCGAATCTTTTCTATAACCAGTAATATCACGCCATAGAATATAAGAGGGTAAATAATGAATAAGGGACAAATACAATATAAGTCTCCAAGGCAGTAACTCATGCTCCAATAAGAGTTCGGGTCACCCTGGCCTCTGTAACTCAGAGCTGAATAATACATGAGGCTCAAACAAAAAGACTCGAAGCTCGTTAGTGCGTGCTTTTGGATATGATAATGAGATCGAAATGATCCTCTCACGCGCAGCCGGAGATGCTCAAAAGGGTGCGTCGGCGCAGAATTCTCTTCCAAATTCCATCTTTTTTATTCCTTTCAACGTATAAAAGCTTTGAAGAGTAGAGTTGATATTGTGATACCATAATGAATACAAACAGCTTTTTTAGCATTGAAGTTGTTGTAAGATATGTGTTTTGATGTGTCGTAGTATCTCTGGAGAATGTGTGTGTGACTAAAGGAAAATATATGCAGATGGGCAGCAAGATCTTCGTGTGTAATAACTATTCTTACTGCGCCTGCGTAAAGTGGTGTTTATGACATAGCTCATGGAAACTACGAAGTGAGGATCTATGAGGGAGACTCATGTCCAACGATGGACTTATAAAGACATTATGGTCGGACATAAAATTTGTGTAAAAATATAATTACCGAGATTTGTTTATGCATGGGTTCGCCCTTGGCCTTCATCTCACCTGAATGGTAAGCGTGCGCACCCAGAAGCCTCAAGCTAATAAAGCGCTGGCTCTGCTACCTTTCATACCGGAACGCAACAGTGCTACTAACACTGCTGTTTGGCGGCAGACTTAGGTGACATGGTGGTAGCTAGCCAGGCGGACATAGAAAATGCCCTACAACCAAACTGAGTACTGATAGGAAGATCACTGGGAATCATGATACTTCTTTAAGACCGAAGGCCTGTGGTGCAATTGACTAAGCTCAAACATCCTCACAATCTCATTTAAATTTAAATTATAATATTGTATTAAAATTGACCAGTGTGCATAATCTCGCTGACTCATTTTCGACTAAGATCCAATAATATGGGTCCAACACATCGTGAACTCATTCATAGTATTATCCCAGCTGTGGGCGGGAGGTTACTAAACGCGCGTAGGCTCACAAAAATGCCTCAAGGTGTCGGCCTTTGGTACTGTAATCAACTCCGCAAGTTTCTGGCTTCCTAGTACTTTGTTTGAAACTTTTTGGAGTCCCATTCATTGTATAAAATCATTTAATTAGTTCCTGAATATTCTGGCGACGAGCTCTGTCAATGTGTGAAGTCCTAGTACTTTGATGTGAAGTTTTTTAGTTTTTAGGTGCCACTTTTGACTAGATAACAGTGCTATTTACCATCATTGCTGCTTGAAGTCATGTTCA